>JAHZTW010000002.1:66975598-66986500 GCA_020283515.1 Alliaria petiolata | reverse complement strand
TTTAGACATAGATAATCTTCGCAGCGAGAGTTGGTTGATTTTATAATTGTGTTTCGAGTTCTAGAACGGTTCTTAATAAATATCCTGACAGTTTTCTTTCTGCAATTTGGAATCATACCTGCGAATTTTTCATAGCCTAGCGTTTTGTCTATTGAATTTAAAAACTTAATCAATCATACGCTGCTTAAATTTGTTACTTGTTTTTACTTTCAACTTTATTCTTAGCTTAATTCGAACTTAAAATTATGTTGTGTGACGACTCGATTCTCCGTAGATTCGATCCCTAAGTACTGCAATCGATCTCTTAATTTGAGAGAGTAGCTCTAGGGTAAATTTGAGCCTATCACACATGTCACAATCATCTTAATTACGAACTTTAACGTTTATTTTTTCTTTTTAGTAAAATTGGAGGTCACGTGTTCGATCCATGCTCACCGCGCCAGTTGCTACCAACACACATTTAAATCGATAAACTTGATACGTGTCGAAATTTTATTGATTAACTTGCAACGTTTATTTTTTTTATAGTAAAATTAAAATATCTTATTTACTTTTGTTTTTATTTTTCTTTTCTTAATTGAAATATATATTTTTTATTTTTCGTTTTTATTTTATTTATTTATCTTTAAAAGATTGTAGTATTTTTCTTTTTCTTTTAGGATTAGTATATTTTTATTTAGTAATATTTTAAAAAAAAAATAAAACATGTGTCGAAATCTTATCTATTAACTTGCCATGTGTCGTAAAAAAAATTAAAACACGTGTCGAAATCTTATCGATTAACTTGTCATGTGTCGTGATCATGTTAATTAGTAACTTTGACGCATCCTACTTTATATAATAAGATATGTATTTACTTTATTTTATTATTACAAATTTTGCAGGATATTGCATTAAAATGGACACCAGTGACGATCATTATTCTCGTTATTCTTGTTCTTTTCAAAGCAAAGCTTGATTATGACAAGTGATTATTTAATGGAGCTCTGTTCAGATCTATCTACTGTAGTCTAATTTTAAGATTCTGGTGGGGTGGAACGCAAGAAAAACGTAAAATGTCATGAGTCTCATGGAAGAAGTTATCTACTCCAAAGTCTCAAGGGGGACTCGGATTCAGAGATTTACACAAGTTTGGAAACGTATGCAAAGGCCACACTGTCTTCTACACAGAGTATTAAAAGGAAGATATTTTCGTCATGGAAATCTACTGTCAAAGAATAAAGGAAACTCAACCTTCGTATGGATAGCAATCACTGCTATTTGGACGATATTTATTATACCTAGGTATGCAGCCACAGATTGGAGATGGCTTGGACACACAGTTATGCTCAAATTGGATCCCCATTAACCCTCCTCGACCACCACATCTATTACCTTATACAAATCCTACTCTACCGGTTCAATTCCTTATTGACCCTCACTCTCGACAATGGGATGAAGATGGGATGAAGACATGCTCAAGGACGTCATTGAACAAGAGGATCATGACCATATTCGGAAAATCTATCAATCTCCTTGGCCATCATCTGACTCCATGGTATGGCAACATACCAATAATGGAATCTACTCTGTAAAATCGGGTTATCATCTGGCGGTAAGTACTTCTGACTCGGAACCTTACACACCTTTAGCATTGAACCCGATATTACGCATCGGGCTATAGATGTTAATGCTAATCTCCACAGGCGCAGAATCAATGTTGATCCACTTTGCCAAAGGTGCTGTTTACAAGACGAGACAAGCGAACATGTTCTTTTCTCATGTCCATATGCTGAGATGATTTGGAGACACTAGCATATCATTACAAACCATAGCTGTTTTTATAAGCCAAAGGTGCTGTTCAGTGTCTTCTAGCCTGAGGTATCGAGATTTTATAAACAAGAACCTGCCTTTACATAGAGCTCCCATCATAGAAAGCTTGCGCCTCAGTTTCAGTATTCGTTTGGCATCTTTTCGACCTGAGGATATCCAACTATGGTTTGGAATTGCAGCCTCTCGCTGGGTGCGAGAGCTAGAGCTAAGTTTCTGCTGTGATGTAGTATTGCCCAGTAGTTTATATACCTGCAAATCGCTCGTGGCTTTGAAACTTGAAGGAAATGAGGTTCTTGTGGATGTCCCTCGAACGGTTTGTCTCCCTTCCTTGAAAACCTTGCAACTTCGATGGGTGACATACTTAAATGAAGATTCTCTTCGATTGCTTCTATCTTATTGCCATGTTCTGGATGATCTGGTTATTGAACGAGATGAGGATGACAATGTGAAAGCATTAGTTGTTATTGTCCCGTCCTTGCGGAGGTTATCCTTGTGGATAGACGGTTCATGTTCTTATGATGGGTATGTGATAGTTACCCCTTTTTGAAGTATTTCAAAGTTGAGGACTACAGAGACAGTTTCTCCTATTCGATTCAGCATATGCCTGAGCTGGAAGAGGCAGATATCGCTCAAAGTGTTTCTCTAATCAATCACATCTGTCAAATGTCTTTCATTAAAAGTATTTATGAACAATGAAGAAGAGGTAATCTGTTTCCATCTATCAATTTCAACTTCTCATTCGTATGATATCATTTATAGAACACTAAATCATGTTTTCTTGAGAAATGAACCCTTTGTTATTACTTTGTGACACATGTACCATGTTGGCAGCTTGAACATCTGAAGCTAACTATATGCGAGGATTATTGGTCGAAGTTACTTGTCTGGTTGCTCAATGATTCTCCTAAACTGCGAGTCCTCAATCTCTCCGATGTAAGTTTCTTCTAAACTCTTTTTCAGTCTAAAAGTGTGTAATATTAACTCGCTCCTCTTTTTTTTTTTCTTCTTTTTTTTTTATCTTAGGAAATACATTTTGAGGGGTATGAACGGATAAGCTGGATCAATGAACAGAATTCGGTTCCTAAATGTTTGTTGAAGAGACTTGAAACTTTCGAGTTTACAGGGTACGAGGGAAGACCAGAAGAGAGAGATTTCTTGAGTTTTATCTTCAAAATTGCTCGTCGCTTGAAGTCTACATCAATGTTGAGCTGATCATGTTATGTTCCACAAGAGAGACTTGAAAATGATCAAAGAGTCGTTGTATTTGATAATGGATGTTGTTAGGCTTGTTTTGTTGACCAAGAATTAGTTATTTAACTAGATGTGGAACTTGCTTCCGAACGAAACTTGTTTTCCTAAAAAAAAAAACAAATCATGAACTCTTTTCCTGGTAGTACATGTCCATTGAGGATTTTCCGGAAAATTTTGTTTGACATTTAAAGCTTAATGGTAAATGTCAAACTTTATAAATGCAAGATTACTCAATGGTGGTTTTTATGAAGTCATTAATAGAATATCTTATAAATCTGGAGGATTATGCTCCTTAGAATAGCGACGTTGGACGACTGTCCACCTTGTATTACGAGGAATACAATTACAGTAGAACCTCTATAAATTAATACTCGATTCATTAATACTTCGCTAAATTAATATTTTTTGTCAGTCCCAAAATTAGTTTTTCAACCAAATAATATATCTATAAATTAATAATCACTATAAATTAATATTTTTTTATAAAATCTCACGGTCCCAATGTTATTAATTTATAGAGATTTTACTGTAAAAAACAAAAGACAGATCTGAAGGAAGTGGCGATGTTCAGGGATAACTTTTACAAAGAAATTTGTGGACTAAATCCACCGGAGTACCTTACGATAACGGCCTTTGATTACGTTGTCTTTATGTGATGTTCTTAATTAACTACTGGATTGCAATTTTTAGGAATAAAATCATGTGGAATTGAGTATTCCATGAAATTCCATAAAATTGTTACCAATTATAAGGAAAGAAAATGAAAAACCATTACATTTATTCCATTCATTCCATAGAGAAAAAAAAAAATTATTTTGAAAAACTATTCCACTTCAAAAATGGTAAAGAATGAATAGAATTCAATTTTGATTCCATTCCATTTTTTTATTCCATCTAAAATTTATTTTCTTGATTCGTTATACAGTCTTCCAATTTGTTAACACCAGTTACAGTCTATGTATTATTTAACATAAATATATAGCCTAAAATATTTTATAAAATATTATTTACGAATTGCTAATTAAAAGATATATGTTGTTTCAATCGATCAACTTAGTCTACCATTAAGCCTCGCATACAGAGTTTCGTCTTGCATGAGAGTCGCTCGTCAATCGTCTCTAATTTATTTGTATAAAACTATAAATTATTAGATGGTGAATATTTAGCTATTCTGTGTTATTTTTGAGATATTCAAAGTTATCATATCTATTTTAAAAAGGGAGAATCTCAAATGCTTTGACATAGCACCATTAAATTAAACTAAATCATTTTTCATACCTAAATTTATATATATATATATATATATATATATATATATATATATATATCATATTTACAATACGAAAAAGGAAAATATTAAAATAATAACATATATTTATTTCTGCCAATTTAGGCGCATGAGATAATATAGACCATATAGATGACTAAAGTAAAACCTATATAAAATTAATAATGTTTGGATTTTATTAATTTATAGATATATTATCGAGACAATTAGGTAAACAATCCAAATATAAACACTAATTTGGCAAACCACATATTCTTTTGAAGGCCCAAACATCAAAATATTTTGCCATCATAGTAGACGTTTTTAACTTCACGCGCCTGATCGTTCCTTCTTTTTGCTCTTCTTTTCTTCTATCAAATCTCAATATCCTAAACTTTGAAATCTTTCAGATAGGTATGTGTGTGTAGATTTTTAAGTAAGGATGAATATTTCCAAAGACTTTCTGATATTCAATTCCAAATATTTATAGTTTTGAGTTATTTTTCAAGTTTTCTTCATATTTCTTTCTCTGTGTGTGTAAACAACAACAACCAGAAAAGAGACGTCAATGGAGAAGAAGAAATACTGGTTTCACCGAAATTTTTCAACGTGTTCGAATTCATCTTATCGATGTCATCGGGGTTCGATATGTCGTGTTTGTTCGAGAGCAAGAGCAAGCTAAGATCTATGTTCACATCATGGTGGTCGGCGTCGGAGATAGTTGCGAAGATCAAAGGGAAAGGGATCGAGAAGGAGATAAGCATGAAGGTGAATATATATATTGTATTGTAGATATCTATTTACAAATATAGAAAACTTGCAAAACTAATTTATATGAAAATAGTACTATATAAATATATATATATATATATATATATCGTATTGTGGATGTATATATATTCAAATATAGAAGTTGTGTTCAATTTCCCTTATGATATTATATAAAGATATATATATATATATATATATATATATATATATACACTTACATATTTCATAACTCAATATTACTTTATAAATAAATATATATACACACATATTGTTATATATATCCATATATATACATAACTTTTTTCATAACTCAATATTACTCTATAAGTAAATATATATACATATGTATCATATTAGACATCTACATATCTACAATATAAAGAAATACTATTTTAGTGGATGTAGATATAAATTTATGAATTTTGTTCAATTTCTCATTACGCATATATTGTTATATACATTTTTCATAATTCAACATTACTCTATAAATAAATATGTATATGTACTTATGATATTAGACATCTACATATTTATGAGTTTTATTCAATTTCCCATTTATGTTCGCTTCTAGTGATCGAAATTATGCTTAAACATATATTTTTCGATGAGTTACTTCATTTAATATGATAGTAGTAAAATGACAGCTGCAACACATTTAAGTAAAGTCTCACGCGCAGTCAATGGCAGGAGATGTGATTTCGAAATACAAAATTAAAATACTTGGTACCCTTTAGTCAATTACTACTATCAAAAATTGGCATATTCAAATCCTTAATATTTTTTCAAAACTTAGCTCTTTAGCAAATTGTCTATATTATTTGGTTGATAAACTAATTTTAAAACTGAAAAATTTATTGATTCATCGAAGTATTAATTTATCGTGTATTAATTTATAGAGATTCTACCATATTTTCATATTTCAACCTTTATATTGTCTTAGTCGTTTATTCAATTAACTAACGGTCGTGGGCTCTTCTAATTATCTCATTTATATTCTCCAGGGCCCAGGCCCACCAGAGATTTAGATTATAAATGTTTAAACCATTCGTCAACACAATTAAATAGAATCCGTGAATTTGGTAAGTATTGACGGCAAGAACAAAGCTCTGTCGATTCCGATTTCTAGAATATATATTAATATTAAAAATATATATAAATATATGAAATTATAAAATAAAAATGAATTAACAAATCAACCGATTTTTAGAATTTAGATAATTGAGCTATTAAAAAAAAAAGAATTTAGATAACTGTTATTCTCCAGGCCTAGGCCCACTTAACATTTAGATCATAAGTGTTAATGGGCATTAAACCATTTGGTAACCCAATTAAGTGGAATTCGAACGGTTCGAGAACAAAGCTCTATCGATTTCGATAAACTTCTGATAATCGGGTCTTTGCTAAGACAATCTATCTATTCAGAAGCGTTTCTGATTTTATCTTCTGAATCTGGTTCCGGTGCATAAATCAAGCATCCATTGAACTTGACAGGTTTTTTTTTGTCTGTGTGGCTGCGTTTTTTTAGTTGCTACGACCTTATTTCGGGTCGGAAGAAGGGAAGGCAAAATCCGAATTCTTTTGTTCGATCACAACAGTACCATCCTTTTCACCTTGTAACGATATGGACATAATCAATGAGTTGTCTGATGACTTGCTTGTTAAGATATTATCGTTTGTTCCAACGAAAGTGGCTGTATCCACTAGCGTTCTGTCCAAGCGATGGGAGTTTCTTTGGATGTGGTTGCCTAAACTCGAATACAGTGATTACGAAGACATTATTGATATTCATCTTTCAGAGTCTTCATGCCTGAGGTATCGAGATTTTATTAACAAGAACTTGCCTTTACATAGAGCTCCAATCATAGATAGCTTGCGCCTCTGTTTTTGTGCTGCATCATTTCAACCTGAGGATATCAAACTGTTGGTTGGAATTGCAATCTCTCTCTTCGTACGAGAGCTAGAGCTAAGTTTCTGTTGTGATGTAGTATTGCCCAGTAGTTTATATACTTGCAAAACTCTCGTGGCTTTGAAACTTATAGGAATTGAGGTTCTTGTGGATGTCCCTCGAGCGGTTTGTCTCCCTTCTTTAAAAACCTTGCAACTTCGACGAGTGAGATACTTTAATGAAGATTCTCTTGGTTTGCTTCTATCATGTTGCCCTGTTCTAGAAGATCTGGTTATTGAACGACATAGAGATGACAATGTGAAAGGGTTAGTTGTTATTGTCCCGTCCTTGCAAAGGTTATCCTTGTCGATCGACTCTCTATGTTCTTCTGATGGGTATGTGATGCTGATAGATACTCCTTCTTTGAAATATTTCAAAGTTGTGGACTACAGAGGCAGTCTCTCCTATTCGATTCAGCATATGCCAGAGCTGGAAGAGGCAGATGTCAGTGTTTATAAAGGTCTCAAAGAGTTTCTCAAATCAATCACATCTGTCAAATGTCTTTCATTAAAAGTATTTATGAACACTGAAGAAGAGGTAATCTGTTTCCATCTATCAATTTCAACTTCTCAATCGTATGATATCATTTATAGAACACTAAATCATGTTTTCTTGAGAAATGAACCATTTGTTATTACTTTGTCACGTGTGTGCAGTCTATCTGCCGTTCTGGTATTGTCTTCGACCAGCTTGAACATCTGAAGCTAACTACATACAAGAGAGACTTGAAAAATGATCAAAGAGTCGTTGTATTTGATAATAGTTACTTGCTTTGGAACAAAACTCGTGTTCCTCTTAAAAAGTTAATTTGAACTATGTTTAACTCTTAAGAAAAAAAAAAACAAACCGAGTCTGTGACTCTAGGCCTGAGGTCTCTCTGTTAAATATGTGGGCTTGGGCCTGTAAACCTATCCAATGGCATATATTTCGTAAATACTTCATCCGTTGACTAGTTGGCACAACAACGTGCGGGGGTTAGTAGAAGGTACGTAGATACATCATACAACCGTACAGCTGCTTCTACGTATTACACGTGGAGACAACAAAGTAATCTATCAGATTTTCATCCAACGATCAAAAAAGCACACATTTGAATACAAAAATAATTAATTAACGGCAAGTAGCATGTGTTTCTCAGAACGGGCCCCACAAATGGATAAAACCAAAAAGTCTTTAAAGATTTTCCATTGGACGGGCTCTCAAGAACATATTCAGGTTCTTCTTGCAATAATTCTTCGGACATCGAAGAAGAGAATAGATTAAAAGACCAAAAACATGTCTGTCGTAATAAACGCGAGGATGGTGGCGTTTGTAGTACACGCGCTCGCCATTGTCATGTCGGTGATGGTGTTTGTTTGGTCAATCAGTTACAGAGGTGGATTTGCGTGGGAAACGACTAACAAAACCCTCATCTTCAATGTAAAACGCTTCTCTGATCTCTCTCTTATTAATTTCCTTTCTTTAAATTGTGATGCTTAAGACTTATTAATTCATTTCCATTATTTACAATTTTTTTTTTAATTATCTTTATCTAGCTTCATCCTGCTTTGACGCTCATCGGCTTAGTAATCCTGGGAGGCGAAGGTAACGAAACAATAAGAAAATTGGAAAAAAAAACAAATGAATAAAAGATGATGATATTTTTACTTTATGCAATCTAAAATTGCGTTTTGTTTATCTCCCCAAAAAAAAAAAAAAAAAAAAACAGCAATTATAAGTTACAAATCGCTTCCACTTGAGAAACGAGTGAAGAAATGGATCCATCTTGTTCTCCACGCAATTGCTATAATTCTTGGAATCTGGGGAATCTATGCTGCTTTCAAGCATCATAACGAGAAACACATCCCAAATCTCTATACCATCCATTCTTGGATTGGTATTGGTATCATTGTCCTTTATGCCCTCCAGGTAATTTAGTGAAAGAATCTTTATACAATGAACGAATCTTTTGAATCAAAGTAAATGAAGTTTGTTGATGGAGAGGCTTTTTTTATGGCTTTTTTTTGCAGTGGATTTATAGCATTATAGTCTTTTTCTTCCCAAGAATATCGTCAACTCTCAGAAGCAACTCTCTCCCGTGGCACGTTTTTCTCGGCGTCTTTGTTTATGTTCTTGCGGTTGGAAACTCGGTTTTAGGGTTTCTTGAAAAGCTCACTTTCTTGGAAAAGTCAGGGCTTGACAAGTTTGGATCAGAAGCGTTTCTTGTCAACTTCATGGCTATTATCACAGTTCTTTTTGGTACTTTTGTGCTACTCATTGTTTCCTCCAAGTCTCCTCCTTCATCTGATGATGAAGATAATTATAGCTATTCAGCTATATGACCTCTTCAATCTTCTTCACGTTTGAATTATCTGCTCTCTTAATTTGTTTGATTCGAAGCTTATGCCGTGGTCATATCCGTGAGAATTTTGGTGATATAAATGGTGTTTACTTCTTGAAAGCCCAACAACTTCTTTGTTGCCGTGAGGCGCGAACCCCTCCTTTTGGTAATATTGTAATGGTGTTGAAACTTTCACAAATAATATTTTACTCGTGCATTGAAGTAATATTCATAATGTCTTACTAGGTGTTGTACCGTACTATGCGCTAGGATAATAAACTAAAAAAATGATAGTATGGTTTCATTCGGTATCGTTTTCTTCTCAACGTTAATTAGTTAGTTGATGTTATCAAAAAACAAAAAAAACGTTAATTAGTTGACAAATTATTAGTCAAATTGTGACAGATTATTGGAGAAAATAATTATTATTGTTATGATTATAGAAACATTTTATTTTTTTCGTATATAATATAGTTATGACTATGAAACTAATAGCATGGGATAAAGTTCAAAAAAAAAAAAACTAATAGCATGGGATTATGAACAAAAAGAAAAACAATAGCATGTGACCTTTCTTATAAATAGGTGGGCTGGGCTCATAGAGATTGAATGTGAGCATATAAGAGCAACCTCATTGGTCATCCAATTTATTGGTGTCTTCAGATTTAATTAATATTAAATTTAATAATATTTTACTAATATAATGAGCCGTAAAATAGTTTTAGAAAAAAGAAAAAAAAATTATTTTGCTTCCGAATGATAAGATACCACGTAAAAAGTCTTGAGGTGTCTTATGGATTTTTGGAGAGACTAACTGTTCATTCTTTTTTTAATATTTTTTAATTTAAAGACCCTTTAAAAATTGTGCGATGGAGGTGGTTTAATAGATCCAATAGCAATGTAGCATGCTAATAAATTCTCCATCCATTTACTAGTTGGCACGATAAAATGGAATTTGTCGTGTCTCCTAGATTTTCATCCAACGGTCACGATCACACACAATTGCCAGGTCCGGCCCAAGTGGGGTGGATAGAGATGCATCCGCCCCTGAGTCCAATCCATTTTTCAACAAAACACAATGATAAAAAAAAAACCATTTTCAAAAATATAAACCCATTTATTTATATTTTATATTTAATTTGACATTTTTTTATTGAAAATATTATTAAATAGGGCTCAAAAATTTTTAAACTTGTTTTGCCCTACGGCTCTTGATATTATTGGGCCGGGGCTGACAATTGCGCACAAAAATAAATAACTGACGGCGAGGATTCAGATTCTTATTCCGTTCCAAGATTCCTTAGACATCGAGAAAGACAAACATGGCTGACATTTTAAACGCTAGGATTGTCGTTTCGTTAATGGTGCTTTTTTGGTCAATCAGTTACAGAGGTGGATTTGCCTGGGAATCTACCAACAAGAATCTCATTTTCAATGTAAACTATTCTCTCTCTCTCCCTCTCTCTCTCTCTCTCCCTCTCCCTCTCTCTCTCCCTCTCCCTCTCCCTCTCCCTCTCTCTCTCTCTCTCTCTCTCT
>JAHZTW010000002.1:66962231-66975333 GCA_020283515.1 Alliaria petiolata | reverse complement strand
GGTCTTAGCCAACTTAATTACATTGTATAGACGGAAGCTACTAAATCTTCTTTTGTTTCTGCCTTTTTCTTTTACCATCGATCTTTATATTTTAATCTGATCAAACTAGTTTACATAAACAGTATTCAAAGTCATATTATTACACTAAGATAAAAGTCCATGTAACAAAAGCTTTCTAAAGAAAATATTTATTATTTTCTTTATTTGTTATGGAACATGCATGCCAATATGCTATCTTCATTTTTGGTTATCACATTTTTAATGAAACTCCAAGATCCACATGGCGTGGCAAATTGCATTGCTTTCACCAATGACCTTGGTTTTCTCACAATTGGACCCCAAATGAGCTTAATTCGTTCTTGCAGTGTTTGATCCTCATTTTTTTCTCCTCATTATTGCTGAATTATACGTGTGTGTTTTACTTTTATGATGCTTATCTTAATGTATTTTATAAGGGCTTTTGTCTTAATTAATTGTTGTTTGTTCATCTTTATCTAGTTTCATCCAGTTTTGATGCTCATCGGTTTTGTAGTTCTGGGAGGCGAAGGTAACAACAATACAATAAGAAAACCGAAACTAAATTGATAAAAAAAAAAAAAAAAAAACTAGATATTCTTTTTACTCTAAATTGCGTTTGCGTTTTGATCAAAATATTTATTTTTGGCAAAACCAAAAAAACAGCAATTATAAGTTACAAATCGCTTCCATTTGAAAGACAAGTGAAGAAAAAGATCCACTCTGCTCCACACAATTGCTCTCATTCTTGGAATCTTGGGAATCTTTTTTGCCGTCAAGAACCACAACGAATTAAATATCCAAATTTCTATAGCTTCCATTCTTGGATTGGTTTTCTAGTCATTTGTCTTTATATCAGCCAGGTAATTCATTATATATATAGCCTTTCATATATAAAGCAATCGTTGAATCAAAAAGTATATGAAGTTGTTGATGGAAAGGTTTTCTAACTTGTATGTAGTTGAAGTATAGCTATGTAATATTCTTCTACCATAGAGTAACGGAAGCTGACAGAAGCCACATGCTTCCGTTGCACTTGCCTACGGGCCTCTTTATCTTTGTTCTTGCTATTAGGAGGTATGTAGGTTTATGGGCTTTGTATAATTAAAGTTATATTTAATTATTGTATAAATAGTTTACAGCCACTCTTGTAAAGACCTAATCAGAAGAAGAGAGAAAACTTCAGAGACTTTCTGATTCTTTCATGGTATCAGAGCAAGGAGAGATTCGAGTTGGGTTTTTTGGGTTTTTCATTGATTTGTGACGAGACATATTTACGAGGTGTTTGTGTTCGTGAATATTATGAAGAAAAACGGAGTTGCGGAAGGCGCTCGTGATGTTGGAAAAGACAGAGCTGCGGAAGGTGCTCGTGAATTGAGGAGTATGAAGAGAGACGGAGATGCGAAAAGCACTCGTGATTCTGGAAACGGACGAGGCGCGGAAAGCGCAGGACGACGTGAATGTAACAGATCTGAGAAATTTGTGTGTGACACACATGCGAACAGTGTGTCACACACAGAAGCCTTAACAGGGCTCACGAAAATTCAGTGGGAAAGGCTTGTTCGAATATTCGATTCGAGATCGATATCAGCAAACCTTATGAGTAGTGCAAATTATGCAGATGAGTGGATAATTGACAGTGGTGCATCACATCATATGACAGGTACATTTAATTCTTTGGTTGATGTACATCGAGTCTCACCGTGTTTGGTTGGACTGCCGAATGGGAATACTGTGATGGCTGATCGTGAAGGGAGCGTGGTTCTAACAGAGAAGTTGACATTGAAACGTGTTCTATTTGTTGAAGAGCTGAAGTGCAATCTCATCTCCGTGTCACAGATGATCGATGAGATGAATTGCATGGTGTTGTTTTCTAAGACATGTTGTCTTGTGCATGATTCTGGTTTGCAGATCTCGATTGGAGTGGGTGAAAGAAAAGAAGGATTGTATTTTCTTCAAGGTATTCAGCAGATTCAGAATGTGAAAAAGATTGGTAAGCTAGAGTCATTAGAAATTTGGCATAAGAGGATGGGTCATGCCTCTGACAAAGTGATTAGGAGATTACCGGTTGTTGATCATGGGAGTGTTGGTGTTTCTGGTTGTGACATATGTTTCCGAGCAAAGCAATGTCGAAGTGAGTTTCAGTTAAGTTCTAATAAAAGCAAGGAATGCTTTGAGATGATACATTGTGACCTATGGGGGCCATATAGAAAAGAAAGTTTGTGTGGTTCTTATTATTTTCTTACCATTGTGGATGATTATTCAAGAGCTGTATGGGTGTTTCTTCTTGTTGATAAGAAGCAGGTTGAGAGAACAATACTAGATTTCTTTGCCCTTATTTTGAGGCAATTTAACAAGCATGTGAAGATCGTGAGGAGTGACAATGGTACCGAATTCATGCAAATGAAGGCGTATTTTCATCGAACGGGTGTGATTCATCAGACTTCTTGTGTGGGAACTCCTCAGCAGAATGGGAGAGTTGAAAGGAAGCATAGGCATATATTGAATGTGGCACGAGCGTTGATGTTTCAGGCGCATCTGCCAATCGAATTTTGGGGTCAATGTGTTTTGAGCGCTGCATATCTGATTAATCGGACACCGTCTGAGTTGCATAAAGGAAAGAGTCCTTATGAAATCATCTTCAACAAGGCTCCTGGATATGGTGAGATTCGTATCCTTGGATGTCTTGCATATGCTCATAATCAGAAGAGGCATGGAGACAAGTTTGCAAGTCGCAGTCGGAAGTGCGTTTTTGTTGGTTATCCTTATGCAAAGAAGGGGTGGTCTTTATTTGATTTGGAAACTAGAGAAATCTTTGTCTCTAGAGATGTCACATTTGTAGAGGAAAAGTTTCCATTCTCTAACACGGTTTCTAAATCGCAAGGAGAAGAAAGGATTTCCATCTCTGATGTACCAAGAACTTGTTTTGATGATATTGATAATTTTGGGTATATGAAAGTTGTAGAACGAGCTGCTGGTGACACAGTCGCTGAGGGTGTAACACATGATCAGGGCGACGTGACACAAGATGCGACAGTGATAAGGGGAACAACGGAGTGTGTAACACAGGTTGATGATGGTGTGACACAGGTGATCAGAGAGCCAACAGAGTGTGTAACACAGGTTGGTGATGGTGTGACACAGGTTATCGGCGAGACAACTGCAGAGGCAGTTACAGAGCCTGTAACAGTAACTCAGGGGGAGATTATTGCAGAAGAAGTGTTAGGACGTGGAATGAGAAAGAGAGAGGCATCGGTTAAGCTACGTGATTACGTGTGTAACACAACGTTTCTTATGAACTCTTCCGCTATAAGCCAGGAGTCAGGACATGAATATGGAGTTGAGAATTATGTGAATTGTGACGGGTTTTCAACGTCACACAGAGCATTTTTGTCCAGCATAACAGCAGGAGTTGTGCCAAAAACATTTGTTGAGGCTATGAAGTGTCCAAGATGGCGTGAAGCAATGAGATTGGAGATTAAAGCTCAGGAACGAGCAAAGACATGGTATATTGAACAGTTACCATCAGGTAAGCATGCCATTGAGTGTAAGTGGGTTTTCACAATCAAGTACAATGCAGATGAGACGATAGAAAGGTACAAGGTGAGATTAGTAGCTTGTGGTAATCGACAAAAAGAAGGGCTTGATTATTCTGACACATTTGCTCTGTGGCAAAAATGAGCACGGTTAGATTAGTCCTTCAGGTTGCAGCTGGGAAGAATTGGGAATTACATCAAATGGATGTGCATAATGCATTTCTTCATGGAGATTTGAAGGAAGAAGTGTTTATGAGGTTACCACAAGGTTTCAGATCTTCTGGGAAAGGAATGGTCTGTAGATTGCAAAAGTCATTATATGGGTTGAAACAGGCTCCAAGATGTTGGTTTGCAAAACTTACAGAGGCACTCTTGGGGTATGGATTCAAACAAAGTAAGGCAGATTACTCACTTTTCTCGTTGGTTCGTGGTATGGTTCACTTGCATGTTCTCGTGTATGTTGATGATCTTGTGGTGACAGGAAGCTCTCCAGAGGTTGTACAAAAGTTTAAAGCGTATTTGAGTAATTGCTTCCATATGAAAGATTTGGGAAAATTGAAGTACTTCCTTGGATTGGAAGTTGCAAGAAATGCAGAGGGTATTTATTTATCACAGAGAAAGTATGCTCTTGATATTATTGCTGATGTTGGGTTTCTTGGTGGTAGGCCGATAGAGTTTCCGATGGAACCAAACCATCAGTTGGGAAGGTCCATGACGAAGATACTTGATGATCCTGAGAAGTATCGGAGACTTGTTAGAAGGTTGATTTATCTTGCTGCGACTAGACCAGATTTAGTATACTCTGTTCACATCTTGTCTCAGTTTATGCATGAGCCTAGAGCGGATCATTGGATGGCTGCATTGAGAGTTGTTCGTTACTTGAAAGGATGTCCTGGAATGGGAATTCTTTTGAAAGCTGATTGTAATTTTCATCTTACGGGTTGGTGTGATTCGGACTGGGCTGGATGTCCAATCACAAGGAGATCTTTGAATGGATGGTTGGTACAGTTGGGAAATTCTCCTGTGTCGTGGAAGTCAAAGAAGCAGGATGTAGTATCGTTGTCTTCAGCTGAAGCAGAGTACCGAGCTATGGTTGCATCATTGAAGGAATTAAAGTGGTTAAAGAGTGTGTTGTTCTTGATGGGTATTGCACATGATGGTGCAATGGATTTATACTGTGATAGTCAATCTGCACTTCATATCGCATCTAATCCTGTGTTTCATTAGCATACAAAACATGTAGAGAGTGATTGCCATTTCATCAGAGATGATATACAAGCTGGAATAGTTCAGACAAAGCATGTTTCTACCACAGAACAACTAGCAGATGTATTCACTAAAGCACTTGGAGGGCGTCCATTCCAAGCGATTTTGTCCAAGTTGGGCATTCGAGATCTCCATGCTCCAACTTGGGGGGGGGGGTATTAGGAGATATGTGAGTTTATGGGCTTTGTATAGTTAGGATTATATTTAATCATTGTATAAATAATTTACAGCTACCCTTGTAAAGATCTAATCAGAAAGAAGAAAGAAAACTTCAGAGACTTTCTTATTCTTTCACTTGCTATTGGACACTTGGCTTTAGGGTTTGTTGAAAAGGTTACTCATGGAAAATTCAGGGCTTGACAGGTACGGATCAGAAGCGTTTTTGGTCAACGTCATGGCTTTTATCACAATTGTCTTTGGTATTTTTTGTTATACTCACTGTTTTTGCCAAGACTCCTCCTTCCTCTGATGAAGTTACCGATAGCTACTCAGCTACTCTGCTCTCCTAATTAACTTGTTGATTTTTAAACATAATCTCGTGTTTTCATCCGTGAGAAGTTTGCTAATAATGGTGTGATGAAACGTTGATTTATTTCATTAACATTGTCTTTTTCTCTCTTTCAAATTCTCCCTAAATTATATTTCCTTTGTAATTGCATGTATTATTGTGAGATCATTCCAAACAAGAATTGGTGTTGAATCTGGATAAACCGATTAAACTAAACCAAAGTAACCGATACTGAACCAAAATTTGGTAAAACATATTACGTTTCCACTTTACAAGAAGAAGAAATCCGTTGCACAAGGAAGTCTAATATTCTTTCCCCATAAAGTTATCTTTATGAACAAGAAATCCCAAATCTTTACTTCTTTAATTTCAGTTTTTTCTCCCAAAAGTCTCCATTCGTTAACTTCCTCCCATCACCACCCTATGTTTCTGTGCATACCCAAATGGAATATCGTCATCTTCAATCTTTCTCCTCTTTTCTCTCACCTTGTTTATATATGCCTTGTCAATATAATTAAGATTGATCCATTTTCTGAATACTCGCAGAAACAATAATGGTGAAGCTAACCATAGTTGGTAGGGTGGAAGATGGACTGCTTCTTGCACAAGATCAAACCTACGTAAATCAACAAGACAACACCAGTTTCTTGTTCTGCAAGCAACAAGCAGAGTTCCTTCTCAAACAAATCTCCAAAGACTCACTCATTGTTACACCAAAGATGACCATCTTGATCGATCATCATTCTTTCCAGTATCCTTTCATATTAATTACTATTTTATTACATCTTTTTCTTTCATTTTCAATTTACTTAATATTAATCTCTAATGTTACATCGTGCTATCTGAATCTTCGTACCCAAGAAAGCTACTTTTTCATTACCTGCATGATCTTCATGAAGGAACTTGATAATTTCGACGAGACATCTCTGATTCAGACGATCTCAAAACCCTATAGCTTCGTTAGGTTTGGTAAGATTATAGGCAGAATAAGGAAAAAATATATGGATACGAGAACACAGCCTAATATAAATCCTACTCTACTGGTTCAATTCCTTATTGACCCTCACTCTCGGCAATGGGATGAAGACATGCTCAAGGACTTCATTGAACAAGAGGATCATGACCATATTCGGAAAATCTATCAATCTCCTTGGCCATCATCTGACTCCATGGTATGGCAACATACCAATAATGACAACATCCGTTGAAGACAAGCTTGCTTTCCTATTTAGTTTATATTTGAATGCTTCCTTAAGTGAACACCAACATCTTCTTACTTTCTGGATAATGTGACAACTTTGGAAAAGTAGAAACGACCTTGTTTTCAACAAGCAAACAATCTTATCGGAGGATATAATCAAAAGAGCAGAGGAAACTGTTAGGGAATGGGAAATAGCAAATGCGAATGGCAGAACTTCCAGCAACTTCGTACTAAATAGGAGTTCACGTCAACACCATTGGAAAATACCTCCACTAGGACGCATCCCATCATGTTGATACTCGCAAATCGGGTCTAGGCTGGATCGTTCACAATAATAGTGGGATATTTTTAGAAGGTGGTATAGGGAAATACCAATGATGTTTTACGATACAGGAGGCCGAATGTTCAGCACTCATATGGGCAATGCAAGTTGCTTGGTCTTTTTGGATACACTAAGGTAATCTTTGAAGGTGACAACATTAATATTATCCGATTAATCAATGATGACGGGTTGAACCTCAAGCTTCAACATTATCCCAACATAATTAAAGGATGGGCGGCGATGTTCTCCGGCATTCAATCCGACGTATAAAAATAGACAGGCTAACCAATATGCGGATTTGCTAGCAAATAATATGCTATAATTTAGTAAGTTTTTTTTTTATGGCTATGAATGTGCGGTAGATTTGTTTTAAGTATGCTCTGAGACGGCAAATTACGACGACTTCTTCTTATACATGCCAGAATTAGAAGATATACTTACAAGCTACACAAGTAAGGGACTTGGTGAAAAGAGAGGCCCAGACCCAGACCCAGGCCCAGCAGAATATATATGAATTTTCCCTTTAACCATGATGAGTTTATGAAGGAAAGAATTATCGATTCCAATTAACTTTCTCCGCTTTCTCGATCCTTTGCTCAGACAATCTGTCGTCGTCTATTCAGAAGCGAAATTTGTCCAGAGCCTGCGAAAATCAGCCTCCACCGAACTTCACAGGTTTTGTCTGCGTGCGTCGCTGTGTTTTTTTTCACTTGCTACTACCTCGTTTGGTCACACTTACGACAAAATCCTTTTTGAGTCTTAACTTTTGAAGTGTTTTCTTGTTTTTATTTTTATTTTTTTCAGGAAGACAAAACCCAACAGTATTTTGACTTCGTAAGATATGGACAGAATCGATGAGTTGTCTGATGATTTGCTGATTAAGGTATTAACCTTTGTTCCGACGAAAGTGGCTGTATCGACTAGAATTCTGTCAAAGCGATGGGGTTTTCTTTGGATGTGGGTGCCTAAACTCGAGTACAATGATAACAAAGACATTATTTATCTCTGTCGTTTAGAGTCTCCATACCTGAGGTATCGAGATTTTATTAACAAGAACCTGCCTTTACATAGAGCTCCCATCATAGAAAGCTTGCGCCTCAGTTTTTGTTCTGCATCATTTCAACCTGAGGATATCAAACTATGGCTTGGAATTGCAATCTCTCGCTTCGTGCGAGAGCTAGAGTTATGTGTCGGCTATGATGTAGTATTGCCATGTAGTTTATATACCTGCAAATCGCTCGTGGCTTTGAAACTTGAAGGCAGGAAGATTATTGTGGATGTTCCTCCAACGGTTTGTCTCCCTTCTTTGAAAACCTTGCAACTTCTACTAGTGACATACTTTAATGAAGATTGTCTTGGCTTGCTTTTATCATGTTGCCCTGTTCTAGAAGATCTGGTTATTGAACGACATAGGGATGACAATGTGAAAACGTTAGTTGTTATTCTCCCGTCCTTGCAGAAGTTATCCTTGTGTACATACAATCGGTGTTTTTCTGGTGTGTATGTGATGGATACCCCTTCTTTGAAGTATTTCAAAGTTGAGGACGATAGAGTCATTTTTTCCTCTTCGAGTAGAGACAGTTTCTCCTATTCGATTAAGCATATGCCAAAGCTGGAAGAGGCAGATATCGCTGTCTGGGAAGATCTCAAAGAGTTTCTCGAACCAATCACAACTGTCAAACGTCTTTCATTGATACTAAATTTCGACACTGAAGAAGATGTAATCTATTTCCATCTATCATTTATACAACACTAAATCAGGTATTCTTGAGAAATTAACCATTTGTTATTTACTTTGTCGCATGTGCAGTCTATGTACCGTTCTGGTATTGTCTTCGACCAGCTTGAACATCTAGAGCTAAGTATATTCAGTGATTATTGGTCCAACTTACTTGTCGGGTTGCTCAATAATTCTCCTAAACTGCGAGTACTCAATCTCTCGGTCTATGTAAGTTTCCTGGAAGACACTTTTCCGGGTTTAAAAGCGTGTAATCTTACTAACTTCTCTTCCTCTTTTTTTTTGTTTAAAAAAATCTCAGATTAGCTGGAGCCGTGAACAGGTTAGCTTGAGCAATGAACAGAGTTTGATTCCTGAGTGTTTGTTGAAGAGCCTTGAAACTTTCGAGTTTGCAGGATACAAGGGAAGACCAGAAGAGAGAGCCTTCTTGAGTTTTATCTTAAAAAATGCTCGTTGCTTGAAGTCTCCACCAATCTTATGTCCCACAAGAGAGACTTGAAAATGATCAAAGAGTCGTTGTGTTTGATAATGGATGTTAGGTTTGTTTTGCTGTCCAAGAAATTGGTATTTAACTAGATGTGGAGGAACTTGGTTAATTCTATATTCTGGTGCCTTTCGACTCAATTCTCTCATTAAATAATAGAGCCAACTCAGGTTGTGGTGGTTTATACGTCTGCTTATGCTCAAATGCAGTCTCATAGCGTTTAGGTATGAAGAAATGTGGTTAACTAAAATACATATAAAAAAAAAAAAAAAAAAAAACTAAAATACATATCTCCCCATTGGGCCAGTTAGTTGTTAGGCTTTGTGATAATTGTTTAACTGTAAATGTAAAGATTTTTTTTTTAAATTATTTATTGAGTAAAAGTTACTCAAATAACCCAAAAATTATCAAACAAAAATCCCTCAGATGAAACCCTCCCTCCGAACCCAAGAAACTAGCGACAAACATCCAAACCCCCTAATCTCCGATTCTCCATCCATCTCCATCCATCTCCATCCATCTTCACACCACTCAAAAGATAAACACAAATTAACAGACTCAAATAGAAACACAAGTTAACACACTCAATTTAGTAAAATTCCTAGAATATCGTCAGAATTTTCTCACAAACAAAGTTGTCCGAAAAATTCGTTAAAAAAAACTAATGTTTTCTTGTAGTAAAAAAACTAATGTTTTCAATGTAGTACAAAAGAGAAGTTTTAATTCCTAACAAAAATTATAGAAATAATGATGAAAATGTTAAAATAGGTAATAAATTTTAACTAAAATTATAGACAATGTTTTTGTTAGGAATCTCACAGTAAAATAAAATCACTTGACAAATAACCAACTATCTTTTAGGTTACAGTGTTTCTTATGGAACATAAAAATGGATAATTATAAAAAGATGTGGAAGAAGAAAAAATATATAACCCTCTTACAAAAGTCAATCCAGAGCCAAGAGAGAAGGAGAGAAACAGAAAGAAGAGGACGAAAGAAAAATTGTGGATGAGTAAAGGTTTTTCGAGGTAATTTTCCGATGAATTAGAGGGATCCAGAGGTCGATCTAGATACGGTTTAGAAGGTCTCACAGTTAGCTATCCAGATCTTCTTTCCGTTATCGAATATATCCAAGGTACTGTATATTCAATTTACAAATCAGTTCGCAAGTTGACGAAAATTCAGAAAACTACAGTCTTTGTCTTCATTATCGACATCGTTAATTGGTTACATTTCGGGGTTTTGGTTACAATTTCAACTATTTCTGGTATAATTGGAGAAAAAAATCAAACCAAACTAAAATAATATTATAACCAAAAAAATTCGGGTTTTAAACGGTTCTCAACCGAATTCTTGAATCATATATATAATTAGACAAATATTTCTCCATGTAAGCTATCCACATCGGCAAATTTTAAAAATTTTAATGGCTTTTATATATTTTGGGTATGTATATTTTTGAGCTTTCCACACATTAATTTAAAAGTAAAAAACATACTTATTCTGAAAAACACAAAAACTATAAATTCTCTAAAAAAAAATCATAATGCTATTTCGAATAAAAAAACAAAGAAAGTGTATGAGATTAATGGTAAAATAAGTTTTTTCATCTCCCTGAAAATAAGTGACTCAAAAAAAGAAGCCAATTGAATAGATATATTAAGTGGACAGACATATATACTTACAATAATGTATAAATATAAGAGAAATTTTTTTTAACAATTAACATATCATAATTTATATTAAAAAAAGAACTTCACAATGGGTTTACATATTTTGAGATTAAAAAATAAAACATTATTTAAAATTAAGAAAACGTTTTCTTAATTTTAAATAATGTTTTAATTTTTTTAAAAGGAACACACAAAATATTATTTTGAATAAGAAATAAAAAAGAGTGGATGGAATTGATTAGCACCGAGCATTTCACGTTTTATGACAATTTATGGGTACGAGACGAGAATTTCGGGTTAGGGGACGGATTTTGGAAATTCTTTTACATAAAATATATTTCCAAACTCTCAATAATTTGGGTAAACATCAACTTACATATTTCGGGAAAATCGGGAAAAATCGAAATAAGTTGGAAAAATTAAGGTAAATTCAGATAATTTCGTAAAAATTAAAGAAAATATATAGAGTTTTTAAAATTTTAAATTTAAATGAGTAATTTGGGTATGTGATCTCATATATTTTCCTCTCACGTACTATTTCCTTATCCGTTTGAATAAAATAAATGATCTCAAACATATAGTTATATTGAACGGAATTGGGAATAGATGGAAAATTTGGGATGAGTACGGGATGGAACGAGAAAACTGTCATGAAATGCATAGGGCTAGGTTTGATGGTGAATTCAATTTGATGATCTCGCTACAAATAAAGGATATAAAAAAGAAAAAAAAAAAGCCAATTGAATAAATATTTGAGCGGGGAGACATATATACTAACAACAACATATAAGACGTATAGGAGGAAGTTTTTTTAACAATCCATCTATTCAGAAGCAAAATAAGAATATAATTGTCGACAAATGTTTCGTAGTTCGGTGCAGAAGTCGAGCTTCCGCTGAACTTGACAGGTTTTTTGCTAGAATTTTTGTCCCTTTCCAGCATTAGATGACTTTCGTAGTTTTTGTCTTTCTGTGTGGCTTTGTTTTTTAGTTGCTACTGCTTCGTTTCAGGATCGGAAGAAGGGAAGACAAAATCCAAATTTTTGGGGGTCAATTGCAACAGTAACCTGACTTTGTAAGATATGGACAGAATCAATGAGTTGTCTGATGAATTGCTGATTAAGACACTATTGTTTGCTCCGACGAAAGTGGCTGTATCCACTAGCATATTCTCTCTAAGCGATGGGAGTTTCTTTGGATGTGGGTGCCTAAGCTCGAGTACAATGATTACGAAGACGTTACCAATCGATCAGTGTATTCATTCCTGAGGTATCGAGGTTTTATTAACAAGAACATACCTTTAAATAGAGCTCCGATCATAGAAATTTTGTGCCTTAGTTTCAGTTTTCGTTTGGCATCATTTCAACCTGAGGATATCCAACTAATGCTTCGAATTGCAGTATCACAGCAACATCATTTCTGCTGTGATGTAGTATTGCCCAATAGTATATATACATGCAAATCGCTTGTGACAAAAATCCAATTTTTATTTGGTTCGATTATGGACAGAATCGATGAGTTGTGTGATGATTTGCTAATTAAGGTATTATCGTTTGTCCTGACGAAAGTGGCTGTATCTGATAGTTAGCATATTTACATCATTTTAACATTCATTTAGTAAAGCATTTGCATTGTTTCATGTATATAACTTGTCCATATAGTCTAGTTTGCATCTATTTTAGAGTTATTGAGTCTTAGACTAGGTTATTGCATATTTGTTGCATTTTGGAGTGTTTTTAGGTATATTGGAGGACTTTGCAGATTATGGAGGTTAAGCATTGCTTGGAGGATGGCATGGAACTAAAGTGTACCAAAAGAAGTTGAGCAAAATGGACTTGAAGTACAAAACCACTACATGAGTAAAGATCAAGCCGGATGAAGAATTTCAACTACGATTTAGCCTCGGCGATCTTCATGAAAGTCATATATATTTGAGTTAGCTTTCGTTTGGTGGTAGTTTCAAGTCAAACAGTGAAGCCGTTCAAGAGATATGGTCATTTTACTACGTATCGGTATGATGTATCGGTGTGATCACACCGATACGCATATCTGTCTGACATATCGGTGGGTTCACACCGATACGCATATCGGTCTGTCATACCGGTGTAATCATACCAATATGGTACCCGAGATTTCCTTTCCTTAAGACGAAAATACACTGTTTATCATCATTAAGTAGTTGACTTTTATTTCTAAAACTTTTCCAGAAACTCTCTCTGTTTTGGGTGATTTTTCTGCAAGACCTTTGGATCAAAAACTTCAATTCAAGAGTTCTTCTTCTCTAATCTCTTTCCTTTACTCTTTCTAATGCTTATTATCAAGTTTTTACAAGTTTTTATTGGTTTGATCATGAGTTGTGA
>JAHZTW010000002.1:66590497-66959851 GCA_020283515.1 Alliaria petiolata | reverse complement strand
AAGTACAAAACCACTACATGAGTAAAGATCGAGCCGGATGAAGAATTTCAACTCCGATTTAGCCTCGGCGATCTTCATGAAAGTCATATATATTTGAGTTAGCTTTCGTTTGGTGGTAGTTTCAAGTCAAACAGTGAAGCCGTTCAAGAGATATGGTCATTTTACTACGTATCGGTATGATGTATCGGTGTGATCACACCGATACGCATATCTGTCTGACATATCGGTGGGTTCACACCGATACGCATATCGGTCTGTCATACCGGTGTAATCATACCGATATGGTACCCGAGATTTCCTTTCCTTAAGACGAAAATACACTGTTTATCATCATTAAGTAGTTGACTTTTATTTCTAAAACTTTTCCAGAAACTCTCTCTGTTTTGGGTGATTTTTCTGCAAGACCTTTGGATCAAAAACTTCAATTCAAGAGTTCTTCTTCTCTAATCTCTTTCCTTTACTCTTTCTAATGCTTATTATCAAGTTTTTACAAGTTTTTATTGGTTTGATCATGAGTTGTGAGTAGTTCTCTAGAATCCAAGGTTGGTTAGATCTAGGGTGTTTAGAGTGTTAATCTTGATGTCTATAAGTTAATTCTTCCATATCCCCTCTTGTTTGATGTTCTTAATGCTAAATTTCAACCTTGATCATGTTGAATTAGATTTTTAGGAAATTTTCTCATCCAAAAGATTAGTAAAATTTCTGGTTTATTTAAGCAAGAGATTTACATACTTAGCTCATGAAAGTGATTGTCTAAGGTGTTTATTAGCAGATTAGAACTGAATCTTTATGCTTGTTGCATCTTTAATCACAAATGAAAGTTTGTTCTTGATTAGAAATGTGATAAAAGGATTAAGTCCATGAAAATGGTTTAATCTATTCTTGAAGTTCTAAGCTTGGGGATTAGCAGTTATATGAGTAGATTGACATCATTGATTACACTTTTAAGCACTTGAAAATCAATACCATACCCTTGGATTCATCTTTCCATAATTTACAAAAAGCTTTTAAAAACTCTGTTTTTGCTTTCACTTGTTTTTGTTTGTTTTAACTTATCTTGAAGATAGCTTATCTTTCACCTTGTTTAATGCTACTAGTCACATATCAAAACCTTCACTAGACTTGCTTAGATTAAGAAGTTTTATGAATTCCTTTTGTTACAACAAACCCATATGGATTGATCCTCAAATACTACAATGACATGTGTAGTAGGATTGAGTAATTGTTAGCAAAATCCTGTTATCAGTATCCACTAGCATTTTGTCTAAGCGATGGGAGTTTCTTTGGATGTGGTTGCCTAAGCTCGAGTACAATGATACTGAAGACATTACTAAGGATTATGAAGATTTTATCAACAAGAACATGCCTTTACATAGAGCTCTGATCATCGAAAGCTTGTGCCTCATTTTTCATTTTGAACCATTTCATCCTAAGGATGTCAAACTGTGGGTTGAAATTGCTGTCTCTCGCTGCGTGCGAGAGCTAGAGCTAAGTATTTGCAATGACTTAGAATTGCCGAGTAGTTTGTATACATTCAAAACGCTCGTGACTTTGAAACTTAAAGGAAAGGAGATTCTTGTGGATGTCCCTGGAACGGTTTGTCTCCCTTCTTTGAAAACCTTGCAACTTCGACGGGTGACATACTTTAATGAAGATTCTCTTCGATTGCTTCTATCTTATTGCCTTGTTCTGGAAGATTTGGTTATTGAACGAGATGAGGATGACAATGTGAAAGCGTTAGTTATTATTGTCCCGTCATTGCAGAGTTTATCCTTATATATAGAAGATACATGTTCTTCTGATCGGTATGTGATAAATACCCCTTTTTTGAAGTATTTCAAAGTTAAAGAAGACATTGACATTTACTCCTATTTGATTAAGCATATGCTAAAGCTGGAAGAGGCAGATATCTCTCTTGAGTTTTGTTTTCTTGAAACAATAAAAAATGTCAAACGCCTTTCATTAAAAACAATTTTCAACAATGACGAAGAGGCATCCGTTTCGAGTTCTCAATCGCATGATATCACTCATAAAACACTGAATCAGGTTTTCTTGAGAATGAATCATTTGTTATTACTTCGTCTTGCGTGCAGGATATGTACCATGCTGGTATAGTCTTCGATCAGCTTGAACATCGGAACCTAAGTATATGCGAGGATTATTGGTCGAAGTCAATTGTCAGGTTGCTCAATGATTCTCCGAAACTGTGAGTCCTCAATCTCTCCGTCGATGTAAGTTTCTTCGAAGATTATTTTTCAGTCTAAAAGTGTAATATTAACTCTATTCTCTTTCTTTTTCCTTCTTTTTTGTTAATCTCAGTAACATTTTGACGAGCGTGAACAGATTAGTTGGAGCAATGAACAAAGTTCGATTCCTGAGTGTTTGTTGAAGAGTCTTGACACTTTCGAGTTTACAGGGTACAAGGGAAGACCAGAAGAGAGAGATTTCTTGAGTTTTATATTCAAACATGTTCGTTGTCTGAAGTCTACATCAATCTTGCGCTCATCATGAAGGTAATGTTCCACAATAGAAACTTGAAAATGATCAGAGAGTCGTCATATTGGATTATGAATGTTACGTTTGTTTTGTTTTCCCAGAATTAGGTATTAAACTAGATTTGGAACTTGCTTTCAAGCAAAACATGCAAGTTAATTCTATATTTTGGTTTGTTTTGTACAACTTACAATTAGTATGAGTATGCCTTGCGACTCAAGTCTCTTACTAAAGAAAATTGCAAATTCAAGTCTCGTACAATTAGTATGAGTATGCCTTTGTTAACGCAATATCATTAATATCTCTAACTCAGCGTCTCAAAAAACACAGAAGTGCAACATTGTTTATATGGATTCTTATAGTTAATCGACATCCCAACCTCCTTTTTTGCCTTGCGTGACTTCAAAAGTCTTTTAACATATATAAAGTATCTATGTATGGAAATTAGCTTTGAGACTCCTTGACCCTAAAAAGGCGTTATGAGAAAGAAAACACAGCAAACCAAGAAATGAGGCTTTAAATGGATTAAGAGAACTTACGATGTAATTCGCGATGTGGCTGCTCAAGTTGGTTATGACTTTGTTAAATGTGTTTCTCCCCATGGTATTGGTGGTGGTCTAGCTATGTTATGGAATAATATGTTTCTTTCCCTTCTGTTGATGAAAGAACGATCGATTGTACCATAACTAATAAAGGGTTTTCGTTAACAAGAACTTGTATTAACAAGAACTTGACTTTACATAGAGCTCCCATCATAGAAAGCTTGCGCCTCAGTTTCATCTTTCGTTTGCCATCATTTCGACCAGAGGAAATCCAACTATGGCTTGGAATTGCAGCCTCTCGCTGCGTACGAGAGCTAGAGCTATGTATCTGCTTTGATGTAGTATTGCCCAGTAGTTTGTATACATGCAAATCACTCGTGACTTTGAAACTTCGAGGCATGAAGATTATTGTGGATGTTCCTCCAACGGGTTGTCTCCCTTCTTTGAAAACCTTGCAACTTCGAAGTGTGAGATACTTAGGTGGAGATTCTCTTCGATTGCTGCTATCCTATTGTCCTGTTCTGGAAGATCTGGCTATTGAACGAGATGAGGATGATGACAATGTGAAAGGGTTAGTTGCTATGGTCCCGTCTTTGCAGAAGTTATCATTGTCGATAGGCGTTCTATGTTCTTCTAATGAGTACGTGATACTGATAGATACCCCTTCTTTGAAGTATTTCAAAGTTGTTGACTTCAGAGACAGTTTCTCCTATTCGATAAAGCATATGCCAAACCTGGAAGAGGCAGATATCGTTATTGAGAAAGGTCTCAAAGAGTTTCTCGAATCAATCACATCTGTTAAACGTCTTTCCTTAAAAGTAGTTTACAACACTGAAGAGGAGGTAATCTGTTTCCATCTATCAGTTTCAAGTTCTCAATCGTATGATGTCATTTATAGAACATTTAATCAGGTATTCTTGAGAATGAACCATTTGTTATTTACTGTGTCACATGTGCAGTCTATGTACCGTTCTGGTATTGTCTTCGATCAGCTTGAACATCTGGAGCTAAGCATACGCAACTATTATTGGTCGAAGTTACTTGTCCGGTTGCTCAATGATTCTCCTAAACTGCGAGTCCTCAATCTCTCGGTGAAAGTACGTTTTCTTCGTAGACTCTTTTCCGGTTTGAAAGCTCGTAATCTTACTAACTTCTCTTTCTTTTTTTTAATCTCAGGATATTTTTGACGAGCATGAACAGATTAGTTGGAGCACTGAACAGAGTTCGATTCCTGAGTGTTTGTTGAAGAGTCTTGAAACTTTCGAGTTTACAGAGTACAAGGGAAGATCAGAAGAGAAAGATTTCTTGAATTTTCTCTTCAAACATGCTCGTCGTCTGAAGTCTACATCAATCTTGAGCTGATCACGTTATGTTCTACAAGGAGAGACATGAAGATTATCAAAGTTCTTCTCTTTGTTTTGTTTCCATTGACGGTTTGACACATAACATTTGCCTTCTTTAATTGAGATGTTTTAATACTATAATTTATATTCATTATTTACAACTTTTGAAATTTTTTTGTTTGTTTTTAATCATCTTTATCTAGCTTCATCCTGTTTTGACACTCATCGGCTCAAGTGTCCCAAATTTTTCTATAGCCTCCATTCTTGGATTGGTTTTGTAGTCATTTGTCTTTTTATCATTCCTTTTATTAAAAAAAACATTCTTTGAATCAAAAGTAAATGAAGTAACGTTGTTGATGGAAAAAGGTTTTCTAACTTTGCAGTTGAAGCATATAGCTTATGTAATATTCTTCTACCATAGAGAAGCTGAGAGAAGCCACATGCTTCCTTCGCACGTGTCTACGGGCCTCTCTTTATCTTTCTTCTTTCTATTGGAAACTCGGCTTTAGGGTTACAGGAAGAAAAAAAAGCCGTGCACAAGGAAAACTAATATTCTTTCCCCTAGAGTTGTTGTGTCTTTATGAAAAAGAAATCCCAAATCTTTACTTCTTTAGTTTCAGTTTTCTCCCAAAAGTCTTCATGATTCGTTAACTTCCCATCACCACCCAATGTTTCTTTGCATACCCAAATGGGCAAATGGAATATCTTCATCTTCAATCTTTCTCCCATTTTCTCTCTCTCTCTCGTTGTTTATATATATATGCCTTATCAACATAAGACTGATCCATTTTCTGAATACTCCAAGAAACAATAATGGTGAAGCTAACCATAGTTGGTAGGGTTGAAGATGGATTGCCTCTTGCACAAGATCAAGTAAACCAACAAGACAACACCAGTTTCTTGTTCTACAAGCAACAAGCCGAGCTCCTTCTCAAACAAATATCCAAAGACTCATTGTTACATCCAAAGATGACCATCTTGATCGATCATCATTCTTTCCAGTATCCTTTCATATTAATTACTAATTGTCTACATCGTTTTTCTTTAATTTTAAACTTACTCATTATTAATCTCTCATGTTCTGGAACTGTGAAGCTTCCTGGTGGAGAAGAAGATATGTTACATAGCGCTATCTGATTCTTCGTACCCAAGAAAGCTACTTTTTCATTACCTGCAGGATCTTCAAAAGGAACTTGATAATTTCGACGAGACAACACTGATCCAGACAATCTCAAAACCCTATAGCTTCGTTAGGTTTGGTAAGATTATAGGCAGAATAAGGAAAAAATATATGGATACGAGAACAAAGGCTAATCTATCGAAGCTGAATGCTTCGCGGAAACAAGAACTTGATGTAGTGACTGAGCATTTGAATGATTTGATACAAAGACGACAACTTTTAGGTACTTGTTCTTGACTTTTTAATTCCCCCCCTGGGAAATTAACGAATTCTCTTCAAAAACTTTAGTTTTGTAATCTTTTTTTGGTATGCAAGAAACATCAGAAATAGCGTCTTTGGATCCTCGAATGCCTGTTTCAACCCATTGGAGCTCACGATGTATTCAGGTATATGAAAAGATCCCAAACATGGTTCATCAAAATTAGGACTAAAGTTTTACATTTTTGATTCAAACTATTGAATTTGTGACTTTGGTTATAGTTAATTAGTTTGTTTACATTGTTTTATTACAAAATTTTGCAGGATGTTGCGTTAAAATGGACACCAGTGACGATCATTGTTCTCGTTATACTTGTTCTTTTCAAAGCAAGCTTGATTATGACAGATGATTATTTAATTTCAACCATGATATGATAGAAAACATATAATCAATTTTTTTAATTATTAAAAGAAGAAGAAGAGTGTATATATGAAACATCCTAGTAGTTATATAAGCTAGTTAAAACAATTTGACTTTGAAATGTTGTTTAATTAAGTAAGTCTACGACAATAGTAAACTCTTTGAAGAAAAAAGAAGACAGACAAAGAAAAAGACATGAACCAAATAAATAACAGTGAAAATACAAATAATTGTTCTATCTGTAAAAACAAATAACTAAAAGTCTAAAACCAAGTTTAAATAAAAATCCAAGCTTTTCACAAAATAACTTTTCTTAGTTCATATTTGATCTAAAAATTGTAACACAAGTAACTTGCTTTTTGCCTCTTACAATCATATCACCTGATCATGATTTACGTTTCCTTTAGATGTACGTTACGTCGCTATTGATGAAGAAATCCCCAGAGGAATAATAATTTGCATACTCATTATCATCAGGCTGCTGAAATTCTGTACGGAACATGACATCATCCTCAAGTGAAGAGTAGTTGTTGTTGATCATCATCAGTTCTTCGTCATCGATATGATCTTGAGTTTGTGTAATGTGCTTGGAATCTGTAAAAGAAGAAGAGTAATCGATGTGTGGAACTGAAGAACTGATCCACTCTGAGAAGAACAGCTTAGGCAAGTTATTGATGTTGTTGTTCATCATGTTTCTGTTGCTATCTTGCGATGGTGATGAAGACGGTTTCTGTTGAAATTTCTGGAAGGAGATCACGTGATCTAGAGTTTCGGTTTCCAGATTTCTTTTTCCACAAGAAACTAGTGAAGAAGACTCTGTGAGGTCTGATCTCTGATTCTTGAGTTGTGGTTGAGAATCTTGAGATTTGAGCCATCTCTTCTTCAGATAGGAGTGCCAATAGTTCTTAATCTCGTTATCTGTTCTTCCCGGTAAGTATTTCGCAATCCGTGACCACCTAAATCAAGCCCATATCATAAAATCATAAAATCAAAAAAAAAAACAATTCTACTAAATTGAATGGTTTTTCATTCAGACCAGAACTTGTAGTTTAATACTACTGTCACCGTCAGGTTATATCATAATCTGGATTTCAGTCCTAAGAGTGTGGGTTGTAGACAGACAGAGAAAAGGGTCTTTCATTAGGTTTTTTCTTACTTGTTACCCAAGGAAGAATGTAAATTCAAAATCGTCTCTTCTTCTTCTGCACTAAACGTCCCTCTCTTTAATCCTGGTCTTAGGTAGTTAATCCACCTTAATCGGCAGCTTTTCCCATTCCTTTGCAATCCTGCCACAATAATTAAAGTTAAATAAGGATAAGATTAACAATACTGATGAGGATTAAGAGACTAATAAGGATTTTAGAGATTTTAAAAAAAATTAAAAAAAAGACCAGCTAGGATGGGAACAGTGGTCCAGCAAGCATGTCCTTGAAAGAGGATGAAGCTCTTGAGCTTCTGGTCTTCTTCAGGTGACCATAACCCTTTCCTCTGTCTCTGTTTTGGTCTCTCTCCAGATTTGGTCATCTTCCCCATATCTTTCGTTTCTCTCTCAAGCTGTCCTAATTAAGAGAAACCTTGTGTAAATGATGAATGAAAGAGAGATAGAGATAGAGACAGACAGAGAGAGATTATATACGAGCATATATCTTAATTAAAGAGACAAATATATGATAAGCATATAGATAGAGACACCATATTATTCCTTTTTTTTCTCTCATGTAAACGCAAACGCAGAGATAACGTTTTAATTAAACCAGAAAAGCCATAGTCTATAGACTTTTAGAAAATGGCCAAATGGGGGCTGCGTAGTATAATAAAGACACAGGACATATATAAATTTATACCGATGCAGACTCAAATGAAATTACATGTACACACGTGTATATTGTGAGCATATGTGTAAGTATGGTAGCTAGGTAGGAGCCAGGAGAAAAGTCTGGAGGAATATGTAAGCAGGGATTAGTTGTAACCCAAGTCACTTGTTTAAACTAAAGTATTAATTAAGATTTAAGACAAAGAGAGAAGAAGGAATCTTTGATTGTTTTTGCATTCAGATATCTTTTGCTCTCTTCTTTTTTTGTCTCTATGAAGAAAGTCTATAACGCCTAATAAAATATAGTTATTGACAAAATTGCAATCACGAGGAGTCTTTTGTCGCGGTAATTATTAAGATGGCTATTAATACATAGTATGTTTTTCTTAATCACAGTATTAGAGTATTATAGTATAATTTAACCAAGTTGTTTTTCGTCTGCTAATAGTTAGGCCACTTTGTGACCAATTTATTTCTTGGTATGTAAAAGCACACAGTAATTTCCGTTGAAGTTTGGTTAAACGCATCTATTCAAAAAAAGAAAAAAATTCACTAAAAGTATCTCAAGCAATCTTTACAAGACCTTGCTTAATAGAAATTATTACATCTTTAATTTAGTTTGACACTAAATAGTAAATACTTTTTAGAAATCACAAGTCCACTTAAATCAATACAAATGTTCTTCCTTTTTTGAAAAAAAAGAATACAAATGATCTTTGCAAGGAAACCGAACACTTGACTGTGTTTATGCCTTCACAAAAGTTTTGTGTTACTTATTCCTTACAGCTCCTCTAAATTCACTCTTTCATTGTACATTTTTAACAATCATGTAGTTTCGCATGAGGGCTGCGCAGAATTACGTGCGAAAGAGAGTACCATGATATCATCACTTGTCTTCATCTCTTTATACACGGAAGCAAACTCAAAAACACTATCAATGTCAAATGGGTTAGTGTAAAAAATTGACTTAAGTAATTTTTTTTTTTTTTTTTTTTTCATTCATTCTCTCAATACAGGGCATCATTTTGAGTTACAAACGTGTGAGTGAAAGTAGAGTTAAGAAACATGAATTACAAAACGGTAAATAAACATAATCTCATGTGAAGCAGGTATGACTAGGAACACATAACAGGAGCATTTTCAAAGTTGGATGAATCGAAACCAGGTCGAGAGGTAAGATTCACTAGTTGAAGAGGACGTAGAGACTAGAAGCAAAGTTTTTCGATCCATGCCTGCCAGTTTGGCTCTCATTAAGATCTGAAGTTCTTTAATAACCATATGAGAAGGTTTGATGATTGAAGAGTGTAGCCTTGAATTCCTTTCTTTCCAGGTGTGATAAATAATTCCTTGAAGAAGCAGCCTACAAATAGATCTTAACTTTGAGTTATTTGAATGGGTTCCATCCCAATTCATAATTCCGTCAAGAGAAGACGGAGCTGAGAGTCTGGGATGGGAGAAGAAAGCTGACCACAATTCTCTGACAAAAACGCATTCAAAAAGGAGGTGGGTGCGAGACTCCGCCGCTGAATTGCACAGTAAGCAAACAGTTGGAACATTAAGCCCCCAACTAATCAATTTGTCCCTGGTTACCAATCTATTTCAGAAAACAATCCACATAAGAAATGCATGTTTTGGAATGCGTTGCTTGAACCAACAAAGCTTATACCAATTGACTTCAGGAAGATGAGGTTGCAGAGAAAATCAAGTTTGGGAAGTAGAGAATAAACCTGCATTACTCGAGTTATTTGGGTGCCATTGATAAAAATCTTCTTCCGACTGATTTAAGAGAGGTGGATACTGAGGCAGACAAGCTCGAAGAAGAGTGATGATCGGGTTCCCGCGATGAGAGATTAGCCAAACTCCATTTGAAATGACCTGAGATACAGTTGCCATAAGGGAAATCCCTGTGGATGAAGGGCCATTGTCGCTCGTGATTTCCAGAAGAGGCCCAAGGGAAGTCCAATTATCATGCCAGAAGAGAGCTTTCGAGCCAGAACGAATATTACATAGCAGATATGGTCTCGCCAAGGCCCGGAGTTTGACTAACCGTTTCCAAATCCAGCTGCCTGTGCGAGAGAAGTTGGTATCCCAAAAAAGCCATCCCTTTATAACATTCTTTTGGAGCCACGAAACCCAAAGAGAACCTCCACCAGTAAATAAAAGCCAGATTAACTTTAAACCATAAACCTGATTTAAAGGTTTCAACCTTCTCAACCCAAGACTCCCATTTTTCTTAGGAGTGCAGACGGAATCCCAAGAAATCTTTGCTCCTCTAGCCGAATTTGGAGCTCCACTCCAGAGAAAGGCACTGCATATCTTCTCAAGAGAGTCCAAACAACTCTTAGGTAATGGAAAAACTGAAGCCCAGAAGTTAATGACGCTGAATAAAACTGATTGGATTAATTGCAGCCTTCCTGCAAAGGATAGATGCCGAATAGTTCAAGAGGAGATACGAGATTTAATCTTGTCAATCAATGTTTGATAGTCAGTTGGATTGAGTATGTGAGGAAGCAGCGGCAACCCTAGATATCTCATAGGCAAGGACCCTTGAGAAAGTCTGAATCTCGATGCTAGTCTTCTTGATAAGTCCAGATTGTTCCCATCGACATAAACACACGATTTAGCCAGATTAAGAGACAAACCAGAAGCTGAGTGAAATCTTCGCAGCACTGTGAGAATATCAGCCAGTGATCTCTCTGACCCATCAAAGAAAATTAAGACGTCATCTGCAAAGCTAAGATGAGTGATCGAGGGATCCAAACAGAGAGGGTGAGGCGTGATAAGGTGAGAGGCAACCGCCTCATCCAAATCCTTCGAAAGAATGTCCATTGCAATTACGAAAAGGGAGGAAGAGATGGGGTCTCCCTGACGAATTCCTTTTTTCCCAGGAAAGAATCCAACTGATTCACCATTCAGAGAGATTGAGTAGTAGGGAGTTGAAATGCAAAGTTTGATCCAGTTTATGAAGACCGAAGGGAGCTCAAAAAGCTTCAAGGATATTCAGAATGAAAGACCACTCCAGGTTGTCAAAAGCTTTAGTTAGATCAATCTGCAAGCAGCCACGAGTTGTTGATCCATCCTTGTGAAAATCTGCTACCAGTTCTGAAGCCAATAACACGTTTTCGCAAAGAAGACGTCCTTTAACAAAACCAACTTGGTTCCGTTGAACCGCTTCCGGGGTTATAAGCTTAAGACGAGATGAGAGGATCCGCGATATCACCTTATAAATAGTATTGCATAGCGCTATTGGCCTAAACTCCGATAGTTTTTCAGCTCCTGGAGTCTTAGGAATGAGCATGAGAATGGTTGAGTTAACCTGCCTGAGAAGAGCTGAGGAATCAAAGAATTCGCGAACTCCCGCTATAAGATCTTCTCCTACCAAATCCCAAGACTTGGTAAAGAATTCCACAGTGAAACCGTCCGGACCTGGAGCTTTATTTCTTGGGAGCGAGAAAAGAGAGCCTCTAATTTTCTCATTAGATGGAATGGATGAAAGTAGGGTAGCCAGGCCTTCAGAACACCGAAAAGAGTGAAGAGATTGGATATGTTCTACTGAATAGGCTGAGACAAACCTGTTAGGGGTGCCCAAGAGATCTTTATAGTAATTAATCACCATGCTTTGAATTAAGCCCTTGTCTGTAACCTTGTTGTTCAGATTGTCTTTGAGATAGTAGATTATATTCCTTGATAAGTTTGACTTAGTAGCTTTGAAGAAAAAACTCGAGTTCAGGTCACCTTCCCTGAGCCATCTGATTCTTGATTTCTGTCTCAGAAAGTTTTCTTCCGCTGAAGATAAGAAGAGCCAGGAAGATCGAGCCTCTACCTCAGCTTCAAACAACGGTTGAGAAGGACCTAGTAGAAGTTGTCTTTGTATATTCTCCATTCGATCTAGAGCCTCCTTTGTACGTGCCTGAATATTACTGAAAGAACTCCGATTCAGGGACTTACAACACTCCTTTGCCAATCTGAGACGCTGGCATAATGTGAACATAGCACTGGCAGGCCTAATCGGGCTTTCTCAAGCAGCTTTCAAAAGGTCATTGTACTCAGGGTGAGTAGTGAAAAACGGAAAGAATGAGAACCTTGTCCTTCTACGATCTTGAGAGCCAGATAAGGTAACTAGACAAGGGCAATGATCTGAGGTATTGGAAACATCAAAGATAGCATTTGAATTAGGGAAGCGATCCAGCCAAGCCTCATTGATAACTGCTCTAGCCAAGCCTAATCGGACTTAAGTAATTTAGTTCCGGATATATATTAAAGTAAAAATGATCAAGACTTTGGTTATGTAAAAGTGAAAATGATGTAACTTGATCAAATCATATAAATGAGTAAAGGGGTCCAGAGGGCGAAACTTAACGCTGACAAAACGATCTTTGTCTGATTCGGATTAATGATTATGAAAGAAAACGAAGTAATTGAATTAAAGAATGTAAATTAATCATCCAATTAAAAAGGTATCTCTTCGCTAAGCTTATCAAAAGCGAGCGAACAGATTGGATATGCCGTTTCAACTCGGGAATGAATATTTAAAAATCATAGGTTAAATTTTCGATAAATAATCAATTAAAGAAATTTGTTTGTTAGGATATTATGTAATTCATATTGGTAGGTGAGTCAACACTTTCCTCCTATTTGCTGCAACAAATTAAACTTTAAATACAAGTACACAATACATTACAAATTTTCAAATTAAACAGAAGTATACAAGTACTTTTAAATTTCCGTTTTTGGATTTTATTGATAATAGAAGTATACAAATTTACAAATAAAGGTTTTCATTTTAGAGAAATTACAATATTCTGCATTTTCATATGTCGCGAGCCAAAAGGGTTTCCTGGCTTTTTCATATTGAAATACTTCCGTATTTGTTCTGACTCTTACGTATCCTTTTTAATAATCTAAGTTACCGAAGCCACGTTTGTCTATTTAAATGTCTTTTTATATTTGCCTTAAGAAAGACTTCGTACGTTGTTGACAAGAGAGATGATGATCTAATAATAGGCCACGATCTGATACGGACAAGTCCACTTTCTGGGTCATACGACTGATGCCATCTCCGTGACATCTTCTAGCGTCACGGCCTATGGCAATGTTTTCTCCGGCCACTTTACCCAATATTAGATATTTGGGCCGAGTTTTATCAGAATTTAAACACTACTGACTGAATTTCCAAAATTTGAATTTGTCAATAGCTACATAAGTTTTAACAAAAAAAATATCCTACACAACATAGATATATGTATGGATACTGTCAGAAAAACGTTTATCAATGTTTAATTTAATCTCTAAACATGCTGATGTGAATATTTTGGACAAGATATACATGCATTTATTTTCAAAAGCTTGATTTAATTTTAAATTGATATTAATCGGAAATTTAGTTAATAGTATATCATAACGTATTTCTCATCGTTGTTGTAATCCACACGTTTCACAAATCCAAAAGAGAAAATAAACTAGTTTGTGCATCGTTGTCGCCTCTGCTTTTGTAGCCGAGATTTTTGATGTTCTTTATGCACTAGTTTATGCAGCATTTTCGGGCAGTAGATCACCCAATGTGTTTTCTGATTTCCAAGGCTTCATCTCACGTTTTCTCCATGGATGATTTGTAAGTATTATCTACATTTTATAGTTTGACTAAAAAAAGTAAATATTTTCTATATTGATTTGGCTATTAATTGATTGTTTGTCATAAAGAGATTTTAGTTGATTTAGGGTTTGGATTGAAAGTCGAATTATTGCATCGTTAGAATCACATTGATTGACAAAGGGGTTAGTTATTGCATATATTTATTGACTCATGTTCATGGTTCAAAATTTGATGTAAGGTTGTTCCTCTTGTTTTAATTGGAAGCTTATATTTTATCCGATTCGAGTTGCATATCAAATGCAAACTGTACGAAGTAGTTGTTGTTTTGGACAAGCAATCGTATACGTGATATTGATTTGGGTGACATAAAATAATATAGATTGCAAATTCTATCAATATCTCTTGTTGTCGATCGGTAAAGTTAATACAATGTCACTTTTGGAAATGTGTTTCAGACAATATTCTTACAGGACCTATAACTCGCACACGTTAATTTAAGATAGAAGTGACATTGAAATCCTTTTACATTTGAGGAAATTAATACCATAATCATTTCATTTTACGAAAAATCTCTAAACATAACTTATCTATGGAATTTAGAAAATATATCTGTGAATATTCTCTTAGAAAAAAGTCGGTAACCCATTAATATGAATATCAATTCCCTATAGAATGTGTGTTATTCATCATGTATTCGAATTGCAACGATTGAAAAAGTTCTCAATATCAGTTACAATCCATTGAGTTAAAAAATAGTAACACATTCATGAAAACCCTTTTTAACAAAAAAAAAAAAAAACTCATTCAATCATTTTGGAATTATATAGACAAAGCAAATGAAAAGAAGTTTGTAAAATCATCGAGTAGAAAACGAAACAAAATATATAAAAATACTGACTGATTAGCTTCGTTGGCCCGAGAAAATCTCTAAAACCCCATCGGATCCTCCAGCCACGAGCGTGCACCAGTCTTCATCCACTTGTCTCCAACACACACTGCTCACGAACCACCGGTCACACCCTAACCGGTCCGCTTGACCCAACCCACGCACCCAAACCGGTTCTCCCCACCTCTTATCATACACAAACACTTCATTATTCTCCGAACCGGACACGACCAAACCACCGTGTCTCCAAACCGACAGCCCGACAAAATTCCGGCTATTAACATGCCCACGGCACGTGCGAACCACGCGCCGTCCGTTGGCTATATCCCACAGCTTCAAGCTCCCGTCGGTCGAACCGGTAACGATCGTGTGCTGATCCATGAACCGAGCATACGTCACCGTTTTGGTATGACCGTCTAACACAACGATCGGGTCAACGAGCCTTCTGATGTCGTACACGTAAGCATTCCGGTTNGGTAACGATCGTGTGCTGATCCATGAACCGAGCATACGTCACCGTTTTGGTATGACCGTCTAACACAACGATCGGGTCAACGAGCCTTCTGATGTCGTACACGTAAGCATTCCGGTCAGCACATCCAACGGCTAACAAAGGTCCACCGAACGGATCAAACTCAACCGAACAGATCGCCGCCGCTCCACCACCTCCGGGCATAACCGTTTCCTCCAACCCTCCGTTTCATGAGTCCCACATTTGAACCGTCCCGTCATCTGATCCCGACGCGCCGATAACGGAACCATTGTGGAGCGTGTAGTCCACGCTCCAAATCCTTCTCCCTCCATGCTCGTCTCGCTCGAAAACAGGAACTAAATTCTCCACGTCGTACTCGGTGACAACTCCGTCGTAATCTCCCGACCCGAAAACCCGACCAGATAAATCGGGTCTCCATTTGAGACTGCTAAGCTTCGCCGGCGTGCAGATACAGCTCTCAACGTGATCATCATCACGTGACGATTATAGCAAAGAGATTAAACGATACAATCTGATATTTCTTGCGATCCCTCCCGTAGCAAAGATTTCTCCACTCAGATCGAACTCGATTGCTCCGATAGCGTCGGATCCGGTAGAAGCGGAGGAAACGACGGCGGAGAGAGAAAGATCCCAGTCAAATCTAGGAATGTTGTCTTTGTCCATGATTGTGGGAGATGAAGAAGAGGTCATGATTATTGGCCATGTATATGAAGAAGAAGAAGAAGAAGAAGAAGAAGAAGAAGAGAGATCGTTAATGGAGGATCTTCTGATGTTGTTGGGTACATCGGAGCAGAGCAAAGCCTCCATGAATGAAATTTACGACTCGTTTTAGTTAGGTCCACACGAAACTATTTAACATATACATACATTACGTAGATTTGTTGTGTGTGTATATATAAGCCAAGAAGTGGGGTTTATTTGTTGGAAATAAAAGAAGTGGGGTACATTTCAGTTTAATCTAAATGCATATACAATTTATACATATATGAAAAACCATAAGAAACCATGAACTCTCTACTATAGTAATATATTTTGATTAAGCCAAAAATCAAATAAATAGAATTTGCTAAATTCATTACATGTGAAAGTTATGTTTAAAAGGAAATGCATTCATGATTGACGTCATTGGTACTTGTTGTTCTCCCAATGTTTCCAACTAGAATATTAATTCGGAAAATTACATGGATATATGCAAATTCGCTGCATGTAATTGTCAGATTATTTTTGTGTTCGAATAATCCAAAAACCTATCTAATCTATCAAACTATATAAGTATATATGACCTAAACAAACCCTTTCAACCATGATCATTGTAACGACTAAATGTTTCTTAGTCTATGCTTTAGAGTAAAACACCTTGATTAGTCATAATCTTGATCACTCCTTTAGTGGGTTAAGGTAGTATGTGCATGTACTATCATATTGCAATTTTTTCTATAATTTAAAATAAAGACAATAAGGGAACTTTTATGGTTTTGATTTTTTTGGGTGCAGATAGAAATCGCATTAAAGGAGGAAAGAAATGAAAACACGAGATTAGCTTTACGTTAGCGTTGGTTGGATAGGAACCTCAAAAATTGAAAGTCTTTCCTTACGATGATTAGAGTTTGGTCGTCGTAGATCTCAACTCCTACGTGGTACATATTTAGCCTCTTTATTTCTTATTTTCACTTTTTTTCTTCAAGACAAATAAAGTGAACACAAAAAGTACACGTCGTTCGAAGGTCCATTATGTTTAGAATGCTATTGATATATAAATAAGTACATGTGCTTTGATATCTTGGTGCATGTTTGGCTTATTTTGACGATTTCAAATATCTCTTTGAGACTTATTGACATCTAAATAAATATATTCGTCATGAGATAAAGATTCATGACAGCTTGGAAAATGGTATCTTAAGCCCATAAGTCTAGGTCCAAGTCCAACCCATATGTAATAAATCCGCTGAAAACCGCTTCAATCTTAAAAGCGATATCAAACTAAACTTTTTTCTCCCTAAATAGCCTAAACTCAGTTTAAACTGAACTACAAAGAGAAGTTAAGTGATGGTGGTGTGTGGAATCCAAATCTATTGGTTAGTGGATTTGGATGGATATTAAGGGGTCGATGATGTTGTTTTCTAATCAGATTCGAATGAGCTTAATCAAAGCTTCCAAAGTTTGGCCCGCAATTTTTTAGGCTATCACTAAATTGGATCAGAGATAATGGGTGGGCATTTCGGTTTAATTTCGGGTTCGGTTTGGATTTGATTCGGTTCGGTTTATTTGGTTATAATAAAATATCTAGTTGAATTCAATCAAAGTTATTTTTGTTTGGTTTGTGTTCGGTTCAGTTTGAATATAGTTCGGTTTAATTCAGATTAGTTTTAATTTGGTTCGATTTTAGTTTTTTTTTGTCGTCTGAAATATTATGAAAACAATTACAAGGATAATTTTTAACGAACAATTTATCTATTCCACAAAGATTCACAATAGATATGCAAACCCACCACAAATAGCTCTACTTGCACCTTTGTGGAAAATTTCCTTATCTGATTTGCCTTTAATAACCTGCAGAAATCGCATCTTCTGGGAATCGAAACTCAGATCTTCTCGTGTAGAAGTATTAATGAACCGTTTAGTCAACCACTGAACCCAAACCCAGACATTCTAGGAACCGATTTTAGTTTGGTTAACAAAAATTAATTTACAAAACAAAAAAACAAAACCCAACGTCAATAATTAATTAACGAAACTATCGATCATTATTAATGTTAGTTTGGTTAACATAAATTAGTTTATAAAACAAAAAACAACACTCAAAATCTATCATTTATATTTTTTTAAGAGAATTAGAAATAATTGAATTTAATCTTTATTTTACATTAATTATATTGAAAAATTAAAAAAAAGGGACTTCAACTAAAGAAAAAAAATGTGGGTTTAGACTTTTAATTAAAAGGTCACAATATTAAATTTATTATCATTAATATTATTAATTAAAATATTAAATAAACATATTCGATTTTCGGTTCATTCGGGTTGACAAAAACTTTAACCGAAATGTTTTGACATAGACTTTGGTTTGATTTGGGTCGCTTTGGGTTCAGTTGGTTCGGTTTGGTTGTTTGGTTTTTTTTTTTTGCCCACCCCTTATTATTCACGTTTTTGCATCTCACTTTCTGTGAATCAACTCTTTGAGAATCTTGCAATGCAACGCCTTCTGATTGAGCAGTTTATAATGCCTTATGTCTCTTATTATCATTAATCAGCAAATTAAACTTGGTTTTTGGGGACATGAAACAAAGTAAAACAAAGTTTAATTATAAACTGCTCAATGGAATCTACTCCACCTTCACATCATCTCAGCAGGATCCTCATCATTCTTTTCCACATCGGTCGTTGTCTCAGCCATGGTTACATGATCACCAGTCTCTGCGGGCTTGGACACAGATGCGGTTTCGGCTTCTGAACCGGTCACTTTGACAGTACCAACCTTGACATACTTGCTCATAAACTTGTCCTCCCAGTCTTGAAGAGATTGTAGCTCAAAGGGACCAAGACCAGAGATATCCCAAGTCAAGTCTGCCTCCTCAAACGACATCTTTGCAAGAGCTCGGCTTGCGTCTTTGCCAGCAAACAAAGCATATGGTCCTCCTTGTCCATAGAACATCCTACACACCAATAATAAAATGGATACCTTGTATTACAAACACAACACTTCATACACGAAAAAACCAGTCTATAGTATCATAAGAAGATGATCAATTGGGTTGACAAAAAGAAGAAGAAGATGATGATCAATTTGTTATGACAAAAAAAAGAGAGGATACCTTGTATTACACTCCAATCCCAATATGTACAAATCAAACCAAAAGCTCGAATATGAGTTGAGAGTTTTGATAGAAGTACTCACCAATATAGATGTTAACAACAAGAACATATTGCAGCTTCCTTTGAATATCTCTCTTGTATGAAGTTAGTAGAAAAAAGAGAATTTTTTAAAAATATGCCAGACAAAAGCTCAATTACCCAGAAAAGTTTAGCCAAGAAAGAATCAAGTTTGCAATTGTTACCACAACTATTTTTTTGGGAAATTATTCTCAAAGAACTTTGTTTGAAGAAAGTTAAGAACTTTTGTACCAGAAAGTAAACAGACAAAACAGAGGAAAGGAGGAATCAGATTCAGTTAAGCTATATTTTCTATAATCAGATTTCAAAAAAGTCAACCTGCTTTGTGTAACATCATAGATGCGGTGTTTGATGGCCATAAGAAGGGGCTTCTGAGGATCGGAGCCATCGTACTGCTTGAGTTCCTCCTCCGTGATCTCACCGACCTGAGCAGGCGGAGGAATTGGTGGCTCCTCCTCTTGATCAGCCCTCTGATATAGACGCATGTTTGGCGTTATTTTGACAATTTCTATCTCTCTTGAGAGTTGAGACTTGAGACTACATCTTAATAGATATAACAGCTTGGAAAAGTCATCTTTAATCAACCCCAAAAGTCAAGAAGAAATAGTAAACGTTCTCTAATCTCTCTCCTCTTTTCCTCCATTTTAACTCTTAACTTGTGAGAAGCTCTCTTAATTCCATAACTCAACAACAAGAACAAAGTAAACGCTCTCTCTCTCTGTCTCTCTACTCTTTTCCTCCATCTTCTGATTGAGCAGGTTATATAATGGTTTTATTAATCAGCAAACTTGTTTTTTGGAACATTCTACAATCCTTTGATAAAACTGGTCTCTAGGACAGAATCAGAGTAAGTAGCGTAAATGGAATCTACTCCTTTTTCACATCACTCTCGGCAGGAGCCTCGTCATTCTTATCCACATCGGTCGTTGTCTCAGTCGTGGTTACATGATCACCAGTCTCTGCGTGTTCAGACACAGATGCAGCAGATTCGGCTTCTGAACCGGTCACTTTNTCCTACGTGGTACATATTTAGCCTCTTTATTTCTTATTTTCACTTTTTTTCTTCAAGACAAATAAAGTGAACACAAAAAGTACACGTCGTTCGAAGGTCCATTATGTTTAGAATGGTATTGATATATAAATAAGTACATGTGCTTTGATATCTTGGTGCATGTTTGGCTTATTTTGACGATTTCAAATATCTCTTTGAGACTTGACATCTTAATAAATATATTCGTCATGAGATAAAGATTCATGACAGCTTGGAAAATGGTATCTTAAGCCCATAAGTCTAGGTCCAACCCATATGTAATAAATCCGCTGAGAACCGCTTCAATCTTAAAAGTGATGATATCAAACTAAACTTTTTTCTCCCTAAATAGCCAAAACTCAGTTTAAACTGAACTACAAAGAGAAGTTAAGTGATGGTGGTGTGTGGAATCCAAATCTGTTGGTTAGTGGATTTGGATGGATATTAAAGGGTACGATGATGTTTTTTTTCTAATCAGATTCGAATGAGCTTATTCAAAGCTTCCAAAGCCCCGTAGAGCATCATTATTGGTAAACTGTGTAATGAATTCTTTAAAAAAAGAAACAAAAGATTTTTAAAAAAAAAAAGTTGGCCAAGCGCATCGCGCCACGTGGCCGAGGAAGGGGAAGAACCGATTTTTTCGGCTCTCAGAAAAGAACCGTTCTCCTCTTAAAAGCTCTGCACCTCATTTCTTTTTTTTTCCTTCTTTTTTAAGTATAGAACTTTTCTAAAGTTTACCAATAAAGGTGCTCTTAGACCACCACACATATTTGTGGGTGTCTTTAGTTTAATAAATATTAAAAAAAAAAAGAATAGTAAAGAAACACAAAAGACATTGGAAGACCCCTTACGTGGCATCTTCTAATTGGAAGGTAAAATATTTTTTTTTTCTTTTCTCTTCATTTGCTAAAAAATCTCTCGATTTTTTTTTTCTTTTATAGTTTGGTAAAATAGTTTTGTTTTTTATACTTTTCATAAATATAACCCAACATTTGTTATATTATAAATTTTATCTATAAAAACACATTTTCAATAAATAATTATTTTTTAATTCTTAAGACACCCTTAAGAGTTTCATTAATGGAAGGTGAAAAACTAATGCATACTTAGTGGTGGGCCTTAAATTAAAATATTATTAAATTTAATATTAATTAACTCTTAAAACACCCATAAGAGTATCACTAAGACCATCCCCAATGGAGACACTCATTAAATTTTATAATAATAAAAGAAAATGATTTTTTTTTAAACGATTTTTTAAAAAAAAAAAAAAAAAAAAATATGTGACGAATACCATTCTGACACGTGTCATAAGATACCCTAAAGATCTTAAATAAGACACCTAAATCTTAAATAAGACACCCAAATGTTGCTTTTTCATTATTTTATTATTATTTTTTTTTTTATGACTTAAGACACCCAAGGATATGCATTGGGGTTGCTCTAATGAGGTTGATCTTATAGCTTGGCTCCCCATTTTCTTTAAGCTATCACTAAATTGGATCAGAGATAATGGGTGGGCATTTCGGTTTATTTTTGGGTTCGGTTTGGGTTTGATTCGATTCGGTTTATTTGGTTGTAGTAAAATTCTAGGTGAACTCAACTAAAGTTATTTTTTTTGTGTTAGGTTCGGTTTGAATATAGTTCGATTTAGTTCAAATTAGTTTTATTTTGGTTCTATTTTAGTTTGGTTAACAAAAATTAATTTACAAAATAAATAAAAAATAAAACCCAACGTCAATCATTAATTAACGGAACTATCGATCATTATAAAACAAAACATGGGATTTTATTTTAATGTTAGTTTGGTTAACATAAATTACTTTATAAAACAAAAAACAGCACTCAAAATCTATCATTTTTTTTTAAGAATAGGATTAGAAATAACTGAATTTAATCTTTATTTTACATTAATTATATTGGAAAAAAAACATGGGACTTCAACTAAAAAACAAATGTGGGTTTAGACATCATTAATATTATAATTAAAATATTAAATAAACATATTGGATTTTTAGTTCGGATTGACAAAAACTTTAACCGAAATATTTTGACATAGATTTTGGATTGATTTGGGTCGGTTTGAGTTCAGTTGGTTTGGTTTGGTTCAGTTCGTTTTTTTTTTTGCACACCCCTTATTATTCACGTTTTTGCATCTCACTTTCTGTGAATCTTAAACTCTTTGAGAATCTTGCAATGCAACGCCTTCTGATTGAGCAGTTTATAATACCTTATGTCTCTTATAATCATTAATCAGCAAATTATACTTGGATTTTGGAGACATGAAACAAAAGTAAAACAAAGTTTATCAATTATAAACTGGAATCTACTCCACCTTCACATCATCTCAGCAGGAGCCTCATCATTCTTATCCACATCGGTCGCTGTCTAAGTCGTGGTTACATGATCACCAGTCTCTCCGGGTTCAGACACAGATGCGGTTTCGGCTTCTGAACCGGTCACTTTGACAGTACCAACCTTAGCATACTTGCTCATAAACTTGTCCTCCCAGTCTTGAAGAGATTGTAGCTCAAAGGGACCAAGACCAGAGATATCCCAAGTCAAGTCTGCCACCTCAAACGACATCTTTGCAAGAGCTCGGCTTGCGTCTTTGCCAGCAAACAAAGCATATGGTCCTCCTTGTCCATAGAACATCCTGCACACCAATAATAAAATGGATACCCAGTATTACAAACACAACACTTGGGGAGATTACTAGGAGATTGATTTTAAAGAACTTTTAAAATTTTGAGATTCCATCATTATATAGATTTAAAATCTTAATAGAATCTATTGTTATTGGTTTAAACAATTTAAAATTCCATCCAAAATTTTTTGTTATTCAAAAATTTTGGTTTTTAAAGATTCTATGATTTTATTAAAATCTGGTGTTATTGGGACATGAATTTTAAACAATTTAACTCATAAAACAAGATTTAACAAGACTTTCAAAATACTACGTATATGGTTTAGATTCTTAAAGATTATAATAAAATATTTTGATTGATTTTTTAAATATACACTCTTTCCAAATCTAACAAATTTTTTTACAAATTTAACAAATCCCTAGATTCTTAAAATCAATAAAAAAATTATAACTTCATCTCCCAAATAACCCCCTTAATACACGAAAAAACCAGTCTATAGTATCATAAGAAAATGATTATTTGGGTTGACAAAAAGAAGAAGAAGATGATGATCAATTTGTTGTGACAAAAAAAAAAGGATACCTTGTATTACATTCCAATCCCAATATGTACAAATCAAACCAAAAGCTCGAATATGAGTTGAGTTTTGATAGAAGTACTCAGATCATCTACAATGGTTTACTCTATTTTTTATTCTAAAAATAGAGTTCTTTAAAAATAGAGAAAGTGTTTGCTCCAATGGTTACCTCTATTTTCTACTCTAAAACAGAATATTCTAAATATATTCTATTTTTGTTTATTTATTAATTTCTTAATAAATCTTTTATTTTACAAGTATACAAATTTTACCCATTTATTTTATATTTTTGACAAAAATTAAATACAATGATGACTTTATTAAATTTTAAATTTTACCACATACATAAAATTTCATTACATAACTAGTTATTACTATTATAATTTTATTTAAGAATAAAAATAAAACATTTAAATTTTGTTTAGTTACAAAATAGAAACATATCAAAATTAAAAGAGTAATTTGTAATTAAAAAAGTTTAACTCTAAAAATAGAGATCTCTATATGTAACTCTAAATTTGAAGTTATATATAGAGATCTCTATTTTTAAAGTAGGATATAAAGTATTATTGGAGATGATTTTAATCTAAAAATAAAATTTACAGGCAAAAATAGAGTCTCATTGGAGATGCTCTCACCGATATAGATGTTAACAACAAGAAAATATTGCACCTTCCTTTGAATATTTCTCTTGTGTGAAGTTGGTAGAAAAATGATATTTTTTTAAAAAAATATGCCAGACAAAAGCTCAATTACCCAAAAAAGTTTAGCAAGAAAGAATCAAAATTGCAATTGTTACCACAGCTTAAACTACTTTTTTGGGCAAATATTCTCAAAGAACTTTGTTTGAAGAAAGTTAAGAACTTTTCTACCAGAAAGTAAACAGACAAAACAGAGGAAAGGAGGAATCAAATTCAATAAGCTATACTTCTAAAACCAGATTTTAAAAAGTCAACCTGCTTTGTGTAACATCATAGATCTGGTGTTTGATTGGCCATAAGAAGGGGCTTTTGAGGATCGGAGCCATCGTACTGCTTGAGCTCCTCCTCCGTGATCTCACCGACCTGAGCAGGCGGAGGAATTGGTGGCTCCTCCTCTTGATCAGCCCTCTGATATAGACGCATGTTTGGCGTTATTTTGAAGATTTCTATCTCTCTTGAGAGTTGAGACTTGAGACTACATCTTAATAGATATATATATACACCTTGGAAAAGTCATCTTAACCAATCCCATAAGTCAAGAAGAACAAAGTAAACGTTCTGTATCTCTCTACTCTTTTCCTCCATTTTATCTCTAACTTGTGAGCAGCTCTCTTAATTCCATAACTCAACAACAAGAACAAATCAACAACAAGAACAAAGTAAACGCTCTCTCTCTCTCTACTCTTTTCCTCCATCTTCTGATTAAGCAGGTTATATTAATGGCTTTATTAATCAGCAAACTTGGTTTTTGGGATTTAATGAAACAAGATTACCATTGACACTTGAACATTCTACAATCCTTTGATAAAACTGGTCTCTACGACAGAATCAGAGTAAGTAGCGTAAATGGAATCTACTCCTCCTTCACATCACTCCCAGCAGGAGCCTCATCATTCTTATTCACATCGGTCGTTGTCTCAGTCGTGGTTACATGATCACCAGTCTCTGCGTGTTCAGACACAGATGCAGCAGATTCGGCTTCTGAACCGGTCACTTTGNCAGTCTCTGCGTGTTCAGACACAGATGCAGCAGATTCGGCTTCTGAACCGGTCACTTTGACAGTACCGACATTAGCATACTTGCTCTTGAACTTGTACTCCCAGTCCGTAAGAGCATCCATCTCAAAGGGACCAAGACCAGAGATGTCCCAAGTCAAGTCTGCCTCCTCAAATGACATCTTTGCAAGAGCTCGGCTTGCGTCTTTCCCTGCAAACAAAGCATATGGTCCTCCTGGTCCATAGAACATCCTACACACCAATAAAAAAATGGATACCCCTTTCATTACAAACACAACACTTAGTACACACAGTCTAGGGTATATCATAAGAAGAGATGATCAATTGGTTACAATATGTATAAATCCAACCAAAAGCTCGAAGATGAGTGAAGTGTTTTGATAAAAAAAAAAACATCCCATTCTCCAGCAAACATTAACAACAAGAACATATTGCAGCTTCCTTTGAATCTATATGCAATTTTTTTTTTATCTTAAACACAACAAAGAAAACCCTTTTCTTGTATGAAGTAGAAAAAAAGGATAAGTTTTTAAAATTATGCCAATCAAAAGCTCAATTAGCCACAAATTAAACTACTTTTTTTGGGGAAATGATACTGCAAGAATTTTTTGAAAGTGAACAACTTTACGATTTCTTACACAAAGAGACGAAATTGGGGAAAGGAGTAATCAAATCCAGTGACCTAATTTTGTTTTCTTTTGGTCAGATTTTCATGAAAATTCACCTGCTTTGTGTAACATCATAGATCTGGTGTTTGATGGCCATAAGAAGGGGCTTTTGAGGATCGGAGCCATCGTACTGCTTAAGCTCCTCCTCCGTGATCTCACCGACCTGAACAGGCTGAGGAATCGGTGGCTCCTCCTCTGCAGCCGACGATCTAGCCCTCTGGTGTCGGCGAACGTCATCGAACGGCGAAGCAAACCAGCCTGAAACGACTTGGTAAACGGCGAAGGCGAGAGCGAGGGCGGTGAAGAAGACCACCGGAGAGAGACCTGTGTAAGCATGTATTGCTTCTTTCAGAGTTTGCCATAGTAGTAGCGCCATGAGAGAAGAAGATCAGTCGTGTTGAGGAAAGAGTTCTCTCTCACTTTTGTCTTTGTACAGTCAGATTTTTTTTTCTACAAATAAATAGAAGTGGTTAGGTGGTCTTAAGTCTTGACTATTTACCCTTGAACACAGCTAAATCCGCCAAAAGTAAAAATCTGATTTTACAAAGACAAAAGTGAGAGCATATCTAAATAAATTAAATTTCCCAAAAAATGTCCCAAAACAAATATCGATTGTGGTTTCCAAGATGAAGTTCAGAAGAACTTCTTTTTGAACCTTAAACATTAAGTTTTTGATTTAATTTTATAGCTCACACTGCAAAGATTTTCTTTGGTATTGAAGACTCCTTCGTGTGGTGATGCTTTTCTTCGGACTGTCAGTAAAGGAGCTTTCGTTTACTGAGAAATGTTTCCTACGGTTTCAAGCTGTTTCTCTTTAGATTTTTCTCGATTTTTTTTTTGCCTCATGTTTTGAAGAACATTATCGCTTCATTTCTATACCACGAACCGGAAAGCTTATGATTCTGTCGATACACCGAATGTCGATTTGATTTTTGTTTTTCTGTTTTTATTTATTCTATTTTTATCAGTGGAAGTCTCGTTAGTTCATTCTCACAAAAGATTCATTAATGGTTCTGAAGGTTCTAAGATCGATTCCTAAAAGATGCAATTTCTGCAAATTAATAGATGTAAGGTTATAAGGAAATCTACAGTGTAGTGCAAACGGATCAGTTCATCAGAACCGTTCATCGTGATTGTAAATCTTTATAGAGCGTTATCTGTAGTAGAATTATTTTTATAATTGTTTTACTAAATTGTATCGGTGTTAAAAAAAATTCATGTAAAACCCAAAATTGTTCTTATTAAATAATATTTATATTTTTAGCAAAAAAAATCAAAATGACGTTTTTAGACATTATTTAAGGAAATCAATATTAATTTTATTAAAAAAAAATTATAACAGTTTCAATAGAATATATACAATCTTAAATAAAATTAAACTTAATAAATATTTTTAAACAGTATATAGGAATATAAAATTTAATAACACATGAATTTTGATAGAAATTTTAAATTTAATTATTTCAATATAAAAAACTATATGTAAATTAAAATATGTGAAAATCTATAATTGGATTAATCTCAGTTTTTTTCCTCATGAAAATCTAGTTCCAATCCTAATAGTTTCAATGTTTGATAGTTTTATAAAATAATAATAACAACTGTTGTTTTGGTCAAATGGTAATAAAGTCATAAAATGTTTCCAAAAGCATCACAATAAATAGATTTTCTTTGCAAATTTATTACCTTTTAGGCTTTAACCAAAACAAGAAAAAGAACAGACTAATCCATAGCTCAGCAAAATTTTCTATTTATTTATATAAATCTATCTAGTGTTTGGGTTAGATTCATTTTCTGACAGTAAAAAAAAAAGGAATAACTGTAAAATGAGAAAAAAATGGATTTGAGCTATTTAGCAAAATGGAAGAGAGAAAAATAGTCGCCGTTGTTCCAGAAGACTCGCTTGCTGGTGGTGGACTGAGTTTCGTTGAGCCTCTCAAATCGGGAATCACCATGGAAGCTCCGCTACAACACGTGTAAACCCCTTTCCTTTCTTCCAAATTAAAACCTATTTTCTTATTCAGCTCAGTGGGGAGACAGGAGGACAGGAATCACAATCAGACATTATATTAAAAAAGGTTCCTTTTTTAATCCTTTCATACCGATTCGGACGACGCTGTGGTGTTGCTTTCCGGTTAATTCGTGATGGGTTTTGGCGTTTTGAGCTGAGAAACCATTCTGGGTTGTGTTAGTTTTTACGAATCCAGGCAAGAATCAAGTGTGTGTGTGGGAAGTGGGTTTCCGGTAACCGGAGCTGAGTTTTCAGGCGAGGAGAAATGTATGGGGAAGGGATCTCTGATGGTTTACCGGCTGAGAGGAAAGTGGAAATCAGAGTAAAGAAGAACGGTAGAAAGGTGATTATGAGTTATATAAACCCTATTCTTTAATTTGATTTCCTTTTGTCATAAATCTCTCTGGATTGGATTGTCTTCTGCATGTTTGGTTCTTGTTACGACTTTATGATTTTGTTTTTTAGCTCTTTTGTGGAAGTTGCAGTATCTTATTGAAGTACCAAAATTCAATATGACTTGTCTCTCTTTCTCACACTCAGATTCTGATTGTATGATTCCGTAGTGATGGGAAAAAGGTGAAATCTTTTGTGCCGTCGTAATGATTTTCTCTTGCATGCAATTGCTTAGCTTTAGGGGAAGATAAGAGATTATGCCTAGTGAATCGATTTTTCTGTCTTCCTTGTGGTTAAAATTCATATCATTGATGTAGTTTGATCGAAGTTTTTGTGACGAAGCCACAATTTTTACTCTGTTGGTTGTACTTGTAATTATGTGGCTTTGAAAAAAAATTGCTTTATTTACTTGTGAATTGATTGGAGATACTGATTTCTGAAGTCATCTTGAGTTTGTGAATATTTTGTATAAGTTTGCCTCTTCTGAAAAGGAAGCATTTGCTTACTCTGCTGAGATGGTTAGAGTAATAGATTTCGTGAAAATGAGTTTTGGTTTGTTAAGTAACTCTCAACACCATCCTCTAGAGTAAACTGCAGAACCCGTTAGCTGTAAAACCTTTTTAACCTCTTGACTTATGCAATGAGAAGTTTGAGAAGAATCACATTCATAATGTGTAAGCTCTGGTATCATATTGTTCCTGGAAAGTTCATAAACACGGAATATCTGAGAGTTTTCTTTTGTTTATATGTTTTGGAACAATGTTATTTTCTTCTTTTGGATCCCTCAGATTTGGACATTTATACGTCTCCTAAAAAGAAATAGTCTTTATGTTTAAGTGGTACAGGTTATAGTTGAGAAATCTGCAGCTGAAGGCTTACCTGAAGGATGGATCAAGAAGCTTGTGATATCAAACAGATCAGGCCGTAAAAAAAGAAGAGATCCAGTTTGTACCCTCTACTCTTTTTCAGCCTTTTGTGTCTTTTCTCCTAGAATTACTTGCTCAATTCTTGGAAAATCTCTTATGTGATTCTTGGAAATGCCTCTTTTTTTGTTTGTTTGCAGTTCTTCATTGATCCTAAGAGTGAGTATATCTTTCAATCCTTCAAAGCCGCATCACGGTATGTTGAGACTGGTGATCTTGGAATTTATGCACGTAAACTGAAGGAAAGTGATATCGAAGATGATGATGATTCCGGAAATGGAAAGAACGTTGTGAGTTATTTTCTCCTTTTTTGTTATTGTTAGTTAAATGTAAAGATCTATAGCTGTATGGTTGATTTTCTGGTTTTTTTAATTCAACTTTTTCTTCGTTCGATTTTAGCTTCTGCTGGAGTCTTCAGATGATCTATTGGAAAAGGAGAAGAACAGAAATATTTATGTAAGAAATACTAAACGGCGAATCTCATCATCTTCTGATGAACATACTGAGAATTGTAAGTACACATTCTTTTAATGTCAGGGTATGAGCATACCTATGCAGCGAGTAACGTTAAAAGTCAAAACATTTTGATTATACTTGCAGGTAAAATGAATTCTGACCTGAGCATCGTAGCCTCACAAGTTCTTGAGGATTTAGGGAAGAAGGAAGAGGCGAAAGATTCTATCGAAAAGCAGCCTATAGCTAAACGGGTTACTAGGAGCCAAGCTAAAGCAAGTAAGAACGAGGAGGAGGCCGGAGATTTAAAAAGAAAAAACCCGTCTTCATCAAATGCAAAATGGAGTAGTGCAAGTTCACAAAGCCCAGAGAAGAAATCTGTTATGAAGGATGAAGAGATACGAGGTACTACTGAAAAACAGATCACAAGGAGTAAACCTACAGTGAAGAAGAACGAGTTAACTAATAGTGTAGCCCGAAGAGCTTCAAAACGATTAGCTGGTATTGAGCTTGAACCGACGCCTGAGCTGAAAGCAAGAACCAAAGCTCAACGAATAGTACCTCATGTTGATGGTACACCACCCGGGAAGTGCAAGCAACCTGTAAGTCCTGTTGCTACCAGTGGTTTGAACAAGACGGATGTACCTCTCACTAAGGAAGTAGCCAAAAGTTATAGTGAACATTCATCTCCAAAACCAAATGCGGCTGCTACATGCAGCAATCGTGTAAGTGCAGAAATGGAAGTGAAGATAGAGAAGATCAGTAAACCAGTAGGCAGAAATGGCTCTGGAGACAAGAAGAAGATGAAGAAGCCACTGGTGGTAACCGAGACAGAACTAAATCCTTTTTTTCATCTTGACGGTTACAAGCAGAAGGAAGAAATGTCGCCGGTCTCACCATTGTCTCGCCAAGCTTCTGCAACAAAGCGTGAGAAGACAGCGGCAGGCAAAAGACCGGGGCGGTCGAGTCCCAAGGCCAATAAAGTCACCAGTCCGAAAGCAACTGCGATCTCGCCTCTGAGATCATCACATAAAGCAGAGCATCCGCATCCTTCTGATAACGGCGATGCCATTCAGAGGAGAAACAAACTAAGCAACGACTCATTTCAATCCTCTGTTGTTAGAGGCACATGCTCGGGAGTGATGGAGAACAATACTAACAGCTTCTCCTCCTCTGCAGCATTCGACTCGACACTTGCTGATCTTTGGAAAGATCCTTGCATCGCCTTTGCTATCAAAACACTGACCGGAGAATCGATCTCTTCCGATCCGAATAACAATCATCACGCCGAGCAGAAAGGAGTCGCCTTTTTCCCGGAGACGCCCCCCACGGGCTCTGGAAAACCGGGAGCTTCTAGTGAATCACCACCGTGTATGGACGATATTTGGAAAGACCCGTGTATCGACTTTGCTATAAAAACACTGACGGGGGCAATCCCGATCGGGTTAGATGAACCGGCTGTAAAACCGAAATCCGAGGGGATGACGACGGTTACAGCTTCAGCGAGGCAAGAACCAGAAGGTAGGCAAAGCAGCAGCTGTGATTGTTTGGTTCAACAGTGTAGTAGTAACATGAAGAAGACGAATGTGGGGAAATCTGAGGATCTAAGGTTTCCACAATCTTTCTCCAAGAACTAGTGTTTTCTCCTTTTTAGAGCTATAACGTAGTAGGAATCTCAATCCATCCATGTGCAATGCCTGCTTCTTCTTTTTCTTGTTCAAGGCCATGTTCTGTAAATACATATGTATTAGTTTATGTATTCGACAGAACCTGGAAACTCTATCATAACCACCCCTTGATCTTGTAACAATGGATGCTAATGCTTCTTCTTGTTTTTTTTTTCCTTAAAGATAGCTTTTTGAACTTTATGAAGTTTACTCCAAATTTGGAACCGAAAGTGAGATTTGAATTTGATTACAGAGACTAGTTGATGGTGACGTCATCTCACCGGAAAAAAAAAGCCCGCGAAAGATCTCGTGTTTTCCGCCAAAAACTTATTTATATATTAAAAAAAAAAAAATTGTATCGAAGAAGACGAGTGAAGGAGAAAGAGATGGAGATTCGAGTGAAGTGTGGATGCGGAGAAGAAGAGTGTAGCGAGTGGACGATCGTTGAAATCCAAGGAGTCGTCGAGACTCAGTCTTCGTTCCAAGGCTCTATTCAGAATCTCGAGATCGGTCGTCTCTGCCACTCCGATTCTTCCCAGGTTTTTGTCTTTGTTTTTGTTTTTAAAAATTCAATTTCGCCTTCTTTTTTCCTCTAATCGGAACTGTAATCGCCGGAGATTTGAGGATCTCGTCCGATGATTGCAGGAAACGTACACGTTCACGGTGGGTTATCATGAACTCACAGGCTCGAAGGTGACTCTGAAGAAGCCATTACTGGTTCTGAAGAAGGTTCAAAAGTGTACGGACAATTTATCAGGGAAAGAAACGGAGCTGGAAGTTGTCGGGATTATACGAACAAAGATCTTGTTTAAGACCAGACCTAAGCCTCTCATTTCCGGTACATATGCTCTCTCTCTCTTATGTTCTTGGTTGCTTTCTGAAACTTTGGTCTGATAAGTCCGAATCACGTCTTCTTCTTTGTTTCAGGAACAAGTTAGGCTGCAAAACTGCAAAGTGAAACCTCTCAATAGCTTCTCTTACTTCTCTGCTTGTTTCCTGTCTTGTAAGCTACAGAAAAGATAAACTTATGTAGTCTTTCCAAATGAGTTTCAGACTCGAGAAAACTTGATTACGCCATTGTTTGCAGTACAAGGGGGAACTAACTAGATGCAATCATGAGTTCAAATCTCAATTGAATCATAATAAGTAAGAATTTTTAAAAAGGCAATAAATAAGGAGATTACTAGTCCTACTCATCATGTGATTTGATGCTAAACCCAAAAACAATGCAAGTTTCTGGTCTGTTTTTATCTACAAAATGTCTCCAAGGGAAAACAGTTGGTTTGAGAATAGAGTTTGTGAGTCCCCTCTCTCATGTCTAGGAAGTTGGCACAGGAACGTACCCTGCACGGGCTCTTAACGTTTCGGTTCTTTTGCTTCTTTCCATCACCCCGACCAGCCATTCTATACTTTCCTTGATTCCTCGTCTGCTCAACAAAAACATTTATAAAGTTCTCTGCTCTAAGTGTCTGTCTCTATTGGGATATAAGATTCCTGTGTGTAGCTAAAGTTGGATTTTACTTACCCATCATATCCAGAAACTGCTTCAAACATATACACCCTTTCGTCCAGTTTCTTTAGATCCAGGTATCGGTCCAGTTCCTCAGCCGATACAGCATTTGTAAGATCCTGACCAGATTCAAGACTTATCAGCAACAACATATCTTTGGAGGGATTTTAGAAAACAGATGAGAGGCAATGCAGTTTCCTACTTGCTTGTTTGCCAATATCAAAAGAGGCGCTCCTTGCAAATCCTCATGCCGCAGGGCTTTTTCTGGTGGGAAGGCAATTTATATTTTAGCTTTTGGCTTCATAATGCTGTTTGGAGTCAACTCGAGTGCGCAGACTTACCTAGAGCAGATTTTGAATCTTCAAAGCGGGATGGGCAAGCTGCGTCGATCAAATATATCAATGCATGTGCTTCTTCATAGTACTTCTCCCAAATCGAACGCAAACCAGGCTGCCATAAATGGAGAAAAGGCATAGTTATTTGATTAGAAAGACTAATCCTTTTTTCACAATTGTAAATAAAAACAAACGATAGTTTTCAACAGGAGAAACAAGTCTATATAATTTGTTTTTTTTTCTAGTTCTTCTTCAAGAGATCCCTAACACTCTTACAACTATATATGCTTTATCAAATGCTAATAATCTTGAGCTCTCCCTTGGTCAATCTAAGCCCATAGGAGGCAACAACAATACAGTAGCGTTTACCCATCGTTCAATGGGGGAGTCACAAGAGGTATCACGGACCTGAACATGTAGGCTTTTTGATATAGATCACATGGTCAAGATGATTATCATTTTGATAAACCATGTGAGCTATATAGTGGTAAGAGGGTAAGCTAGTGTTCTCAGTTTCAGTGGAAGAGCAGTATGGAGTCGCAGGAGGAATCGCAGTCATGTTCATGTATGTGATTCTCTAGTGACTCCACCATTGAACAATGGTTTAACACCGTCATTAATATTATTGCTGCTGCTTCCTATGGGGTTAAATGGACCAATAGAGAGAGAGAGAGAGAGAGAGAGAGAGAGAGAGAGAGAGGTAGCTTTTATTTGATCAGAAAGACTAATCCTTTTTCACAATCAGGGTTTGTAAATAAAAAACAAACGATAGTTTTCAACAGGAAGAAACGATCTATCTCGCAAGAAAAGGCTCAAACACATAAACTTCCAAAAGAAGAGTGTAAATTTAGGGAGGGGGAAGAGATCAGAACTTACCTGACCTCCCAGGTCCCAGAACACGATTTTAGCATTGGAGACTTCGATACGACCGATATTTAGACCGACAGTAGGAACAATTCGATCATGTGGAAGACCTTCTGAGATGGAGTATATCGTCTTCAACTTCTCCAGAAACGTCTAAACCATCCAAATAATGAGCAATATACATTAGAGACGAAAATCTTCAATGATCTTGAACTTTCGAGATAACGAAAAATTCAGATGCGAGGAGGCTAAAGTTAACAAATGGGAGAAAAGATAAAAAGGAAAACAGTACCGTCTTCCCAGCTTTGTCGATACCAAGAATAAGCACATGGAACTCAGTCTTGCTGAACATGTAACTCCACAGCCCATGCATAAGAGAAAACATCACTTCCTCCTCTCTGCTTCGAGCCCGTTTAATTACTTTGATCTTCTTCACCTTCGCTTTCACAGAACCAAAATAAGAGTGGAGCTTATCATCAGCATCAATCTCTAGTGTTAGAGAGAGTAAGAACAAAACTTGGCTTCAGTAAAAGCATCACAGAAGAATCAACAAGTAATTGGAAATCACAAGACTCCATTTTTAATAAATATTCTCGGATCTAATTCAGAGTTTCAGAGAACCCACAATGCAATGTCATATCTCCACAAACACACAATTAGAAACCAATTTCAATCACAAAGGGTTAGATCACAGTCCAATTTCGAAACAACATAGCAACCAAACAGAGTAGATCTCGAAATGTCTTAAACGATCAAAGAAAAGAACAGTGAATCACTAACATCCATTCGCATTTTCTCACAAACACGAAGAAGATCAAAATTAGCCTCAGTGAGCGAAGAACTAGATCAATACAAGCTATCGAAATTGACAAAAATCAGCAAAACAGATTCTTTTTCCGACGAATCGAGAAACAAGAAGAGAAGATTCGAAAAAATCCTTACAGTTCTGAAGATCTCGAGAAGGACAAAGAAAGATCGAACTAATAATCCTTCTCTCGTTTTTGCACTCAACTGCTGGTCGTCTTCGATTCGATCGTCGTCCCCTTCCTCCTCAAAAAGTAAAAAAAACTTCTAAAAGCACAAATTCCAAAACTACCCTTACTCGGTCTTTCACGCGTTCGATCGCGCCACGTGTACAAGACGAAATCGGATGGGTTTTGTAAGGACCCCCACGTGGCGAAATCTGAATGCTGTTATAGTCAAAGTCAAACAAACGGACGGCTTCTCTTGCATCGTGTCCGGCTTCATTACGCTGGGAGGGGCAAATTCGAGATTCTCAAAATTCCCTCAGTTACAGCGAGAGAAGGAAAAACAACAGTTTTTAAAAAGTTGCGATCGAGAAGAAAAAAAAGTTGCTGGAGATTGAAGATGACCGATCCAAAGAGGTAAGCGAATTTATTGTTTTTCGTCTTCGTTCGAGATTTGTGATGCTCGATGGATAGATTCGCGGTTTATTTCTCGTTATTTTTGAATTCGGTCTCTGTAGACCCAAAACATAGGCTAGGGTTTCTTACAAATTGCAATATCTTTCCTTGGAGGTCTGAATTGCTGATTTGGGCGGAGGATGTAGGAACGTGATAAGCTTGTGTAGACTGTATTATCTTCGGTCCTTATTGAACCATTTTGATTGAAACCACTAGCTCAGTATACTCTGATAATTTAAAATTTTAAGAGATGTTTGCGTGTAGTTTGTTCAGATACTGAATTACTTCTTGATTTGTTTATGCGATTTCTCATACAGTGATCCTAACAGAGATGCTGGTTTTTTGGTTTTGGATGATTTGATGACTGCTTCTTTGTTCTCATTCTTTATCTTTCGCCATGTTCAAATGATGTAGTAGATTAGCTTGATAAATCTCTTATGCAAATCGATTTCTGGTATTTAGTGGTGTGAACTGCTTCATAGTTCATTGTTTTTAAAGGTTTATGATTTGAGCTGTCGCTTATATCGTTGTGTATATTTTTTCTTTGGGAAGTTAGCAGATCGGATTGTTTTTTTTGCTGGATTAGCCGGAAATAGAATACAAGCAGCTGAACATGAAGTATGTTTCTCCTTCTCTGATTTTTCTTTACGCTTGTGGTCTATTAGTTTCCATCTATTAGAGTTGAGCATGCTTTTGCTGCGTCAGAACGTTACCTCGCAAGTGTTTATATAAGATCAATTCTGGAGCCGAGCCAATGAGCTGTGTTAAATTTTTGGAGGGATGAATATTCATAGAGATGAAGTTCTAAGCCTTCTATTTCGGTACTTGACAGAAGCATAAAACAGATCTTTCTCTACTACCCTGTTGAAAAGGAAATGGAAGAGGGAGGTCTAGTTGTTATTGTTCATGGATTTTCATATTCAAGCAGAATTGTTAGATGTAAGATCCTGGGAACTTTATTGTCTTTAGTTAAAGAGTAAAGACAGACTAAAGAGAGATGACCATTGTATAATTTAGTTTAGTTTTCTCATGGGGTTGGTTGTTTCTGTCAGGCTGCTGCAAATTAGTCTCTCTTGTGCAACATTAAAGATGTTCATTTTTTTTTGTGGCAGGGGGCGTGTACAATGGGATGAAGCTAATATAGTGGAAATTGAATCTAACAAACCTGTAAGGCAGAAGATTACTGAACCAAAGACACCGTACCACCCGATGATTGATGATGATGGTTTGTCTATTTCTCTTTATTTGGTTTCTGTTTGTGTATGCACAGAACTTGAGATACACATTTAAGCGTATGTATATATGCTTATGACGTTTTTCACATATTATTGATACATACTTGTCGCCATCTAAACATATGTAGAAAATAGAATGTATGTCAGACGTAAGTGAAGATGATATGCGTTTAAAAGTTATATTCATCTAGGAAGCTGAACGATTACTACTCTTTCCGGGCGAAACGTTTGAAAATCTTTCATTCTAGATGTACGATTAACTTCTGTAGTTCTGATCGGTGAAAAATAATTTAAATATACTTTTTTTCTGATTGATTGTACCAGGTTCTCTGTCTCCTAGAGGAACAGCGTTTGACGAATGCGTTGATGATATGCAACGTGCCGAAGAACTGAGGAACGTCCTGAACGATGCAGCAGCTTCTTCCAGTAAAAACACTAGCCAGGGGTCTGGTTCTGGTGGCTGGAGCTCGTCTGAGGATGAAGAAGATCCTATGGATCAAGATGATGAAGGTCCTCCTTACAACCAAACAAATATTAACTGTCATGTGTATAGGTTCTTTTGTTTGATGATCATCTGTCTTTGTGCAAAACACAGATGCCGAAGGTGAGAAGAATGCACGTTTCAATGAACACAGAAGAGTACATTACGATGAGTTTCGGAAGGTGAAGGAACTGAGATCCTCAGGGTCGTTCTATGAAGAAGAAGAGGAAGAAGACGATGGCGCAAAAGGCGGTAAATCAGAAGCAACCACCTCGAGACACGCTAAAGGCATCATTAACAAAGAGTTAGATGCAGAAGCCACAACAAAATCGGGGAAGTCATCTTCAACCTCGAGTTGATATGAACCTCTGTTGTTCAGTCAAGTGTGTACTCTCGTCCAGGTTTTACAGAGCTCTCTCTCAATTAATCTGGTGTTTTTATACTAATTTAAACCTTTGAAAAAGAAACAAAACAAAACAAAAAAAGAAGAGAGAAAAACCATCAAGATTCTGAAATTATGTTATTGTCTTTATATCATTTTAATGCAATTGCTTAGAGTCACTTTTGTTCTTCAATGTTCTCTTCAAATCGTGTTTTCTTTCTACTAAATTTTATAATCTGCACTAATTAATAAGAAAAAAGAAAAATGCAAAAATGTTTTTTCTCTGTGCGTTTTGTCGTTTTTGTGCAAGTCTGTATAAATGTGGTTCAAATTGCACGATTAAAAGATCAGAAACAGTCGAAGTTGTTCTGTTACACATCAATGGCGAACGAGAAAAGCCAGGAAATGTCGAAACTATCCTCTCAAATCTGCAACCAAATCTCCTCCGTCTTCTCTACCCCTACCGATCCATATCCACCACCGTTAGACCTCCTCGTGACGGAGCTCGCCGGAGTCTCCCGCCGCAGAGCTCGTGTCTTCCTCCACGGCGTCGGCCGCGAAGGCCTCATGCTCAAAGCCTTCGCGATGCGTCTCTTCCACCTCGGTCTCTCCTCTCACTTAGTCTCCGACATGACCACACCTCCGATCTCTTCCTCCGATCTTTTAATCGCCTCAGCCGGTCCCGGAGGATTCTCCACCGTCGATGCGATTTGCTCCGTCGCTAAATCGTCCGGCGCTAAGGTTCTCCTCCTCACGGCGCAGCCGGAGACAGGGTCATGTGTGAAACACGCGACGGCTGTTTGCTATGTTCCTGCGCAGACCATGGCGACTGACGACGGCGGAAATACGGCGGCGATGGGAGGAGGAGAGAGACGGTTGCTGCCGATGGGGAGTGTGTACGAAGGAGCTTTGTTTGTGTTGTTCGAGATGGTTGTTTACAAATTGGGAGAGGTTTTGGGTGAGTCACCCGAGTCCGTACGTTCTCGTCACACCAATCTCGAGTAGCACGTCGCGTTGTTTTCGCATTCCGGTTCAGAAATGCTTGCTGTTTTTAGTCTGGGGTCTTATAACCACGTGTTATTTCGGAATTCCGGTTTAGAAATGCTTGCTGTTTAACTGTTTAAGTATGAGTCATCTGAATACGTGTTGTTTTGTTATTCCGGCTGAGAAATGCTTGCTGTTTTAGTTTGGGCCAGGCCTAGAAAAGATGTGTTCACAGCTAAACTATTTAAAAAAGCCCATATGATCTTTTACCAAAAACTTGAAAGCAACAAATCTGCCACTGTTTTAGTTACATCTTCTTCTCCCAGAGACTTAGGAACAGAGTAACTAAAAAAAGTAAAAGAAGAGAGAGCAAGAAGAACAATGCTCGAGCTTCTTGGAACTTACAGGAATCTCGTACTCCAAACCCTATTATCTCTCTCCTTAACGCTGATCCTCTCATTTCTCAGAATCCCGATCATATTCCTCTACGGCATCTGTACTTACATCCAGCCGGAGAATCTCGGCCAGAACAACGCCGGGAGCGGAGTCAGAGCCGCGATTCGACGCCCTTCTAGCGTCGACGATCCAAAGCCCAACGGTGAAGTCAGGAGGAGAAACAGATCCAAGGATAAATCCGAATTCGACGAGAGCAATGCCCAGATCTTCCGGATTAAGCTCGATGAAGACCACCTCAGATCCCGGATGTATTTCACCGAGTACAATTCCCTTTTCGTTTTATCGTTCTTAGCTGTTTCATGCTTTCTTCTCCACAATTACTTCGGCGTAGATGATAGCCACGGCGTTCTCGGGAACGGATTGATGTTCCCGCTTGTTCTGGGATTCATCGCGTTGTGTAAGGTGTTCGTCGCTTTGGCTAAGATCTCGATCGAGGGATCCGCTTCGAAGAAATCCGAGAAGAAGCTAAGCTTGATTTTTGGGGGTTTAGGGTTTGTTTTCGGGATTATAATCAGTGCTGGTGTTTTCCCCAAAGGGTTCGATTTCCAATTGGGTTCCGCTGATGCGTTCTGCTGCATACTCATATCTTCCTCGATGGCTTGCATCGCTGGGTTCCTTTACATGCCTGCAGGGAGAAGCGCGAGGTCGTTTTGGGTTGGGACCGATCAGATTAGGAGTAATCTGTCGATCATATCTTGTGGATGGTTCGGTAGGATGATCCTCTATGGGAATTACATCGTTTCTGTTTTCACTTGCTTGCTTTGGATCCATCCGTTGGCAGAGATTCTAGTGAAGCGAAGTAGTAGTAGTAGTAGTAGCCACATTGGTTTGGTTGGTAATGTAGGCATGTCGGTTGCTGATTTCGGTAAGTTTCGGGTTCTTTGCTTGTTGGCGTCGGGTTTGCTACAAGCAATGGCGGTTCGTCCTAACCTCCAGATGTTTTTGAACGAAGCTGTGCTCTCATGGTACCAGAGATTACATGGAAGCAAGACTCCTGATCTTGATTTCAGCAGGGCGAAGATGTTTCTTCACAACCACTACTTATGCCTCGTTGCTTTGCAGTTCGTGGCGCCGTCGGTCCTTGTGTTACTCTTCCTCGGCTTGTCTCAGATCGACCTGAGCTCTTTCGCTGTGTCTCGGCTGGTATGTGGTTCTTTGCCGTGCAGCGATTTCGTTAGACAAGTGGGTTTGTTGATGTCTTGGTGGGTTGTCTTTGTTTGGTCGTGTTTTGCTTCTGCGAGTCTCGTCTTTTATCGTCGCGGTGTCTTGTACGTTTCTTGAGGAAGTCTGAATCTTTTTTCCCTCGACATGTTTTATGTATCAGAGGAAAATGTGAGAAACACAACATCAAAACCAGTTTTGCAAAATGTAGACTTTTCGTCCATTTGTTTGTTTGTTATAAAAAAAAAAAACCTGATCTTCTATTGTCTCCTACACTCACAAAATATTCCGAAAAGAGAAACAAGAAACAGGTCTTAGAAATTTAGCTAAGCAGGTATATGAAGAGCAGCTCTGATCTTGTGAATAGTGCAAGCGATGAGGTTGTTAACAGTTTGAATAGATTCCATGTTGAGTTTTGCAGTCGGTAAGCTGTTCACTAAGATCTGAAATCCTACGGTCAAGAGACATCCTTTGCTTTCATGATACACCAAGCCTCCATTGGTATCGGTCTGATCAGACCATGATGATCCATCGGGGAATATCGAGAACCCCGATGGAAGAAGCGCCACATTAACTGAATCTCCGCCGCCCATTACAACGTTCATGGATGGTACATCGACAGGCGCGTAAACCACAAGCGCACCAGAAGCATCATTCCATGTCTCTTGCAGGATTAGCATACTGCTCTCATTTTGATCCTTACCCTGCAGATTGGAATTGGGTCTAATCAGTAATCGAGAACAGAGATCGTTTCGTCTCTGATGTATTCACAATAGATTTATAAACTCACGGCAGGACGAAGAAGAGAGACGCATCTTCCTTCTTGTTGCCCTTTTGGGACGAGGAGCATGGTTTCCATTGAAGCACCATTAGACAAAATATCCCACTGGTTTCTGCATTTACAGTCGCAGAGAAAATCGAAGAGTCTCTGCTGATTCACCGGTAGCCACAGAGACGTTGCAGCGCTCAGGACAACACCAGCCGGCTCGAGGCTCTTTCGGGTCAGTATCCTCGTGTCCTGTCCTACGTTCTCAGCGAGAAGCTTCTCCCATTTGTGAATGGACGATGCAGTTATGCCTGAATAGAAGTTGCGCTTCATACGCTGTGCGAGTGTTAGTGTGCTCTTGGTGCCAGCAAGTGACAAACCTATCAAAACATCAAAGAAAACTTTCTTGAATGATTCTCTCTTTCAAATCTCAAAACATTTCAAGATTCAAAAGCAGAGAGAGAGGGAGAGAGAGAGAGACCTGTGTGATCTTGAGAAGACAAAAGGGTCATGTAGCTTTCGCATTGTCTCTGCAGAGTTGCAAGCCACTTGGTTGCGCCTAACCCAACCGAAGAACTTAGCAACGGTTGATAAAGTGGGTGGATCTGACTCTCTTCAAGCTCTGAATGTTCTATCCACGTCACCTGTTGAAAAGTCTCTCTGTGTCAAACCAAATGTAGTAAACTAGTAACCCGTTTTACTAAGAAATGTTACTTAGCAGATTCACTTAGTCCAAGATGAACAACATACCAAGTTTTTAAGTAAACAAAACAAGATATATTATTTGTATATAATAATATATAGCAGAGAACTAGCCCAGACAAGAAGCAAGCTTTGCCTTGAAAAATGAAGCCCTTGATTTGAGTTAATATATTTATAAACAACAGAAAAGAGGAATCTTTTTGAGTTTTATGATAAGATATACAGAAAGGCTTCAGGTTCTCAGGCTAATTTGTCGACTCATTTGTTATTATTACTAACCAATCTTCTTCCCTATAAACAATTCAACAAAATCTCACGCAGATCCAAGACACAACTAATTCTCAAACTTAGAAAGGAAAAAAAAGTCCTAGTGGAAGAAAGATGGAAGTTGAGAAGTTACCTTGGAGCAACCATTGCCTATGTCCTGTATGATGCACCCTGAAGGAAGCCTCTTAAAGCCACCATAAGTCTTCAAGTTGTCATCTTCTCTGTTTATATCGAAAGAAACATCGACGATCGCCCATAAACCATCTCCATGTTGCTTGCAATACCTAAGAAACTTGATTTGTCTGATTGGAACTAATGGAGACATCACTTGAAACTCTGCTTGCATCTGTCCCCCAACAAAAGAAACATTAAATCACCAAAATGTAGTCAAAACATAAACTTTATGGTTCTTGATGAAACATACCAATTGAATAGAGCCGTTTCTTGATCCACCACTACCATTTGATATCACTTCAACGGTTGATGCAACTGCTACAACACACTCAAACATTTCCTCCCATCGGTTCTGTAAAATCCCAAAAAAAGCAAGAGATGTTTTATTAGTAAGTGTGTATTAGTAAGTGTGTGTGTGTTGATGCATACAAGTTTCTAATACCGTGTCCATAAGAGTCTCTACTAGAGCCAAACTGTTGATGAGAACTAAACCAGTTTCTCTTGAACCTTCAGCTACAAAACCGGGATGTTTACTACCATACTCGTCGTGGTTCATCGACTCTTTATCACTCTTTGAGCATTTTATCCATAAAGGATTGTCCAATTCCGCTAACTTAATCAACTCATCCATTGCTTCCATGGCAAGATCAACAAACATCGTCGAGCTCTCGCACGTCGAAGAACCTCTGATGAAACCATGTCCTATAGGCAAATGCTGTGAGTCAATCTCACCATTTGAAGGCTGCTCGAGTGAAATAGAACCGCCAATGAATCTGTTTGCTAAAGCACAAAGCCTATCGAACTCGTGCTTGAGCTTAGCGTTCTCAATCCTAAGTTGTTGCTGCTCATATGAAAGCTCACCATGTGTAGCTGCTCCACCACAGTGGTTGCATATAGGAGGACTTCTCATTGCTTCTTTCAGGATACCGTTTTCGACCCGAAGTTTTTCATTCTCTTGCTTGAGAATCGCGTTCTCATGCCGCTCTAGTTGCGTCTGGTTAAGATAGAAATCATAACTTTTCTGTAAAAATCAAAGCTTTTTTTTTTTAATAATAATCACAACTTTTTCAAGTACCTTCATTTGTGTTCTTCTGTTCTGAAACCAAAACTTGATTTGCCTACTCTCTAAAGCAAGTTTGCTTCCAAGTTCAAGCCTTTGCTTCTCATTAGGATGAGGACAAGATTTGAAGAAACTAAACTCAAAAAAATAGCAAACAAAACACAAACTTTTGGATCAATAAACATAACCAATATGGGAAAGTTAGATGCTTTTTGAAAAACAGAGAACTCCTTACGATTCGAGCTCTTGAATCTGGTGAGAAGTGTGCCTATGGTACTTTGTCTTCTTCTTCTTCTTCTTACGCGGCTGTTCTTGTTTATCATCATCATCATCACCAGACATTGCATCAAAGCTATCACTCTCAAACTCATCATCTCTAAACCTCCCAAGAAAACTTGGATTAAAATCTCCTCTAGACATATCAAGATCAAGATCACCATTCATTTTCGTTTTCTGCAGCCAAAAAAAAACAGACAATAATCTAGAGTGAAAAAAAAGAACAAGACAGACATTTCAATAGAAAAGACAAAAGCCACTGGTGGACAAAAGTCTTGACGTATTCGTATTGTCACTGTTTTTACTATTCAAACCATCGAAACTCATCATCACAGTACAACTAAAGCTCTTCTCAGTGTTTACTTTGCCTTTTTCATCAAGTTTCAGAGCTTTCGATCAATACCCAGAAAGCTTTTCTGATGACAAAAGTTTTGAGTGTTATGTCGTAAGAGTGAGATCAGCAAATGAAAGAGAAATGTAATTCCTTTGGGTTAGATCATATGACCTCTCCCTTTTTGTACTCAAAACTCTGTCTTTATTTTTTTGTCTCTTTCTCTCTCTTTGGAAAATTTCACTGATACCTTTGACCTTTTAATGCAATTTCTTCGAAGGATATATTTCAGAAAGAGGAAAAAAACAAAAACGAAGCCCTAATTTTACTCGGACCAAAAAACAAAAAAAAAAGCTTCGATTTTGACCAAATTGGTTTTTCTTCTTTTGTCATTTTCCCTCAAGATTTTGACAAATTAGAAAAGAAAGAAAGTTAAAAACTAAAACGGCAACTTTTTCAAAAAGCCTTGAGCTAAAAAAGCCTAAAACATCTAGTTTGACTGTGTAACATAAAAATATAAAAACAAATTCTTGAAGATCGATAAAATCTGTGGAAAACTGTGAAACTAATGGAAAGTCTTTCTTGAATTGACAGTGAAAAATATCAAATGCCAAAAAAGTTTATTGTTTATATTGGGAACATAAGGACAGGCGAGAGGAGCGCGTGGTCCGAGCTCGAGCTGTCCGCCGAGACTTTTGGCATGAGTTTTAATCTCAAATGCCCCTCACTAATCTCAAAAAGTCTCTTTTAATTTTATTTTGTTTTGATTTATTTTTAAAGGTAGAAATGACTAAAAATTTTATCTAATTAACCAAAATTACATCTTGTATCTGTGTTTTATCCACCCATCCATTACCCACCCATTATCCATCCAATTCATTCAGATCCAATCCGAAAAATTGTAGACGTTCAGCCTTGATTCTTCTTTTATTCATCTCTTTTCGTAAAACTAAGGATAACTACGTAGAACTATCGAACATTTGGTGAGAAATTTTTCGCGATTTTCACGCGCCTTCTTGCACTTTTCTTGTTCAAAAATCTCTCATTCTTCTCTCTATTCGTAGAATTATCAATATTTTATTTTAGATTCAGCGATGGATATACTCTCAAATTTAGAGTGTGTACATGGCATGTTTAGCTCACCAAGTGTTCGATGTTATGCTTCAATGAAAATTTTTCACCTTTAACTGAATTGGTAGAACTCGTAAACACCATGAAATAAGATATGGGAGAACATATGAAGGTGTTAAACGGACTGTCGTGATGAGTCGCACCGTGGAAAGCTTAAGCGAAGCAGCAATCACGAGAGACTTCAAAAAGGTGTTAAACGGACTGTCGGGACGAGTAAGCCAGCGACAAGGTCGATGAAACACAAAGTATAAGGAGTGAAGACTATCTTTTTTTCTTATGGTGGTTGTTTGGGTTTGTACTACTGATATTAATACATAAAACTGTGTTCTTGGTTTTGAATTTGAATTCGTACAACTAGTATTACTATGTAAAACTATGTTATTTGTTTTTGTATTTGAATTCGTACTATTGGTATTACTATGTAAAACTATGTTGTTGGTTTTGCATTTGAATTCGAGCTACACTATGTAGAACTATGTTGTTGGTTTTGCATTTGAATTCATATTACTGGTACTACTATGTAGAACTATGTTGTTGATTTTGCATTTGAATTCGCCAACCACATGGAGAGAGAGAGTAAACTCGGTAATGAAAGAAAGAGAGAGAGAGAGAGGAAACTCGGTAATGAAAGAAAGAGAGAAGAGAATGAAGAAATTTGGGGATTTTTAGTATTAGGCGCCAAAAAATTGGGGATTTAGATGATTGGGCGCCAAAAATTTGGGCATTTTGAGTATTTGGCGCCAAAATTTTAGTCACATGTGCGTGCCAATTTTACACTTAGTTATACGGAATATAGTAGTTGTACGAAAGTTTCAAATAGTTATACTTTGGGTGTTTTCCATTTTAATTAGTATTACATACCCTTAACAATTTTTTTTTTAGTTTTATAGTTGATATAAATCGATTAGCCTATAATTCTGATTGATTTATGTAATGATATGTTTGAAATCAAGATTTCTGTAACTTTGACATCCTAAGTTGGTTATTATTTACAAAATGATCTTAAAAGTATAAGGAGTATTGTGTAGATTCTTCTTTAATAACTCAATATGATATAATTTCATAATTTCCTACTTAATACACATTATGAAATTTATTTGTGACGTTTACAATTCCAATAAGTGTGTTGAGTAATTTTGGTTTATGTTTTGTAAAAATCAAAATTATTTTTTTCCATTATCAACTTTAATCAGTAATACCAGTTTTACCAGATATACTTTTGCTCAGTAATACCAGTTTTACCAGATATACGTTATCTGCTTAGTAATACAAGTTCTATCAGATATACGTTTGCTCAATAATGATCAATTATATCAATATTACCCAATAGTTAAATGAACAATATATAGTATTACATATAGTGTTGACCTACTTTCATCTAACACAAGCCTCTTGTAAATCTTAACTTTTATCATCGACAAAATTATGTTCTCCACTGATGTCTTCAACATTCAACATTAAACTATACATGCAACCTTGACATTTAAAATGTATGCCGATGTTGTTGTTCATTGTATCCTGCCAAAACAATACAAAAGCTTTATTAATGAGTGATAGCAATACTAGTTATCCGTAGTTATACAATCAGTAACACCCAGTTGTACCTAGTTATACTTTCTGAACCAATGATAGTAGTGACTAGTTATCCATAGTTATACATTTATCAGTAATACCCAGTTCTACCCAGTAGGTTTTCCCAGGAACTCAAATTGGATTCGGTGTGAATTGTTCAAATTCATTCTAATCTAGTTCAATACGATTCAACTCAATTCAACCAATACAATCTATTTATTACCAATTTATAATCCTAGTCAACCCATAAATCATGGTAAAACACACAATATTGAACATTAAGATTTGATTTTGAGATTTCAATTCTTTGAAATCAAAATTTACCTTGATTACTACTTCCAACGGCGGAAGAACGTGATCGGCGAAAGCTCTTGGACGGCGACGGCGGAAGAACGAGATCGGCGAAAGCTTCGACGGCGTCGATGGAGGTCTCGTCTCCGGACGTGTGAGTGAGAGAGGAGGACGGCGTCGCGGACGGAGAGGAGGCTCGGGTCGCGTTTCACGTTTCTTTTTTTTTAAACAATTTTTTAATTAAATTGTTTTTATTTTAAATTAAGTTCATTAAGGATATAATGGTCAGATCACCTTTAACTGAATTGGTAGAGCTCGTAAACACCATGAAATAAGATATGGGAGAACATATGAAGGTGTTAAACGGACTGTCGTGACGAGTCGCACCGTGGAAAGCTTAAGCGAAGCAGCAATCACGAGAGACTTCAAAAAGGTGTTAAACGGACTGTCGGGACGAGTAAGCCAGCGACAAGGTCGATGAAACACAAAGTATAAGGAGTGAAGACTATCTTTTTTTCTTATGGTGGTTGTTTGGGTTTGTACTACTGATATTAATACATAAAACTGTGTTCTTGGTTTTGAATTTGAATTCGTACAACTAGTATTACTATGTAAAACTATGTTATTTGTTTTTGTATTTGAATTCGTACTATTGGTATTACTATGTAAAACTATGTTGTTGGTTTTGCATTTGAATTCGAGCTACACTATGTAGAACTATGTTGTTGGTTTTGCATTTGAATTCATATTACTGGTACTACTATGTAGAACTATGTTGTTGATTTTGCATTTGAATTCGCCAACCACATGGAGAGAGAGAGTAAACTCGGTAATGAAAGAAAGAGAGAGAGAGAGAGGAAACTCGGTAATGAAAGAAAGAGAGAAGAGAATGAAGAAATTTGGGGATTTTTAGTATTAGGCGCCAAAAAATTGGGGATTTAGATGATTGGGCGCCAAAAATTTGGGCATTTTGAGTATTTGGCGCCAAAATTTTAGTCACATGTGCGTGCCAATTTTACACTTAGTTATACGGAATATAGTAGTTGTACGAAAGTTTCAAATAGTTATACTTTGGGTGTTTTCCATTTTAATTAGTATTACATACCCTTAACAATTTTTTTTTTAGTTTTATAGTTGATATAAATCAATTAGCCTATAATTCTGATTGATTTATGTAATGATATGTTTGAAATCAAGATTTCTGTAACTTTGACATCCTAAGTTGGTTATTATTTACAAAATGATCTTAAAAGTATAAGGAGTATTGTGTAGATTCTTCTTTAATAACTCAATATGATATAATTTCATAATTTCCTACTTAATACACATTATGAAATTTATTTGTGACGTTTACAATTCCAATAAGTGTGTTGAGTAATTTTGGTTTATGTTTTGTAAAAATCAAAATTATTTTTTTCCATTATCAACTTTAATCAGTAATACCAGTTTTACCAGATATACTTTTGCTCAGTAATACCAGTTTTACCAGATATACGTTATCTGCTTAGTAATACAAGTTCTATCAGATATACGTTTGCTCAATAATGATCAATTATATCAATATTACCCAATAGTTAAATGAACAATATATAGTATTACATATAGTGTTGACCTACTTTCATCTAACACAAGCCTCTTGTAAATCTTAACTTTTATCATCGACAAAATTATGTTCTCCACTGATGTCTTCAACATTCAACATTAAACTATACATGCAACCTTGACATTTAAAATGTATGCCGATGTTGTTGTTCATTGTATCCTGCCAAAACAATACAAAAGCTTTATTAATGAGTGATAGCAATACTAGTTATCCGTAGTTATACAATCAGTAACACCCAGTTGTACCTAGTTATACTTTCTGAACCAATGATAGTAGTGACTAGTTATCCATAGTTATACATTTATCAGTAATACCCAGTTCTACCCAGTAGGTTTTCCCAGGAACTCAAATTGGATTCGGTGTGAATTGTTCAAATTCATTCTAATCTAGTTCAATACGATTCAACTCAATTCAACCAATACAATCTATTTATTACCAATTTATAATCCTAGTCAACCCATAAATCATGGTAAAACACACAATATTGAACATTAAGATTTGATTTTGAGATTTCAATTCTTTGAAATCAAAATTTACCTTGATTACTACTTCCAACGGCGGAAGAACGTGATCGGCGAAAGCTCTTGGACGGCGACGGCGGAAGAACGAGATCGGCGAAAGCTTCGACGGCGTCGATGGAGGTCTCGTCTCCGGACGTGTGAGTGAGAGAGGAGGACGGCGTCGCGGACGGAGAGGAGGCTCGGGTCGCGTTTCACGTTTCTTTTTTTTTAAACAATTTTTTAATTAAATTGTTTTTATTTTAAATTAAGTTCATTAAGGATATAATGGTCAGATCACCTTTAACTGAATTGGTAGAGCTCGTAAACACCATGAAATAAGATATGGGAGAACATATGAAGGTGTTAAACGGACTGTCGTGACGAGTCGCACCGTGGAAAGCTTAAGCGAAGCAGCAATCACGAGAGACTTCAAAAAGGTGTTAAACGGACTGTCGGGACGAGTAAGCCAGCGACAAGGTCGATGAAACACAAAGTATAAGGAGTGAAGACTATCTTTTTTTCTTATGGTGGTTGTTTGGGTTTGTACTACTGATATTAATACATAAAACTGTGTTCTTGGTTTTGAATTTGAATTCGTACAACTAGTATTACTATGTAAAACTATGTTATTTGTTTTTGTATTTGAATTCGTACTATTGGTATTACTATGTAAAACTATGTTGTTGGTTTTGCATTTGAATTCGAGCTACACTATGTAGAACTATGTTGTTGGTTTTGCATTTGAATTCATATTACTGGTACTACTATGTAGAACTATGTTGTTGATTTTGCATTTGAATTCGCCAACCACATGGAGAGAGAGAGTAAACTCGGTAATGAAAGAAAGAGAGAGAGAGAGAGGAAACTCGGTAATGAAAGAAAGAGAGAAGAGAATGAAGAAATTTGGGGATTTTTAGTATTAGGCGCCAAAAAATTGGGGATTTAGATGATTGGGCGCCAAAAATTTGGGCATTTTGAGTATTTGGCGCCAAAATTTTAGTCACATGTGCGTGCCAATTTTACACTTAGTTATACGGAATATAGTAGTTGTACGAAAGTTTCAAATAGTTATACTTTGGGTGTTTTCCATTTTAATTAGTATTACATACCCTTAACAATTTTTTTTTTAGTTTTATAGTTGATATAAATCAATTAGCCTATAATTCTGATTGATTTATGTAATGATATGTTTGAAATCAAGATTTCTGTAACTTTGACATCCTAAGTTGGTTATTATTTACAAAATGATCTTAAAAGTATAAGGAGTATTGTGTAGATTCTTCTTTAATAACTCAATATGATATAATTTCATAATTTCCTACTTAATACACATTATGAAATTTATTTGTGACGTTTACAATTCCAATAAGTGTGTTGAGTAATTTTGGTTTATGTTTTGTAAAAATCAAAATTATTTTTTTCCATTATCAACTTTAATCAGTAATACCAGTTTTACCAGATATACTTTTGCTCAGTAATACCAGTTTTACCAGATATACGTTATCTGCTTAGTAATACAAGTTCTATCAGATATACGTTTGCTCAATAATGATCAATTATATCAATATTACCCAATAGTTAAATGAACAATATATAGTATTACATATAGTGTTGACCTACTTTCATCTAACACAAGCCTCTTGTAAATCTTAACTTTTATCATCGACAAAATTATGTTCTCCACTGATGTCTTCAACATTCAACATTAAACTATACATGCAACCTTGACATTTAAAATGTATGCCGATGTTGTTGTTCATTGTATCCTGCCAAAACAATACAAAAGCTTTATTAATGAGTGATAGCAATACTAGTTATCCGTAGTTATACAATCAGTAACACCCAGTTGTACCTAGTTATACTTTCTGAACCAATGATAGTAGTGACTAGTTATCCATAGTTATACATTTATCAGTAATACCCAGTTCTACCCAGTAGGTTTTCCCAGGAACTCAAATTGGATTCGGTGTGAATTGTTCAAATTCATTCTAATCTAGTTCAATACGATTCAACTCAATTCAACCAATACAATCTATTTATTACCAATTTATAATCCTAGTCAACCCATAAATCATGGTAAAACACACAATATTGAACATTAAGATTTGATTTTGAGATTTCAATTCTTTGAAATCAAAATTTACCTTGATTACTACTTCCAACGGCGGAAGAACGTGATCGGCGAAAGCTCTTGGACGGCGACGGCGGAAGAACGAGATCGGCGAAAGCTTCGACGGCGTCGATGGAGGTCTCGTCTCCGGACGTGTGAGTGAGAGAGGAGGACGGCGTCGCGGACGGAGAGGAGGCTCGGGTCGCGTTTCACGTTTCTTTTTTTTTAAACAATTTTTTAATTAAATTGTTTTTATTTTAAATTAAGTTCATTAAGGATATAATGGTCAGATCACCTTTAACTGAATTGGTAGAGCTCGTAAACACCATGAAATAAGATATGGGAGAACATATGAAGGTGTTAAACGGACTGTCGTGACGAGTCGCACCGTGGAAAGCTTAAGCGAAGCAGCAATCACGAGAGACTTCAAAAAGGTGTTAAACGGACTGTCGGGACGAGTAAGCCAGCGACAAGGTCGATGAAACACAAAGTATAAGGAGTGAAGACTATCTTTTTTTCTTATGGTGGTTGTTTGGGTTTGTACTACTGATATTAATACATAAAACTGTGTTCTTGGTTTTGAATTTGAATTCGTACAACTAGTATTACTATGTAAAACTATGTTATTTGTTTTTGTATTTGAATTCGTACTATTGGTATTACTATGTAAAACTATGTTGTTGGTTTTGCATTTGAATTCGAGCTACACTATGTAGAACTATGTTGTTGGTTTTGCATTTGAATTCATATTACTGGTACTACTATGTAGAACTATGTTGTTGATTTTGCATTTGAATTCGCCAACCACATGGAGAGAGAGAGTAAACTCGGTAATGAAAGAAAGAGAGAGAGAGAGAGGAAACTCGGTAATGAAAGAAAGAGAGAAGAGAATGAAGAAATTTGGGGATTTTTAGTATTAGGCGCCAAAAAATTGGGGATTTAGATGATTGGGCGCCAAAAATTTGGGCATTTTGAGTATTTGGCGCCAAAATTTTAGTCACATGTGCGTGCCAATTTTACACTTAGTTATACGGAATATAGTAGTTGTACGAAAGTTTCAAATAGTTATACTTTGGGTGTTTTCCATTTTAATTAGTATTACATACCCTTAACAATTTTTTTTTTAGTTTTATAGTTGATATAAATCAATTAGCCTATAATTCTGATTGATTTATGTAATGATATGTTTGAAATCAAGATTTCTGTAACTTTGACATCCTAAGTTGGTTATTATTTACAAAATGATCTTAAAAGTATAAGGAGTATTGTGTAGATTCTTCTTTAATAACTCAATATGATATAATTTCATAATTTCCTACTTAATACACATTATGAAATTTATTTGTGACGTTTACAATTCCAATAAGTGTGTTGAGTAATTTTGGTTTATGTTTTGTAAAAATCAAAATTATTTTTTTCCATTATCAACTTTAATCAGTAATACCAGTTTTACCAGATATACTTTTGCTCAGTAATACCAGTTTTACCAGATATACGTTATCTGCTTAGTAATACAAGTTCTATCAGATATACGTTTGCTCAATAATGATCAATTATATCAATATTACCCAATAGTTAAATGAACAATATATAGTATTACATATAGTGTTGACCTACTTTCATCTAACACAAGCCTCTTGTAAATCTTAACTTTTATCATCGACAAAATTATGTTCTCCACTGATGTCTTCAACATTCAACATTAAACTATACATGCAACCTTGACATTTAAAATGTATGCCGATGTTGTTGTTCATTGTATCCTGCCAAAACAATACAAAAGCTTTATTAATGAGTGATAGCAATACTAGTTATCCGTAGTTATACAATCAGTAACACCCAGTTGTACCTAGTTATACTTTCTGAACCAATGATAGTAGTGACTAGTTATCCATAGTTATACATTTATCAGTAATACCCAGTTCTACCCAGTAGGTTTTCCCAGGAACTCAAATTGGATTCGGTGTGAATTGTTCAAATTCATTCTAATCTAGTTCAATACGATTCAACTCAATTCAACCAATACAATCTATTTATTACCAATTTATAATCCTAGTCAACCCATAAATCATGGTAAAACACACAATATTGAACATTAAGATTTGATTTTGAGATTTCAATTCTTTGAAATCAAAATTTACCTTGATTACTACTTCCAACGGCGGAAGAACGTGATCGGCGAAAGCTCTTGGACGGCGACGGCGGAAGAACGAGATCGGCGAAAGCTTCGACGGCGTCGATGGAGGTCTCGTCTCCGGACGTGTGAGTGAGAGAGGAGGACGGCGTCGCGGACGGAGAGGAGGCTCGGGTCGCGTTTCACGTTTCTTTTTTTTTAAACAATTTTTTAATTAAATTGTTTTTATTTTAAATTAAGTTCATTAAGGATATAATGGTCAGATCACCTTTAACTGAATTGGTAGAGCTCGTAAACACCATGAAATAAGATATGGGAGAACATATGAAGGTGTTAAACGGACTGTCGTGACGAGTCGCACCGTGGAAAGCTTAAGCGAAGCAGCAATCACGAGAGACTTCAAAAAGGTGTTAAACGGACTGTCGGGACGAGTAAGCCAGCGACAAGGTCGATGAAACACAAAGTATAAGGAGTGAAGACTATCTTTTTTTCTTATGGTGGTTGTTTGGGTTTGTACTACTGATATTAATACATAAAACTGTGTTCTTGGTTTTGAATTTGAATTCGTACAACTAGTATTACTATGTAAAACTATGTTATTTGTTTTTGTATTTGAATTCGTACTATTGGTATTACTATGTAAAACTATGTTGTTGGTTTTGCATTTGAATTCGAGCTACACTATGTAGAACTATGTTGTTGGTTTTGCATTTGAATTCATATTACTGGTACTACTATGTAGAACTATGTTGTTGATTTTGCATTTGAATTCGCCAACCACATGGAGAGAGAGAGTAAACTCGGTAATGAAAGAAAGAGAGAGAGAGAGAGGAAACTCGGTAATGAAAGAAAGAGAGAAGAGAATGAAGAAATTTGGGGATTTTTAGTATTAGGCGCCAAAAAATTGGGGATTTAGATGATTGGGCGCCAAAAATTTGGGCATTTTGAGTATTTGGCGCCAAAATTTTAGTCACATGTGCGTGCCAATTTTACACTTAGTTATACGGAATATAGTAGTTGTACGAAAGTTTCAAATAGTTATACTTTGGGTGTTTTCCATTTTAATTAGTATTACATACCCTTAACAATTTTTTTTTTAGTTTTATAGTTGATATAAATCAATTAGCCTATAATTCTGATTGATTTATGTAATGATATGTTTGAAATCAAGATTTCTGTAACTTTGACATCCTAAGTTGGTTATTATTTACAAAATGATCTTAAAAGTATAAGGAGTATTGTGTAGATTCTTCTTTAATAACTCAATATGATATAATTTCATAATTTCCTACTTAATACACATTATGAAATTTATTTGTGACGTTTACAATTCCAATAAGTGTGTTGAGTAATTTTGGTTTATGTTTTGTAAAAATCAAAATTATTTTTTTCCATTATCAACTTTAATCAGTAATACCAGTTTTACCAGATATACTTTTGCTCAGTAATACCAGTTTTACCAGATATACGTTATCTGCTTAGTAATACAAGTTCTATCAGATATACGTTTGCTCAATAATGATCAATTATATCAATATTACCCAATAGTTAAATGAACAATATATAGTATTACATATAGTGTTGACCTACTTTCATCTAACACAAGCCTCTTGTAAATCTTAACTTTTATCATCGACAAAATTATGTTCTCCACTGATGTCTTCAACATTCAACATTAAACTATACATGCAACCTTGACATTTAAAATGTATGCCGATGTTGTTGTTCATTGTATCCTGCCAAAACAATACAAAAGCTTTATTAATGAGTGATAGCAATACTAGTTATCCGTAGTTATACAATCAGTAACACCCAGTTGTACCTAGTTATACTTTCTGAACCAATGATAGTAGTGACTAGTTATCCATAGTTATACATTTATCAGTAATACCCAGTTCTACCCAGTAGGTTTTCCCAGGAACTCAAATTGGATTCGGTGTGAATTGTTCAAATTCATTCTAATCTAGTTCAATACGATTCAACTCAATTCAACCAATACAATCTATTTATTACCAATTTATAATCCTAGTCAACCCATAAATCATGGTAAAACACACAATATTGAACATTAAGATTTGATTTTGAGATTTCAATTCTTTGAAATCAAAATTTACCTTGATTACTACTTCCAACGGCGGAAGAACGTGATCGGCGAAAGCTCTTGGACGGCGACGGCGGAAGAACGAGATCGGCGAAAGCTTCGACGGCGTCGATGGAGGTCTCGTCTCCGGACGTGTGAGTGAGAGAGGAGGACGGCGTCGCGGACGGAGAGGAGGCTCGGGTCGCGTTTCACGTTTCTTTTTTTTTAAACAATTTTTTAATTAAATTGTTTTTATTTTAAATTAAGTTCATTAAGGATATAATGGTCAGATCACCTTTAACTGAATTGGTAGAGCTCGTAAACACCATGAAATAAGATATGGGAGAACATATGAAGGTGTTAAACGGACTGTCGTGACGAGTCGCACCGTGGAAAGCTTAAGCGAAGCAGCAATCACGAGAGACTTCAAAAAGGTGTTAAACGGACTGTCGGGACGAGTAAGCCAGCGACAAGGTCGATGAAACACAAAGTATAAGGAGTGAAGACTATCTTTTTTTCTTATGGTGGTTGTTTGGGTTTGTACTACTGATATTAATACATAAAACTGTGTTCTTGGTTTTGAATTTGAATTCGTACAACTAGTATTACTATGTAAAACTATGTTATTTGTTTTTGTATTTGAATTCGTACTATTGGTATTACTATGTAAAACTATGTTGTTGGTTTTGCATTTGAATTCGAGCTACACTATGTAGAACTATGTTGTTGGTTTTGCATTTGAATTCATATTACTGGTACTACTATGTAGAACTATGTTGTTGATTTTGCATTTGAATTCGCCAACCACATGGAGAGAGAGAGTAAACTCGGTAATGAAAGAAAGAGAGAGAGAGAGAGGAAACTCGGTAATGAAAGAAAGAGAGAAGAGAATGAAGAAATTTGGGGATTTTTAGTATTAGGCGCCAAAAAATTGGGGATTTAGATGATTGGGCGCCAAAAATTTGGGCATTTTGAGTATTTGGCGCCAAAATTTTAGTCACATGTGCGTGCCAATTTTACACTTAGTTATACGGAATATAGTAGTTGTACGAAAGTTTCAAATAGTTATACTTTGGGTGTTTTCCATTTTAATTAGTATTACATACCCTTAACAATTTTTTTTTTAGTTTTATAGTTGATATAAATCAATTAGCCTATAATTCTGATTGATTTATGTAATGATATGTTTGAAATCAAGATTTCTGTAACTTTGACATCCTAAGTTGGTTATTATTTACAAAATGATCTTAAAAGTATAAGGAGTATTGTGTAGATTCTTCTTTAATAACTCAATATGATATAATTTCATAATTTCCTACTTAATACACATTATGAAATTTATTTGTGACGTTTACAATTCCAATAAGTGTGTTGAGTAATTTTGGTTTATGTTTTGTAAAAATCAAAATTATTTTTTTCCATTATCAACTTTAATCAGTAATACCAGTTTTACCAGATATACTTTTGCTCAGTAATACCAGTTTTACCAGATATACGTTATCTGCTTAGTAATACAAGTTCTATCAGATATACGTTTGCTCAATAATGATCAATTATATCAATATTACCCAATAGTTAAATGAACAATATATAGTATTACATATAGTGTTGACCTACTTTCATCTAACACAAGCCTCTTGTAAATCTTAACTTTTATCATCGACAAAATTATGTTCTCCACTGATGTCTTCAACATTCAACATTAAACTATACATGCAACCTTGACATTTAAAATGTATGCCGATGTTGTTGTTCATTGTATCCTGCCAAAACAATACAAAAGCTTTATTAATGAGTGATAGCAATACTAGTTATCCGTAGTTATACAATCAGTAACACCCAGTTGTACCTAGTTATACTTTCTGAACCAATGATAGTAGTGACTAGTTATCCATAGTTATACATTTATCAGTAATACCCAGTTCTACCCAGTAGGTTTTCCCAGGAACTCAAATTGGATTCGGTGTGAATTGTTCAAATTCATTCTAATCTAGTTCAATACGATTCAACTCAATTCAACCAATACAATCTATTTATTACCAATTTATAATCCTAGTCAACCCATAAATCATGGTAAAACACACAATATTGAACATTAAGATTTGATTTTGAGATTTCAATTCTTTGAAATCAAAATTTACCTTGATTACTACTTCCAACGGCGGAAGAACGTGATCGGCGAAAGCTCTTGGACGGCGACGGCGGAAGAACGAGATCGGCGAAAGCTTCGACGGCGTCGATGGAGGTCTCGTCTCCGGACGTGTGAGTGAGAGAGGAGGACGGCGTCGCGGACGGAGAGGAGGCTCGGGTCGCGTTTCACGTTTCTTTTTTTTTAAACAATTTTTTAATTAAATTGTTTTTATTTTAAATTAAGTTCATTAAGGATATAATGGTCAGATCACCTTTAACTGAATTGGTAGAGCTCGTAAACACCATGAAATAAGATATGGGAGAACATATGAAGGTGTTAAACGGACTGTCGTGACGAGTCGCACCGTGGAAAGCTTAAGCGAAGCAGCAATCACGAGAGACTTCAAAAAGGTGTTAAACGGACTGTCGGGACGAGTAAGCCAGCGACAAGGTCGATGAAACACAAAGTATAAGGAGTGAAGACTATCTTTTTTTCTTATGGTGGTTGTTTGGGTTTGTACTACTGATATTAATACATAAAACTGTGTTCTTGGTTTTGAATTTGAATTCGTACAACTAGTATTACTATGTAAAACTATGTTATTTGTTTTTGTATTTGAATTCGTACTATTGGTATTACTATGTAAAACTATGTTGTTGGTTTTGCATTTGAATTCGAGCTACACTATGTAGAACTATGTTGTTGGTTTTGCATTTGAATTCATATTACTGGTACTACTATGTAGAACTATGTTGTTGATTTTGCATTTGAATTCGCCAACCACATGGAGAGAGAGAGTAAACTCGGTAATGAAAGAAAGAGAGAGAGAGAGAGGAAACTCGGTAATGAAAGAAAGAGAGAAGAGAATGAAGAAATTTGGGGATTTTTAGTATTAGGCGCCAAAAAATTGGGGATTTAGATGATTGGGCGCCAAAAATTTGGGCATTTTGAGTATTTGGCGCCAAAATTTTAGTCACATGTGCGTGCCAATTTTACACTTAGTTATACGGAATATAGTAGTTGTACGAAAGTTTCAAATAGTTATACTTTGGGTGTTTTCCATTTTAATTAGTATTACATACCCTTAACAATTTTTTTTTTAGTTTTATAGTTGATATAAATCAATTAGCCTATAATTCTGATTGATTTATGTAATGATATGTTTGAAATCAAGATTTCTGTAACTTTGACATCCTAAGTTGGTTATTATTTACAAAATGATCTTAAAAGTATAAGGAGTATTGTGTAGATTCTTCTTTAATAACTCAATATGATATAATTTCATAATTTCCTACTTAATACACATTATGAAATTTATTTGTGACGTTTACAATTCCAATAAGTGTGTTGAGTAATTTTGGTTTATGTTTTGTAAAAATCAAAATTATTTTTTTCCATTATCAACTTTAATCAGTAATACCAGTTTTACCAGATATACTTTTGCTCAGTAATACCAGTTTTACCAGATATACGTTATCTGCTTAGTAATACAAGTTCTATCAGATATACGTTTGCTCAATAATGATCAATTATATCAATATTACCCAATAGTTAAATGAACAATATATAGTATTACATATAGTGTTGACCTACTTTCATCTAACACAAGCCTCTTGTAAATCTTAACTTTTATCATCGACAAAATTATGTTCTCCACTGATGTCTTCAACATTCAACATTAAACTATACATGCAACCTTGACATTTAAAATGTATGCCGATGTTGTTGTTCATTGTATCCTGCCAAAACAATACAAAAGCTTTATTAATGAGTGATAGCAATACTAGTTATCCGTAGTTATACAATCAGTAACACCCAGTTGTACCTAGTTATACTTTCTGAACCAATGATAGTAGTGACTAGTTATCCATAGTTATACATTTATCAGTAATACCCAGTTCTACCCAGTAGGTTTTCCCAGGAACTCAAATTGGATTCGGTGTGAATTGTTCAAATTCATTCTAATCTAGTTCAATACGATTCAACTCAATTCAACCAATACAATCTATTTATTACCAATTTATAATCCTAGTCAACCCATAAATCATGGTAAAACACACAATATTGAACATTAAGATTTGATTTTGAGATTTCAATTCTTTGAAATCAAAATTTACCTTGATTACTACTTCCAACGGCGGAAGAACGTGATCGGCGAAAGCTCTTGGACGGCGACGGCGGAAGAACGAGATCGGCGAAAGCTTCGACGGCGTCGATGGAGGTCTCGTCTCCGGACGTGTGAGTGAGAGAGGAGGACGGCGTCGCGGACGGAGAGGAGGCTCGGGTCGCGTTTCACGTTTCTTTTTTTTTAAACAATTTTTTAATTAAATTGTTTTTATTTTAAATTAAGTTCATTAAGGATATAATGGTCAGATCACCTTTAACTGAATTGGTAGAGCTCGTAAACACCATGAAATAAGATATGGGAGAACATATGAAGGTGTTAAACGGACTGTCGTGACGAGTCGCACCGTGGAAAGCTTAAGCGAAGCAGCAATCACGAGAGACTTCAAAAAGGTGTTAAACGGACTGTCGGGACGAGTAAGCCAGCGACAAGGTCGATGAAACACAAAGTATAAGGAGTGAAGACTATCTTTTTTTCTTATGGTGGTTGTTTGGGTTTGTACTACTGATATTAATACATAAAACTGTGTTCTTGGTTTTGAATTTGAATTCGTACAACTAGTATTACTATGTAAAACTATGTTATTTGTTTTTGTATTTGAATTCGTACTATTGGTATTACTATGTAAAACTATGTTGTTGGTTTTGCATTTGAATTCGAGCTACACTATGTAGAACTATGTTGTTGGTTTTGCATTTGAATTCATATTACTGGTACTACTATGTAGAACTATGTTGTTGATTTTGCATTTGAATTCGCCAACCACATGGAGAGAGAGAGTAAACTCGGTAATGAAAGAAAGAGAGAGAGAGAGAGGAAACTCGGTAATGAAAGAAAGAGAGAAGAGAATGAAGAAATTTGGGGATTTTTAGTATTAGGCGCCAAAAAATTGGGGATTTAGATGATTGGGCGCCAAAAATTTGGGCATTTTGAGTATTTGGCGCCAAAATTTTAGTCACATGTGCGTGCCAATTTTACACTTAGTTATACGGAATATAGTAGTTGTACGAAAGTTTCAAATAGTTATACTTTGGGTGTTTTCCATTTTAATTAGTATTACATACCCTTAACAATTTTTTTTTTAGTTTTATAGTTGATATAAATCAATTAGCCTATAATTCTGATTGATTTATGTAATGATATGTTTGAAATCAAGATTTCTGTAACTTTGACATCCTAAGTTGGTTATTATTTACAAAATGATCTTAAAAGTATAAGGAGTATTGTGTAGATTCTTCTTTAATAACTCAATATGATATAATTTCATAATTTCCTACTTAATACACATTATGAAATTTATTTGTGACGTTTACAATTCCAATAAGTGTGTTGAGTAATTTTGGTTTATGTTTTGTAAAAATCAAAATTATTTTTTTCCATTATCAACTTTAATCAGTAATACCAGTTTTACCAGATATACTTTTGCTCAGTAATACCAGTTTTACCAGATATACGTTATCTGCTTAGTAATACAAGTTCTATCAGATATACGTTTGCTCAATAATGATCAATTATATCAATATTACCCAATAGTTAAATGAACAATATATAGTATTACATATAGTGTTGACCTACTTTCATCTAACACAAGCCTCTTGTAAATCTTAACTTTTATCATCGACAAAATTATGTTCTCCACTGATGTCTTCAACATTCAACATTAAACTATACATGCAACCTTGACATTTAAAATGTATGCCGATGTTGTTGTTCATTGTATCCTGCCAAAACAATACAAAAGCTTTATTAATGAGTGATAGCAATACTAGTTATCCGTAGTTATACAATCAGTAACACCCAGTTGTACCTAGTTATACTTTCTGAACCAATGATAGTAGTGACTAGTTATCCATAGTTATACATTTATCAGTAATACCCAGTTCTACCCAGTAGGTTTTCCCAGGAACTCAAATTGGATTCGGTGTGAATTGTTCAAATTCATTCTAATCTAGTTCAATACGATTCAACTCAATTCAACCAATACAATCTATTTATTACCAATTTATAATCCTAGTCAACCCATAAATCATGGTAAAACACACAATATTGAACATTAAGATTTGATTTTGAGATTTCAATTCTTTGAAATCAAAATTTACCTTGATTACTACTTCCAACGGCGGAAGAACGTGATCGGCGAAAGCTCTTGGACGGCGACGGCGGAAGAACGAGATCGGCGAAAGCTTCGACGGCGTCGATGGAGGTCTCGTCTCCGGACGTGTGAGTGAGAGAGGAGGACGGCGTCGCGGACGGAGAGGAGGCTCGGGTCGCGTTTCACGTTTCTTTTTTTTTAAACAATTTTTTAATTAAATTGTTTTTATTTTAAATTAAGTTCATTAAGGATATAATGGTCAGATCACCTTTAACTGAATTGGTAGAGCTCGTAAACACCATGAAATAAGATATGGGAGAACATATGAAGGTGTTAAACGGACTGTCGTGACGAGTCGCACCGTGGAAAGCTTAAGCGAAGCAGCAATCACGAGAGACTTCAAAAAGGTGTTAAACGGACTGTCGGGACGAGTAAGCCAGCGACAAGGTCGATGAAACACAAAGTATAAGGAGTGAAGACTATCTTTTTTTCTTATGGTGGTTGTTTGGGTTTGTACTACTGATATTAATACATAAAACTGTGTTCTTGGTTTTGAATTTGAATTCGTACAACTAGTATTACTATGTAAAACTATGTTATTTGTTTTTGTATTTGAATTCGTACTATTGGTATTACTATGTAAAACTATGTTGTTGGTTTTGCATTTGAATTCGAGCTACACTATGTAGAACTATGTTGTTGGTTTTGCATTTGAATTCATATTACTGGTACTACTATGTAGAACTATGTTGTTGATTTTGCATTTGAATTCGCCAACCACATGGAGAGAGAGAGTAAACTCGGTAATGAAAGAAAGAGAGAGAGAGAGAGGAAACTCGGTAATGAAAGAAAGAGAGAAGAGAATGAAGAAATTTGGGGATTTTTAGTATTAGGCGCCAAAAAATTGGGGATTTAGATGATTGGGCGCCAAAAATTTGGGCATTTTGAGTATTTGGCGCCAAAATTTTAGTCACATGTGCGTGCCAATTTTACACTTAGTTATACGGAATATAGTAGTTGTACGAAAGTTTCAAATAGTTATACTTTGGGTGTTTTCCATTTTAATTAGTATTACATACCCTTAACAATTTTTTTTTTAGTTTTATAGTTGATATAAATCAATTAGCCTATAATTCTGATTGATTTATGTAATGATATGTTTGAAATCAAGATTTCTGTAACTTTGACATCCTAAGTTGGTTATTATTTACAAAATGATCTTAAAAGTATAAGGAGTATTGTGTAGATTCTTCTTTAATAACTCAATATGATATAATTTCATAATTTCCTACTTAATACACATTATGAAATTTATTTGTGACGTTTACAATTCCAATAAGTGTGTTGAGTAATTTTGGTTTATGTTTTGTAAAAATCAAAATTATTTTTTTCCATTATCAACTTTAATCAGTAATACCAGTTTTACCAGATATACTTTTGCTCAGTAATACCAGTTTTACCAGATATACGTTATCTGCTTAGTAATACAAGTTCTATCAGATATACGTTTGCTCAATAATGATCAATTATATCAATATTACCCAATAGTTAAATGAACAATATATAGTATTACATATAGTGTTGACCTACTTTCATCTAACACAAGCCTCTTGTAAATCTTAACTTTTATCATCGACAAAATTATGTTCTCCACTGATGTCTTCAACATTCAACATTAAACTATACATGCAACCTTGACATTTAAAATGTATGCCGATGTTGTTGTTCATTGTATCCTGCCAAAACAATACAAAAGCTTTATTAATGAGTGATAGCAATACTAGTTATCCGTAGTTATACAATCAGTAACACCCAGTTGTACCTAGTTATACTTTCTGAACCAATGATAGTAGTGACTAGTTATCCATAGTTATACATTTATCAGTAATACCCAGTTCTACCCAGTAGGTTTTCCCAGGAACTCAAATTGGATTCGGTGTGAATTGTTCAAATTCATTCTAATCTAGTTCAATACGATTCAACTCAATTCAACCAATACAATCTATTTATTACCAATTTATAATCCTAGTCAACCCATAAATCATGGTAAAACACACAATATTGAACATTAAGATTTGATTTTGAGATTTCAATTCTTTGAAATCAAAATTTACCTTGATTACTACTTCCAACGGCGGAAGAACGTGATCGGCGAAAGCTCTTGGACGGCGACGGCGGAAGAACGAGATCGGCGAAAGCTTCGACGGCGTCGATGGAGGTCTCGTCTCCGGACGTGTGAGTGAGAGAGGAGGACGGCGTCGCGGACGGAGAGGAGGCTCGGGTCGCGTTTCACGTTTCTTTTTTTTTAAACAATTTTTTAATTAAATTGTTTTTATTTTAAATTAAGTTCATTAAGGATATAATGGTCAGATCACCTTTAACTGAATTGGTAGAGCTCGTAAACACCATGAAATAAGATATGGGAGAACATATGAAGGTGTTAAACGGACTGTCGTGACGAGTCGCACCGTGGAAAGCTTAAGCGAAGCAGCAATCACGAGAGACTTCAAAAAGGTGTTAAACGGACTGTCGGGACGAGTAAGCCAGCGACAAGGTCGATGAAACACAAAGTATAAGGAGTGAAGACTATCTTTTTTTCTTATGGTGGTTGTTTGGGTTTGTACTACTGATATTAATACATAAAACTGTGTTCTTGGTTTTGAATTTGAATTCGTACAACTAGTATTACTATGTAAAACTATGTTATTTGTTTTTGTATTTGAATTCGTACTATTGGTATTACTATGTAAAACTATGTTGTTGGTTTTGCATTTGAATTCGAGCTACACTATGTAGAACTATGTTGTTGGTTTTGCATTTGAATTCATATTACTGGTACTACTATGTAGAACTATGTTGTTGATTTTGCATTTGAATTCGCCAACCACATGGAGAGAGAGAGTAAACTCGGTAATGAAAGAAAGAGAGAGAGAGAGAGGAAACTCGGTAATGAAAGAAAGAGAGAAGAGAATGAAGAAATTTGGGGATTTTTAGTATTAGGCGCCAAAAAATTGGGGATTTAGATGATTGGGCGCCAAAAATTTGGGCATTTTGAGTATTTGGCGCCAAAATTTTAGTCACATGTGCGTGCCAATTTTACACTTAGTTATACGGAATATAGTAGTTGTACGAAAGTTTCAAATAGTTATACTTTGGGTGTTTTCCATTTTAATTAGTATTACATACCCTTAACAATTTTTTTTTTAGTTTTATAGTTGATATAAATCAATTAGCCTATAATTCTGATTGATTTATGTAATGATATGTTTGAAATCAAGATTTCTGTAACTTTGACATCCTAAGTTGGTTATTATTTACAAAATGATCTTAAAAGTATAAGGAGTATTGTGTAGATTCTTCTTTAATAACTCAATATGATATAATTTCATAATTTCCTACTTAATACACATTATGAAATTTATTTGTGACGTTTACAATTCCAATAAGTGTGTTGAGTAATTTTGGTTTATGTTTTGTAAAAATCAAAATTATTTTTTTCCATTATCAACTTTAATCAGTAATACCAGTTTTACCAGATATACTTTTGCTCAGTAATACCAGTTTTACCAGATATACGTTATCTGCTTAGTAATACAAGTTCTATCAGATATACGTTTGCTCAATAATGATCAATTATATCAATATTACCCAATAGTTAAATGAACAATATATAGTATTACATATAGTGTTGACCTACTTTCATCTAACACAAGCCTCTTGTAAATCTTAACTTTTATCATCGACAAAATTATGTTCTCCACTGATGTCTTCAACATTCAACATTAAACTATACATGCAACCTTGACATTTAAAATGTATGCCGATGTTGTTGTTCATTGTATCCTGCCAAAACAATACAAAAGCTTTATTAATGAGTGATAGCAATACTAGTTATCCGTAGTTATACAATCAGTAACACCCAGTTGTACCTAGTTATACTTTCTGAACCAATGATAGTAGTGACTAGTTATCCATAGTTATACATTTATCAGTAATACCCAGTTCTACCCAGTAGGTTTTCCCAGGAACTCAAATTGGATTCGGTGTGAATTGTTCAAATTCATTCTAATCTAGTTCAATACGATTCAACTCAATTCAACCAATACAATCTATTTATTACCAATTTATAATCCTAGTCAACCCATAAATCATGGTAAAACACACAATATTGAACATTAAGATTTGATTTTGAGATTTCAATTCTTTGAAATCAAAATTTACCTTGATTACTACTTCCAACGGCGGAAGAACGTGATCGGCGAAAGCTCTTGGACGGCGACGGCGGAAGAACGAGATCGGCGAAAGCTTCGACGGCGTCGATGGAGGTCTCGTCTCCGGACGTGTGAGTGAGAGAGGAGGACGGCGTCGCGGACGGAGAGGAGGCTCGGGTCGCGTTTCACGTTTCTTTTTTTTTAAACAATTTTTTAATTAAATTGTTTTTATTTTAAATTAAGTTCATTAAGGATATAATGGTCAGATCACCTTTAACTGAATTGGTAGAGCTCGTAAACACCATGAAATAAGATATGGGAGAACATATGAAGGTGTTAAACGGACTGTCGTGACGAGTCGCACCGTGGAAAGCTTAAGCGAAGCAGCAATCACGAGAGACTTCAAAAAGGTGTTAAACGGACTGTCGGGACGAGTAAGCCAGCGACAAGGTCGATGAAACACAAAGTATAAGGAGTGAAGACTATCTTTTTTTCTTATGGTGGTTGTTTGGGTTTGTACTACTGATATTAATACATAAAACTGTGTTCTTGGTTTTGAATTTGAATTCGTACAACTAGTATTACTATGTAAAACTATGTTATTTGTTTTTGTATTTGAATTCGTACTATTGGTATTACTATGTAAAACTATGTTGTTGGTTTTGCATTTGAATTCGAGCTACACTATGTAGAACTATGTTGTTGGTTTTGCATTTGAATTCATATTACTGGTACTACTATGTAGAACTATGTTGTTGATTTTGCATTTGAATTCGCCAACCACATGGAGAGAGAGAGTAAACTCGGTAATGAAAGAAAGAGAGAGAGAGAGAGGAAACTCGGTAATGAAAGAAAGAGAGAAGAGAATGAAGAAATTTGGGGATTTTTAGTATTAGGCGCCAAAAAATTGGGGATTTAGATGATTGGGCGCCAAAAATTTGGGCATTTTGAGTATTTGGCGCCAAAATTTTAGTCACATGTGCGTGCCAATTTTACACTTAGTTATACGGAATATAGTAGTTGTACGAAAGTTTCAAATAGTTATACTTTGGGTGTTTTCCATTTTAATTAGTATTACATACCCTTAACAATTTTTTTTTTAGTTTTATAGTTGATATAAATCAATTAGCCTATAATTCTGATTGATTTATGTAATGATATGTTTGAAATCAAGATTTCTGTAACTTTGACATCCTAAGTTGGTTATTATTTACAAAATGATCTTAAAAGTATAAGGAGTATTGTGTAGATTCTTCTTTAATAACTCAATATGATATAATTTCATAATTTCCTACTTAATACACATTATGAAATTTATTTGTGACGTTTACAATTCCAATAAGTGTGTTGAGTAATTTTGGTTTATGTTTTGTAAAAATCAAAATTATTTTTTTCCATTATCAACTTTAATCAGTAATACCAGTTTTACCAGATATACTTTTGCTCAGTAATACCAGTTTTACCAGATATACGTTATCTGCTTAGTAATACAAGTTCTATCAGATATACGTTTGCTCAATAATGATCAATTATATCAATATTACCCAATAGTTAAATGAACAATATATAGTATTACATATAGTGTTGACCTACTTTCATCTAACACAAGCCTCTTGTAAATCTTAACTTTTATCATCGACAAAATTATGTTCTCCACTGATGTCTTCAACATTCAACATTAAACTATACATGCAACCTTGACATTTAAAATGTATGCCGATGTTGTTGTTCATTGTATCCTGCCAAAACAATACAAAAGCTTTATTAATGAGTGATAGCAATACTAGTTATCCGTAGTTATACAATCAGTAACACCCAGTTGTACCTAGTTATACTTTCTGAACCAATGATAGTAGTGACTAGTTATCCATAGTTATACATTTATCAGTAATACCCAGTTCTACCCAGTAGGTTTTCCCAGGAACTCAAATTGGATTCGGTGTGAATTGTTCAAATTCATTCTAATCTAGTTCAATACGATTCAACTCAATTCAACCAATACAATCTATTTATTACCAATTTATAATCCTAGTCAACCCATAAATCATGGTAAAACACACAATATTGAACATTAAGATTTGATTTTGAGATTTCAATTCTTTGAAATCAAAATTTACCTTGATTACTACTTCCAACGGCGGAAGAACGTGATCGGCGAAAGCTCTTGGACGGCGACGGCGGAAGAACGAGATCGGCGAAAGCTTCGACGGCGTCGATGGAGGTCTCGTCTCCGGACGTGTGAGTGAGAGAGGAGGACGGCGTCGCGGACGGAGAGGAGGCTCGGGTCGCGTTTCACGTTTCTTTTTTTTTAAACAATTTTTTAATTAAATTGTTTTTATTTTAAATTAAGTTCATTAAGGATATAATGGTCAGATCACCTTTAACTGAATTGGTAGAGCTCGTAAACACCATGAAATAAGATATGGGAGAACATATGAAGGTGTTAAACGGACTGTCGTGACGAGTCGCACCGTGGAAAGCTTAAGCGAAGCAGCAATCACGAGAGACTTCAAAAAGGTGTTAAACGGACTGTCGGGACGAGTAAGCCAGCGACAAGGTCGATGAAACACAAAGTATAAGGAGTGAAGACTATCTTTTTTTCTTATGGTGGTTGTTTGGGTTTGTACTACTGATATTAATACATAAAACTGTGTTCTTGGTTTTGAATTTGAATTCGTACAACTAGTATTACTATGTAAAACTATGTTATTTGTTTTTGTATTTGAATTCGTACTATTGGTATTACTATGTAAAACTATGTTGTTGGTTTTGCATTTGAATTCGAGCTACACTATGTAGAACTATGTTGTTGGTTTTGCATTTGAATTCATATTACTGGTACTACTATGTAGAACTATGTTGTTGATTTTGCATTTGAATTCGCCAACCACATGGAGAGAGAGAGTAAACTCGGTAATGAAAGAAAGAGAGAGAGAGAGAGGAAACTCGGTAATGAAAGAAAGAGAGAAGAGAATGAAGAAATTTGGGGATTTTTAGTATTAGGCGCCAAAAAATTGGGGATTTAGATGATTGGGCGCCAAAAATTTGGGCATTTTGAGTATTTGGCGCCAAAATTTTAGTCACATGTGCGTGCCAATTTTACACTTAGTTATACGGAATATAGTAGTTGTACGAAAGTTTCAAATAGTTATACTTTGGGTGTTTTCCATTTTAATTAGTATTACATACCCTTAACAATTTTTTTTTTAGTTTTATAGTTGATATAAATCAATTAGCCTATAATTCTGATTGATTTATGTAATGATATGTTTGAAATCAAGATTTCTGTAACTTTGACATCCTAAGTTGGTTATTATTTACAAAATGATCTTAAAAGTATAAGGAGTATTGTGTAGATTCTTCTTTAATAACTCAATATGATATAATTTCATAATTTCCTACTTAATACACATTATGAAATTTATTTGTGACGTTTACAATTCCAATAAGTGTGTTGAGTAATTTTGGTTTATGTTTTGTAAAAATCAAAATTATTTTTTTCCATTATCAACTTTAATCAGTAATACCAGTTTTACCAGATATACTTTTGCTCAGTAATACCAGTTTTACCAGATATACGTTATCTGCTTAGTAATACAAGTTCTATCAGATATACGTTTGCTCAATAATGATCAATTATATCAATATTACCCAATAGTTAAATGAACAATATATAGTATTACATATAGTGTTGACCTACTTTCATCTAACACAAGCCTCTTGTAAATCTTAACTTTTATCATCGACAAAATTATGTTCTCCACTGATGTCTTCAACATTCAACATTAAACTATACATGCAACCTTGACATTTAAAATGTATGCCGATGTTGTTGTTCATTGTATCCTGCCAAAACAATACAAAAGCTTTATTAATGAGTGATAGCAATACTAGTTATCCGTAGTTATACAATCAGTAACACCCAGTTGTACCTAGTTATACTTTCTGAACCAATGATAGTAGTGACTAGTTATCCATAGTTATACATTTATCAGTAATACCCAGTTCTACCCAGTAGGTTTTCCCAGGAACTCAAATTGGATTCGGTGTGAATTGTTCAAATTCATTCTAATCTAGTTCAATACGATTCAACTCAATTCAACCAATACAATCTATTTATTACCAATTTATAATCCTAGTCAACCCATAAATCATGGTAAAACACACAATATTGAACATTAAGATTTGATTTTGAGATTTCAATTCTTTGAAATCAAAATTTACCTTGATTACTACTTCCAACGGCGGAAGAACGTGATCGGCGAAAGCTCTTGGACGGCGACGGCGGAAGAACGAGATCGGCGAAAGCTTCGACGGCGTCGATGGAGGTCTCGTCTCCGGACGTGTGAGTGAGAGAGGAGGACGGCGTCGCGGACGGAGAGGAGGCTCGGGTCGCGTTTCACGTTTCTTTTTTTTTAAACAATTTTTTAATTAAATTGTTTTTATTTTAAATTAAGTTCATTAAGGATATAATGGTCAGATCACCTTTAACTGAATTGGTAGAGCTCGTAAACACCATGAAATAAGATATGGGAGAACATATGAAGGTGTTAAACGGACTGTCGTGACGAGTCGCACCGTGGAAAGCTTAAGCGAAGCAGCAATCACGAGAGACTTCAAAAAGGTGTTAAACGGACTGTCGGGACGAGTAAGCCAGCGACAAGGTCGATGAAACACAAAGTATAAGGAGTGAAGACTATCTTTTTTTCTTATGGTGGTTGTTTGGGTTTGTACTACTGATATTAATACATAAAACTGTGTTCTTGGTTTTGAATTTGAATTCGTACAACTAGTATTACTATGTAAAACTATGTTATTTGTTTTTGTATTTGAATTCGTACTATTGGTATTACTATGTAAAACTATGTTGTTGGTTTTGCATTTGAATTCGAGCTACACTATGTAGAACTATGTTGTTGGTTTTGCATTTGAATTCATATTACTGGTACTACTATGTAGAACTATGTTGTTGATTTTGCATTTGAATTCGCCAACCACATGGAGAGAGAGAGTAAACTCGGTAATGAAAGAAAGAGAGAGAGAGAGAGGAAACTCGGTAATGAAAGAAAGAGAGAAGAGAATGAAGAAATTTGGGGATTTTTAGTATTAGGCGCCAAAAAATTGGGGATTTAGATGATTGGGCGCCAAAAATTTGGGCATTTTGAGTATTTGGCGCCAAAATTTTAGTCACATGTGCGTGCCAATTTTACACTTAGTTATACGGAATATAGTAGTTGTACGAAAGTTTCAAATAGTTATACTTTGGGTGTTTTCCATTTTAATTAGTATTACATACCCTTAACAATTTTTTTTTTAGTTTTATAGTTGATATAAATCAATTAGCCTATAATTCTGATTGATTTATGTAATGATATGTTTGAAATCAAGATTTCTGTAACTTTGACATCCTAAGTTGGTTATTATTTACAAAATGATCTTAAAAGTATAAGGAGTATTGTGTAGATTCTTCTTTAATAACTCAATATGATATAATTTCATAATTTCCTACTTAATACACATTATGAAATTTATTTGTGACGTTTACAATTCCAATAAGTGTGTTGAGTAATTTTGGTTTATGTTTTGTAAAAATCAAAATTATTTTTTTCCATTATCAACTTTAATCAGTAATACCAGTTTTACCAGATATACTTTTGCTCAGTAATACCAGTTTTACCAGATATACGTTATCTGCTTAGTAATACAAGTTCTATCAGATATACGTTTGCTCAATAATGATCAATTATATCAATATTACCCAATAGTTAAATGAACAATATATAGTATTACATATAGTGTTGACCTACTTTCATCTAACACAAGCCTCTTGTAAATCTTAACTTTTATCATCGACAAAATTATGTTCTCCACTGATGTCTTCAACATTCAACATTAAACTATACATGCAACCTTGACATTTAAAATGTATGCCGATGTTGTTGTTCATTGTATCCTGCCAAAACAATACAAAAGCTTTATTAATGAGTGATAGCAATACTAGTTATCCGTAGTTATACAATCAGTAACACCCAGTTGTACCTAGTTATACTTTCTGAACCAATGATAGTAGTGACTAGTTATCCATAGTTATACATTTATCAGTAATACCCAGTTCTACCCAGTAGGTTTTCCCAGGAACTCAAATTGGATTCGGTGTGAATTGTTCAAATTCATTCTAATCTAGTTCAATACGATTCAACTCAATTCAACCAATACAATCTATTTATTACCAATTTATAATCCTAGTCAACCCATAAATCATGGTAAAACACACAATATTGAACATTAAGATTTGATTTTGAGATTTCAATTCTTTGAAATCAAAATTTACCTTGATTACTACTTCCAACGGCGGAAGAACGTGATCGGCGAAAGCTCTTGGACGGCGACGGCGGAAGAACGAGATCGGCGAAAGCTTCGACGGCGTCGATGGAGGTCTCGTCTCCGGACGTGTGAGTGAGAGAGGAGGACGGCGTCGCGGACGGAGAGGAGGCTCGGGTCGCGTTTCACGTTTCTTTTTTTTTAAACAATTTTTTAATTAAATTGTTTTTATTTTAAATTAAGTTCATTAAGGATATAATGGTCAGATCACCTTTAACTGAATTGGTAGAGCTCGTAAACACCATGAAATAAGATATGGGAGAACATATGAAGGTGTTAAACGGACTGTCGTGACGAGTCGCACCGTGGAAAGCTTAAGCGAAGCAGCAATCACGAGAGACTTCAAAAAGGTGTTAAACGGACTGTCGGGACGAGTAAGCCAGCGACAAGGTCGATGAAACACAAAGTATAAGGAGTGAAGACTATCTTTTTTTCTTATGGTGGTTGTTTGGGTTTGTACTACTGATATTAATACATAAAACTGTGTTCTTGGTTTTGAATTTGAATTCGTACAACTAGTATTACTATGTAAAACTATGTTATTTGTTTTTGTATTTGAATTCGTACTATTGGTATTACTATGTAAAACTATGTTGTTGGTTTTGCATTTGAATTCGAGCTACACTATGTAGAACTATGTTGTTGGTTTTGCATTTGAATTCATATTACTGGTACTACTATGTAGAACTATGTTGTTGATTTTGCATTTGAATTCGCCAACCACATGGAGAGAGAGAGTAAACTCGGTAATGAAAGAAAGAGAGAGAGAGAGAGGAAACTCGGTAATGAAAGAAAGAGAGAAGAGAATGAAGAAATTTGGGGATTTTTAGTATTAGGCGCCAAAAAATTGGGGATTTAGATGATTGGGCGCCAAAAATTTGGGCATTTTGAGTATTTGGCGCCAAAATTTTAGTCACATGTGCGTGCCAATTTTACACTTAGTTATACGGAATATAGTAGTTGTACGAAAGTTTCAAATAGTTATACTTTGGGTGTTTTCCATTTTAATTAGTATTACATACCCTTAACAATTTTTTTTTTAGTTTTATAGTTGATATAAATCAATTAGCCTATAATTCTGATTGATTTATGTAATGATATGTTTGAAATCAAGATTTCTGTAACTTTGACATCCTAAGTTGGTTATTATTTACAAAATGATCTTAAAAGTATAAGGAGTATTGTGTAGATTCTTCTTTAATAACTCAATATGATATAATTTCATAATTTCCTACTTAATACACATTATGAAATTTATTTGTGACGTTTACAATTCCAATAAGTGTGTTGAGTAATTTTGGTTTATGTTTTGTAAAAATCAAAATTATTTTTTTCCATTATCAACTTTAATCAGTAATACCAGTTTTACCAGATATACTTTTGCTCAGTAATACCAGTTTTACCAGATATACGTTATCTGCTTAGTAATACAAGTTCTATCAGATATACGTTTGCTCAATAATGATCAATTATATCAATATTACCCAATAGTTAAATGAACAATATATAGTATTACATATAGTGTTGACCTACTTTCATCTAACACAAGCCTCTTGTAAATCTTAACTTTTATCATCGACAAAATTATGTTCTCCACTGATGTCTTCAACATTCAACATTAAACTATACATGCAACCTTGACATTTAAAATGTATGCCGATGTTGTTGTTCATTGTATCCTGCCAAAACAATACAAAAGCTTTATTAATGAGTGATAGCAATACTAGTTATCCGTAGTTATACAATCAGTAACACCCAGTTGTACCTAGTTATACTTTCTGAACCAATGATAGTAGTGACTAGTTATCCATAGTTATACATTTATCAGTAATACCCAGTTCTACCCAGTAGGTTTTCCCAGGAACTCAAATTGGATTCGGTGTGAATTGTTCAAATTCATTCTAATCTAGTTCAATACGATTCAACTCAATTCAACCAATACAATCTATTTATTACCAATTTATAATCCTAGTCAACCCATAAATCATGGTAAAACACACAATATTGAACATTAAGATTTGATTTTGAGATTTCAATTCTTTGAAATCAAAATTTACCTTGATTACTACTTCCAACGGCGGAAGAACGTGATCGGCGAAAGCTCTTGGACGGCGACGGCGGAAGAACGAGATCGGCGAAAGCTTCGACGGCGTCGATGGAGGTCTCGTCTCCGGACGTGTGAGTGAGAGAGGAGGACGGCGTCGCGGACGGAGAGGAGGCTCGGGTCGCGTTTCACGTTTCTTTTTTTTTAAACAATTTTTTAATTAAATTGTTTTTATTTTAAATTAAGTTCATTAAGGATATAATGGTCAGATCACCTTTAACTGAATTGGTAGAGCTCGTAAACACCATGAAATAAGATATGGGAGAACATATGAAGGTGTTAAACGGACTGTCGTGACGAGTCGCACCGTGGAAAGCTTAAGCGAAGCAGCAATCACGAGAGACTTCAAAAAGGTGTTAAACGGACTGTCGGGACGAGTAAGCCAGCGACAAGGTCGATGAAACACAAAGTATAAGGAGTGAAGACTATCTTTTTTTCTTATGGTGGTTGTTTGGGTTTGTACTACTGATATTAATACATAAAACTGTGTTCTTGGTTTTGAATTTGAATTCGTACAACTAGTATTACTATGTAAAACTATGTTATTTGTTTTTGTATTTGAATTCGTACTATTGGTATTACTATGTAAAACTATGTTGTTGGTTTTGCATTTGAATTCGAGCTACACTATGTAGAACTATGTTGTTGGTTTTGCATTTGAATTCATATTACTGGTACTACTATGTAGAACTATGTTGTTGATTTTGCATTTGAATTCGCCAACCACATGGAGAGAGAGAGTAAACTCGGTAATGAAAGAAAGAGAGAGAGAGAGAGGAAACTCGGTAATGAAAGAAAGAGAGAAGAGAATGAAGAAATTTGGGGATTTTTAGTATTAGGCGCCAAAAAATTGGGGATTTAGATGATTGGGCGCCAAAAATTTGGGCATTTTGAGTATTTGGCGCCAAAATTTTAGTCACATGTGCGTGCCAATTTTACACTTAGTTATACGGAATATAGTAGTTGTACGAAAGTTTCAAATAGTTATACTTTGGGTGTTTTCCATTTTAATTAGTATTACATACCCTTAACAATTTTTTTTTTAGTTTTATAGTTGATATAAATCAATTAGCCTATAATTCTGATTGATTTATGTAATGATATGTTTGAAATCAAGATTTCTGTAACTTTGACATCCTAAGTTGGTTATTATTTACAAAATGATCTTAAAAGTATAAGGAGTATTGTGTAGATTCTTCTTTAATAACTCAATATGATATAATTTCATAATTTCCTACTTAATACACATTATGAAATTTATTTGTGACGTTTACAATTCCAATAAGTGTGTTGAGTAATTTTGGTTTATGTTTTGTAAAAATCAAAATTATTTTTTTCCATTATCAACTTTAATCAGTAATACCAGTTTTACCAGATATACTTTTGCTCAGTAATACCAGTTTTACCAGATATACGTTATCTGCTTAGTAATACAAGTTCTATCAGATATACGTTTGCTCAATAATGATCAATTATATCAATATTACCCAATAGTTAAATGAACAATATATAGTATTACATATAGTGTTGACCTACTTTCATCTAACACAAGCCTCTTGTAAATCTTAACTTTTATCATCGACAAAATTATGTTCTCCACTGATGTCTTCAACATTCAACATTAAACTATACATGCAACCTTGACATTTAAAATGTATGCCGATGTTGTTGTTCATTGTATCCTGCCAAAACAATACAAAAGCTTTATTAATGAGTGATAGCAATACTAGTTATCCGTAGTTATACAATCAGTAACACCCAGTTGTACCTAGTTATACTTTCTGAACCAATGATAGTAGTGACTAGTTATCCATAGTTATACATTTATCAGTAATACCCAGTTCTACCCAGTAGGTTTTCCCAGGAACTCAAATTGGATTCGGTGTGAATTGTTCAAATTCATTCTAATCTAGTTCAATACGATTCAACTCAATTCAACCAATACAATCTATTTATTACCAATTTATAATCCTAGTCAACCCATAAATCATGGTAAAACACACAATATTGAACATTAAGATTTGATTTTGAGATTTCAATTCTTTGAAATCAAAATTTACCTTGATTACTACTTCCAACGGCGGAAGAACGTGATCGGCGAAAGCTCTTGGACGGCGACGGCGGAAGAACGAGATCGGCGAAAGCTTCGACGGCGTCGATGGAGGTCTCGTCTCCGGACGTGTGAGTGAGAGAGGAGGACGGCGTCGCGGACGGAGAGGAGGCTCGGGTCGCGTTTCACGTTTCTTTTTTTTTAAACAATTTTTTAATTAAATTGTTTTTATTTTAAATTAAGTTCATTAAGGATATAATGGTCAGATCACCTTTAACTGAATTGGTAGAGCTCGTAAACACCATGAAATAAGATATGGGAGAACATATGAAGGTGTTAAACGGACTGTCGTGACGAGTCGCACCGTGGAAAGCTTAAGCGAAGCAGCAATCACGAGAGACTTCAAAAAGGTGTTAAACGGACTGTCGGGACGAGTAAGCCAGCGACAAGGTCGATGAAACACAAAGTATAAGGAGTGAAGACTATCTTTTTTTCTTATGGTGGTTGTTTGGGTTTGTACTACTGATATTAATACATAAAACTGTGTTCTTGGTTTTGAATTTGAATTCGTACAACTAGTATTACTATGTAAAACTATGTTATTTGTTTTTGTATTTGAATTCGTACTATTGGTATTACTATGTAAAACTATGTTGTTGGTTTTGCATTTGAATTCGAGCTACACTATGTAGAACTATGTTGTTGGTTTTGCATTTGAATTCATATTACTGGTACTACTATGTAGAACTATGTTGTTGATTTTGCATTTGAATTCGCCAACCACATGGAGAGAGAGAGTAAACTCGGTAATGAAAGAAAGAGAGAGAGAGAGAGGAAACTCGGTAATGAAAGAAAGAGAGAAGAGAATGAAGAAATTTGGGGATTTTTAGTATTAGGCGCCAAAAAATTGGGGATTTAGATGATTGGGCGCCAAAAATTTGGGCATTTTGAGTATTTGGCGCCAAAATTTTAGTCACATGTGCGTGCCAATTTTACACTTAGTTATACGGAATATAGTAGTTGTACGAAAGTTTCAAATAGTTATACTTTGGGTGTTTTCCATTTTAATTAGTATTACATACCCTTAACAATTTTTTTTTTAGTTTTATAGTTGATATAAATCAATTAGCCTATAATTCTGATTGATTTATGTAATGATATGTTTGAAATCAAGATTTCTGTAACTTTGACATCCTAAGTTGGTTATTATTTACAAAATGATCTTAAAAGTATAAGGAGTATTGTGTAGATTCTTCTTTAATAACTCAATATGATATAATTTCATAATTTCCTACTTAATACACATTATGAAATTTATTTGTGACGTTTACAATTCCAATAAGTGTGTTGAGTAATTTTGGTTTATGTTTTGTAAAAATCAAAATTATTTTTTTCCATTATCAACTTTAATCAGTAATACCAGTTTTACCAGATATACTTTTGCTCAGTAATACCAGTTTTACCAGATATACGTTATCTGCTTAGTAATACAAGTTCTATCAGATATACGTTTGCTCAATAATGATCAATTATATCAATATTACCCAATAGTTAAATGAACAATATATAGTATTACATATAGTGTTGACCTACTTTCATCTAACACAAGCCTCTTGTAAATCTTAACTTTTATCATCGACAAAATTATGTTCTCCACTGATGTCTTCAACATTCAACATTAAACTATACATGCAACCTTGACATTTAAAATGTATGCCGATGTTGTTGTTCATTGTATCCTGCCAAAACAATACAAAAGCTTTATTAATGAGTGATAGCAATACTAGTTATCCGTAGTTATACAATCAGTAACACCCAGTTGTACCTAGTTATACTTTCTGAACCAATGATAGTAGTGACTAGTTATCCATAGTTATACATTTATCAGTAATACCCAGTTCTACCCAGTAGGTTTTCCCAGGAACTCAAATTGGATTCGGTGTGAATTGTTCAAATTCATTCTAATCTAGTTCAATACGATTCAACTCAATTCAACCAATACAATCTATTTATTACCAATTTATAATCCTAGTCAACCCATAAATCATGGTAAAACACACAATATTGAACATTAAGATTTGATTTTGAGATTTCAATTCTTTGAAATCAAAATTTACCTTGATTACTACTTCCAACGGCGGAAGAACGTGATCGGCGAAAGCTCTTGGACGGCGACGGCGGAAGAACGAGATCGGCGAAAGCTTCGACGGCGTCGATGGAGGTCTCGTCTCCGGACGTGTGAGTGAGAGAGGAGGACGGCGTCGCGGACGGAGAGGAGGCTCGGGTCGCGTTTCACGTTTCTTTTTTTTTAAACAATTTTTTAATTAAATTGTTTTTATTTTAAATTAAGTTCATTAAGGATATAATGGTCAGATCACCTTTAACTGAATTGGTAGAGCTCGTAAACACCATGAAATAAGATATGGGAGAACATATGAAGGTGTTAAACGGACTGTCGTGACGAGTCGCACCGTGGAAAGCTTAAGCGAAGCAGCAATCACGAGAGACTTCAAAAAGGTGTTAAACGGACTGTCGGGACGAGTAAGCCAGCGACAAGGTCGATGAAACACAAAGTATAAGGAGTGAAGACTATCTTTTTTTCTTATGGTGGTTGTTTGGGTTTGTACTACTGATATTAATACATAAAACTGTGTTCTTGGTTTTGAATTTGAATTCGTACAACTAGTATTACTATGTAAAACTATGTTATTTGTTTTTGTATTTGAATTCGTACTATTGGTATTACTATGTAAAACTATGTTGTTGGTTTTGCATTTGAATTCGAGCTACACTATGTAGAACTATGTTGTTGGTTTTGCATTTGAATTCATATTACTGGTACTACTATGTAGAACTATGTTGTTGATTTTGCATTTGAATTCGCCAACCACATGGAGAGAGAGAGTAAACTCGGTAATGAAAGAAAGAGAGAGAGAGAGAGGAAACTCGGTAATGAAAGAAAGAGAGAAGAGAATGAAGAAATTTGGGGATTTTTAGTATTAGGCGCCAAAAAATTGGGGATTTAGATGATTGGGCGCCAAAAATTTGGGCATTTTGAGTATTTGGCGCCAAAATTTTAGTCACATGTGCGTGCCAATTTTACACTTAGTTATACGGAATATAGTAGTTGTACGAAAGTTTCAAATAGTTATACTTTGGGTGTTTTCCATTTTAATTAGTATTACATACCCTTAACAATTTTTTTTTTAGTTTTATAGTTGATATAAATCAATTAGCCTATAATTCTGATTGATTTATGTAATGATATGTTTGAAATCAAGATTTCTGTAACTTTGACATCCTAAGTTGGTTATTATTTACAAAATGATCTTAAAAGTATAAGGAGTATTGTGTAGATTCTTCTTTAATAACTCAATATGATATAATTTCATAATTTCCTACTTAATACACATTATGAAATTTATTTGTGACGTTTACAATTCCAATAAGTGTGTTGAGTAATTTTGGTTTATGTTTTGTAAAAATCAAAATTATTTTTTTCCATTATCAACTTTAATCAGTAATACCAGTTTTACCAGATATACTTTTGCTCAGTAATACCAGTTTTACCAGATATACGTTATCTGCTTAGTAATACAAGTTCTATCAGATATACGTTTGCTCAATAATGATCAATTATATCAATATTACCCAATAGTTAAATGAACAATATATAGTATTACATATAGTGTTGACCTACTTTCATCTAACACAAGCCTCTTGTAAATCTTAACTTTTATCATCGACAAAATTATGTTCTCCACTGATGTCTTCAACATTCAACATTAAACTATACATGCAACCTTGACATTTAAAATGTATGCCGATGTTGTTGTTCATTGTATCCTGCCAAAACAATACAAAAGCTTTATTAATGAGTGATAGCAATACTAGTTATCCGTAGTTATACAATCAGTAACACCCAGTTGTACCTAGTTATACTTTCTGAACCAATGATAGTAGTGACTAGTTATCCATAGTTATACATTTATCAGTAATACCCAGTTCTACCCAGTAGGTTTTCCCAGGAACTCAAATTGGATTCGGTGTGAATTGTTCAAATTCATTCTAATCTAGTTCAATACGATTCAACTCAATTCAACCAATACAATCTATTTATTACCAATTTATAATCCTAGTCAACCCATAAATCATGGTAAAACACACAATATTGAACATTAAGATTTGATTTTGAGATTTCAATTCTTTGAAATCAAAATTTACCTTGATTACTACTTCCAACGGCGGAAGAACGTGATCGGCGAAAGCTCTTGGACGGCGACGGCGGAAGAACGAGATCGGCGAAAGCTTCGACGGCGTCGATGGAGGTCTCGTCTCCGGACGTGTGAGTGAGAGAGGAGGACGGCGTCGCGGACGGAGAGGAGGCTCGGGTCGCGTTTCACGTTTCTTTTTTTTTAAACAATTTTTTAATTAAATTGTTTTTATTTTAAATTAAGTTCATTAAGGATATAATGGTCAGATCACCTTTAACTGAATTGGTAGAGCTCGTAAACACCATGAAATAAGATATGGGAGAACATATGAAGGTGTTAAACGGACTGTCGTGACGAGTCGCACCGTGGAAAGCTTAAGCGAAGCAGCAATCACGAGAGACTTCAAAAAGGTGTTAAACGGACTGTCGGGACGAGTAAGCCAGCGACAAGGTCGATGAAACACAAAGTATAAGGAGTGAAGACTATCTTTTTTTCTTATGGTGGTTGTTTGGGTTTGTACTACTGATATTAATACATAAAACTGTGTTCTTGGTTTTGAATTTGAATTCGTACAACTAGTATTACTATGTAAAACTATGTTATTTGTTTTTGTATTTGAATTCGTACTATTGGTATTACTATGTAAAACTATGTTGTTGGTTTTGCATTTGAATTCGAGCTACACTATGTAGAACTATGTTGTTGGTTTTGCATTTGAATTCATATTACTGGTACTACTATGTAGAACTATGTTGTTGATTTTGCATTTGAATTCGCCAACCACATGGAGAGAGAGAGTAAACTCGGTAATGAAAGAAAGAGAGAGAGAGAGAGGAAACTCGGTAATGAAAGAAAGAGAGAAGAGAATGAAGAAATTTGGGGATTTTTAGTATTAGGCGCCAAAAAATTGGGGATTTAGATGATTGGGCGCCAAAAATTTGGGCATTTTGAGTATTTGGCGCCAAAATTTTAGTCACATGTGCGTGCCAATTTTACACTTAGTTATACGGAATATAGTAGTTGTACGAAAGTTTCAAATAGTTATACTTTGGGTGTTTTCCATTTTAATTAGTATTACATACCCTTAACAATTTTTTTTTTAGTTTTATAGTTGATATAAATCAATTAGCCTATAATTCTGATTGATTTATGTAATGATATGTTTGAAATCAAGATTTCTGTAACTTTGACATCCTAAGTTGGTTATTATTTACAAAATGATCTTAAAAGTATAAGGAGTATTGTGTAGATTCTTCTTTAATAACTCAATATGATATAATTTCATAATTTCCTACTTAATACACATTATGAAATTTATTTGTGACGTTTACAATTCCAATAAGTGTGTTGAGTAATTTTGGTTTATGTTTTGTAAAAATCAAAATTATTTTTTTCCATTATCAACTTTAATCAGTAATACCAGTTTTACCAGATATACTTTTGCTCAGTAATACCAGTTTTACCAGATATACGTTATCTGCTTAGTAATACAAGTTCTATCAGATATACGTTTGCTCAATAATGATCAATTATATCAATATTACCCAATAGTTAAATGAACAATATATAGTATTACATATAGTGTTGACCTACTTTCATCTAACACAAGCCTCTTGTAAATCTTAACTTTTATCATCGACAAAATTATGTTCTCCACTGATGTCTTCAACATTCAACATTAAACTATACATGCAACCTTGACATTTAAAATGTATGCCGATGTTGTTGTTCATTGTATCCTGCCAAAACAATACAAAAGCTTTATTAATGAGTGATAGCAATACTAGTTATCCGTAGTTATACAATCAGTAACACCCAGTTGTACCTAGTTATACTTTCTGAACCAATGATAGTAGTGACTAGTTATCCATAGTTATACATTTATCAGTAATACCCAGTTCTACCCAGTAGGTTTTCCCAGGAACTCAAATTGGATTCGGTGTGAATTGTTCAAATTCATTCTAATCTAGTTCAATACGATTCAACTCAATTCAACCAATACAATCTATTTATTACCAATTTATAATCCTAGTCAACCCATAAATCATGGTAAAACACACAATATTGAACATTAAGATTTGATTTTGAGATTTCAATTCTTTGAAATCAAAATTTACCTTGATTACTACTTCCAACGGCGGAAGAACGTGATCGGCGAAAGCTCTTGGACGGCGACGGCGGAAGAACGAGATCGGCGAAAGCTTCGACGGCGTCGATGGAGGTCTCGTCTCCGGACGTGTGAGTGAGAGAGGAGGACGGCGTCGCGGACGGAGAGGAGGCTCGGGTCGCGTTTCACGTTTCTTTTTTTTTAAACAATTTTTTAATTAAATTGTTTTTATTTTAAATTAAGTTCATTAAGGATATAATGGTCAGATCACCTTTAACTGAATTGGTAGAGCTCGTAAACACCATGAAATAAGATATGGGAGAACATATGAAGGTGTTAAACGGACTGTCGTGACGAGTCGCACCGTGGAAAGCTTAAGCGAAGCAGCAATCACGAGAGACTTCAAAAAGGTGTTAAACGGACTGTCGGGACGAGTAAGCCAGCGACAAGGTCGATGAAACACAAAGTATAAGGAGTGAAGACTATCTTTTTTTCTTATGGTGGTTGTTTGGGTTTGTACTACTGATATTAATACATAAAACTGTGTTCTTGGTTTTGAATTTGAATTCGTACAACTAGTATTACTATGTAAAACTATGTTATTTGTTTTTGTATTTGAATTCGTACTATTGGTATTACTATGTAAAACTATGTTGTTGGTTTTGCATTTGAATTCGAGCTACACTATGTAGAACTATGTTGTTGGTTTTGCATTTGAATTCATATTACTGGTACTACTATGTAGAACTATGTTGTTGATTTTGCATTTGAATTCGCCAACCACATGGAGAGAGAGAGTAAACTCGGTAATGAAAGAAAGAGAGAGAGAGAGAGGAAACTCGGTAATGAAAGAAAGAGAGAAGAGAATGAAGAAATTTGGGGATTTTTAGTATTAGGCGCCAAAAAATTGGGGATTTAGATGATTGGGCGCCAAAAATTTGGGCATTTTGAGTATTTGGCGCCAAAATTTTAGTCACATGTGCGTGCCAATTTTACACTTAGTTATACGGAATATAGTAGTTGTACGAAAGTTTCAAATAGTTATACTTTGGGTGTTTTCCATTTTAATTAGTATTACATACCCTTAACAATTTTTTTTTTAGTTTTATAGTTGATATAAATCAATTAGCCTATAATTCTGATTGATTTATGTAATGATATGTTTGAAATCAAGATTTCTGTAACTTTGACATCCTAAGTTGGTTATTATTTACAAAATGATCTTAAAAGTATAAGGAGTATTGTGTAGATTCTTCTTTAATAACTCAATATGATATAATTTCATAATTTCCTACTTAATACACATTATGAAATTTATTTGTGACGTTTACAATTCCAATAAGTGTGTTGAGTAATTTTGGTTTATGTTTTGTAAAAATCAAAATTATTTTTTTCCATTATCAACTTTAATCAGTAATACCAGTTTTACCAGATATACTTTTGCTCAGTAATACCAGTTTTACCAGATATACGTTATCTGCTTAGTAATACAAGTTCTATCAGATATACGTTTGCTCAATAATGATCAATTATATCAATATTACCCAATAGTTAAATGAACAATATATAGTATTACATATAGTGTTGACCTACTTTCATCTAACACAAGCCTCTTGTAAATCTTAACTTTTATCATCGACAAAATTATGTTCTCCACTGATGTCTTCAACATTCAACATTAAACTATACATGCAACCTTGACATTTAAAATGTATGCCGATGTTGTTGTTCATTGTATCCTGCCAAAACAATACAAAAGCTTTATTAATGAGTGATAGCAATACTAGTTATCCGTAGTTATACAATCAGTAACACCCAGTTGTACCTAGTTATACTTTCTGAACCAATGATAGTAGTGACTAGTTATCCATAGTTATACATTTATCAGTAATACCCAGTTCTACCCAGTAGGTTTTCCCAGGAACTCAAATTGGATTCGGTGTGAATTGTTCAAATTCATTCTAATCTAGTTCAATACGATTCAACTCAATTCAACCAATACAATCTATTTATTACCAATTTATAATCCTAGTCAACCCATAAATCATGGTAAAACACACAATATTGAACATTAAGATTTGATTTTGAGATTTCAATTCTTTGAAATCAAAATTTACCTTGATTACTACTTCCAACGGCGGAAGAACGTGATCGGCGAAAGCTCTTGGACGGCGACGGCGGAAGAACGAGATCGGCGAAAGCTTCGACGGCGTCGATGGAGGTCTCGTCTCCGGACGTGTGAGTGAGAGAGGAGGACGGCGTCGCGGACGGAGAGGAGGCTCGGGTCGCGTTTCACGTTTCTTTTTTTTTAAACAATTTTTTAATTAAATTGTTTTTATTTTAAATTAAGTTCATTAAGGATATAATGGTCAGATCACCTTTAACTGAATTGGTAGAGCTCGTAAACACCATGAAATAAGATATGGGAGAACATATGAAGGTGTTAAACGGACTGTCGTGACGAGTCGCACCGTGGAAAGCTTAAGCGAAGCAGCAATCACGAGAGACTTCAAAAAGGTGTTAAACGGACTGTCGGGACGAGTAAGCCAGCGACAAGGTCGATGAAACACAAAGTATAAGGAGTGAAGACTATCTTTTTTTCTTATGGTGGTTGTTTGGGTTTGTACTACTGATATTAATACATAAAACTGTGTTCTTGGTTTTGAATTTGAATTCGTACAACTAGTATTACTATGTAAAACTATGTTATTTGTTTTTGTATTTGAATTCGTACTATTGGTATTACTATGTAAAACTATGTTGTTGGTTTTGCATTTGAATTCGAGCTACACTATGTAGAACTATGTTGTTGGTTTTGCATTTGAATTCATATTACTGGTACTACTATGTAGAACTATGTTGTTGATTTTGCATTTGAATTCGCCAACCACATGGAGAGAGAGAGTAAACTCGGTAATGAAAGAAAGAGAGAGAGAGAGAGGAAACTCGGTAATGAAAGAAAGAGAGAAGAGAATGAAGAAATTTGGGGATTTTTAGTATTAGGCGCCAAAAAATTGGGGATTTAGATGATTGGGCGCCAAAAATTTGGGCATTTTGAGTATTTGGCGCCAAAATTTTAGTCACATGTGCGTGCCAATTTTACACTTAGTTATACGGAATATAGTAGTTGTACGAAAGTTTCAAATAGTTATACTTTGGGTGTTTTCCATTTTAATTAGTATTACATACCCTTAACAATTTTTTTTTTAGTTTTATAGTTGATATAAATCAATTAGCCTATAATTCTGATTGATTTATGTAATGATATGTTTGAAATCAAGATTTCTGTAACTTTGACATCCTAAGTTGGTTATTATTTACAAAATGATCTTAAAAGTATAAGGAGTATTGTGTAGATTCTTCTTTAATAACTCAATATGATATAATTTCATAATTTCCTACTTAATACACATTATGAAATTTATTTGTGACGTTTACAATTCCAATAAGTGTGTTGAGTAATTTTGGTTTATGTTTTGTAAAAATCAAAATTATTTTTTTCCATTATCAACTTTAATCAGTAATACCAGTTTTACCAGATATACTTTTGCTCAGTAATACCAGTTTTACCAGATATACGTTATCTGCTTAGTAATACAAGTTCTATCAGATATACGTTTGCTCAATAATGATCAATTATATCAATATTACCCAATAGTTAAATGAACAATATATAGTATTACATATAGTGTTGACCTACTTTCATCTAACACAAGCCTCTTGTAAATCTTAACTTTTATCATCGACAAAATTATGTTCTCCACTGATGTCTTCAACATTCAACATTAAACTATACATGCAACCTTGACATTTAAAATGTATGCCGATGTTGTTGTTCATTGTATCCTGCCAAAACAATACAAAAGCTTTATTAATGAGTGATAGCAATACTAGTTATCCGTAGTTATACAATCAGTAACACCCAGTTGTACCTAGTTATACTTTCTGAACCAATGATAGTAGTGACTAGTTATCCATAGTTATACATTTATCAGTAATACCCAGTTCTACCCAGTAGGTTTTCCCAGGAACTCAAATTGGATTCGGTGTGAATTGTTCAAATTCATTCTAATCTAGTTCAATACGATTCAACTCAATTCAACCAATACAATCTATTTATTACCAATTTATAATCCTAGTCAACCCATAAATCATGGTAAAACACACAATATTGAACATTAAGATTTGATTTTGAGATTTCAATTCTTTGAAATCAAAATTTACCTTGATTACTACTTCCAACGGCGGAAGAACGTGATCGGCGAAAGCTCTTGGACGGCGACGGCGGAAGAACGAGATCGGCGAAAGCTTCGACGGCGTCGATGGAGGTCTCGTCTCCGGACGTGTGAGTGAGAGAGGAGGACGGCGTCGCGGACGGAGAGGAGGCTCGGGTCGCGTTTCACGTTTCTTTTTTTTTAAACAATTTTTTAATTAAATTGTTTTTATTTTAAATTAAGTTCATTAAGGATATAATGGTCAGATCACCTTTAACTGAATTGGTAGAGCTCGTAAACACCATGAAATAAGATATGGGAGAACATATGAAGGTGTTAAACGGACTGTCGTGACGAGTCGCACCGTGGAAAGCTTAAGCGAAGCAGCAATCACGAGAGACTTCAAAAAGGTGTTAAACGGACTGTCGGGACGAGTAAGCCAGCGACAAGGTCGATGAAACACAAAGTATAAGGAGTGAAGACTATCTTTTTTTCTTATGGTGGTTGTTTGGGTTTGTACTACTGATATTAATACATAAAACTGTGTTCTTGGTTTTGAATTTGAATTCGTACAACTAGTATTACTATGTAAAACTATGTTATTTGTTTTTGTATTTGAATTCGTACTATTGGTATTACTATGTAAAACTATGTTGTTGGTTTTGCATTTGAATTCGAGCTACACTATGTAGAACTATGTTGTTGGTTTTGCATTTGAATTCATATTACTGGTACTACTATGTAGAACTATGTTGTTGATTTTGCATTTGAATTCGCCAACCACATGGAGAGAGAGAGTAAACTCGGTAATGAAAGAAAGAGAGAGAGAGAGAGGAAACTCGGTAATGAAAGAAAGAGAGAAGAGAATGAAGAAATTTGGGGATTTTTAGTATTAGGCGCCAAAAAATTGGGGATTTAGATGATTGGGCGCCAAAAATTTGGGCATTTTGAGTATTTGGCGCCAAAATTTTAGTCACATGTGCGTGCCAATTTTACACTTAGTTATACGGAATATAGTAGTTGTACGAAAGTTTCAAATAGTTATACTTTGGGTGTTTTCCATTTTAATTAGTATTACATACCCTTAACAATTTTTTTTTTAGTTTTATAGTTGATATAAATCAATTAGCCTATAATTCTGATTGATTTATGTAATGATATGTTTGAAATCAAGATTTCTGTAACTTTGACATCCTAAGTTGGTTATTATTTACAAAATGATCTTAAAAGTATAAGGAGTATTGTGTAGATTCTTCTTTAATAACTCAATATGATATAATTTCATAATTTCCTACTTAATACACATTATGAAATTTATTTGTGACGTTTACAATTCCAATAAGTGTGTTGAGTAATTTTGGTTTATGTTTTGTAAAAATCAAAATTATTTTTTTCCATTATCAACTTTAATCAGTAATACCAGTTTTACCAGATATACTTTTGCTCAGTAATACCAGTTTTACCAGATATACGTTATCTGCTTAGTAATACAAGTTCTATCAGATATACGTTTGCTCAATAATGATCAATTATATCAATATTACCCAATAGTTAAATGAACAATATATAGTATTACATATAGTGTTGACCTACTTTCATCTAACACAAGCCTCTTGTAAATCTTAACTTTTATCATCGACAAAATTATGTTCTCCACTGATGTCTTCAACATTCAACATTAAACTATACATGCAACCTTGACATTTAAAATGTATGCCGATGTTGTTGTTCATTGTATCCTGCCAAAACAATACAAAAGCTTTATTAATGAGTGATAGCAATACTAGTTATCCGTAGTTATACAATCAGTAACACCCAGTTGTACCTAGTTATACTTTCTGAACCAATGATAGTAGTGACTAGTTATCCATAGTTATACATTTATCAGTAATACCCAGTTCTACCCAGTAGGTTTTCCCAGGAACTCAAATTGGATTCGGTGTGAATTGTTCAAATTCATTCTAATCTAGTTCAATACGATTCAACTCAATTCAACCAATACAATCTATTTATTACCAATTTATAATCCTAGTCAACCCATAAATCATGGTAAAACACACAATATTGAACATTAAGATTTGATTTTGAGATTTCAATTCTTTGAAATCAAAATTTACCTTGATTACTACTTCCAACGGCGGAAGAACGTGATCGGCGAAAGCTCTTGGACGGCGACGGCGGAAGAACGAGATCGGCGAAAGCTTCGACGGCGTCGATGGAGGTCTCGTCTCCGGACGTGTGAGTGAGAGAGGAGGACGGCGTCGCGGACGGAGAGGAGGCTCGGGTCGCGTTTCACGTTTCTTTTTTTTTAAACAATTTTTTAATTAAATTGTTTTTATTTTAAATTAAGTTCATTAAGGATATAATGGTCAGATCACCTTTAACTGAATTGGTAGAGCTCGTAAACACCATGAAATAAGATATGGGAGAACATATGAAGGTGTTAAACGGACTGTCGTGACGAGTCGCACCGTGGAAAGCTTAAGCGAAGCAGCAATCACGAGAGACTTCAAAAAGGTGTTAAACGGACTGTCGGGACGAGTAAGCCAGCGACAAGGTCGATGAAACACAAAGTATAAGGAGTGAAGACTATCTTTTTTTCTTATGGTGGTTGTTTGGGTTTGTACTACTGATATTAATACATAAAACTGTGTTCTTGGTTTTGAATTTGAATTCGTACAACTAGTATTACTATGTAAAACTATGTTATTTGTTTTTGTATTTGAATTCGTACTATTGGTATTACTATGTAAAACTATGTTGTTGGTTTTGCATTTGAATTCGAGCTACACTATGTAGAACTATGTTGTTGGTTTTGCATTTGAATTCATATTACTGGTACTACTATGTAGAACTATGTTGTTGATTTTGCATTTGAATTCGCCAACCACATGGAGAGAGAGAGTAAACTCGGTAATGAAAGAAAGAGAGAGAGAGAGAGGAAACTCGGTAATGAAAGAAAGAGAGAAGAGAATGAAGAAATTTGGGGATTTTTAGTATTAGGCGCCAAAAAATTGGGGATTTAGATGATTGGGCGCCAAAAATTTGGGCATTTTGAGTATTTGGCGCCAAAATTTTAGTCACATGTGCGTGCCAATTTTACACTTAGTTATACGGAATATAGTAGTTGTACGAAAGTTTCAAATAGTTATACTTTGGGTGTTTTCCATTTTAATTAGTATTACATACCCTTAACAATTTTTTTTTTAGTTTTATAGTTGATATAAATCAATTAGCCTATAATTCTGATTGATTTATGTAATGATATGTTTGAAATCAAGATTTCTGTAACTTTGACATCCTAAGTTGGTTATTATTTACAAAATGATCTTAAAAGTATAAGGAGTATTGTGTAGATTCTTCTTTAATAACTCAATATGATATAATTTCATAATTTCCTACTTAATACACATTATGAAATTTATTTGTGACGTTTACAATTCCAATAAGTGTGTTGAGTAATTTTGGTTTATGTTTTGTAAAAATCAAAATTATTTTTTTCCATTATCAACTTTAATCAGTAATACCAGTTTTACCAGATATACTTTTGCTCAGTAATACCAGTTTTACCAGATATACGTTATCTGCTTAGTAATACAAGTTCTATCAGATATACGTTTGCTCAATAATGATCAATTATATCAATATTACCCAATAGTTAAATGAACAATATATAGTATTACATATAGTGTTGACCTACTTTCATCTAACACAAGCCTCTTGTAAATCTTAACTTTTATCATCGACAAAATTATGTTCTCCACTGATGTCTTCAACATTCAACATTAAACTATACATGCAACCTTGACATTTAAAATGTATGCCGATGTTGTTGTTCATTGTATCCTGCCAAAACAATACAAAAGCTTTATTAATGAGTGATAGCAATACTAGTTATCCGTAGTTATACAATCAGTAACACCCAGTTGTACCTAGTTATACTTTCTGAACCAATGATAGTAGTGACTAGTTATCCATAGTTATACATTTATCAGTAATACCCAGTTCTACCCAGTAGGTTTTCCCAGGAACTCAAATTGGATTCGGTGTGAATTGTTCAAATTCATTCTAATCTAGTTCAATACGATTCAACTCAATTCAACCAATACAATCTATTTATTACCAATTTATAATCCTAGTCAACCCATAAATCATGGTAAAACACACAATATTGAACATTAAGATTTGATTTTGAGATTTCAATTCTTTGAAATCAAAATTTACCTTGATTACTACTTCCAACGGCGGAAGAACGTGATCGGCGAAAGCTCTTGGACGGCGACGGCGGAAGAACGAGATCGGCGAAAGCTTCGACGGCGTCGATGGAGGTCTCGTCTCCGGACGTGTGAGTGAGAGAGGAGGACGGCGTCGCGGACGGAGAGGAGGCTCGGGTCGCGTTTCACGTTTCTTTTTTTTTAAACAATTTTTTAATTAAATTGTTTTTATTTTAAATTAAGTTCATTAAGGATATAATGGTCAGATCACCTTTAACTGAATTGGTAGAGCTCGTAAACACCATGAAATAAGATATGGGAGAACATATGAAGGTGTTAAACGGACTGTCGTGACGAGTCGCACCGTGGAAAGCTTAAGCGAAGCAGCAATCACGAGAGACTTCAAAAAGGTGTTAAACGGACTGTCGGGACGAGTAAGCCAGCGACAAGGTCGATGAAACACAAAGTATAAGGAGTGAAGACTATCTTTTTTTCTTATGGTGGTTGTTTGGGTTTGTACTACTGATATTAATACATAAAACTGTGTTCTTGGTTTTGAATTTGAATTCGTACAACTAGTATTACTATGTAAAACTATGTTATTTGTTTTTGTATTTGAATTCGTACTATTGGTATTACTATGTAAAACTATGTTGTTGGTTTTGCATTTGAATTCGAGCTACACTATGTAGAACTATGTTGTTGGTTTTGCATTTGAATTCATATTACTGGTACTACTATGTAGAACTATGTTGTTGATTTTGCATTTGAATTCGCCAACCACATGGAGAGAGAGAGTAAACTCGGTAATGAAAGAAAGAGAGAGAGAGAGAGGAAACTCGGTAATGAAAGAAAGAGAGAAGAGAATGAAGAAATTTGGGGATTTTTAGTATTAGGCGCCAAAAAATTGGGGATTTAGATGATTGGGCGCCAAAAATTTGGGCATTTTGAGTATTTGGCGCCAAAATTTTAGTCACATGTGCGTGCCAATTTTACACTTAGTTATACGGAATATAGTAGTTGTACGAAAGTTTCAAATAGTTATACTTTGGGTGTTTTCCATTTTAATTAGTATTACATACCCTTAACAATTTTTTTTTTAGTTTTATAGTTGATATAAATCAATTAGCCTATAATTCTGATTGATTTATGTAATGATATGTTTGAAATCAAGATTTCTGTAACTTTGACATCCTAAGTTGGTTATTATTTACAAAATGATCTTAAAAGTATAAGGAGTATTGTGTAGATTCTTCTTTAATAACTCAATATGATATAATTTCATAATTTCCTACTTAATACACATTATGAAATTTATTTGTGACGTTTACAATTCCAATAAGTGTGTTGAGTAATTTTGGTTTATGTTTTGTAAAAATCAAAATTATTTTTTTCCATTATCAACTTTAATCAGTAATACCAGTTTTACCAGATATACTTTTGCTCAGTAATACCAGTTTTACCAGATATACGTTATCTGCTTAGTAATACAAGTTCTATCAGATATACGTTTGCTCAATAATGATCAATTATATCAATATTACCCAATAGTTAAATGAACAATATATAGTATTACATATAGTGTTGACCTACTTTCATCTAACACAAGCCTCTTGTAAATCTTAACTTTTATCATCGACAAAATTATGTTCTCCACTGATGTCTTCAACATTCAACATTAAACTATACATGCAACCTTGACATTTAAAATGTATGCCGATGTTGTTGTTCATTGTATCCTGCCAAAACAATACAAAAGCTTTATTAATGAGTGATAGCAATACTAGTTATCCGTAGTTATACAATCAGTAACACCCAGTTGTACCTAGTTATACTTTCTGAACCAATGATAGTAGTGACTAGTTATCCATAGTTATACATTTATCAGTAATACCCAGTTCTACCCAGTAGGTTTTCCCAGGAACTCAAATTGGATTCGGTGTGAATTGTTCAAATTCATTCTAATCTAGTTCAATACGATTCAACTCAATTCAACCAATACAATCTATTTATTACCAATTTATAATCCTAGTCAACCCATAAATCATGGTAAAACACACAATATTGAACATTAAGATTTGATTTTGAGATTTCAATTCTTTGAAATCAAAATTTACCTTGATTACTACTTCCAACGGCGGAAGAACGTGATCGGCGAAAGCTCTTGGACGGCGACGGCGGAAGAACGAGATCGGCGAAAGCTTCGACGGCGTCGATGGAGGTCTCGTCTCCGGACGTGTGAGTGAGAGAGGAGGACGGCGTCGCGGACGGAGAGGAGGCTCGGGTCGCGTTTCACGTTTCTTTTTTTTTAAACAATTTTTTAATTAAATTGTTTTTATTTTAAATTAAGTTCATTAAGGATATAATGGTCAGATCACCTTTAACTGAATTGGTAGAGCTCGTAAACACCATGAAATAAGATATGGGAGAACATATGAAGGTGTTAAACGGACTGTCGTGACGAGTCGCACCGTGGAAAGCTTAAGCGAAGCAGCAATCACGAGAGACTTCAAAAAGGTGTTAAACGGACTGTCGGGACGAGTAAGCCAGCGACAAGGTCGATGAAACACAAAGTATAAGGAGTGAAGACTATCTTTTTTTCTTATGGTGGTTGTTTGGGTTTGTACTACTGATATTAATACATAAAACTGTGTTCTTGGTTTTGAATTTGAATTCGTACAACTAGTATTACTATGTAAAACTATGTTATTTGTTTTTGTATTTGAATTCGTACTATTGGTATTACTATGTAAAACTATGTTGTTGGTTTTGCATTTGAATTCGAGCTACACTATGTAGAACTATGTTGTTGGTTTTGCATTTGAATTCATATTACTGGTACTACTATGTAGAACTATGTTGTTGATTTTGCATTTGAATTCGCCAACCACATGGAGAGAGAGAGTAAACTCGGTAATGAAAGAAAGAGAGAGAGAGAGAGGAAACTCGGTAATGAAAGAAAGAGAGAAGAGAATGAAGAAATTTGGGGATTTTTAGTATTAGGCGCCAAAAAATTGGGGATTTAGATGATTGGGCGCCAAAAATTTGGGCATTTTGAGTATTTGGCGCCAAAATTTTAGTCACATGTGCGTGCCAATTTTACACTTAGTTATACGGAATATAGTAGTTGTACGAAAGTTTCAAATAGTTATACTTTGGGTGTTTTCCATTTTAATTAGTATTACATACCCTTAACAATTTTTTTTTTAGTTTTATAGTTGATATAAATCAATTAGCCTATAATTCTGATTGATTTATGTAATGATATGTTTGAAATCAAGATTTCTGTAACTTTGACATCCTAAGTTGGTTATTATTTACAAAATGATCTTAAAAGTATAAGGAGTATTGTGTAGATTCTTCTTTAATAACTCAATATGATATAATTTCATAATTTCCTACTTAATACACATTATGAAATTTATTTGTGACGTTTACAATTCCAATAAGTGTGTTGAGTAATTTTGGTTTATGTTTTGTAAAAATCAAAATTATTTTTTTCCATTATCAACTTTAATCAGTAATACCAGTTTTACCAGATATACTTTTGCTCAGTAATACCAGTTTTACCAGATATACGTTATCTGCTTAGTAATACAAGTTCTATCAGATATACGTTTGCTCAATAATGATCAATTATATCAATATTACCCAATAGTTAAATGAACAATATATAGTATTACATATAGTGTTGACCTACTTTCATCTAACACAAGCCTCTTGTAAATCTTAACTTTTATCATCGACAAAATTATGTTCTCCACTGATGTCTTCAACATTCAACATTAAACTATACATGCAACCTTGACATTTAAAATGTATGCCGATGTTGTTGTTCATTGTATCCTGCCAAAACAATACAAAAGCTTTATTAATGAGTGATAGCAATACTAGTTATCCGTAGTTATACAATCAGTAACACCCAGTTGTACCTAGTTATACTTTCTGAACCAATGATAGTAGTGACTAGTTATCCATAGTTATACATTTATCAGTAATACCCAGTTCTACCCAGTAGGTTTTCCCAGGAACTCAAATTGGATTCGGTGTGAATTGTTCAAATTCATTCTAATCTAGTTCAATACGATTCAACTCAATTCAACCAATACAATCTATTTATTACCAATTTATAATCCTAGTCAACCCATAAATCATGGTAAAACACACAATATTGAACATTAAGATTTGATTTTGAGATTTCAATTCTTTGAAATCAAAATTTACCTTGATTACTACTTCCAACGGCGGAAGAACGTGATCGGCGAAAGCTCTTGGACGGCGACGGCGGAAGAACGAGATCGGCGAAAGCTTCGACGGCGTCGATGGAGGTCTCGTCTCCGGACGTGTGAGTGAGAGAGGAGGACGGCGTCGCGGACGGAGAGGAGGCTCGGGTCGCGTTTCACGTTTCTTTTTTTTTAAACAATTTTTTAATTAAATTGTTTTTATTTTAAATTAAGTTCATTAAGGATATAATGGTCAGATCACCTTTAACTGAATTGGTAGAGCTCGTAAACACCATGAAATAAGATATGGGAGAACATATGAAGGTGTTAAACGGACTGTCGTGACGAGTCGCACCGTGGAAAGCTTAAGCGAAGCAGCAATCACGAGAGACTTCAAAAAGGTGTTAAACGGACTGTCGGGACGAGTAAGCCAGCGACAAGGTCGATGAAACACAAAGTATAAGGAGTGAAGACTATCTTTTTTTCTTATGGTGGTTGTTTGGGTTTGTACTACTGATATTAATACATAAAACTGTGTTCTTGGTTTTGAATTTGAATTCGTACAACTAGTATTACTATGTAAAACTATGTTATTTGTTTTTGTATTTGAATTCGTACTATTGGTATTACTATGTAAAACTATGTTGTTGGTTTTGCATTTGAATTCGAGCTACACTATGTAGAACTATGTTGTTGGTTTTGCATTTGAATTCATATTACTGGTACTACTATGTAGAACTATGTTGTTGATTTTGCATTTGAATTCGCCAACCACATGGAGAGAGAGAGTAAACTCGGTAATGAAAGAAAGAGAGAGAGAGAGAGGAAACTCGGTAATGAAAGAAAGAGAGAAGAGAATGAAGAAATTTGGGGATTTTTAGTATTAGGCGCCAAAAAATTGGGGATTTAGATGATTGGGCGCCAAAAATTTGGGCATTTTGAGTATTTGGCGCCAAAATTTTAGTCACATGTGCGTGCCAATTTTACACTTAGTTATACGGAATATAGTAGTTGTACGAAAGTTTCAAATAGTTATACTTTGGGTGTTTTCCATTTTAATTAGTATTACATACCCTTAACAATTTTTTTTTTAGTTTTATAGTTGATATAAATCAATTAGCCTATAATTCTGATTGATTTATGTAATGATATGTTTGAAATCAAGATTTCTGTAACTTTGACATCCTAAGTTGGTTATTATTTACAAAATGATCTTAAAAGTATAAGGAGTATTGTGTAGATTCTTCTTTAATAACTCAATATGATATAATTTCATAATTTCCTACTTAATACACATTATGAAATTTATTTGTGACGTTTACAATTCCAATAAGTGTGTTGAGTAATTTTGGTTTATGTTTTGTAAAAATCAAAATTATTTTTTTCCATTATCAACTTTAATCAGTAATACCAGTTTTACCAGATATACTTTTGCTCAGTAATACCAGTTTTACCAGATATACGTTATCTGCTTAGTAATACAAGTTCTATCAGATATACGTTTGCTCAATAATGATCAATTATATCAATATTACCCAATAGTTAAATGAACAATATATAGTATTACATATAGTGTTGACCTACTTTCATCTAACACAAGCCTCTTGTAAATCTTAACTTTTATCATCGACAAAATTATGTTCTCCACTGATGTCTTCAACATTCAACATTAAACTATACATGCAACCTTGACATTTAAAATGTATGCCGATGTTGTTGTTCATTGTATCCTGCCAAAACAATACAAAAGCTTTATTAATGAGTGATAGCAATACTAGTTATCCGTAGTTATACAATCAGTAACACCCAGTTGTACCTAGTTATACTTTCTGAACCAATGATAGTAGTGACTAGTTATCCATAGTTATACATTTATCAGTAATACCCAGTTCTACCCAGTAGGTTTTCCCAGGAACTCAAATTGGATTCGGTGTGAATTGTTCAAATTCATTCTAATCTAGTTCAATACGATTCAACTCAATTCAACCAATACAATCTATTTATTACCAATTTATAATCCTAGTCAACCCATAAATCATGGTAAAACACACAATATTGAACATTAAGATTTGATTTTGAGATTTCAATTCTTTGAAATCAAAATTTACCTTGATTACTACTTCCAACGGCGGAAGAACGTGATCGGCGAAAGCTCTTGGACGGCGACGGCGGAAGAACGAGATCGGCGAAAGCTTCGACGGCGTCGATGGAGGTCTCGTCTCCGGACGTGTGAGTGAGAGAGGAGGACGGCGTCGCGGACGGAGAGGAGGCTCGGGTCGCGTTTCACGTTTCTTTTTTTTTAAACAATTTTTTAATTAAATTGTTTTTATTTTAAATTAAGTTCATTAAGGATATAATGGTCAGATCACCTTTAACTGAATTGGTAGAGCTCGTAAACACCATGAAATAAGATATGGGAGAACATATGAAGGTGTTAAACGGACTGTCGTGACGAGTCGCACCGTGGAAAGCTTAAGCGAAGCAGCAATCACGAGAGACTTCAAAAAGGTGTTAAACGGACTGTCGGGACGAGTAAGCCAGCGACAAGGTCGATGAAACACAAAGTATAAGGAGTGAAGACTATCTTTTTTTCTTATGGTGGTTGTTTGGGTTTGTACTACTGATATTAATACATAAAACTGTGTTCTTGGTTTTGAATTTGAATTCGTACAACTAGTATTACTATGTAAAACTATGTTATTTGTTTTTGTATTTGAATTCGTACTATTGGTATTACTATGTAAAACTATGTTGTTGGTTTTGCATTTGAATTCGAGCTACACTATGTAGAACTATGTTGTTGGTTTTGCATTTGAATTCATATTACTGGTACTACTATGTAGAACTATGTTGTTGATTTTGCATTTGAATTCGCCAACCACATGGAGAGAGAGAGTAAACTCGGTAATGAAAGAAAGAGAGAGAGAGAGAGGAAACTCGGTAATGAAAGAAAGAGAGAAGAGAATGAAGAAATTTGGGGATTTTTAGTATTAGGCGCCAAAAAATTGGGGATTTAGATGATTGGGCGCCAAAAATTTGGGCATTTTGAGTATTTGGCGCCAAAATTTTAGTCACATGTGCGTGCCAATTTTACACTTAGTTATACGGAATATAGTAGTTGTACGAAAGTTTCAAATAGTTATACTTTGGGTGTTTTCCATTTTAATTAGTATTACATACCCTTAACAATTTTTTTTTTAGTTTTATAGTTGATATAAATCAATTAGCCTATAATTCTGATTGATTTATGTAATGATATGTTTGAAATCAAGATTTCTGTAACTTTGACATCCTAAGTTGGTTATTATTTACAAAATGATCTTAAAAGTATAAGGAGTATTGTGTAGATTCTTCTTTAATAACTCAATATGATATAATTTCATAATTTCCTACTTAATACACATTATGAAATTTATTTGTGACGTTTACAATTCCAATAAGTGTGTTGAGTAATTTTGGTTTATGTTTTGTAAAAATCAAAATTATTTTTTTCCATTATCAACTTTAATCAGTAATACCAGTTTTACCAGATATACTTTTGCTCAGTAATACCAGTTTTACCAGATATACGTTATCTGCTTAGTAATACAAGTTCTATCAGATATACGTTTGCTCAATAATGATCAATTATATCAATATTACCCAATAGTTAAATGAACAATATATAGTATTACATATAGTGTTGACCTACTTTCATCTAACACAAGCCTCTTGTAAATCTTAACTTTTATCATCGACAAAATTATGTTCTCCACTGATGTCTTCAACATTCAACATTAAACTATACATGCAACCTTGACATTTAAAATGTATGCCGATGTTGTTGTTCATTGTATCCTGCCAAAACAATACAAAAGCTTTATTAATGAGTGATAGCAATACTAGTTATCCGTAGTTATACAATCAGTAACACCCAGTTGTACCTAGTTATACTTTCTGAACCAATGATAGTAGTGACTAGTTATCCATAGTTATACATTTATCAGTAATACCCAGTTCTACCCAGTAGGTTTTCCCAGGAACTCAAATTGGATTCGGTGTGAATTGTTCAAATTCATTCTAATCTAGTTCAATACGATTCAACTCAATTCAACCAATACAATCTATTTATTACCAATTTATAATCCTAGTCAACCCATAAATCATGGTAAAACACACAATATTGAACATTAAGATTTGATTTTGAGATTTCAATTCTTTGAAATCAAAATTTACCTTGATTACTACTTCCAACGGCGGAAGAACGTGATCGGCGAAAGCTCTTGGACGGCGACGGCGGAAGAACGAGATCGGCGAAAGCTTCGACGGCGTCGATGGAGGTCTCGTCTCCGGACGTGTGAGTGAGAGAGGAGGACGGCGTCGCGGACGGAGAGGAGGCTCGGGTCGCGTTTCACGTTTCTTTTTTTTTAAACAATTTTTTAATTAAATTGTTTTTATTTTAAATTAAGTTCATTAAGGATATAATGGTCAGATCACCTTTAACTGAATTGGTAGAGCTCGTAAACACCATGAAATAAGATATGGGAGAACATATGAAGGTGTTAAACGGACTGTCGTGACGAGTCGCACCGTGGAAAGCTTAAGCGAAGCAGCAATCACGAGAGACTTCAAAAAGGTGTTAAACGGACTGTCGGGACGAGTAAGCCAGCGACAAGGTCGATGAAACACAAAGTATAAGGAGTGAAGACTATCTTTTTTTCTTATGGTGGTTGTTTGGGTTTGTACTACTGATATTAATACATAAAACTGTGTTCTTGGTTTTGAATTTGAATTCGTACAACTAGTATTACTATGTAAAACTATGTTATTTGTTTTTGTATTTGAATTCGTACTATTGGTATTACTATGTAAAACTATGTTGTTGGTTTTGCATTTGAATTCGAGCTACACTATGTAGAACTATGTTGTTGGTTTTGCATTTGAATTCATATTACTGGTACTACTATGTAGAACTATGTTGTTGATTTTGCATTTGAATTCGCCAACCACATGGAGAGAGAGAGTAAACTCGGTAATGAAAGAAAGAGAGAGAGAGAGAGGAAACTCGGTAATGAAAGAAAGAGAGAAGAGAATGAAGAAATTTGGGGATTTTTAGTATTAGGCGCCAAAAAATTGGGGATTTAGATGATTGGGCGCCAAAAATTTGGGCATTTTGAGTATTTGGCGCCAAAATTTTAGTCACATGTGCGTGCCAATTTTACACTTAGTTATACGGAATATAGTAGTTGTACGAAAGTTTCAAATAGTTATACTTTGGGTGTTTTCCATTTTAATTAGTATTACATACCCTTAACAATTTTTTTTTTAGTTTTATAGTTGATATAAATCAATTAGCCTATAATTCTGATTGATTTATGTAATGATATGTTTGAAATCAAGATTTCTGTAACTTTGACATCCTAAGTTGGTTATTATTTACAAAATGATCTTAAAAGTATAAGGAGTATTGTGTAGATTCTTCTTTAATAACTCAATATGATATAATTTCATAATTTCCTACTTAATACACATTATGAAATTTATTTGTGACGTTTACAATTCCAATAAGTGTGTTGAGTAATTTTGGTTTATGTTTTGTAAAAATCAAAATTATTTTTTTCCATTATCAACTTTAATCAGTAATACCAGTTTTACCAGATATACTTTTGCTCAGTAATACCAGTTTTACCAGATATACGTTATCTGCTTAGTAATACAAGTTCTATCAGATATACGTTTGCTCAATAATGATCAATTATATCAATATTACCCAATAGTTAAATGAACAATATATAGTATTACATATAGTGTTGACCTACTTTCATCTAACACAAGCCTCTTGTAAATCTTAACTTTTATCATCGACAAAATTATGTTCTCCACTGATGTCTTCAACATTCAACATTAAACTATACATGCAACCTTGACATTTAAAATGTATGCCGATGTTGTTGTTCATTGTATCCTGCCAAAACAATACAAAAGCTTTATTAATGAGTGATAGCAATACTAGTTATCCGTAGTTATACAATCAGTAACACCCAGTTGTACCTAGTTATACTTTCTGAACCAATGATAGTAGTGACTAGTTATCCATAGTTATACATTTATCAGTAATACCCAGTTCTACCCAGTAGGTTTTCCCAGGAACTCAAATTGGATTCGGTGTGAATTGTTCAAATTCATTCTAATCTAGTTCAATACGATTCAACTCAATTCAACCAATACAATCTATTTATTACCAATTTATAATCCTAGTCAACCCATAAATCATGGTAAAACACACAATATTGAACATTAAGATTTGATTTTGAGATTTCAATTCTTTGAAATCAAAATTTACCTTGATTACTACTTCCAACGGCGGAAGAACGTGATCGGCGAAAGCTCTTGGACGGCGACGGCGGAAGAACGAGATCGGCGAAAGCTTCGACGGCGTCGATGGAGGTCTCGTCTCCGGACGTGTGAGTGAGAGAGGAGGACGGCGTCGCGGACGGAGAGGAGGCTCGGGTCGCGTTTCACGTTTCTTTTTTTTTAAACAATTTTTTAATTAAATTGTTTTTATTTTAAATTAAGTTCATTAAGGATATAATGGTCAGATCACCTTTAACTGAATTGGTAGAGCTCGTAAACACCATGAAATAAGATATGGGAGAACATATGAAGGTGTTAAACGGACTGTCGTGACGAGTCGCACCGTGGAAAGCTTAAGCGAAGCAGCAATCACGAGAGACTTCAAAAAGGTGTTAAACGGACTGTCGGGACGAGTAAGCCAGCGACAAGGTCGATGAAACACAAAGTATAAGGAGTGAAGACTATCTTTTTTTCTTATGGTGGTTGTTTGGGTTTGTACTACTGATATTAATACATAAAACTGTGTTCTTGGTTTTGAATTTGAATTCGTACAACTAGTATTACTATGTAAAACTATGTTATTTGTTTTTGTATTTGAATTCGTACTATTGGTATTACTATGTAAAACTATGTTGTTGGTTTTGCATTTGAATTCGAGCTACACTATGTAGAACTATGTTGTTGGTTTTNTTTTTTAACCTGTCTTTAAAACTCTTTAGATATGGGTATAGGATTTGTCTTTTGGCACCTGAGAACTATGTTCTATGTTCTTCTATGTCAATGACTCTTCTTCGTCTGAAACATGTCGTGGTGGTGGTGATGGTTATGTAGAGTGGTGTGTGAGTACATAAGGTGGTACATGAATTTCAAATACATAAAGTTGCAATAAGTCTCTTTTCCATTACCTCCGAGACTCTTGCTTATCTGTAATATTCTAAAGGCATCGTTTTATATACCTTCTGATATACTAAAGTGGACCATGAATGTTATATCGTTCTACTTGATTCTTTGTTAAGCGACTGAACACAGCAGATTGAAAGATTATATTTATTTATATGGTCTGATTTTGTTGTGATTGATCTACTTCCTCCTTTGCTAATTGGTATGCATCCGTGAATTGATTATACGGATGCAGGATCCCGTGGGAACGCAAATCTGGCTGGAACTTCTTGGTAACGTGGAACTTTACTCTTTTATTTACTTGCGTTTAGGAAACATATGCTTGAGCCAAGCTTTCATATCGAGCAAACTAGCAACAGAAAGGCAAATGGCAAGTTTCAAACTACCCGCTGCGTTTATTCGTTTTCTTCTTTGGTTATTCAAACTGAACTTGGAGCGTTTGCAAAGCCAAATGCTTTGAGGTTTTAGAGGTTAGTAATGTTTCAACCAACTTTTAGTAACTCAGGCTCCTTTCTGATGATATTCTGGTTCTCCTTCACTGTGCTTTTCCTTCTTTCAACGCTAAGGAAAGTTGTATGTTGCTGGTTCGTGCTACTGTATTTGGTATGGCTTTAAGGTTTAGAGTAATGTTAGTTTCCTATTATAAGATAGCTGTAAAATGGAAACCAAATCTGAAATTAGAATAGAGAGCTATTACATTACTTCACAATGATCTGAGAACATGTTTCTTCTTTTTAAGATCATTCTGAAGAGGAAACCAAATTTCAAAACATCAGAACAGAGACCTATAACATCTCTTTATTGCACAAACGTACACAAGGAAGTTACAATAGCTTAAACAATCGACCCTTTCAGGTTCAAGTGGCTCTTATTTCACTAATGCGCTGTCGCAGCGGAGACTGGCGTTTGTGATGCTCCGGAAGTGAATTCCACAACTTTATGAATGTTGAACCCTCCACAAATATTTGCTCACCATCTACTTCCTTTTGTATGATCCATTGTTCAAGCAACCATTCTAATTTCTTAACCCTTGCCTCAACTTCTGCGTAGTTTTTTCCCATGAGTTCTTCAACCTCAGCCCAAAAGCACAATCCTCTGCAACTGGTTCTTTCTATATCCTCCGCAGTCTTTCCTTCCTTCAATAGTTCATGCTCGTACCCTTTCTGAGCGTGTTTGTAGCGATTTGGTCTCCCTTTTTTCATATAAGGCCCTGTGTCTTCGTTCTTTAGATGCCGGTGGTAGTTTGCAATATCAAGTGGTTCTATTAATCTGCGGTAGCGAGTTGCTAGGTCGATCCACTCTCTGCTCCCCTCGAATCCATCTGGAAGTTGACCTTTCTTCACTAAACCGAGCACCTCGTCAAATATGCCAGCTAACTCAGCTCTCTTGACGTTTGCTTTGAAGTCAATCTCGTCATTAGAAGTCTTGAAGGAATCATAGTACCCGTTTTTATGAGTTAGACACCTTGGCTTGTATTCTTCCTCTATCCATGTCAATTCATTCACGATTTTAGACTGTTTGGTGACTACCTTACTCTGATTTTCGTCTCGTTTCTTCTCTGCGTCAAATGCAGCACGGACACATTGTTTAGCTCTTGTGCTCTGCCAAAGAAAAAAAAACAAGAAACACACCAAATGGTACAAATGATTTTTCGTTTAACGTACAAGGATCGAGCTATGGAGCAAAGAGAGAAAGATTTACCAGTCCGAGGTCATCGAGCGCAGATTCTCTATCCAAAGAAGGCAAATCCAAATGATTAAACGACTTCGTCCCCATTGATTGTACCATTTCCTCATAGCTACGATGATCTTTTATGCTTTGGTTTGGAATTAGAGACCATTCATGTTCGTTGCTGGACTGAGAAGCGTAAAACAGAATCTGAAGAATTGCGTCTGAGTTGTCCACTGAGACCAACCTCGTCCCTGTAGAGAAGACAAAAATGCCTGCGGGTCTATAAGGACTTAGCTCAAGGAAACTGGAAAGAGTTTCCAAAAACGCCTCTCCGTTCCCAATCAATTCACAGACAGCTTGGTAAGCAACAGTTGATGTGTCTTTCATCACGGTTGTGTAAAACTCTGTGATGCTCTGGTCGCTTTCTTGGATCGAAGCTCTGGTATGATCCAGTTGCTCAAGAACACGAGGCAGAGCTTGCTTTATTGATGCCTTTCGAGCAAGCATAATCCGAGGGACAATATCGAACCTCGTGACGAAGTTCACGAAGAACCGGCTCCACTTCTCTCTCCCAAGCGCGTGCTTGAAGACATAGTCACCAACCAAAGGAGCTCCAAAGGTTATACAACGTGGCTTAGGGAGATTATTCGGATTGCGTTTGAAGTGTGTCTCTAAATACCAAACTGTTGCCAAGATTGCAGCTGCTCCTCCTGAGGAATGTCCTGTGAACACAATCTGTTGTCCTCTTCCGACCGCCATTTCCACCTGAAGAAAGTAAGTTTCAGTCTCAGACACAACTTCTTCTCATGTTTCGATTAAACGACGAGAAAGTTAAAAAGACTTTTTACTTACAGAATTTCTAAATGAGGAGGTTCTTGAAGAAGTGAGAACTTCAAGATTCTTAAGGAAAGCTTCGTTAACAGTAGCGTCAACGTCGTTGCCGATGCTTCTCATACAAGGAAATCGATCACGCTTCATCTTAATTTCTCCAAAGGGAGACTCATTCCCCGNACTCGGTAATGAAAGAAAGAGAGAAGAGAATGAAGAAATTTGGGGATTTTTAGTATTAGGCGCCAAAAAATTGGGGATTTAGATGATTGGGCGCCAAAAATTTGGGCATTTTGAGTATTTGGCGCCAAAATTTTAGTCACATGTGCGTGCCAATTTTACACTTAGTTATACGGAATATAGTAGTTGTACGAAAGTTTCAAATAGTTATACTTTGGGTGTTTTCCATTTTAATTAGTATTACATACCCTTAACAATTTTTTTTTTAGTTTTATAGTTGATATAAATCAATTAGCCTATAATTCTGATTGATTTATGTAATGATATGTTTGAAATCAAGATTTCTGTAACTTTGACATCCTAAGTTGGTTATTATTTACAAAATGATCTTAAAAGTATAAGGAGTATTGTGTAGATTCTTCTTTAATAACTCAATATGATATAATTTCATAATTTCCTACTTAATACACATTATGAAATTTATTTGTGACGTTTACAATTCCAATAAGTGTGTTGAGTAATTTTGGTTTATGTTTTGTAAAAATCAAAATTATTTTTTTCCATTATCAACTTTAATCAGTAATACCAGTTTTACCAGATATACTTTTGCTCAGTAATACCAGTTTTACGAGATATACGTTATCTGCTTAGTAATACCAGTTCTATCAGATATACGTTTGCTAAATAATGATCAATTATATCAATATTACCCAATAGTTAAATGAACAATATATAGTATTACATATAGTGTTGACCTACTTTCATCTAACACAAGCCTCTTGTAAATCTTAGCTTTTATCATCGACAAAATTATGTTCTCCACTGATGTCTTCAACATTCAACATTAAACTATACATGCAACCTTGACATTTAAAATGTATGCCGATGTTGTTGTTCATTGTATCCTGCCAAAACAATACAAAAGCTTTATTAATGAGTGATAGCAATACTAGTTATCCGTAGTTATACAATCAGTAACACCCAGTTGTACCTAGTTATACTTTCTGAACCAATGATAGTAGTGACTAGTTATCCATAGTTATACATTTATCAGTAATACCCAGTTCTACCCAGTAGGTTTTCCCAGGAACTCAAATTGGATTCGGTGTGAATTGTTCAAATTCATTCTAATCTAGTTCAATACGATTCAACTCAATTCAACCAATACAATCTATTTATTACCAATTTATAATCCTAGTCAACCCATAAATCATGGTAAAACACACAATATTGAACATTAAGATTTGATTTTGAGATTTCAATTCTTTAAAATCAAAATTTACCTTGATTACTACTTCCAACGGCGGAAGAACGTGATCGGCGAAAGCTCTTGGACGGCGACGGCGGAAGAACGAGATCGGCGAAAGCTTCGACGGCGTCGATGGAGGTCTCGTCTCCGGACGTGTGAGTGAGAGAGGAGGACGGCGTCGCGGACGGAGAGGAGGCTCGGGTCGCGTTTCACGTTTCTTTTTTTTTAAACAATTTTTTAATTAAATTGTTTTTATTTTAAATTAAGTTCATTAAGGGTATAATGGTCAGATCACCTTTAACTGAATTGGTAGAGCTCGTAAACACCATGAAATAAGATATGGGAGAACATATGAAGGTGTTAAACGGACTGTCGTGACGAGTCGCACCGTGGAAAGCTTAAGCGAAGCAGCAATCACGAGAGACTTCAAAAAGGTGTTAAACGGACTGTCGGGACGAGTAAGCCAGCGACAAGGTCGATGAAACACAAAGTATAAGGAGTGAAGACTATCTTTTTTTCTTATGGTGGTTGTTTGGGTTTGTACTACTGATATTAATACGTAAAACTGTGTTCTTGGTTTTGAATTTGAATTCGTACAACTAGTATTACTATGTAAAACTATGTTATTTGTTTTTGTATTTGAATTCGTACTATTGGTATTACTATGTAAAACTATGTTGTTGGTTTTGCATTTGAATTCGAGCTACACTATGTAGAACTATGTTGTTGGTTTTGCATTTGAATTCATATTACTGGTACTACTATGTAGAACTATGTTGTTGATTTTGCATTTGAATTCGCCAACCACATGGAGAGAGAGAGTAAACTCGGTAATGAAAGAAAGAGAGAGAGAGAGAGGAAACTCGGTAATGAAAGAAAGAGAGAAGAGAATGAAGAAATTTGGGGATTTTTAGTATTAGGCGCCAAAAAATTGGGGATTTAGATGATTGGGCGCCAAAAATTTGGGCATTTTGAGTATTTGGCGCCAAAATTTTAGTCACATGTGCGTGCCAATTTTACACTTAGTTATACGGAATATAGTAGTTGTACGAAAGTTTCAAATAGTTATACTTTGGGTGTTTTCCATTTTAATTAGTATTACATACCCTTAACAATTTTTTTTTTAGTTTTATAGTTGATATAAATCAATTAGCCTATAATTCTGATTGATTTATGTAATGATATGTTTGAAATCAAGATTTCTGTAACTTTGACATCCTAAGTTGGTTATTATTTACAAAATGATCTTAAAAGTATAAGGAGTATTGTGTAGATTCTTCTTTAATAACTCAATATGATATAATTTCATAATTTCCTACTTAATACACATTATGAAATTTATTTGTGACGTTTACAATTCCAATAAGTGTGTTGAGTAATTTTGGTTTATGTTTTGTAAAAATCAAAATTATTTTTTTCCATTATCAACTTTAATCAGTAATACCAGTTTTACCAGATATACTTTTGCTCAGTAATACCAGTTTTACCAAATATACGTTATCTGCTTAGTAATACCAGTTCTACCAGATATACGTTTGCTCAATAATGCTCAGTTATATCAATATTACCCAATAGCTGTCTCTTATACACATCTAGATGTGTATAAGAGACAGAGATTAGCTTGTCTTTGTGTAATGAATTGTACTATTCTATTCCTAAATCATTTTTAAGTTTTCGTGACGATAATTTTTCTACTGTAGACCTGGGCATTAGGATTCGAGTCGATCTATACGGATTTTAGTTACTTCCGTTTTAGGCCGTATGTCCCATTCGGATACTTTTTATTTTCGGGTCAAGTTTGATTCGGTTTATGTCGGGTCCGGAACTGTTTTGTATCGAAGTTAAAGGAACTGGATTTTATCTAAAAACCGATCGGTTATGAATCGATTCAAATTTTTTAACCTAAAAATAACCATAATTTTAATCGGTTCTGATATTTTTGGGTATTTGTAACCAAATAAACCAAAAATATCTGAAATGTATCCGATTGAGTATCTAAAATAACTGAAATTAGTATAAAAAATACCTGATTTATCCAAAATACCTGAAAATATATAAAAATATCTGAAAACCTATAAATATAATTGATATATTCAATTTATAATTATAATATTTTATATTTTTGTTATTACAAATCTAAATATAACTAAAATTTGTTTTGTATATAATTGTATTTTGGGTATTTTCGGATATTCGTTTGTTTTTCGGTTCGATTTGGATTCGGTACCAGTTCTTCGGATATGACAGCATAGCTCACATTCGGATATTTACATCGATTCGGTTCAGATTGAATACCTAAAAAATCGGTTCATATCGGTTTGGTTATGCCTAGACCTAGTATTTATATGGGTGTGTCATAGACTCATAAGTAAAGAAACGCTTGTTCCACGTAAAGTGAAGGGAAAAAAAAAACCAAAGTTCCTATTAAACTTCCACAGTAACAACACCATTTTACATATAACATGTAAAGAAAAAAACTAATATGTATCTCTCCTCTCTAATGAATCCCAATTTTCTTGTCTACAATTTACATTTCTATTAAGAAAAAAACCAGCAAAATGCTGTAATGACCCAAAAATTGTAAGCAGAAAGAATCATATCATGGAATATGGAAACTTCTCAGATCTTTACGCGTTTTAGCTGCGAGTAGACATCATTAGCTTCTAGCTCCCTCTTGTGCATAATATTCTTGAAAGCTCTTTCTTCAGCTTTCATTAAAGAATCTCTTAATCGCTTCACATCAGCTAATTTCACAGGCTTCAATAAGAAATCTTCAGCCCCTTCTTCAAGACATCTGAATTATATATAACAAACAAAAAAAAATTTAGTAATCCAGTTCAATAAAGTTCATAGCTTTGGATCCAGAAGATGGCCAGCTCATAATTGATGATCGTAACAAGCAATTATTAGACTTTTAATTTGGTAAAGAGGGTTCCTTAGTAATAAGCAAAAGCATGTGAGGTGTCTATCACGAGGATGAGATTTATAATGACCCTACCAAAGATTATGCAAACAATTAAAGCATATATTATAAAAAAAATAATTCGGGTTTATATATCACATCACCGGCAACAGAATCAAATCTCAAGAGAAGATCTTGCTTAACTTATGAAGGATTATTCTTTTCTTATTTTGTGGCCACATGACACAAATTTTATTTTATTATATATTCCTAATATCCATTAGAAAATGTATTAAATCTTGCAAGGACCCCACTAAAGTAACACAAAATCTTAGCTTCATCAAATATGCAACCACCACCACAGTTACCCATGATGGTTAAAGAAATCATATAATATCATGCAAATCTGATAAGATTATTATACAACAATTTAATTTGGTCAAATACATATCGGCTTAACGGTATCTTTTTTTCAAAAAAAAAAAATCCTAAATAGCGTGATTACTTAAAAAGTTTCCTAAACGAAACCACCCTCTAATCATCCGAATCTCCTGAAGTAATAAATGCACAAAACCTAAGAAATAATTTACTTTAACTGGTAAATCTTAGTCTTACGTAATTTTTTACTTAAAACAAGGATTTAAGGATCATAATTAAGATATAGAAAATATACCTATCGATACGAGGCAAGATGTTCTCTGACGACATAATCACCACTGGTATTTCTCTGAAAGCTGATGATTCCTATCAAGTTCAAAACCCGTAACAGATTATTAGATCAAACTTCATTTTAATTTTTTTGCCAAATCGATTGAATCATCAGAAACTTACTTTGATCTTCTTCAATAGCTCATATCCAGTCATGCCAGGCATAGAGTAATCCGTCATTATCAGATTAATTTTCAGATCCTGAAATTTTTAAACCAAAATCTTCAATAAACCAAATTTTAATGGATTCTCAAACAAACTAAACACTGCGATCAACAGATCTATTACCTCAAATCCAACTGAACTATTCTCTCCATCTAATCCAAGGTATTGCAAAGCTCTCGTCGCGCTATCGACAAGAGTAACTGAGAGATTCAAAAAAAAAAAAAAAAAACTATCGTCAGATTCCGAAAAATCAAACAGATTCCACAAAACGAAAACGATGAACAGATTAAACAATAAACACCATCTTACCTTTGCATGACGAGACTCTGAGCAACCGCTCGATGAATTTCCGATCGACGATGCTATCGTCGACGGCGAGAACATGAAGAAGATCCGGCGATGCTAAGGACGAAGTGTCGTTAGAGATATCCAACTTCTCCGGACGCAAAACCTCCGCCATATCAGCGAGATGATCAAAGAGATCTGTAAACGAAGGATCGTGAAAGAGAGAGAGAGAACTTTGATTTGAAAGAGAAAAAAAGGAGATTTGATTTTGCAACGGGATGAATGATTTTGAGTGGAGATTAGGGATTTATAAGGAAGGAGGAAAAAGAGAGGGAAAATATGATATCGAGAGAGATTCTGAGAGATCTTTGCATATCTGTGGGATTTTGCCTGTCGATAGCGCGTGGAAATTATTTGTTTATTCTGTTTCCAAAAAGTCATATTCAAATTTGGCAAAACAAAATCACAAAAAGAAAATAAAAATAAAATCATGTAATAAAGTTTTCGGGGGAAAAAAATCAAAGTGATCGAGTTTTTATTATATATTTGTTTCTTGCAGAATAGTCAAATAATGGTGAGTGGTGAAATCATAGGGATATTCTGGAAGGGCAAAAAAGAAAATCAAATTGGAATATCGTATCATGACGATCTCTCTCGATTATTGTTCAGATCATGGAACTCTGATTTGTACATTTCCGATATTCGTATTTTCTTGAATTTTTTCCATTTAGAAAGACATGTACTAAAATAGAAGAACATGTAATAAAGAAAACTAATGCAACCAGGCCTTTTTTTGAAGAAAAAAAAAATAAGTAGCTGTTTACGTTTTGAGCTTAATTGTGATTTCAAATTCGGTGTTATTCAACTAACGCTTTTATAATACAAATTATGGAATATACAAAGATCAAATACAAAATATATAAAAATTCACGTATCATAGTTTTTAAAAAAATTATACTATATATTTCAGGGGTAAATATGAAAATATATTTTATGCTGTGTATAATTTTTGTTAAAGTCACTCCAAAATAGTTAGGATGGATTGATGGAGAATAGACAAACATGCACAGCAGAAAATAGTTAGGATCGGTATGATGAACACTGGAGGAAATGATTTCAGAGGATCTACTGAAGGAAGTGGCTCCATAGGATCCTATAACTTTCAAGTCAGAAAGGTTTCGAAAAGAAATTACAAAAGTATGATAGACGCAGAAGATATGATGCCATATGCTATTAAGTTTTATGTATATATGTAACGGATTTTCATCTTTCTAAAATGTGAGAGAATAATGATTCTCTTATTGATCCTATCTTTTCTAAATATACTGTATGTATAAGAGTATTTCTCCTATATAATTGAATATAAGATATCTAGAATATATACAAGGTTAAAGTGCTTCGCATGTTGGTCTTTTGAAGGAGTCACATGTTTATTAGGTTTATGGCAGCTAACCTTTGCTACTACACGCCATCGAAGCTCACATGTTTGGTTAGGAAGATGTAATGATTTTAAGTAACTTTAACTTCAGGAGGTGCGATTGATGCATCCCATCACAAGCAATATCATCTACACAAGGTGCGTTTGGTAGATTTATAAGGTTCGACAAAATGCATTTGGTTTGGAAAATAGCTCTTTCCCATAACTCCTCATGGGTCCATGTGTATGTGTTACACTGTGATTGGTTAGTACATGATAAATTGAAATTTTATTTGAACAGTTTTGCTCCCATTCTAATGTTCCGCTTGTCAAAACTGGAGAATGAGACTACAAAAATGCGTTAAGAGTGAACGTTATGATATGCGAATGGAATCAAAATCTCAAATGCCCCTCCAGCTAAAACACTAATCTCAAAAATTCTCTTCTAATTTTATTTTATTTTGATTTATTTTTAAAGATAGAAATGACTAAAAACCCTATCTAACTAACCAAAATTACATTTTGTACATGAGTTTTATCCACCCACCCATTACCCACCCAATTCATTCAGATCCAATCCGAACAATTGGGAAATTTATTTATAGAAAAAACACTTGTGCGATTGAGTTATTAATGTATAGATTCTTCTTTAATAACTCAATATGATATAATTTCATAATTTCCTACTGAATACACATTATGAAATTTATTTATGATGTTTACAAAGCCAATAAGTCTGTTGAGTAATTTTGGTTTATGTTTTGTAAAAATCAAAATTATTTTTTCCATTATCAACTTTAATCAGTAATACTAGTTTTACCAGATATACTTTTGCTCAGTAATACCAGTTTTACCAAATATACGTTATCTGCTTAGTAATACCAGTTCTACCAGATATACGTTTGCTCAATAATGCTCAGTTATATCAATATTACCCAATAGTCAAATGAACAATATATAGTATTACATATAGTGATGACCTACTTTCATCTAACACAAGCTTCTTGTATATCTTAGCTTTTATCATCGACAAAAAAATTATGTTCTCCACTGATGTCTTCAACATTAAACTATACATGCGACCTTGACATTTAAAATGTATGCCGATGTTGTTACTCATTGTATCCTGCCAAAACAATACAAAAACTTTATTAATGAGTGATAGCAATACTAGTTATCCATATTTATACAATCATTAACACCCAGTTGTTCTTAGTTATACTTTATTAATCGACTGATAGTAGTGACTAGTTATCCATAGTTATACTTTTATCAGTATTACCCAGTTCTACCCCGTACTTGATTTCATGTTCAATTCAATTCATTCTAATCTAGAATTGAATACGATTCAACTCAATTCAACCATTACAATCTATTATGACCACTTTATAGTTCTAATCAACCCATAAATCATGGTAAAACACATAATATCCATGAACATTGAGATTTGATTTTGAGCTTTCAATTCTTTGAAATAATTTACCTTGATTTACAAAGTCACCACTTCTGACGGTGGAAGAACGAGATCGGCGAAAGCTCCAGAACACCGACGGCGGAAGGACGAGATCGACGAAAGCTTCGACGGCGTTAATGGAGGTTCGGACGAGAGTGAGAGAGGAGGGAGGAGGCGCGTGGTGTCGGGGTCGTGGTTTGGGATTTTTTTTTTTAACAAATTTTTATTTAAATTATTTTTATTTTTGATTAAATTCATTAAGGGTATAATAGTCAGATCACTAATATAAAGGGTATGTAGATTATTGAGGGATATAAGAGATTATATTTTATTCCTTAAGGGTATTTCAGATCATGTCTCATTGCGAATGTGCTAAAATCAAAAGGGTTCATAACGTTCGCATATCATTCTTTGCAAAAAAATATTATTACATCTTTACTCTTTAGTAACTAACAATCATAACTTGATCTCGTTATTTTTTTGCTTCAAAAATTTCAGTCACGTTCTCACTTGGAGATTTGAGTTATATTCATATCCTTTTTGATTAATTTTGCATTCATTCTGAAAAATTTAAATAAAAAATATGCAAAGAGGGATTAATAAAGAAAAAAATCAACAAAGAGGGGAAAAAAAAACTATTTTGAGTGTATTGACACAAGTCCGAGCAGAGAACGGGGTGCTAAGTTATGGAAGAGGAAAAAGCGGCAGCTTACTACGACGAGCTCACGCGTAAAGGAGAAGGAGCTGCTCGTTTCAAGCAAGGCCTCGGCTTTTCCTCCGGAGCCAACACCGTTCCGGAGAGAGGATCGGCGATCGCGTCATCCTCTTCGTTTATCAACCAGTTCGTCAAGGCTTCTTCCAACCCTAAATCCACCGGAAAGAACGAAGACGATTCCGAGATCCGTTCCATCAGAGATAAATTGAAGAAGAGGAAACCCGAAGATCAGCAGCATTATAAGGTTCCCGAGAGGAGCTACAGAGAATCGAGCGAACGGCGTCGTTATCGGAGCAGAGAGAGGGATGAGAGAGATAGAGGCTATAATAGACGGAGAAGCAGGAGCAGGAGTGTAGAGAGGCGTAGTAGGTATGGGGATAGAGATAGACGGAGGAGGAGGAGCCGGAGCAGGAGCCGGAGCAGGAGCTCGTCGCCGAGGAGGGAACGTAGGAGGAGCGAAGATGAGAGAAGAGGAAGGAGGAGAGAAGATGTCAAGGAGAAGAAGATTGATTACTCGCGGTTAATCAAAGGCTACGACGAGATGGTATACTGTTACTAGCCTTTCTCTCATCATCCTTGAGCCTTATGTGGTCCAGATTTTGATGCCCTTTTGTTTATTCTTGCTATATGTTCACCAGATTCAGCTTCGGTTACTTCAATTTCGTAATGTTAGATTCTCTTTGCTCCCCCATTTAGAGTTTGGGAGTTAGGGTAATAAGAACATAGCAAGTAGCTTTACATCATCCTGAAGATTGGGTTGGTATTGTACATAGGATATGCCTTCATGTACTCACATTTACTTATCAGGCAGGAATAAATGTTTTAAGATATAAACCCATCAACTCCAATTTGTGGAGCTCTGTCTTTGTTTATGGATTTGGATTCTGTATTTTTGTTGTTGTTGTTTCGTGTGTGTATTTTTATTGATATCTTAAGGGCTTGTTCTGTTGCTTTCTTGAACAGTCGGCTGCTGAAAAAGTGAAGGCCAAGATGAAGCTCCAGCTTGATGAAACTGGTAAGTTAGTCGGTCCCATTAGAGACATTGCATTGATTCTGCTGTCCATGCTTCTAGCAGCTCAGATCTGATTCTCCCGACAACATCTTTTGAGTGGGATCGATCTTTGGAATGTTACTATTAAATGGTACTATTAAATGGTAGGGCTGTGTTTTGGCACTTAATGTCTTGGCCTTAATTATGCTGATAAGGCTTTCTTATTCGTCTAGTGCAAGGCTATTGTAACTAGCCTAGAAGTTTTTTAGTGAATCCTAACCTTTATGTAGTTAGTTTCTAATGGTTTAAAATGGAGGTAGGAGACTGCTTTGGGGTATTCTGGATTTGTCTAGGGTTCTGGTTAGGCATTGGGTCAAGAATTAAGATTTCGCTCCTCAAAGTTTATATGGTGTAGTTTTGTGGGGCTGTGTAATAAGCTCTGTATCTCTTGGCATGTGCAATGCACGTTACACACTTACTCCTAGGAGAAGACTTTCCCGAACTTTTCCCTATCAGTAAAGCAAAACCTTACTTGGTGGTGTTTAGTGAGCTCATATATCTTCATAGCAACTCTGCATATAAGGAGGATTGGGACAAACCCTTTCCTGGAGATAGTAAATATGTAAATGTATTTAGTGGTGTATGAAGAGAAACTTCATGGTGTCTGAAAGAGAATTAAAGAACAAGAAAGATTGACTCTGTCCTTAAAATGAGATTCTTCGCATCTTTTACCTTGTGAAAACGTTCATACCAGCTCATCTTTGTTTCCTCTCTTGAAATTAATGATCCAGCTTGAATTGCAGCTGAGAAAGATACCAGTAAGGGTGTAGGATGGGAACGATTCGAGTTTGACAAAGATGCTCCACTTGATGATGAGGAAGTAGAAGAAGGTCGGCTTCCTGTGAATTTCTTCTACAGCACTCCATGATTTCGATGTACTATGGAGCTAAAAGCTGAAAAATCCATCCCATTTATTATGTACTCTTGATGCTATAGACTGGATATGATTATGCAGGTACCGATGATGACGCTGCCTTAGTCAAGCGCATGGGACAGAGCTTTAGGTTTAATGCCATCGAGGTATGATGATGAGTCATTATCTTTCATTGTCACTCGCTATTTACAGATTTTCAACAATCAGACAAATTATATGGTTGATAATAAACTCGCAGGCGAAAAGGGAAGAGCAACTAAAAGCTGCCCACGATGAAGCCATGTTTGGAGCACCCACAGGCCAAGCTCTTACTGCTAACACGGAGGATGATGTTTTAGAGACAGCTAATGCTAAGGACGTTGAAGGAGAAAGCAACAGTTGCGCGACAAGTCTTCTTAGCGAAAAGGTAAAAAACCTGTGAGCTCTCTCTTTCATGTCTTTTGCTCTTGAACCAATCGATCATTGGAGCTCGATTTTGCAGTCCGTATGTAAGCTTGTTAAATCCCATACTTTGAATTTTAGGTGTTGGCAAAACAGCAAGGATCTTGGCGTGACCGAGCTCGCAAGTCATGAATATCCTATATATATATATATAATGAAAGTTAAGATTGATGTAGTTTATAGCTGTTGTTCCTTCCGAAGTATTTTAGTTTTTTTCCTTATAGAAAATTTGTTGATTGATCGAAAATGAATTTTTATGTAAACTTCGATATTACTTACAAAGTCAAATTATTGTTCTTCTCTGATATCATACAATCAAATAAACAGATTTTTCAACGATCAATGATAATTCAAATAGAGCAAAGTTAGTCGTCATCTGCGAGAATCAAGATCATAATTGCTATAAATAACTCACAACTGTTTCCAGTTTTAAATATAATAAAATCATATAAATTTGGGTAAAAGAAGAAGATAAGAATCGTATCTTGCAACTTGCCTAACCGTGCCTCGAAACACTACACGGGACAGATGTCAACTGTTCATTGGCTTCAAGGTGGACGCCACGCTGCCAATCAGAAATTAGTTTCGACTTTCCGAATTTACAGAAAATAATAATAGTTGATTTTTTTTTTCCCCTTGCACTCTCCCGAAAAAAACGTAAAACCTAAAGTCAAATAAAAACGCCTGGGGGGGTCTCTCTACGTCTCTCAACATTCTCAGAGAAGCCGTCTTCCTCCTGTAATCTCTCGATCGACATCTTCTCTGCGATTCCAATGGCGAGCCGTTGGTTGAGACCTGAGGTACTTTATCGATCTTCATAATCTTTGATTTCCCTAAATCGAGCGGATCGAGTGCATCCTCCGTTGATTCTCCTTTGACTGCGTTTTTCCTTCCAAATTCTAAACGATTAGTGTTAGATCTGGCGTCGATTCTTCTTAGATTTGGCTTGTTTGTATACGTGAATCGATATGAGAACGTGCTTCGCTGTTGCATTTTTTCTCTCCCTCAGGTGTATCCCTTGTTCGCCGCTACCGGAGTTGCCGTTGGGATCTGCGCGTTTTCGTTGATAAGGAACATCACCGGAAATCCTGAAGTCAGGTATGTATCTCCTCACCTTCCTCCTGAGATTGGGATTGCCACTTGAAACCAATGAACAATTTTGGCCGTCTCGTCTTGTTGAATCCAGATACTCTCTGTATACGAAATAGAAGCTTAGCCCAAGTTCTAAAAACAGGAATCGCTTCTTCATTAGCGGATCATTTCAAAGGCTGTATCGTTTATTGATTCGTTAGGGAGTTTGTTAGTCTTTTTGATTGGGAACCAGTCATTGCAATTCGGTATTAGATTGAGATTATGTGACGGAACGAAACAGCAACCTTCAATATAGAAAGCTGTTTAGAGTTGGAAACAAAGATGTTGAGCTTTTGGTACTTTTGCATTAGGGTTTGTAATTTAGTGTTCTAAAGGGGTTTTTCTTCTTCCTTGTGAATCCTCCAGAGTAACGAAGGAGAATAGGGCTGCTGGAGTTTTGGATAACCATGCAGAGGGAGAGAAGTATAAGGAAAATTTCCTGAGGAAGTTTGTTCGCAACAAGCATCCAGAAATCATGCCTGGAATCAACAAATTCTTCACTGATCCTAAATACTGAAAAACTGCTTTTTCAAGAGCTTTGCACCGCTTTTGGTTCTGTTGTTTCTGGAATTGAATCTCTCAATGTGATATAAACCTCATTTGTCAATTCTCACATTTGTGATGTTATCCCCTCCAGCTTAGACTTATTATGCTGGTCTTGTGTTGTCACTTTAAGCAGAGAATAACCATTTGTATGAAAATTTCTGTTTGGAAACCAATAATAGAAATTGAATCTTGAGAATATTCAGCTCTTATTTTCTCGAAAATTGTCATGATTTTGCAGAGCGACAATTAGGAATATAAGGCGACAATGTGAGAATAAGATTTCTAAATAAAAAAAAAAAAAAACTTTGGTCCAAAAAGATAAATTATGCTGACCAAAATGAGATATTATTCGATAAACCAAAGAGCTGCTATATAGTAACTTCAGTATGTGTATGTTATGGACACATAGAGAGAGGTGAAATCATTGATAAAAGAATAGGCTCGGCAACACATATCTAAAACCAAAAGGGTCACGGAACAACCATCTTGATGAAATATATTATCTGTAATTTAGGTTATAAACAACCAGAATCTGCTGTGACAAAACAGATGCATAGATAATCAATGGTGTACAAAGATTGGAAGACATTCTCTCTCTCTCTCTCTCTCTCTCTCAAAGAGCTTTTGAGTAATTGGGTACAATACAACTACAGAGGAAAATGCTCGATATCCATCGAAGGAAAACCGGTTTGCGCCATTCTGATCCCTCTCAGTAAACTCTTTGCCTTCTCTTTCTCCTGAAAACATGAATGCATCTCGTCACACTGTGTAATTAATAAGTATATATCAGGATATACTCGATCCTTGTAAACTAAGTGTTAACAATGGAGAAAAGAACTTACAGGGCCACTATAATCGAGAAGACGGGTGCAATACACTTCTGCTTCTTCAAACTTCTTGTGGGTTTTGAAATGTGTGGCAAGGAAAACCAATGCCTCGAACATGTTTGGTCCTTCTAACCCTTCAGCGTCCATTCTCTCCAAATCCTTCTCGAAGTAATACGCAGCTTCTTCATTGCGTCCAAGCTTCTGGTGAAGCTTTGCCAGCTGATTAAGAGCTATTCCTTCCGTGTCAGCACAGTTCACAGCTCTTTTGTAACACTTGATGGCTTCTTCAAGCATGTAAAGCTGTTCGGTTTGGTAACATTTGGCCATGGCTATCCACAACCTAGCATCGTTTGGAAGAAAGAATATGGATTTGCGGAAATAGTGAAGCGCATAGAAAGGCATCCCCATCATCTCATATGCTTGTCCTAACCCATACCAAGCTCGATAGTCACAAGGGTTTATGTCAACAGCTCGTCGATATGCATCAATGGCAGCAGGAGTGTTCTTCATCTCAACATACTCATGGCCCATAAGAGTCCACGCAGACAAGTACTTCTTGTTCAGTTTCAAAGCTCTCCGGAAGTACATTACTGCTTTCTCATGCTGCCCCTTTAAACTGTAGTAATTGCCAATGATGCAGCAAGACTCAGGTCTGTATTTATCAGTCAAAAACACCTTGTGTGCAAGGTAACTCAGTGCAGCACACGCTTCTTTTGCGTACAGAACATTGGAATACAAGTCCATATCTTCCACACGATAGGGATCATTTCTCAGAAGATCTTCAAATATGATTTCAACCTGGTCAAATTCCTTAAGACTATACTGAGCTTTTGCAGTTTGAGCTTGGATGTAATTGCTGAAGCTGAAAATACCTTGCAAATAATCGTACTTCGCCAAGGACTCAGTGTGCATTCTGAGTTCTTGATAAGCATTGCCAAGAAAAAACTCCTTCATCCAGTGATTGCTTAGATTAAGGCTATTCAAGATTTCGATCGAAGTACACAGAGACTGCAGCTCTGACCAGGCACTCCAGTTCCATGGATAGCTGTTCACAGACTCCACGAGGCTGGCACGGGCAAGACTTTCATTTCCTTTTTCTTTAAGAACCACACCATACAAGTATAACCCAAAAGAGTCAATTGCTCCAGTCCTCTTCAGGGCTGATAATTCCCTCTCCAAAGGCACCAATTCACGGTTTATGGCATCACTCTTACCCAAAGGGCCTTCAAGCTCTATCATTTCTTCCTCTTTCCGTTTTTCTCCAGCCTTCATGGAAACAATAACAAAGTGAATGACATATTATAGCCTACTATCGGTTCCAGTGTGTGACATAAATGAAGCCTCACAGTAACACAATTCCATAAGCAAATTGTTGTCTTCAAACAGGAAGAACAACTTTCAAATAAGTTGCACTTAAAAAAACATTTCGTGAATCAGTTGCATACACTGAGATCTCTTGTAGTCATACAACACACTTATGACACAGGTTTATCAGTGGCTTACTCCTAATAGTTTATATTAACGACATATAATTGCATTTATAAGCAGCCTACAGGCCAAAGCCGAAAGAGCCCCCTTTCTAAAAGTTCACTCAGTCACTCCATTTTAATAGGATACATAAGCTCTAGCTAAATCAGAAGGAAGATTTGGAGAAAAGGAACATACCAGATAAAGGGCATAGCAACGCAAGAATACTGATTTCTTGCTCATTTGATCACGAAGCACATGGGAAGCCCGTCTGTACTCTCGGCAATCAAAGTAGGACTTTGCTAAAAGGTAAAGGTCACCATCAATGACTTCATCTTCTTCCGGGAGAGGGGTAGCTGCTTGAGAGAAGCCAACGGAAGGCAGTGGCGTTGAAATAGACTCATTGGTGCTGAACCTCCTCCGGATGCTGGAGCTTCCTCGTTGGAACCTCGTATTCGAAGGTGTAAAGTTAGACGGGTCTTGCTCTATCCCCACAAGCTGCTCTCCTGCCCTGCAATGGTGAAAGCCAAGGAGATGTCAGATATGGAACTGGCCAATAGACAATAGTTCCTCACCACCGCATTACAGTGCGAGTACTAAAAAAAAGAAAACTTCAACTCGTTAATTCACAAATGAGATTGAGCCAGAATCAGAAATTACCATCAAAAGAACACATTTTTTCAAGAGACTTGGACACAAATCACATATCAGAACACAGAACCCACACAATCGCATGTCAAAAAATCCGAATTTCAATTTAACCGATACCAAATTCGCAACAACAGTGTATCCGAATCAACAATTCTGCTTAGCCGGCATCGGCTTCCGATCACTCACAGTTTGCCCAGATTTAAAAAATCAGCCAAACCTAACGAAAACTGAAAAACAATTCCATTTTCGATCGGACCAAAGCAGTAGTGAGCTCGAAATTGCAACAACGGGAGAGAATGCATAAGATTAGGGTTTTAAGAGACGAACCATTTTGCGGCGGAGTATAAACAACGGTCGCCAAGCTGTCGAATAGCCGCACGGATCTCGTTGCGGCAGATCTCCTTGGAGACCATAACAGAAGCTGTGTTTAAGTTAAGAAGTGTTGAAAAAGAATCGAAGAAGATGCAGAATCTGTTCTCGCCGTGGAGATTTCAGAAACATCGCGCCCTCCATCCAATTATTTTGAAATCAGAGAGAGAAAACTTGTTTCTTGGGCCCGTTGACTGTGAATTATCAACTTTGGGCTTTAAAACAAGCCCATGAATTTAAAACAGAAAATAACAATTTTCAAAAAATGGATATTTAACTTAAAATTAATTGTGATTTCAGTGTATATATTACTAGAATAGGATCCGCATATATGCGGATTTTTAAAAAATATTTTGAACCCGTAAAAATAAATTAAAAACAAAATCGAATAATCTGTAAGGAATTTTTTTTAATCTCATATATATTTTTTGTTTATATCGTATATGATCTCTCTACTCTATAGAGAATTTATGCTTCTCAAGACTCGCATCAAAAGCTTCTCTACATGATTATTGCTATCATCCTCCTCATTGAGCTCATCATCGTCTAATATCATATCTTTAACATCTCAAATTTCTATTTTTAATTGAAATATATCATAGTTAATCTTTTTATTTTCTTTTCATAAATTGAAATAAATCTTTTTATTTTATATTCTTTTTCTTAAATTGTAATATATCCTAGTTGCTTTTATTTTACTATTGTAATCTAAATCGATAAATTTGACGTTTTTATTTTTTAAACCCTAGCTAAACAACCGAATAACCAAAATGGTTAAATCTTTTCTAACAATTAAAAAAACATAAAAAACTTAAATGAATAACATAAAAGAAAATTTTTATTTACCTTTTAGATTTTTTGATAAAAGAAACTTAATAATTACCTTTTTGATTTTCCTTTTAGTATTAGTAATTGATCATACAATTTCTTTAATTTAAATGAAAAACATAAAAGAAACTTTTTTTTCTTAAATTTCTTTTTTACCTTTTCAATTTTTTATTTTTCTTTTCGTATTAGCAATTGAAAAAGAAACTTATTTCACTAATTTTTTGATTTTCCTTTTAGTATTAGGAATTGAACATACAATTTCCTTAATTTAAATGAAAAACATTAAAAATATTATTTTCCTTTTTCTTAATTTTCTTATTTACCTTTTCGATTTTTTTTGTATTATTAATTGAAAAAATACTTATTTTCCCTTTTTATTTTTAAAACTAATTTTTAGATTTATGTAAACATTATGTTAAAATCTAATTGGTTGAATTTTTTTAACACGTGTCAAAATCTAATCTATTAACTTGACACATGTCACGATCATGTTAAAAACTAACTTTGATGCATCCTACTTTATATAATAAGAATTTACTATGTGATCGGTCCGCACCGTATGCGGGTTATAAAACGTTTTATATGTTCAATATATAATTAATATTATATGAATATTTAATAATAATAAAATATTATATGAATATTTAATAATAATAAAATAATTGTAAATCAGATGAAAAATGTTATATATTTTAATAGAAATTGAAGATAAAAAACCATTAATCAAGATTTCAAAATAGTTTCTTAGATAAAAAGTGTAAAAATTATAACTAAATAAATTGAAAAAATATCAAAACATATAATAATTTATTTAATTTTTATGGTTGGCATGCACGTATGTGCATGTATAAATTTATTTTATAGACATAAATAGTTTTAATATTTAAATATTGATTAATTTTCTTATATATTATGTAAACATTATATTTTTATACATATACAATTTTAGTGTTGAACAACAATCACACAAACGTTTAATATCGTTTTTGTGTCTTTTGAAACTGATTTATTTTAAATTTTTTTTATTTTTTCTACCCTTTATAATGATATATAATTGCAAATGTAAAAGTTATATTAAATAATAATTAAATTCTTATAATATGTCTTGAATATTATCTATACTATGCTTTATTTTCTCCTTACACAATATAATCTTGCCAATATATATATATTTAAAGTATATATTTTTCTTTGACCTATTGCTAATTAAACCAAAATATATTTTACAATCTTTACTTATCCTAAGGGCGGGTAGATGGTTGGGCCGCACATTCGTTCGTACCAACCACCTCGCCGCTCTAAGAACATATAGAGAATTTAAAAATATATATAAATTATGTAATAACTAAAATTAATTAAAATTGGACTCTAATCGAGGGTAACAAAATGCATACACGACAAGTTCGCTTGCGACTTTGATTTTTGTATAATTAATATTTATATCCACACAAATAATTGTGGAAAAATCAAAGTATGGCTTTTATGTGTTAAAAAAAATAACAAAGTATATGTTTTGTAATATATATTTTTATATTGTATAGTTTTATTTTAAAAAAGAAATAAATACATATAATTATGAATGTTAGTATGAGTTAAAAATAAGTGAATTGTAATATTTAGGTGTTGGTTAGTTTTTTTGATATTTTCTGCAAACGTTATGTTCTTACACGATGCAGTTTTTGGCGTTTAAGAGCAATCACGAAAATCGTTTCTATTATTTTTTATTTAATCAAAATTTCTTATTTTTCAGTATTTTATGATATATGGTTTCAAATTAAAATTTATATTAAATATTAACAAAAAGTACAAAGAATTGTTTTTAAAAATTTAAAATATAATATTCGACTTTATCATGAAAATAGAATAATCTATCTGTAATTTTCCTTTTCAATAAAAATTATAATAAATATTTGTTATAAAATTTGTTAAATCATATTTTATAAATTCTCCAGTAGCTCTCCACACATCTCTTTGTCCAATATTGAGGAATTGGTTTGATGAAGAAAATAAATTTTCTTATGGTTGGCATGCACGCATGTGTTCATTATAAAATTTGCTTTCTTAAGATTTTTAAATGATTCCGTAAAACAAAGCACGAGAGTGTTACGAAAAACCAAAACTGCAGAGATTTATTTTTATTTTTATTTCTACTTCTTATTCATATTTGTTTTATCTTATTATAATTTATTTTTTCATCCGGTTACATTTTATTTTATTTCTGATCTCAAATTCTCGATCTACAATGAGGTATATGAGTATGATATAATTTTTTTATTTATTTTAAAAAGAGATAAAAATGGTATAGCGTATTTACTATCCTATTAGATAATATACTATTTTTTTATATAAAATATAATATATATTGGTTGTAAAAGTTTTGTAATCATATTTTATGCAATTTATTATGAGTATATGTAAAAACAAATTTAAATCATAGTAATTATTATTTTCTGTTAATTTAAATTTATTAATTTTAGTGTTATAATCTAGTGTATTCATGTTTTAATTTCATAATTTATATAATTTTAACTCAAACAATCAAATCATTTCGTTTATTTTAGGAAATTTGACATGTCACATTTACATGTCATCATTAAAATGCATTAACTTTCATTGTGGAGGTGACACGTAAGCATTTTTCATTAAAACTGATTCTTAAATAATAGGAAGTAGGATACTCACGGTTCTGTCACATTGCTTTAGCTTTAGTTTGGTAACACTAAATTATTGAAAAGTATAAAAATAAATATACAAACCTTTTAAACAAAATAAAAGTTTAAAAAGCAAAGATTTTTTTTTTTCAACTGAAATTTATTAAGAACAAAGAGGGATGCATGAGTGGAAATGGGATACAAATGCGAAAACGATACTGAAATACAAATTGGAATTAAGCCTAAAACCTCAACCAATCAATCTAGAAGTGGAAGATACGAATCTAAAGATAAGAAGAACCCAACAGAAACAACATCTCAATTTATCTTTGTTCCGGAACCTTTAAGCGAACTACACGCGACTTGCAAAGCTTTGTGAACACTCTGAATAACCTAGACTTCTGCCGTAACCGAGCATCAAGAGAAACCACAATTTGACGGAAAGGAAAAAACCTCGAAGAAACACAACTCCAGTACAAAGTCGATTAAAGCAGCAAAAGAAATCTTGAAGGCGCTGCAAGCAAAACCAAACAGAAAGACATCAAACGGCAAAAAGGAGCGCACAGAAAACTAATTCATAACATGCATCCATAGTGATTTTGCAAAATTATGGAAGTTCTAAAACACTAGCGGTCTACAATTCTATGGGGGCATTCAAGCAAAATCAGTCTAATAATTCTTTGATTAATTATATTATCATTATTACCACTATTACTTTAACCAAAATTTAGAAAAGATCTGCATTTAAACCGACTTCTTGACCAAATCTTATAAATCAAAAGTTTCCAAAACCATTTAAACCAAAACCAAATTTAGACCAAGTCAGTGTAAAATCGTACAAAATCAAAATTCCTTACACCTTCACTTTTTGAATTGAAATCTATATAATTATAGTTGGTTAGTATAATACTGATTGTTAATGTAGACATTCGGTTTGCTTAATTAATTTTTAGAAGAAGAAAAACAAAAAAATTCAAGTTAAAACTGAACCCAAAAAAATATTGGCGAGAAAAAATTCCAAACCGAAAAAACAAAAAAAAGAAAAACCGAAAATTCCGACCAGAACCGATCAGAAAACCGTAAGCGCACAGCTTTACCACATTTGGGAAGAAGTGTGTGTGTGTGTGGGAAGAAGGAGGAGCCTAAAAAAAAACGAGTGAATTCAAATTGGCGCTCAAGCTTTTAACGTACCTTCCCAAAATTCCCCCCAAATTTTTCGAATCTATTTTTTCTTAAATCCCTCCAAAATCCTCCGCAGATTTCTCAATCCATCGATTCCGTCAAACATGTCAGATCTGCCGCCGGAGAAACCCAAAATGGCTCTCTCTTCTTCTTCTTCCTTGCCGGAATCTTCTNTTTAATTAGTATTACATACCCTTAACAATTTTTTTTTTAGTTTTATAGTTGATATAAATCGATTAGCCTATAATTCTGATTGATTTATGTAATGATATGTTTGAAATCAAGATTTCTGTAACTTTGACATCCTAAGTTGGTTATTATTTACAAAATGATCTTAAAAGTATAAGGAGTATTGTGTAGATTCTTCTTTAATAACTCAATATGATATAATTTCATAATTTCCTACTTAATACACATTATGAAATTTATTTGTGACGTTTACAATTCCAATAAGTGTGTTGAGTAATTTTGGTTTATGTTTTGTAAAAATCAAAATTATTTTTTTCCATTATCAACTTTAATCAGTAATACCAGTTTTACCAGATATACTTTTGCTCAGTAATACCAGTTTTACCAGATATACGTTATCTGCTTAGTAATACAAGTTCTATCAGATATACGTTTGCTCAATAATGATCAATTATATCAATATTACCCAATAGTTAAATGAACAATATATAGTATTACATATAGTGTTGACCTACTTTCATCTAACACAAGCCTCTTGTAAATCTTAACTTTTATCATCGACAAAATTATGTTCTCCACTGATGTCTTCAACATTCAACATTAAACTATACATGCAACCTTGACATTTAAAATGTATGCCGATGTTGTTGTTCATTGTATCCTGCCAAAACAATACAAAAGCTTTATTAATGAGTGATAGCAATACTAGTTATCCGTAGTTATACAATCAGTAACACCCAGTTGTACCTAGTTATACTTTCTGAACCAATGATAGTAGTGACTAGTTATCCATAGTTATACATTTATCAGTAATACCCAGTTCTACCCAGTAGGTTTTCCCAGGAACTCAAATTGGATTCGGTGTGAATTGTTCAAATTCATTCTAATCTAGTTCAATACGATTCAACTCAATTCAACCAATACAATCTATTTATTACCAATTTATAATCCTAGTCAACCCATAAATCATGGTAAAACACACAATATTGAACATTAAGATTTGATTTTGAGATTTCAATTCTTTAAAATCAAAATTTACCTTGATTACTACTTCCAACGGCGGAAGAACGTGATCGGCGAAAGCTCTTGGACGGCGACGGCGGAAGAACGAGATCGGCGAAAGCTTCGACGGCGTCGATGGAGGTCTCGTCTCCGGACGTGTGAGTGAGAGAGGAGGACGGCGTCGCGGACGGAGAGGAGGCTCGGGTCGCGTTTCACGTTTCTTTTTTTTTAAACAATTTTTTAATTAAATTGTTTTTATTTTAAATTAAGTTCATTAAGGGTATAATGGTCAGATCACCTTTAACTGAATTGGTAGAGCTCGTAAACACCATGAAATAAGATATGGGAGAACATATGAAGGTGTTAAACGGACTGTCGTGACGAGTCGCACCGTGGAAAGCTTAAGCGAAGCAGCAATCACGAGAGACTTCAAAAAGGTGTTAAACGGACTGTCGGGACGAGTAAGCCAGCGACAAGGTCGATGAAACACAAAGTATAAGGAGTGAAGACTATCTTTTTTTCTTATGGTGGTTGTTTGGGTTTGTACTACTGATATTAATACATAAAACTGTGTTCTTGGTTTTGAATTTGAATTCGTACAACTAGTATTACTATGTAAAACTATGTTATTTGTTTTTGTATTTGAATTCGTACTATTGGTATTACTATGTAAAACTATGTTGTTGGTTTTGCATTTGAATTCGAGCTACACTATGTAGAACTATGTTGTTGGTTTTGCATTTGAATTCATATTACTGGTACTACTATGTAGAACTATGTTGTTGATTTTGCATTTGAATTCGCCAACCACATGGAGAGAGAGAGTAAACTCGGTAATGAAAGAAAGAGAGAGAGAGAGAGGAAACTCGGTAATGAAAGAAAGAGAGAAGAGAATGAAGAAATTTGGGGATTTTTAGTATTAGGCGCCAAAAAATTGGGGATTTAGATGATTGGGCGCCAAAAATTTGGGCATTTTGAGTATTTGGCGCCAAAATTTTAGTCACATGTGCGTGCCAATTTTACACTTAGTTATACGGAATATAGTAGTTGTACGAAAGTTTCAAATAGTTATACTTTGGGTGTTTTCCATTTTAATTAGTATTACATACCCTTAACAATTTTTTTTTTAGTTTTATAGTTGATATAAATCGATTAGCCTATAATTCTGATTGATTTATGTAATGATATGTTTGAAATCAAGATTTCTGTAACTTTGACATCCTAAGTTGGTTATTATTTACAAAATGATCTTAAAAGTATAAGGAGTATTGTGTAGATTCTTCTTTAATAACTCAATATGATATAATTTCATAATTTCCTACTTAATACACATTATGAAATTTATTTGTGACGTTTACAATTCCAATAAGTGTGTTGAGTAATTTTGGTTTATGTTTTGTAAAAATCAAAATTATTTTTTTCCATTATCAACTTTAATCAGTAATACCAGTTTTACCAGATATACTTTTGCTCAGTAATACCAGTTTTACCAGATATACGTTATCTGCTTAGTAATACAAGTTCTATCAGATATACGTTTGCTCAATAATGATCAATTATATCAATATTACCCAATAGTTAAATGAACAATATATAGTATTACATATAGTGTTGACCTACTTTCATCTAACACAAGCCTCTTGTAAATCTTAACTTTTATCATCGACAAAATTATGTTCTCCACTGATGTCTTCAACATTCAACATTAAACTATACATGCAACCTTGACATTTAAAATGTATGCCGATGTTGTTGTTCATTGTATCCTGCCAAAACAATACAAAAGCTTTATTAATGAGTGATAGCAATACTAGTTATCCGTAGTTATACAATCAGTAACACCCAGTTGTACCTAGTTATACTTTCTGAACCAATGATAGTAGTGACTAGTTATCCATAGTTATACATTTATCAGTAATACCCAGTTCTACCCAGTAGGTTTTCCCAGGAACTCAAATTGGATTCGGTGTGAATTGTTCAAATTCATTCTAATCTAGTTCAATACGATTCAACTCAATTCAACCAATACAATCTATTTATTACCAATTTATAATCCTAGTCAACCCATAAATCATGGTAAAACACACAATATTGAACATTAAGATTTGATTTTGAGATTTCAATTCTTTAAAATCAAAATTTACCTTGATTACTACTTCCAACGGCGGAAGAACGTGATCGGCGAAAGCTCTTGGACGGCGACGGCGGAAGAACGAGATCGGCGAAAGCTTCGACGGCGTCGATGGAGGTCTCGTCTCCGGACGTGTGAGTGAGAGAGGAGGACGGCGTCGCGGACGGAGAGGAGGCTCGGGTCGCGTTTCACGTTTCTTTTTTTTTAAACAATTTTTTAATTAAATTGTTTTTATTTTAAATTAAGTTCATTAAGGGTATAATGGTCAGATCACCTTTAACTGAATTGGTAGAGCTCGTAAACACCATGAAATAAGATATGGGAGAACATATGAAGGTGTTAAACGGACTGTCGTGACGAGTCGCACCGTGGAAAGCTTAAGCGAAGCAGCAATCACGAGAGACTTCAAAAAGGTGTTAAACGGACTGTCGGGACGAGTAAGCCAGCGACAAGGTCGATGAAACACAAAGTATAAGGAGTGAAGACTATCTTTTTTTCTTATGGTGGTTGTTTGGGTTTGTACTACTGATATTAATACATAAAACTGTGTTCTTGGTTTTGAATTTGAATTCGTACAACTAGTATTACTATGTAAAACTATGTTATTTGTTTTTGTATTTGAATTCGTACTATTGGTATTACTATGTAAAACTATGTTGTTGGTTTTGCATTTGAATTCGAGCTACACTATGTAGAACTATGTTGTTGGTTTTGCATTTGAATTCATATTACTGGTACTACTATGTAGAACTATGTTGTTGATTTTGCATTTGAATTCGCCAACCACATGGAGAGAGAGAGTAAACTCGGTAATGAAAGAAAGAGAGAGAGAGAGAGGAAACTCGGTAATGAAAGAAAGAGAGAAGAGAATGAAGAAATTTGGGGATTTTTAGTATTAGGCGCCAAAAAATTGGGGATTTAGATGATTGGGCGCCAAAAATTTGGGCATTTTGAGTATTTGGCGCCAAAATTTTAGTCACATGTGCGTGCCAATTTTACACTTAGTTATACGGAATATAGTAGTTGTACGAAAGTTTCAAATAGTTATACTTTGGGTGTTTTCCATTTTAATTAGTATTACATACCCTTAACAATTTTTTTTTTAGTTTTATAGTTGATATAAATCGATTAGCCTATAATTCTGATTGATTTATGTAATGATATGTTTGAAATCAAGATTTCTGTAACTTTGACATCCTAAGTTGGTTATTATTTACAAAATGATCTTAAAAGTATAAGGAGTATTGTGTAGATTCTTCTTTAATAACTCAATATGATATAATTTCATAATTTCCTACTTAATACACATTATGAAATTTATTTGTGACGTTTACAATTCCAATAAGTGTGTTGAGTAATTTTGGTTTATGTTTTGTAAAAATCAAAATTATTTTTTTCCATTATCAACTTTAATCAGTAATACCAGTTTTACCAGATATACTTTTGCTCAGTAATACCAGTTTTACCAGATATACGTTATCTGCTTAGTAATACAAGTTCTATCAGATATACGTTTGCTCAATAATGATCAATTATATCAATATTACCCAATAGTTAAATGAACAATATATAGTATTACATATAGTGTTGACCTACTTTCATCTAACACAAGCCTCTTGTAAATCTTAACTTTTATCATCGACAAAATTATGTTCTCCACTGATGTCTTCAACATTCAACATTAAACTATACATGCAACCTTGACATTTAAAATGTATGCCGATGTTGTTGTTCATTGTATCCTGCCAAAACAATACAAAAGCTTTATTAATGAGTGATAGCAATACTAGTTATCCGTAGTTATACAATCAGTAACACCCAGTTGTACCTAGTTATACTTTCTGAACCAATGATAGTAGTGACTAGTTATCCATAGTTATACATTTATCAGTAATACCCAGTTCTACCCAGTAGGTTTTCCCAGGAACTCAAATTGGATTCGGTGTGAATTGTTCAAATTCATTCTAATCTAGTTCAATACGATTCAACTCAATTCAACCAATACAATCTATTTATTACCAATTTATAATCCTAGTCAACCCATAAATCATGGTAAAACACACAATATTGAACATTAAGATTTGATTTTGAGATTTCAATTCTTTAAAATCAAAATTTACCTTGATTACTACTTCCAACGGCGGAAGAACGTGATCGGCGAAAGCTCTTGGACGGCGACGGCGGAAGAACGAGATCGGCGAAAGCTTCGACGGCGTCGATGGAGGTCTCGTCTCCGGACGTGTGAGTGAGAGAGGAGGACGGCGTCGCGGACGGAGAGGAGGCTCGGGTCGCGTTTCACGTTTCTTTTTTTTTAAACAATTTTTTAATTAAATTGTTTTTATTTTAAATTAAGTTCATTAAGGGTATAATGGTCAGATCACCTTTAACTGAATTGGTAGAGCTCGTAAACACCATGAAATAAGATATGGGAGAACATATGAAGGTGTTAAACGGACTGTCGTGACGAGTCGCACCGTGGAAAGCTTAAGCGAAGCAGCAATCACGAGAGACTTCAAAAAGGTGTTAAACGGACTGTCGGGACGAGTAAGCCAGCGACAAGGTCGATGAAACACAAAGTATAAGGAGTGAAGACTATCTTTTTTTCTTATGGTGGTTGTTTGGGTTTGTACTACTGATATTAATACATAAAACTGTGTTCTTGGTTTTGAATTTGAATTCGTACAACTAGTATTACTATGTAAAACTATGTTATTTGTTTTTGTATTTGAATTCGTACTATTGGTATTACTATGTAAAACTATGTTGTTGGTTTTGCATTTGAATTCGAGCTACACTATGTAGAACTATGTTGTTGGTTTTGCATTTGAATTCATATTACTGGTACTACTATGTAGAACTATGTTGTTGATTTTGCATTTGAATTCGCCAACCACATGGAGAGAGAGAGTAAACTCGGTAATGAAAGAAAGAGAGAGAGAGAGAGGAAACTCGGTAATGAAAGAAAGAGAGAAGAGAATGAAGAAATTTGGGGATTTTTAGTATTAGGCGCCAAAAAATTGGGGATTTAGATGATTGGGCGCCAAAAATTTGGGCATTTTGAGTATTTGGCGCCAAAATTTTAGTCACATGTGCGTGCCAATTTTACACTTAGTTATACGGAATATAGTAGTTGTACGAAAGTTTCAAATAGTTATACTTTGGGTGTTTTCCATTTTAATTAGTATTACATACCCTTAACAATTTTTTTTTTAGTTTTATAGTTGATATAAATCGATTAGCCTATAATTCTGATTGATTTATGTAATGATATGTTTGAAATCAAGATTTCTGTAACTTTGACATCCTAAGTTGGTTATTATTTACAAAATGATCTTAAAAGTATAAGGAGTATTGTGTAGATTCTTCTTTAATAACTCAATATGATATAATTTCATAATTTCCTACTTAATACACATTATGAAATTTATTTGTGACGTTTACAATTCCAATAAGTGTGTTGAGTAATTTTGGTTTATGTTTTGTAAAAATCAAAATTATTTTTTTCCATTATCAACTTTAATCAGTAATACCAGTTTTACCAGATATACTTTTGCTCAGTAATACCAGTTTTACCAGATATACGTTATCTGCTTAGTAATACAAGTTCTATCAGATATACGTTTGCTCAATAATGATCAATTATATCAATATTACCCAATAGTTAAATGAACAATATATAGTATTACATATAGTGTTGACCTACTTTCATCTAACACAAGCCTCTTGTAAATCTTAACTTTTATCATCGACAAAATTATGTTCTCCACTGATGTCTTCAACATTCAACATTAAACTATACATGCAACCTTGACATTTAAAATGTATGCCGATGTTGTTGTTCATTGTATCCTGCCAAAACAATACAAAAGCTTTATTAATGAGTGATAGCAATACTAGTTATCCGTAGTTATACAATCAGTAACACCCAGTTGTACCTAGTTATACTTTCTGAACCAATGATAGTAGTGACTAGTTATCCATAGTTATACATTTATCAGTAATACCCAGTTCTACCCAGTAGGTTTTCCCAGGAACTCAAATTGGATTCGGTGTGAATTGTTCAAATTCATTCTAATCTAGTTCAATACGATTCAACTCAATTCAACCAATACAATCTATTTATTACCAATTTATAATCCTAGTCAACCCATAAATCATGGTAAAACACACAATATTGAACATTAAGATTTGATTTTGAGATTTCAATTCTTTAAAATCAAAATTTACCTTGATTACTACTTCCAACGGCGGAAGAACGTGATCGGCGAAAGCTCTTGGACGGCGACGGCGGAAGAACGAGATCGGCGAAAGCTTCGACGGCGTCGATGGAGGTCTCGTCTCCGGACGTGTGAGTGAGAGAGGAGGACGGCGTCGCGGACGGAGAGGAGGCTCGGGTCGCGTTTCACGTTTCTTTTTTTTTAAACAATTTTTTAATTAAATTGTTTTTATTTTAAATTAAGTTCATTAAGGGTATAATGGTCAGATCACCTTTAACTGAATTGGTAGAGCTCGTAAACACCATGAAATAAGATATGGGAGAACATATGAAGGTGTTAAACGGACTGTCGTGACGAGTCGCACCGTGGAAAGCTTAAGCGAAGCAGCAATCACGAGAGACTTCAAAAAGGTGTTAAACGGACTGTCGGGACGAGTAAGCCAGCGACAAGGTCGATGAAACACAAAGTATAAGGAGTGAAGACTATCTTTTTTTCTTATGGTGGTTGTTTGGGTTTGTACTACTGATATTAATACATAAAACTGTGTTCTTGGTTTTGAATTTGAATTCGTACAACTAGTATTACTATGTAAAACTATGTTATTTGTTTTTGTATTTGAATTCGTACTATTGGTATTACTATGTAAAACTATGTTGTTGGTTTTGCATTTGAATTCGAGCTACACTATGTAGAACTATGTTGTTGGTTTTGCATTTGAATTCATATTACTGGTACTACTATGTAGAACTATGTTGTTGATTTTGCATTTGAATTCGCCAACCACATGGAGAGAGAGAGTAAACTCGGTAATGAAAGAAAGAGAGAGAGAGAGAGGAAACTCGGTAATGAAAGAAAGAGAGAAGAGAATGAAGAAATTTGGGGATTTTTAGTATTAGGCGCCAAAAAATTGGGGATTTAGATGATTGGGCGCCAAAAATTTGGGCATTTTGAGTATTTGGCGCCAAAATTTTAGTCACATGTGCGTGCCAATTTTACACTTAGTTATACGGAATATAGTAGTTGTACGAAAGTTTCAAATAGTTATACTTTGGGTGTTTTCCATTTTAATTAGTATTACATACCCTTAACAATTTTTTTTTTAGTTTTATAGTTGATATAAATCGATTAGCCTATAATTCTGATTGATTTATGTAATGATATGTTTGAAATCAAGATTTCTGTAACTTTGACATCCTAAGTTGGTTATTATTTACAAAATGATCTTAAAAGTATAAGGAGTATTGTGTAGATTCTTCTTTAATAACTCAATATGATATAATTTCATAATTTCCTACTTAATACACATTATGAAATTTATTTGTGACGTTTACAATTCCAATAAGTGTGTTGAGTAATTTTGGTTTATGTTTTGTAAAAATCAAAATTATTTTTTTCCATTATCAACTTTAATCAGTAATACCAGTTTTACCAGATATACTTTTGCTCAGTAATACCAGTTTTACCAGATATACGTTATCTGCTTAGTAATACAAGTTCTATCAGATATACGTTTGCTCAATAATGATCAATTATATCAATATTACCCAATAGTTAAATGAACAATATATAGTATTACATATAGTGTTGACCTACTTTCATCTAACACAAGCCTCTTGTAAATCTTAACTTTTATCATCGACAAAATTATGTTCTCCACTGATGTCTTCAACATTCAACATTAAACTATACATGCAACCTTGACATTTAAAATGTATGCCGATGTTGTTGTTCATTGTATCCTGCCAAAACAATACAAAAGCTTTATTAATGAGTGATAGCAATACTAGTTATCCGTAGTTATACAATCAGTAACACCCAGTTGTACCTAGTTATACTTTCTGAACCAATGATAGTAGTGACTAGTTATCCATAGTTATACATTTATCAGTAATACCCAGTTCTACCCAGTAGGTTTTCCCAGGAACTCAAATTGGATTCGGTGTGAATTGTTCAAATTCATTCTAATCTAGTTCAATACGATTCAACTCAATTCAACCAATACAATCTATTTATTACCAATTTATAATCCTAGTCAACCCATAAATCATGGTAAAACACACAATATTGAACATTAAGATTTGATTTTGAGATTTCAATTCTTTAAAATCAAAATTTACCTTGATTACTACTTCCAACGGCGGAAGAACGTGATCGGCGAAAGCTCTTGGACGGCGACGGCGGAAGAACGAGATCGGCGAAAGCTTCGACGGCGTCGATGGAGGTCTCGTCTCCGGACGTGTGAGTGAGAGAGGAGGACGGCGTCGCGGACGGAGAGGAGGCTCGGGTCGCGTTTCACGTTTCTTTTTTTTTAAACAATTTTTTAATTAAATTGTTTTTATTTTAAATTAAGTTCATTAAGGGTATAATGGTCAGATCACCTTTAACTGAATTGGTAGAGCTCGTAAACACCATGAAATAAGATATGGGAGAACATATGAAGGTGTTAAACGGACTGTCGTGACGAGTCGCACCGTGGAAAGCTTAAGCGAAGCAGCAATCACGAGAGACTTCAAAAAGGTGTTAAACGGACTGTCGGGACGAGTAAGCCAGCGACAAGGTCGATGAAACACAAAGTATAAGGAGTGAAGACTATCTTTTTTTCTTATGGTGGTTGTTTGGGTTTGTACTACTGATATTAATACATAAAACTGTGTTCTTGGTTTTGAATTTGAATTCGTACAACTAGTATTACTATGTAAAACTATGTTATTTGTTTTTGTATTTGAATTCGTACTATTGGTATTACTATGTAAAACTATGTTGTTGGTTTTGCATTTGAATTCGAGCTACACTATGTAGAACTATGTTGTTGGTTTTGCATTTGAATTCATATTACTGGTACTACTATGTAGAACTATGTTGTTGATTTTGCATTTGAATTCGCCAACCACATGGAGAGAGAGAGTAAACTCGGTAATGAAAGAAAGAGAGAGAGAGAGAGGAAACTCGGTAATGAAAGAAAGAGAGAAGAGAATGAAGAAATTTGGGGATTTTTAGTATTAGGCGCCAAAAAATTGGGGATTTAGATGATTGGGCGCCAAAAATTTGGGCATTTTGAGTATTTGGCGCCAAAATTTTAGTCACATGTGCGTGCCAATTTTACACTTAGTTATACGGAATATAGTAGTTGTACGAAAGTTTCAAATAGTTATACTTTGGGTGTTTTCCATTTTAATTAGTATTACATACCCTTAACAATTTTTTTTTTAGTTTTATAGTTGATATAAATCGATTAGCCTATAATTCTGATTGATTTATGTAATGATATGTTTGAAATCAAGATTTCTGTAACTTTGACATCCTAAGTTGGTTATTATTTACAAAATGATCTTAAAAGTATAAGGAGTATTGTGTAGATTCTTCTTTAATAACTCAATATGATATAATTTCATAATTTCCTACTTAATACACATTATGAAATTTATTTGTGACGTTTACAATTCCAATAAGTGTGTTGAGTAATTTTGGTTTATGTTTTGTAAAAATCAAAATTATTTTTTTCCATTATCAACTTTAATCAGTAATACCAGTTTTACCAGATATACTTTTGCTCAGTAATACCAGTTTTACCAGATATACGTTATCTGCTTAGTAATACAAGTTCTATCAGATATACGTTTGCTCAATAATGATCAATTATATCAATATTACCCAATAGTTAAATGAACAATATATAGTATTACATATAGTGTTGACCTACTTTCATCTAACACAAGCCTCTTGTAAATCTTAACTTTTATCATCGACAAAATTATGTTCTCCACTGATGTCTTCAACATTCAACATTAAACTATACATGCAACCTTGACATTTAAAATGTATGCCGATGTTGTTGTTCATTGTATCCTGCCAAAACAATACAAAAGCTTTATTAATGAGTGATAGCAATACTAGTTATCCGTAGTTATACAATCAGTAACACCCAGTTGTACCTAGTTATACTTTCTGAACCAATGATAGTAGTGACTAGTTATCCATAGTTATACATTTATCAGTAATACCCAGTTCTACCCAGTAGGTTTTCCCAGGAACTCAAATTGGATTCGGTGTGAATTGTTCAAATTCATTCTAATCTAGTTCAATACGATTCAACTCAATTCAACCAATACAATCTATTTATTACCAATTTATAATCCTAGTCAACCCATAAATCATGGTAAAACACACAATATTGAACATTAAGATTTGATTTTGAGATTTCAATTCTTTAAAATCAAAATTTACCTTGATTACTACTTCCAACGGCGGAAGAACGTGATCGGCGAAAGCTCTTGGACGGCGACGGCGGAAGAACGAGATCGGCGAAAGCTTCGACGGCGTCGATGGAGGTCTCGTCTCCGGACGTGTGAGTGAGAGAGGAGGACGGCGTCGCGGACGGAGAGGAGGCTCGGGTCGCGTTTCACGTTTCTTTTTTTTTAAACAATTTTTTAATTAAATTGTTTTTATTTTAAATTAAGTTCATTAAGGGTATAATGGTCAGATCACCTTTAACTGAATTGGTAGAGCTCGTAAACACCATGAAATAAGATATGGGAGAACATATGAAGGTGTTAAACGGACTGTCGTGACGAGTCGCACCGTGGAAAGCTTAAGCGAAGCAGCAATCACGAGAGACTTCAAAAAGGTGTTAAACGGACTGTCGGGACGAGTAAGCCAGCGACAAGGTCGATGAAACACAAAGTATAAGGAGTGAAGACTATCTTTTTTTCTTATGGTGGTTGTTTGGGTTTGTACTACTGATATTAATACATAAAACTGTGTTCTTGGTTTTGAATTTGAATTCGTACAACTAGTATTACTATGTAAAACTATGTTATTTGTTTTTGTATTTGAATTCGTACTATTGGTATTACTATGTAAAACTATGTTGTTGGTTTTGCATTTGAATTCGAGCTACACTATGTAGAACTATGTTGTTGGTTTTGCATTTGAATTCATATTACTGGTACTACTATGTAGAACTATGTTGTTGATTTTGCATTTGAATTCGCCAACCACATGGAGAGAGAGAGTAAACTCGGTAATGAAAGAAAGAGAGAGAGAGAGAGGAAACTCGGTAATGAAAGAAAGAGAGAAGAGAATGAAGAAATTTGGGGATTTTTAGTATTAGGCGCCAAAAAATTGGGGATTTAGATGATTGGGCGCCAAAAATTTGGGCATTTTGAGTATTTGGCGCCAAAATTTTAGTCACATGTGCGTGCCAATTTTACACTTAGTTATACGGAATATAGTAGTTGTACGAAAGTTTCAAATAGTTATACTTTGGGTGTTTTCCATTTTAATTAGTATTACATACCCTTAACAATTTTTTTTTTAGTTTTATAGTTGATATAAATCGATTAGCCTATAATTCTGATTGATTTATGTAATGATATGTTTGAAATCAAGATTTCTGTAACTTTGACATCCTAAGTTGGTTATTATTTACAAAATGATCTTAAAAGTATAAGGAGTATTGTGTAGATTCTTCTTTAATAACTCAATATGATATAATTTCATAATTTCCTACTTAATACACATTATGAAATTTATTTGTGACGTTTACAATTCCAATAAGTGTGTTGAGTAATTTTGGTTTATGTTTTGTAAAAATCAAAATTATTTTTTTCCATTATCAACTTTAATCAGTAATACCAGTTTTACCAGATATACTTTTGCTCAGTAATACCAGTTTTACCAGATATACGTTATCTGCTTAGTAATACAAGTTCTATCAGATATACGTTTGCTCAATAATGATCAATTATATCAATATTACCCAATAGTTAAATGAACAATATATAGTATTACATATAGTGTTGACCTACTTTCATCTAACACAAGCCTCTTGTAAATCTTAACTTTTATCATCGACAAAATTATGTTCTCCACTGATGTCTTCAACATTCAACATTAAACTATACATGCAACCTTGACATTTAAAATGTATGCCGATGTTGTTGTTCATTGTATCCTGCCAAAACAATACAAAAGCTTTATTAATGAGTGATAGCAATACTAGTTATCCGTAGTTATACAATCAGTAACACCCAGTTGTACCTAGTTATACTTTCTGAACCAATGATAGTAGTGACTAGTTATCCATAGTTATACATTTATCAGTAATACCCAGTTCTACCCAGTAGGTTTTCCCAGGAACTCAAATTGGATTCGGTGTGAATTGTTCAAATTCATTCTAATCTAGTTCAATACGATTCAACTCAATTCAACCAATACAATCTATTTATTACCAATTTATAATCCTAGTCAACCCATAAATCATGGTAAAACACACAATATTGAACATTAAGATTTGATTTTGAGATTTCAATTCTTTAAAATCAAAATTTACCTTGATTACTACTTCCAACGGCGGAAGAACGTGATCGGCGAAAGCTCTTGGACGGCGACGGCGGAAGAACGAGATCGGCGAAAGCTTCGACGGCGTCGATGGAGGTCTCGTCTCCGGACGTGTGAGTGAGAGAGGAGGACGGCGTCGCGGACGGAGAGGAGGCTCGGGTCGCGTTTCACGTTTCTTTTTTTTTAAACAATTTTTTAATTAAATTGTTTTTATTTTAAATTAAGTTCATTAAGGGTATAATGGTCAGATCACCTTTAACTGAATTGGTAGAGCTCGTAAACACCATGAAATAAGATATGGGAGAACATATGAAGGTGTTAAACGGACTGTCGTGACGAGTCGCACCGTGGAAAGCTTAAGCGAAGCAGCAATCACGAGAGACTTCAAAAAGGTGTTAAACGGACTGTCGGGACGAGTAAGCCAGCGACAAGGTCGATGAAACACAAAGTATAAGGAGTGAAGACTATCTTTTTTTCTTATGGTGGTTGTTTGGGTTTGTACTACTGATATTAATACATAAAACTGTGTTCTTGGTTTTGAATTTGAATTCGTACAACTAGTATTACTATGTAAAACTATGTTATTTGTTTTTGTATTTGAATTCGTACTATTGGTATTACTATGTAAAACTATGTTGTTGGTTTTGCATTTGAATTCGAGCTACACTATGTAGAACTATGTTGTTGGTTTTGCATTTGAATTCATATTACTGGTACTACTATGTAGAACTATGTTGTTGATTTTGCATTTGAATTCGCCAACCACATGGAGAGAGAGAGTAAACTCGGTAATGAAAGAAAGAGAGAGAGAGAGAGGAAACTCGGTAATGAAAGAAAGAGAGAAGAGAATGAAGAAATTTGGGGATTTTTAGTATTAGGCGCCAAAAAATTGGGGATTTAGATGATTGGGCGCCAAAAATTTGGGCATTTTGAGTATTTGGCGCCAAAATTTTAGTCACATGTGCGTGCCAATTTTACACTTAGTTATACGGAATATAGTAGTTGTACGAAAGTTTCAAATAGTTATACTTTGGGTGTTTTCCATTTTAATTAGTATTACATACCCTTAACAATTTTTTTTTTAGTTTTATAGTTGATATAAATCGATTAGCCTATAATTCTGATTGATTTATGTAATGATATGTTTGAAATCAAGATTTCTGTAACTTTGACATCCTAAGTTGGTTATTATTTACAAAATGATCTTAAAAGTATAAGGAGTATTGTGTAGATTCTTCTTTAATAACTCAATATGATATAATTTCATAATTTCCTACTTAATACACATTATGAAATTTATTTGTGACGTTTACAATTCCAATAAGTGTGTTGAGTAATTTTGGTTTATGTTTTGTAAAAATCAAAATTATTTTTTTCCATTATCAACTTTAATCAGTAATACCAGTTTTACCAGATATACTTTTGCTCAGTAATACCAGTTTTACCAGATATACGTTATCTGCTTAGTAATACAAGTTCTATCAGATATACGTTTGCTCAATAATGATCAATTATATCAATATTACCCAATAGTTAAATGAACAATATATAGTATTACATATAGTGTTGACCTACTTTCATCTAACACAAGCCTCTTGTAAATCTTAACTTTTATCATCGACAAAATTATGTTCTCCACTGATGTCTTCAACATTCAACATTAAACTATACATGCAACCTTGACATTTAAAATGTATGCCGATGTTGTTGTTCATTGTATCCTGCCAAAACAATACAAAAGCTTTATTAATGAGTGATAGCAATACTAGTTATCCGTAGTTATACAATCAGTAACACCCAGTTGTACCTAGTTATACTTTCTGAACCAATGATAGTAGTGACTAGTTATCCATAGTTATACATTTATCAGTAATACCCAGTTCTACCCAGTAGGTTTTCCCAGGAACTCAAATTGGATTCGGTGTGAATTGTTCAAATTCATTCTAATCTAGTTCAATACGATTCAACTCAATTCAACCAATACAATCTATTTATTACCAATTTATAATCCTAGTCAACCCATAAATCATGGTAAAACACACAATATTGAACATTAAGATTTGATTTTGAGATTTCAATTCTTTAAAATCAAAATTTACCTTGATTACTACTTCCAACGGCGGAAGAACGTGATCGGCGAAAGCTCTTGGACGGCGACGGCGGAAGAACGAGATCGGCGAAAGCTTCGACGGCGTCGATGGAGGTCTCGTCTCCGGACGTGTGAGTGAGAGAGGAGGACGGCGTCGCGGACGGAGAGGAGGCTCGGGTCGCGTTTCACGTTTCTTTTTTTTTAAACAATTTTTTAATTAAATTGTTTTTATTTTAAATTAAGTTCATTAAGGGTATAATGGTCAGATCACCTTTAACTGAATTGGTAGAGCTCGTAAACACCATGAAATAAGATATGGGAGAACATATGAAGGTGTTAAACGGACTGTCGTGACGAGTCGCACCGTGGAAAGCTTAAGCGAAGCAGCAATCACGAGAGACTTCAAAAAGGTGTTAAACGGACTGTCGGGACGAGTAAGCCAGCGACAAGGTCGATGAAACACAAAGTATAAGGAGTGAAGACTATCTTTTTTTCTTATGGTGGTTGTTTGGGTTTGTACTACTGATATTAATACATAAAACTGTGTTCTTGGTTTTGAATTTGAATTCGTACAACTAGTATTACTATGTAAAACTATGTTATTTGTTTTTGTATTTGAATTCGTACTATTGGTATTACTATGTAAAACTATGTTGTTGGTTTTGCATTTGAATTCGAGCTACACTATGTAGAACTATGTTGTTGGTTTTGCATTTGAATTCATATTACTGGTACTACTATGTAGAACTATGTTGTTGATTTTGCATTTGAATTCGCCAACCACATGGAGAGAGAGAGTAAACTCGGTAATGAAAGAAAGAGAGAGAGAGAGAGGAAACTCGGTAATGAAAGAAAGAGAGAAGAGAATGAAGAAATTTGGGGATTTTTAGTATTAGGCGCCAAAAAATTGGGGATTTAGATGATTGGGCGCCAAAAATTTGGGCATTTTGAGTATTTGGCGCCAAAATTTTAGTCACATGTGCGTGCCAATTTTACACTTAGTTATACGGAATATAGTAGTTGTACGAAAGTTTCAAATAGTTATACTTTGGGTGTTTTCCATTTTAATTAGTATTACATACCCTTAACAATTTTTTTTTTAGTTTTATAGTTGATATAAATCGATTAGCCTATAATTCTGATTGATTTATGTAATGATATGTTTGAAATCAAGATTTCTGTAACTTTGACATCCTAAGTTGGTTATTATTTACAAAATGATCTTAAAAGTATAAGGAGTATTGTGTAGATTCTTCTTTAATAACTCAATATGATATAATTTCATAATTTCCTACTTAATACACATTATGAAATTTATTTGTGACGTTTACAATTCCAATAAGTGTGTTGAGTAATTTTGGTTTATGTTTTGTAAAAATCAAAATTATTTTTTTCCATTATCAACTTTAATCAGTAATACCAGTTTTACCAGATATACTTTTGCTCAGTAATACCAGTTTTACCAGATATACGTTATCTGCTTAGTAATACAAGTTCTATCAGATATACGTTTGCTCAATAATGATCAATTATATCAATATTACCCAATAGTTAAATGAACAATATATAGTATTACATATAGTGTTGACCTACTTTCATCTAACACAAGCCTCTTGTAAATCTTAACTTTTATCATCGACAAAATTATGTTCTCCACTGATGTCTTCAACATTCAACATTAAACTATACATGCAACCTTGACATTTAAAATGTATGCCGATGTTGTTGTTCATTGTATCCTGCCAAAACAATACAAAAGCTTTATTAATGAGTGATAGCAATACTAGTTATCCGTAGTTATACAATCAGTAACACCCAGTTGTACCTAGTTATACTTTCTGAACCAATGATAGTAGTGACTAGTTATCCATAGTTATACATTTATCAGTAATACCCAGTTCTACCCAGTAGGTTTTCCCAGGAACTCAAATTGGATTCGGTGTGAATTGTTCAAATTCATTCTAATCTAGTTCAATACGATTCAACTCAATTCAACCAATACAATCTATTTATTACCAATTTATAATCCTAGTCAACCCATAAATCATGGTAAAACACACAATATTGAACATTAAGATTTGATTTTGAGATTTCAATTCTTTAAAATCAAAATTTACCTTGATTACTACTTCCAACGGCGGAAGAACGTGATCGGCGAAAGCTCTTGGACGGCGACGGCGGAAGAACGAGATCGGCGAAAGCTTCGACGGCGTCGATGGAGGTCTCGTCTCCGGACGTGTGAGTGAGAGAGGAGGACGGCGTCGCGGACGGAGAGGAGGCTCGGGTCGCGTTTCACGTTTCTTTTTTTTTAAACAATTTTTTAATTAAATTGTTTTTATTTTAAATTAAGTTCATTAAGGGTATAATGGTCAGATCACCTTTAACTGAATTGGTAGAGCTCGTAAACACCATGAAATAAGATATGGGAGAACATATGAAGGTGTTAAACGGACTGTCGTGACGAGTCGCACCGTGGAAAGCTTAAGCGAAGCAGCAATCACGAGAGACTTCAAAAAGGTGTTAAACGGACTGTCGGGACGAGTAAGCCAGCGACAAGGTCGATGAAACACAAAGTATAAGGAGTGAAGACTATCTTTTTTTCTTATGGTGGTTGTTTGGGTTTGTACTACTGATATTAATACATAAAACTGTGTTCTTGGTTTTGAATTTGAATTCGTACAACTAGTATTACTATGTAAAACTATGTTATTTGTTTTTGTATTTGAATTCGTACTATTGGTATTACTATGTAAAACTATGTTGTTGGTTTTGCATTTGAATTCGAGCTACACTATGTAGAACTATGTTGTTGGTTTTGCATTTGAATTCATATTACTGGTACTACTATGTAGAACTATGTTGTTGATTTTGCATTTGAATTCGCCAACCACATGGAGAGAGAGAGTAAACTCGGTAATGAAAGAAAGAGAGAGAGAGAGAGGAAACTCGGTAATGAAAGAAAGAGAGAAGAGAATGAAGAAATTTGGGGATTTTTAGTATTAGGCGCCAAAAAATTGGGGATTTAGATGATTGGGCGCCAAAAATTTGGGCATTTTGAGTATTTGGCGCCAAAATTTTAGTCACATGTGCGTGCCAATTTTACACTTAGTTATACGGAATATAGTAGTTGTACGAAAGTTTCAAATAGTTATACTTTGGGTGTTTTCCATTTTAATTAGTATTACATACCCTTAACAATTTTTTTTTTAGTTTTATAGTTGATATAAATCGATTAGCCTATAATTCTGATTGATTTATGTAATGATATGTTTGAAATCAAGATTTCTGTAACTTTGACATCCTAAGTTGGTTATTATTTACAAAATGATCTTAAAAGTATAAGGAGTATTGTGTAGATTCTTCTTTAATAACTCAATATGATATAATTTCATAATTTCCTACTTAATACACATTATGAAATTTATTTGTGACGTTTACAATTCCAATAAGTGTGTTGAGTAATTTTGGTTTATGTTTTGTAAAAATCAAAATTATTTTTTTCCATTATCAACTTTAATCAGTAATACCAGTTTTACCAGATATACTTTTGCTCAGTAATACCAGTTTTACCAGATATACGTTATCTGCTTAGTAATACAAGTTCTATCAGATATACGTTTGCTCAATAATGATCAATTATATCAATATTACCCAATAGTTAAATGAACAATATATAGTATTACATATAGTGTTGACCTACTTTCATCTAACACAAGCCTCTTGTAAATCTTAACTTTTATCATCGACAAAATTATGTTCTCCACTGATGTCTTCAACATTCAACATTAAACTATACATGCAACCTTGACATTTAAAATGTATGCCGATGTTGTTGTTCATTGTATCCTGCCAAAACAATACAAAAGCTTTATTAATGAGTGATAGCAATACTAGTTATCCGTAGTTATACAATCAGTAACACCCAGTTGTACCTAGTTATACTTTCTGAACCAATGATAGTAGTGACTAGTTATCCATAGTTATACATTTATCAGTAATACCCAGTTCTACCCAGTAGGTTTTCCCAGGAACTCAAATTGGATTCGGTGTGAATTGTTCAAATTCATTCTAATCTAGTTCAATACGATTCAACTCAATTCAACCAATACAATCTATTTATTACCAATTTATAATCCTAGTCAACCCATAAATCATGGTAAAACACACAATATTGAACATTAAGATTTGATTTTGAGATTTCAATTCTTTAAAATCAAAATTTACCTTGATTACTACTTCCAACGGCGGAAGAACGTGATCGGCGAAAGCTCTTGGACGGCGACGGCGGAAGAACGAGATCGGCGAAAGCTTCGACGGCGTCGATGGAGGTCTCGTCTCCGGACGTGTGAGTGAGAGAGGAGGACGGCGTCGCGGACGGAGAGGAGGCTCGGGTCGCGTTTCACGTTTCTTTTTTTTTAAACAATTTTTTAATTAAATTGTTTTTATTTTAAATTAAGTTCATTAAGGGTATAATGGTCAGATCACCTTTAACTGAATTGGTAGAGCTCGTAAACACCATGAAATAAGATATGGGAGAACATATGAAGGTGTTAAACGGACTGTCGTGACGAGTCGCACCGTGGAAAGCTTAAGCGAAGCAGCAATCACGAGAGACTTCAAAAAGGTGTTAAACGGACTGTCGGGACGAGTAAGCCAGCGACAAGGTCGATGAAACACAAAGTATAAGGAGTGAAGACTATCTTTTTTTCTTATGGTGGTTGTTTGGGTTTGTACTACTGATATTAATACATAAAACTGTGTTCTTGGTTTTGAATTTGAATTCGTACAACTAGTATTACTATGTAAAACTATGTTATTTGTTTTTGTATTTGAATTCGTACTATTGGTATTACTATGTAAAACTATGTTGTTGGTTTTGCATTTGAATTCGAGCTACACTATGTAGAACTATGTTGTTGGTTTTGCATTTGAATTCATATTACTGGTACTACTATGTAGAACTATGTTGTTGATTTTGCATTTGAATTCGCCAACCACATGGAGAGAGAGAGTAAACTCGGTAATGAAAGAAAGAGAGAGAGAGAGAGGAAACTCGGTAATGAAAGAAAGAGAGAAGAGAATGAAGAAATTTGGGGATTTTTAGTATTAGGCGCCAAAAAATTGGGGATTTAGATGATTGGGCGCCAAAAATTTGGGCATTTTGAGTATTTGGCGCCAAAATTTTAGTCACATGTGCGTGCCAATTTTACACTTAGTTATACGGAATATAGTAGTTGTACGAAAGTTTCAAATAGTTATACTTTGGGTGTTTTCCATTTTAATTAGTATTACATACCCTTAACAATTTTTTTTTTAGTTTTATAGTTGATATAAATCGATTAGCCTATAATTCTGATTGATTTATGTAATGATATGTTTGAAATCAAGATTTCTGTAACTTTGACATCCTAAGTTGGTTATTATTTACAAAATGATCTTAAAAGTATAAGGAGTATTGTGTAGATTCTTCTTTAATAACTCAATATGATATAATTTCATAATTTCCTACTTAATACACATTATGAAATTTATTTGTGACGTTTACAATTCCAATAAGTGTGTTGAGTAATTTTGGTTTATGTTTTGTAAAAATCAAAATTATTTTTTTCCATTATCAACTTTAATCAGTAATACCAGTTTTACCAGATATACTTTTGCTCAGTAATACCAGTTTTACCAGATATACGTTATCTGCTTAGTAATACAAGTTCTATCAGATATACGTTTGCTCAATAATGATCAATTATATCAATATTACCCAATAGTTAAATGAACAATATATAGTATTACATATAGTGTTGACCTACTTTCATCTAACACAAGCCTCTTGTAAATCTTAACTTTTATCATCGACAAAATTATGTTCTCCACTGATGTCTTCAACATTCAACATTAAACTATACATGCAACCTTGACATTTAAAATGTATGCCGATGTTGTTGTTCATTGTATCCTGCCAAAACAATACAAAAGCTTTATTAATGAGTGATAGCAATACTAGTTATCCGTAGTTATACAATCAGTAACACCCAGTTGTACCTAGTTATACTTTCTGAACCAATGATAGTAGTGACTAGTTATCCATAGTTATACATTTATCAGTAATACCCAGTTCTACCCAGTAGGTTTTCCCAGGAACTCAAATTGGATTCGGTGTGAATTGTTCAAATTCATTCTAATCTAGTTCAATACGATTCAACTCAATTCAACCAATACAATCTATTTATTACCAATTTATAATCCTAGTCAACCCATAAATCATGGTAAAACACACAATATTGAACATTAAGATTTGATTTTGAGATTTCAATTCTTTAAAATCAAAATTTACCTTGATTACTACTTCCAACGGCGGAAGAACGTGATCGGCGAAAGCTCTTGGACGGCGACGGCGGAAGAACGAGATCGGCGAAAGCTTCGACGGCGTCGATGGAGGTCTCGTCTCCGGACGTGTGAGTGAGAGAGGAGGACGGCGTCGCGGACGGAGAGGAGGCTCGGGTCGCGTTTCACGTTTCTTTTTTTTTAAACAATTTTTTAATTAAATTGTTTTTATTTTAAATTAAGTTCATTAAGGGTATAATGGTCAGATCACCTTTAACTGAATTGGTAGAGCTCGTAAACACCATGAAATAAGATATGGGAGAACATATGAAGGTGTTAAACGGACTGTCGTGACGAGTCGCACCGTGGAAAGCTTAAGCGAAGCAGCAATCACGAGAGACTTCAAAAAGGTGTTAAACGGACTGTCGGGACGAGTAAGCCAGCGACAAGGTCGATGAAACACAAAGTATAAGGAGTGAAGACTATCTTTTTTTCTTATGGTGGTTGTTTGGGTTTGTACTACTGATATTAATACATAAAACTGTGTTCTTGGTTTTGAATTTGAATTCGTACAACTAGTATTACTATGTAAAACTATGTTATTTGTTTTTGTATTTGAATTCGTACTATTGGTATTACTATGTAAAACTATGTTGTTGGTTTTGCATTTGAATTCGAGCTACACTATGTAGAACTATGTTGTTGGTTTTGCATTTGAATTCATATTACTGGTACTACTATGTAGAACTATGTTGTTGATTTTGCATTTGAATTCGCCAACCACATGGAGAGAGAGAGTAAACTCGGTAATGAAAGAAAGAGAGAGAGAGAGAGGAAACTCGGTAATGAAAGAAAGAGAGAAGAGAATGAAGAAATTTGGGGATTTTTAGTATTAGGCGCCAAAAAATTGGGGATTTAGATGATTGGGCGCCAAAAATTTGGGCATTTTGAGTATTTGGCGCCAAAATTTTAGTCACATGTGCGTGCCAATTTTACACTTAGTTATACGGAATATAGTAGTTGTACGAAAGTTTCAAATAGTTATACTTTGGGTGTTTTCCATTTTAATTAGTATTACATACCCTTAACAATTTTTTTTTTAGTTTTATAGTTGATATAAATCGATTAGCCTATAATTCTGATTGATTTATGTAATGATATGTTTGAAATCAAGATTTCTGTAACTTTGACATCCTAAGTTGGTTATTATTTACAAAATGATCTTAAAAGTATAAGGAGTATTGTGTAGATTCTTCTTTAATAACTCAATATGATATAATTTCATAATTTCCTACTTAATACACATTATGAAATTTATTTGTGACGTTTACAATTCCAATAAGTGTGTTGAGTAATTTTGGTTTATGTTTTGTAAAAATCAAAATTATTTTTTTCCATTATCAACTTTAATCAGTAATACCAGTTTTACCAGATATACTTTTGCTCAGTAATACCAGTTTTACCAGATATACGTTATCTGCTTAGTAATACAAGTTCTATCAGATATACGTTTGCTCAATAATGATCAATTATATCAATATTACCCAATAGTTAAATGAACAATATATAGTATTACATATAGTGTTGACCTACTTTCATCTAACACAAGCCTCTTGTAAATCTTAACTTTTATCATCGACAAAATTATGTTCTCCACTGATGTCTTCAACATTCAACATTAAACTATACATGCAACCTTGACATTTAAAATGTATGCCGATGTTGTTGTTCATTGTATCCTGCCAAAACAATACAAAAGCTTTATTAATGAGTGATAGCAATACTAGTTATCCGTAGTTATACAATCAGTAACACCCAGTTGTACCTAGTTATACTTTCTGAACCAATGATAGTAGTGACTAGTTATCCATAGTTATACATTTATCAGTAATACCCAGTTCTACCCAGTAGGTTTTCCCAGGAACTCAAATTGGATTCGGTGTGAATTGTTCAAATTCATTCTAATCTAGTTCAATACGATTCAACTCAATTCAACCAATACAATCTATTTATTACCAATTTATAATCCTAGTCAACCCATAAATCATGGTAAAACACACAATATTGAACATTAAGATTTGATTTTGAGATTTCAATTCTTTAAAATCAAAATTTACCTTGATTACTACTTCCAACGGCGGAAGAACGTGATCGGCGAAAGCTCTTGGACGGCGACGGCGGAAGAACGAGATCGGCGAAAGCTTCGACGGCGTCGATGGAGGTCTCGTCTCCGGACGTGTGAGTGAGAGAGGAGGACGGCGTCGCGGACGGAGAGGAGGCTCGGGTCGCGTTTCACGTTTCTTTTTTTTTAAACAATTTTTTAATTAAATTGTTTTTATTTTAAATTAAGTTCATTAAGGGTATAATGGTCAGATCACCTTTAACTGAATTGGTAGAGCTCGTAAACACCATGAAATAAGATATGGGAGAACATATGAAGGTGTTAAACGGACTGTCGTGACGAGTCGCACCGTGGAAAGCTTAAGCGAAGCAGCAATCACGAGAGACTTCAAAAAGGTGTTAAACGGACTGTCGGGACGAGTAAGCCAGCGACAAGGTCGATGAAACACAAAGTATAAGGAGTGAAGACTATCTTTTTTTCTTATGGTGGTTGTTTGGGTTTGTACTACTGATATTAATACATAAAACTGTGTTCTTGGTTTTGAATTTGAATTCGTACAACTAGTATTACTATGTAAAACTATGTTATTTGTTTTTGTATTTGAATTCGTACTATTGGTATTACTATGTAAAACTATGTTGTTGGTTTTGCATTTGAATTCGAGCTACACTATGTAGAACTATGTTGTTGGTTTTGCATTTGAATTCATATTACTGGTACTACTATGTAGAACTATGTTGTTGATTTTGCATTTGAATTCGCCAACCACATGGAGAGAGAGAGTAAACTCGGTAATGAAAGAAAGAGAGAGAGAGAGAGGAAACTCGGTAATGAAAGAAAGAGAGAAGAGAATGAAGAAATTTGGGGATTTTTAGTATTAGGCGCCAAAAAATTGGGGATTTAGATGATTGGGCGCCAAAAATTTGGGCATTTTGAGTATTTGGCGCCAAAATTTTAGTCACATGTGCGTGCCAATTTTACACTTAGTTATACGGAATATAGTAGTTGTACGAAAGTTTCAAATAGTTATACTTTGGGTGTTTTCCATTTTAATTAGTATTACATACCCTTAACAATTTTTTTTTTAGTTTTATAGTTGATATAAATCGATTAGCCTATAATTCTGATTGATTTATGTAATGATATGTTTGAAATCAAGATTTCTGTAACTTTGACATCCTAAGTTGGTTATTATTTACAAAATGATCTTAAAAGTATAAGGAGTATTGTGTAGATTCTTCTTTAATAACTCAATATGATATAATTTCATAATTTCCTACTTAATACACATTATGAAATTTATTTGTGACGTTTACAATTCCAATAAGTGTGTTGAGTAATTTTGGTTTATGTTTTGTAAAAATCAAAATTATTTTTTTCCATTATCAACTTTAATCAGTAATACCAGTTTTACCAGATATACTTTTGCTCAGTAATACCAGTTTTACCAGATATACGTTATCTGCTTAGTAATACAAGTTCTATCAGATATACGTTTGCTCAATAATGATCAATTATATCAATATTACCCAATAGTTAAATGAACAATATATAGTATTACATATAGTGTTGACCTACTTTCATCTAACACAAGCCTCTTGTAAATCTTAACTTTTATCATCGACAAAATTATGTTCTCCACTGATGTCTTCAACATTCAACATTAAACTATACATGCAACCTTGACATTTAAAATGTATGCCGATGTTGTTGTTCATTGTATCCTGCCAAAACAATACAAAAGCTTTATTAATGAGTGATAGCAATACTAGTTATCCGTAGTTATACAATCAGTAACACCCAGTTGTACCTAGTTATACTTTCTGAACCAATGATAGTAGTGACTAGTTATCCATAGTTATACATTTATCAGTAATACCCAGTTCTACCCAGTAGGTTTTCCCAGGAACTCAAATTGGATTCGGTGTGAATTGTTCAAATTCATTCTAATCTAGTTCAATACGATTCAACTCAATTCAACCAATACAATCTATTTATTACCAATTTATAATCCTAGTCAACCCATAAATCATGGTAAAACACACAATATTGAACATTAAGATTTGATTTTGAGATTTCAATTCTTTAAAATCAAAATTTACCTTGATTACTACTTCCAACGGCGGAAGAACGTGATCGGCGAAAGCTCTTGGACGGCGACGGCGGAAGAACGAGATCGGCGAAAGCTTCGACGGCGTCGATGGAGGTCTCGTCTCCGGACGTGTGAGTGAGAGAGGAGGACGGCGTCGCGGACGGAGAGGAGGCTCGGGTCGCGTTTCACGTTTCTTTTTTTTTAAACAATTTTTTAATTAAATTGTTTTTATTTTAAATTAAGTTCATTAAGGGTATAATGGTCAGATCACCTTTAACTGAATTGGTAGAGCTCGTAAACACCATGAAATAAGATATGGGAGAACATATGAAGGTGTTAAACGGACTGTCGTGACGAGTCGCACCGTGGAAAGCTTAAGCGAAGCAGCAATCACGAGAGACTTCAAAAAGGTGTTAAACGGACTGTCGGGACGAGTAAGCCAGCGACAAGGTCGATGAAACACAAAGTATAAGGAGTGAAGACTATCTTTTTTTCTTATGGTGGTTGTTTGGGTTTGTACTACTGATATTAATACATAAAACTGTGTTCTTGGTTTTGAATTTGAATTCGTACAACTAGTATTACTATGTAAAACTATGTTATTTGTTTTTGTATTTGAATTCGTACTATTGGTATTACTATGTAAAACTATGTTGTTGGTTTTGCATTTGAATTCGAGCTACACTATGTAGAACTATGTTGTTGGTTTTGCATTTGAATTCATATTACTGGTACTACTATGTAGAACTATGTTGTTGATTTTGCATTTGAATTCGCCAACCACATGGAGAGAGAGAGTAAACTCGGTAATGAAAGAAAGAGAGAGAGAGAGAGGAAACTCGGTAATGAAAGAAAGAGAGAAGAGAATGAAGAAATTTGGGGATTTTTAGTATTAGGCGCCAAAAAATTGGGGATTTAGATGATTGGGCGCCAAAAATTTGGGCATTTTGAGTATTTGGCGCCAAAATTTTAGTCACATGTGCGTGCCAATTTTACACTTAGTTATACGGAATATAGTAGTTGTACGAAAGTTTCAAATAGTTATACTTTGGGTGTTTTCCATTTTAATTAGTATTACATACCCTTAACAATTTTTTTTTTAGTTTTATAGTTGATATAAATCGATTAGCCTATAATTCTGATTGATTTATGTAATGATATGTTTGAAATCAAGATTTCTGTAACTTTGACATCCTAAGTTGGTTATTATTTACAAAATGATCTTAAAAGTATAAGGAGTATTGTGTAGATTCTTCTTTAATAACTCAATATGATATAATTTCATAATTTCCTACTTAATACACATTATGAAATTTATTTGTGACGTTTACAATTCCAATAAGTGTGTTGAGTAATTTTGGTTTATGTTTTGTAAAAATCAAAATTATTTTTTTCCATTATCAACTTTAATCAGTAATACCAGTTTTACCAGATATACTTTTGCTCAGTAATACCAGTTTTACCAGATATACGTTATCTGCTTAGTAATACAAGTTCTATCAGATATACGTTTGCTCAATAATGATCAATTATATCAATATTACCCAATAGTTAAATGAACAATATATAGTATTACATATAGTGTTGACCTACTTTCATCTAACACAAGCCTCTTGTAAATCTTAACTTTTATCATCGACAAAATTATGTTCTCCACTGATGTCTTCAACATTCAACATTAAACTATACATGCAACCTTGACATTTAAAATGTATGCCGATGTTGTTGTTCATTGTATCCTGCCAAAACAATACAAAAGCTTTATTAATGAGTGATAGCAATACTAGTTATCCGTAGTTATACAATCAGTAACACCCAGTTGTACCTAGTTATACTTTCTGAACCAATGATAGTAGTGACTAGTTATCCATAGTTATACATTTATCAGTAATACCCAGTTCTACCCAGTAGGTTTTCCCAGGAACTCAAATTGGATTCGGTGTGAATTGTTCAAATTCATTCTAATCTAGTTCAATACGATTCAACTCAATTCAACCAATACAATCTATTTATTACCAATTTATAATCCTAGTCAACCCATAAATCATGGTAAAACACACAATATTGAACATTAAGATTTGATTTTGAGATTTCAATTCTTTAAAATCAAAATTTACCTTGATTACTACTTCCAACGGCGGAAGAACGTGATCGGCGAAAGCTCTTGGACGGCGACGGCGGAAGAACGAGATCGGCGAAAGCTTCGACGGCGTCGATGGAGGTCTCGTCTCCGGACGTGTGAGTGAGAGAGGAGGACGGCGTCGCGGACGGAGAGGAGGCTCGGGTCGCGTTTCACGTTTCTTTTTTTTTAAACAATTTTTTAATTAAATTGTTTTTATTTTAAATTAAGTTCATTAAGGGTATAATGGTCAGATCACCTTTAACTGAATTGGTAGAGCTCGTAAACACCATGAAATAAGATATGGGAGAACATATGAAGGTGTTAAACGGACTGTCGTGACGAGTCGCACCGTGGAAAGCTTAAGCGAAGCAGCAATCACGAGAGACTTCAAAAAGGTGTTAAACGGACTGTCGGGACGAGTAAGCCAGCGACAAGGTCGATGAAACACAAAGTATAAGGAGTGAAGACTATCTTTTTTTCTTATGGTGGTTGTTTGGGTTTGTACTACTGATATTAATACATAAAACTGTGTTCTTGGTTTTGAATTTGAATTCGTACAACTAGTATTACTATGTAAAACTATGTTATTTGTTTTTGTATTTGAATTCGTACTATTGGTATTACTATGTAAAACTATGTTGTTGGTTTTGCATTTGAATTCGAGCTACACTATGTAGAACTATGTTGTTGGTTTTGCATTTGAATTCATATTACTGGTACTACTATGTAGAACTATGTTGTTGATTTTGCATTTGAATTCGCCAACCACATGGAGAGAGAGAGTAAACTCGGTAATGAAAGAAAGAGAGAGAGAGAGAGGAAACTCGGTAATGAAAGAAAGAGAGAAGAGAATGAAGAAATTTGGGGATTTTTAGTATTAGGCGCCAAAAAATTGGGGATTTAGATGATTGGGCGCCAAAAATTTGGGCATTTTGAGTATTTGGCGCCAAAATTTTAGTCACATGTGCGTGCCAATTTTACACTTAGTTATACGGAATATAGTAGTTGTACGAAAGTTTCAAATAGTTATACTTTGGGTGTTTTCCATTTTAATTAGTATTACATACCCTTAACAATTTTTTTTTTAGTTTTATAGTTGATATAAATCGATTAGCCTATAATTCTGATTGATTTATGTAATGATATGTTTGAAATCAAGATTTCTGTAACTTTGACATCCTAAGTTGGTTATTATTTACAAAATGATCTTAAAAGTATAAGGAGTATTGTGTAGATTCTTCTTTAATAACTCAATATGATATAATTTCATAATTTCCTACTTAATACACATTATGAAATTTATTTGTGACGTTTACAATTCCAATAAGTGTGTTGAGTAATTTTGGTTTATGTTTTGTAAAAATCAAAATTATTTTTTTCCATTATCAACTTTAATCAGTAATACCAGTTTTACCAGATATACTTTTGCTCAGTAATACCAGTTTTACCAGATATACGTTATCTGCTTAGTAATACAAGTTCTATCAGATATACGTTTGCTCAATAATGATCAATTATATCAATATTACCCAATAGTTAAATGAACAATATATAGTATTACATATAGTGTTGACCTACTTTCATCTAACACAAGCCTCTTGTAAATCTTAACTTTTATCATCGACAAAATTATGTTCTCCACTGATGTCTTCAACATTCAACATTAAACTATACATGCAACCTTGACATTTAAAATGTATGCCGATGTTGTTGTTCATTGTATCCTGCCAAAACAATACAAAAGCTTTATTAATGAGTGATAGCAATACTAGTTATCCGTAGTTATACAATCAGTAACACCCAGTTGTACCTAGTTATACTTTCTGAACCAATGATAGTAGTGACTAGTTATCCATAGTTATACATTTATCAGTAATACCCAGTTCTACCCAGTAGGTTTTCCCAGGAACTCAAATTGGATTCGGTGTGAATTGTTCAAATTCATTCTAATCTAGTTCAATACGATTCAACTCAATTCAACCAATACAATCTATTTATTACCAATTTATAATCCTAGTCAACCCATAAATCATGGTAAAACACACAATATTGAACATTAAGATTTGATTTTGAGATTTCAATTCTTTAAAATCAAAATTTACCTTGATTACTACTTCCAACGGCGGAAGAACGTGATCGGCGAAAGCTCTTGGACGGCGACGGCGGAAGAACGAGATCGGCGAAAGCTTCGACGGCGTCGATGGAGGTCTCGTCTCCGGACGTGTGAGTGAGAGAGGAGGACGGCGTCGCGGACGGAGAGGAGGCTCGGGTCGCGTTTCACGTTTCTTTTTTTTTAAACAATTTTTTAATTAAATTGTTTTTATTTTAAATTAAGTTCATTAAGGGTATAATGGTCAGATCACCTTTAACTGAATTGGTAGAGCTCGTAAACACCATGAAATAAGATATGGGAGAACATATGAAGGTGTTAAACGGACTGTCGTGACGAGTCGCACCGTGGAAAGCTTAAGCGAAGCAGCAATCACGAGAGACTTCAAAAAGGTGTTAAACGGACTGTCGGGACGAGTAAGCCAGCGACAAGGTCGATGAAACACAAAGTATAAGGAGTGAAGACTATCTTTTTTTCTTATGGTGGTTGTTTGGGTTTGTACTACTGATATTAATACATAAAACTGTGTTCTTGGTTTTGAATTTGAATTCGTACAACTAGTATTACTATGTAAAACTATGTTATTTGTTTTTGTATTTGAATTCGTACTATTGGTATTACTATGTAAAACTATGTTGTTGGTTTTGCATTTGAATTCGAGCTACACTATGTAGAACTATGTTGTTGGTTTTGCATTTGAATTCATATTACTGGTACTACTATGTAGAACTATGTTGTTGATTTTGCATTTGAATTCGCCAACCACATGGAGAGAGAGAGTAAACTCGGTAATGAAAGAAAGAGAGAGAGAGAGAGGAAACTCGGTAATGAAAGAAAGAGAGAAGAGAATGAAGAAATTTGGGGATTTTTAGTATTAGGCGCCAAAAAATTGGGGATTTAGATGATTGGGCGCCAAAAATTTGGGCATTTTGAGTATTTGGCGCCAAAATTTTAGTCACATGTGCGTGCCAATTTTACACTTAGTTATACGGAATATAGTAGTTGTACGAAAGTTTCAAATAGTTATACTTTGGGTGTTTTCCATTTTAATTAGTATTACATACCCTTAACAATTTTTTTTTTAGTTTTATAGTTGATATAAATCGATTAGCCTATAATTCTGATTGATTTATGTAATGATATGTTTGAAATCAAGATTTCTGTAACTTTGACATCCTAAGTTGGTTATTATTTACAAAATGATCTTAAAAGTATAAGGAGTATTGTGTAGATTCTTCTTTAATAACTCAATATGATATAATTTCATAATTTCCTACTTAATACACATTATGAAATTTATTTGTGACGTTTACAATTCCAATAAGTGTGTTGAGTAATTTTGGTTTATGTTTTGTAAAAATCAAAATTATTTTTTTCCATTATCAACTTTAATCAGTAATACCAGTTTTACCAGATATACTTTTGCTCAGTAATACCAGTTTTACCAGATATACGTTATCTGCTTAGTAATACAAGTTCTATCAGATATACGTTTGCTCAATAATGATCAATTATATCAATATTACCCAATAGTTAAATGAACAATATATAGTATTACATATAGTGTTGACCTACTTTCATCTAACACAAGCCTCTTGTAAATCTTAACTTTTATCATCGACAAAATTATGTTCTCCACTGATGTCTTCAACATTCAACATTAAACTATACATGCAACCTTGACATTTAAAATGTATGCCGATGTTGTTGTTCATTGTATCCTGCCAAAACAATACAAAAGCTTTATTAATGAGTGATAGCAATACTAGTTATCCGTAGTTATACAATCAGTAACACCCAGTTGTACCTAGTTATACTTTCTGAACCAATGATAGTAGTGACTAGTTATCCATAGTTATACATTTATCAGTAATACCCAGTTCTACCCAGTAGGTTTTCCCAGGAACTCAAATTGGATTCGGTGTGAATTGTTCAAATTCATTCTAATCTAGTTCAATACGATTCAACTCAATTCAACCAATACAATCTATTTATTACCAATTTATAATCCTAGTCAACCCATAAATCATGGTAAAACACACAATATTGAACATTAAGATTTGATTTTGAGATTTCAATTCTTTAAAATCAAAATTTACCTTGATTACTACTTCCAACGGCGGAAGAACGTGATCGGCGAAAGCTCTTGGACGGCGACGGCGGAAGAACGAGATCGGCGAAAGCTTCGACGGCGTCGATGGAGGTCTCGTCTCCGGACGTGTGAGTGAGAGAGGAGGACGGCGTCGCGGACGGAGAGGAGGCTCGGGTCGCGTTTCACGTTTCTTTTTTTTTAAACAATTTTTTAATTAAATTGTTTTTATTTTAAATTAAGTTCATTAAGGGTATAATGGTCAGATCACCTTTAACTGAATTGGTAGAGCTCGTAAACACCATGAAATAAGATATGGGAGAACATATGAAGGTGTTAAACGGACTGTCGTGACGAGTCGCACCGTGGAAAGCTTAAGCGAAGCAGCAATCACGAGAGACTTCAAAAAGGTGTTAAACGGACTGTCGGGACGAGTAAGCCAGCGACAAGGTCGATGAAACACAAAGTATAAGGAGTGAAGACTATCTTTTTTTCTTATGGTGGTTGTTTGGGTTTGTACTACTGATATTAATACATAAAACTGTGTTCTTGGTTTTGAATTTGAATTCGTACAACTAGTATTACTATGTAAAACTATGTTATTTGTTTTTGTATTTGAATTCGTACTATTGGTATTACTATGTAAAACTATGTTGTTGGTTTTGCATTTGAATTCGAGCTACACTATGTAGAACTATGTTGTTGGTTTTGCATTTGAATTCATATTACTGGTACTACTATGTAGAACTATGTTGTTGATTTTGCATTTGAATTCGCCAACCACATGGAGAGAGAGAGTAAACTCGGTAATGAAAGAAAGAGAGAGAGAGAGAGGAAACTCGGTAATGAAAGAAAGAGAGAAGAGAATGAAGAAATTTGGGGATTTTTAGTATTAGGCGCCAAAAAATTGGGGATTTAGATGATTGGGCGCCAAAAATTTGGGCATTTTGAGTATTTGGCGCCAAAATTTTAGTCACATGTGCGTGCCAATTTTACACTTAGTTATACGGAATATAGTAGTTGTACGAAAGTTTCAAATAGTTATACTTTGGGTGTTTTCCATTTTAATTAGTATTACATACCCTTAACAATTTTTTTTTTAGTTTTATAGTTGATATAAATCGATTAGCCTATAATTCTGATTGATTTATGTAATGATATGTTTGAAATCAAGATTTCTGTAACTTTGACATCCTAAGTTGGTTATTATTTACAAAATGATCTTAAAAGTATAAGGAGTATTGTGTAGATTCTTCTTTAATAACTCAATATGATATAATTTCATAATTTCCTACTTAATACACATTATGAAATTTATTTGTGACGTTTACAATTCCAATAAGTGTGTTGAGTAATTTTGGTTTATGTTTTGTAAAAATCAAAATTATTTTTTTCCATTATCAACTTTAATCAGTAATACCAGTTTTACCAGATATACTTTTGCTCAGTAATACCAGTTTTACCAGATATACGTTATCTGCTTAGTAATACAAGTTCTATCAGATATACGTTTGCTCAATAATGATCAATTATATCAATATTACCCAATAGTTAAATGAACAATATATAGTATTACATATAGTGTTGACCTACTTTCATCTAACACAAGCCTCTTGTAAATCTTAACTTTTATCATCGACAAAATTATGTTCTCCACTGATGTCTTCAACATTCAACATTAAACTATACATGCAACCTTGACATTTAAAATGTATGCCGATGTTGTTGTTCATTGTATCCTGCCAAAACAATACAAAAGCTTTATTAATGAGTGATAGCAATACTAGTTATCCGTAGTTATACAATCAGTAACACCCAGTTGTACCTAGTTATACTTTCTGAACCAATGATAGTAGTGACTAGTTATCCATAGTTATACATTTATCAGTAATACCCAGTTCTACCCAGTAGGTTTTCCCAGGAACTCAAATTGGATTCGGTGTGAATTGTTCAAATTCATTCTAATCTAGTTCAATACGATTCAACTCAATTCAACCAATACAATCTATTTATTACCAATTTATAATCCTAGTCAACCCATAAATCATGGTAAAACACACAATATTGAACATTAAGATTTGATTTTGAGATTTCAATTCTTTAAAATCAAAATTTACCTTGATTACTACTTCCAACGGCGGAAGAACGTGATCGGCGAAAGCTCTTGGACGGCGACGGCGGAAGAACGAGATCGGCGAAAGCTTCGACGGCGTCGATGGAGGTCTCGTCTCCGGACGTGTGAGTGAGAGAGGAGGACGGCGTCGCGGACGGAGAGGAGGCTCGGGTCGCGTTTCACGTTTCTTTTTTTTTAAACAATTTTTTAATTAAATTGTTTTTATTTTAAATTAAGTTCATTAAGGGTATAATGGTCAGATCACCTTTAACTGAATTGGTAGAGCTCGTAAACACCATGAAATAAGATATGGGAGAACATATGAAGGTGTTAAACGGACTGTCGTGACGAGTCGCACCGTGGAAAGCTTAAGCGAAGCAGCAATCACGAGAGACTTCAAAAAGGTGTTAAACGGACTGTCGGGACGAGTAAGCCAGCGACAAGGTCGATGAAACACAAAGTATAAGGAGTGAAGACTATCTTTTTTTCTTATGGTGGTTGTTTGGGTTTGTACTACTGATATTAATACATAAAACTGTGTTCTTGGTTTTGAATTTGAATTCGTACAACTAGTATTACTATGTAAAACTATGTTATTTGTTTTTGTATTTGAATTCGTACTATTGGTATTACTATGTAAAACTATGTTGTTGGTTTTGCATTTGAATTCGAGCTACACTATGTAGAACTATGTTGTTGGTTTTGCATTTGAATTCATATTACTGGTACTACTATGTAGAACTATGTTGTTGATTTTGCATTTGAATTCGCCAACCACATGGAGAGAGAGAGTAAACTCGGTAATGAAAGAAAGAGAGAGAGAGAGAGGAAACTCGGTAATGAAAGAAAGAGAGAAGAGAATGAAGAAATTTGGGGATTTTTAGTATTAGGCGCCAAAAAATTGGGGATTTAGATGATTGGGCGCCAAAAATTTGGGCATTTTGAGTATTTGGCGCCAAAATTTTAGTCACATGTGCGTGCCAATTTTACACTTAGTTATACGGAATATAGTAGTTGTACGAAAGTTTCAAATAGTTATACTTTGGGTGTTTTCCATTTTAATTAGTATTACATACCCTTAACAATTTTTTTTTTAGTTTTATAGTTGATATAAATCGATTAGCCTATAATTCTGATTGATTTATGTAATGATATGTTTGAAATCAAGATTTCTGTAACTTTGACATCCTAAGTTGGTTATTATTTACAAAATGATCTTAAAAGTATAAGGAGTATTGTGTAGATTCTTCTTTAATAACTCAATATGATATAATTTCATAATTTCCTACTTAATACACATTATGAAATTTATTTGTGACGTTTACAATTCCAATAAGTGTGTTGAGTAATTTTGGTTTATGTTTTGTAAAAATCAAAATTATTTTTTTCCATTATCAACTTTAATCAGTAATACCAGTTTTACCAGATATACTTTTGCTCAGTAATACCAGTTTTACCAGATATACGTTATCTGCTTAGTAATACAAGTTCTATCAGATATACGTTTGCTCAATAATGATCAATTATATCAATATTACCCAATAGTTAAATGAACAATATATAGTATTACATATAGTGTTGACCTACTTTCATCTAACACAAGCCTCTTGTAAATCTTAACTTTTATCATCGACAAAATTATGTTCTCCACTGATGTCTTCAACATTCAACATTAAACTATACATGCAACCTTGACATTTAAAATGTATGCCGATGTTGTTGTTCATTGTATCCTGCCAAAACAATACAAAAGCTTTATTAATGAGTGATAGCAATACTAGTTATCCGTAGTTATACAATCAGTAACACCCAGTTGTACCTAGTTATACTTTCTGAACCAATGATAGTAGTGACTAGTTATCCATAGTTATACATTTATCAGTAATACCCAGTTCTACCCAGTAGGTTTTCCCAGGAACTCAAATTGGATTCGGTGTGAATTGTTCAAATTCATTCTAATCTAGTTCAATACGATTCAACTCAATTCAACCAATACAATCTATTTATTACCAATTTATAATCCTAGTCAACCCATAAATCATGGTAAAACACACAATATTGAACATTAAGATTTGATTTTGAGATTTCAATTCTTTAAAATCAAAATTTACCTTGATTACTACTTCCAACGGCGGAAGAACGTGATCGGCGAAAGCTCTTGGACGGCGACGGCGGAAGAACGAGATCGGCGAAAGCTTCGACGGCGTCGATGGAGGTCTCGTCTCCGGACGTGTGAGTGAGAGAGGAGGACGGCGTCGCGGACGGAGAGGAGGCTCGGGTCGCGTTTCACGTTTCTTTTTTTTTAAACAATTTTTTAATTAAATTGTTTTTATTTTAAATTAAGTTCATTAAGGGTATAATGGTCAGATCACCTTTAACTGAATTGGTAGAGCTCGTAAACACCATGAAATAAGATATGGGAGAACATATGAAGGTGTTAAACGGACTGTCGTGACGAGTCGCACCGTGGAAAGCTTAAGCGAAGCAGCAATCACGAGAGACTTCAAAAAGGTGTTAAACGGACTGTCGGGACGAGTAAGCCAGCGACAAGGTCGATGAAACACAAAGTATAAGGAGTGAAGACTATCTTTTTTTCTTATGGTGGTTGTTTGGGTTTGTACTACTGATATTAATACATAAAACTGTGTTCTTGGTTTTGAATTTGAATTCGTACAACTAGTATTACTATGTAAAACTATGTTATTTGTTTTTGTATTTGAATTCGTACTATTGGTATTACTATGTAAAACTATGTTGTTGGTTTTGCATTTGAATTCGAGCTACACTATGTAGAACTATGTTGTTGGTTTTGCATTTGAATTCATATTACTGGTACTACTATGTAGAACTATGTTGTTGATTTTGCATTTGAATTCGCCAACCACATGGAGAGAGAGAGTAAACTCGGTAATGAAAGAAAGAGAGAGAGAGAGAGGAAACTCGGTAATGAAAGAAAGAGAGAAGAGAATGAAGAAATTTGGGGATTTTTAGTATTAGGCGCCAAAAAATTGGGGATTTAGATGATTGGGCGCCAAAAATTTGGGCATTTTGAGTATTTGGCGCCAAAATTTTAGTCACATGTGCGTGCCAATTTTACACTTAGTTATACGGAATATAGTAGTTGTACGAAAGTTTCAAATAGTTATACTTTGGGTGTTTTCCATTTTAATTAGTATTACATACCCTTAACAATTTTTTTTTTAGTTTTATAGTTGATATAAATCGATTAGCCTATAATTCTGATTGATTTATGTAATGATATGTTTGAAATCAAGATTTCTGTAACTTTGACATCCTAAGTTGGTTATTATTTACAAAATGATCTTAAAAGTATAAGGAGTATTGTGTAGATTCTTCTTTAATAACTCAATATGATATAATTTCATAATTTCCTACTTAATACACATTATGAAATTTATTTGTGACGTTTACAATTCCAATAAGTGTGTTGAGTAATTTTGGTTTATGTTTTGTAAAAATCAAAATTATTTTTTTCCATTATCAACTTTAATCAGTAATACCAGTTTTACCAGATATACTTTTGCTCAGTAATACCAGTTTTACCAGATATACGTTATCTGCTTAGTAATACAAGTTCTATCAGATATACGTTTGCTCAATAATGATCAATTATATCAATATTACCCAATAGTTAAATGAACAATATATAGTATTACATATAGTGTTGACCTACTTTCATCTAACACAAGCCTCTTGTAAATCTTAACTTTTATCATCGACAAAATTATGTTCTCCACTGATGTCTTCAACATTCAACATTAAACTATACATGCAACCTTGACATTTAAAATGTATGCCGATGTTGTTGTTCATTGTATCCTGCCAAAACAATACAAAAGCTTTATTAATGAGTGATAGCAATACTAGTTATCCGTAGTTATACAATCAGTAACACCCAGTTGTACCTAGTTATACTTTCTGAACCAATGATAGTAGTGACTAGTTATCCATAGTTATACATTTATCAGTAATACCCAGTTCTACCCAGTAGGTTTTCCCAGGAACTCAAATTGGATTCGGTGTGAATTGTTCAAATTCATTCTAATCTAGTTCAATACGATTCAACTCAATTCAACCAATACAATCTATTTATTACCAATTTATAATCCTAGTCAACCCATAAATCATGGTAAAACACACAATATTGAACATTAAGATTTGATTTTGAGATTTCAATTCTTTAAAATCAAAATTTACCTTGATTACTACTTCCAACGGCGGAAGAACGTGATCGGCGAAAGCTCTTGGACGGCGACGGCGGAAGAACGAGATCGGCGAAAGCTTCGACGGCGTCGATGGAGGTCTCGTCTCCGGACGTGTGAGTGAGAGAGGAGGACGGCGTCGCGGACGGAGAGGAGGCTCGGGTCGCGTTTCACGTTTCTTTTTTTTTAAACAATTTTTTAATTAAATTGTTTTTATTTTAAATTAAGTTCATTAAGGGTATAATGGTCAGATCACCTTTAACTGAATTGGTAGAGCTCGTAAACACCATGAAATAAGATATGGGAGAACATATGAAGGTGTTAAACGGACTGTCGTGACGAGTCGCACCGTGGAAAGCTTAAGCGAAGCAGCAATCACGAGAGACTTCAAAAAGGTGTTAAACGGACTGTCGGGACGAGTAAGCCAGCGACAAGGTCGATGAAACACAAAGTATAAGGAGTGAAGACTATCTTTTTTTCTTATGGTGGTTGTTTGGGTTTGTACTACTGATATTAATACATAAAACTGTGTTCTTGGTTTTGAATTTGAATTCGTACAACTAGTATTACTATGTAAAACTATGTTATTTGTTTTTGTATTTGAATTCGTACTATTGGTATTACTATGTAAAACTATGTTGTTGGTTTTGCATTTGAATTCGAGCTACACTATGTAGAACTATGTTGTTGGTTTTGCATTTGAATTCATATTACTGGTACTACTATGTAGAACTATGTTGTTGATTTTGCATTTGAATTCGCCAACCACATGGAGAGAGAGAGTAAACTCGGTAATGAAAGAAAGAGAGAGAGAGAGAGGAAACTCGGTAATGAAAGAAAGAGAGAAGAGAATGAAGAAATTTGGGGATTTTTAGTATTAGGCGCCAAAAAATTGGGGATTTAGATGATTGGGCGCCAAAAATTTGGGCATTTTGAGTATTTGGCGCCAAAATTTTAGTCACATGTGCGTGCCAATTTTACACTTAGTTATACGGAATATAGTAGTTGTACGAAAGTTTCAAATAGTTATACTTTGGGTGTTTTCCATTTTAATTAGTATTACATACCCTTAACAATTTTTTTTTTAGTTTTATAGTTGATATAAATCGATTAGCCTATAATTCTGATTGATTTATGTAATGATATGTTTGAAATCAAGATTTCTGTAACTTTGACATCCTAAGTTGGTTATTATTTACAAAATGATCTTAAAAGTATAAGGAGTATTGTGTAGATTCTTCTTTAATAACTCAATATGATATAATTTCATAATTTCCTACTTAATACACATTATGAAATTTATTTGTGACGTTTACAATTCCAATAAGTGTGTTGAGTAATTTTGGTTTATGTTTTGTAAAAATCAAAATTATTTTTTTCCATTATCAACTTTAATCAGTAATACCAGTTTTACCAGATATACTTTTGCTCAGTAATACCAGTTTTACCAGATATACGTTATCTGCTTAGTAATACAAGTTCTATCAGATATACGTTTGCTCAATAATGATCAATTATATCAATATTACCCAATAGTTAAATGAACAATATATAGTATTACATATAGTGTTGACCTACTTTCATCTAACACAAGCCTCTTGTAAATCTTAACTTTTATCATCGACAAAATTATGTTCTCCACTGATGTCTTCAACATTCAACATTAAACTATACATGCAACCTTGACATTTAAAATGTATGCCGATGTTGTTGTTCATTGTATCCTGCCAAAACAATACAAAAGCTTTATTAATGAGTGATAGCAATACTAGTTATCCGTAGTTATACAATCAGTAACACCCAGTTGTACCTAGTTATACTTTCTGAACCAATGATAGTAGTGACTAGTTATCCATAGTTATACATTTATCAGTAATACCCAGTTCTACCCAGTAGGTTTTCCCAGGAACTCAAATTGGATTCGGTGTGAATTGTTCAAATTCATTCTAATCTAGTTCAATACGATTCAACTCAATTCAACCAATACAATCTATTTATTACCAATTTATAATCCTAGTCAACCCATAAATCATGGTAAAACACACAATATTGAACATTAAGATTTGATTTTGAGATTTCAATTCTTTAAAATCAAAATTTACCTTGATTACTACTTCCAACGGCGGAAGAACGTGATCGGCGAAAGCTCTTGGACGGCGACGGCGGAAGAACGAGATCGGCGAAAGCTTCGACGGCGTCGATGGAGGTCTCGTCTCCGGACGTGTGAGTGAGAGAGGAGGACGGCGTCGCGGACGGAGAGGAGGCTCGGGTCGCGTTTCACGTTTCTTTTTTTTTAAACAATTTTTTAATTAAATTGTTTTTATTTTAAATTAAGTTCATTAAGGGTATAATGGTCAGATCACCTTTAACTGAATTGGTAGAGCTCGTAAACACCATGAAATAAGATATGGGAGAACATATGAAGGTGTTAAACGGACTGTCGTGACGAGTCGCACCGTGGAAAGCTTAAGCGAAGCAGCAATCACGAGAGACTTCAAAAAGGTGTTAAACGGACTGTCGGGACGAGTAAGCCAGCGACAAGGTCGATGAAACACAAAGTATAAGGAGTGAAGACTATCTTTTTTTCTTATGGTGGTTGTTTGGGTTTGTACTACTGATATTAATACATAAAACTGTGTTCTTGGTTTTGAATTTGAATTCGTACAACTAGTATTACTATGTAAAACTATGTTATTTGTTTTTGTATTTGAATTCGTACTATTGGTATTACTATGTAAAACTATGTTGTTGGTTTTGCATTTGAATTCGAGCTACACTATGTAGAACTATGTTGTTGGTTTTGCATTTGAATTCATATTACTGGTACTACTATGTAGAACTATGTTGTTGATTTTGCATTTGAATTCGCCAACCACATGGAGAGAGAGAGTAAACTCGGTAATGAAAGAAAGAGAGAGAGAGAGAGGAAACTCGGTAATGAAAGAAAGAGAGAAGAGAATGAAGAAATTTGGGGATTTTTAGTATTAGGCGCCAAAAAATTGGGGATTTAGATGATTGGGCGCCAAAAATTTGGGCATTTTGAGTATTTGGCGCCAAAATTTTAGTCACATGTGCGTGCCAATTTTACACTTAGTTATACGGAATATAGTAGTTGTACGAAAGTTTCAAATAGTTATACTTTGGGTGTTTTCCATTTTAATTAGTATTACATACCCTTAACAATTTTTTTTTTAGTTTTATAGTTGATATAAATCGATTAGCCTATAATTCTGATTGATTTATGTAATGATATGTTTGAAATCAAGATTTCTGTAACTTTGACATCCTAAGTTGGTTATTATTTACAAAATGATCTTAAAAGTATAAGGAGTATTGTGTAGATTCTTCTTTAATAACTCAATATGATATAATTTCATAATTTCCTACTTAATACACATTATGAAATTTATTTGTGACGTTTACAATTCCAATAAGTGTGTTGAGTAATTTTGGTTTATGTTTTGTAAAAATCAAAATTATTTTTTTCCATTATCAACTTTAATCAGTAATACCAGTTTTACCAGATATACTTTTGCTCAGTAATACCAGTTTTACCAGATATACGTTATCTGCTTAGTAATACAAGTTCTATCAGATATACGTTTGCTCAATAATGATCAATTATATCAATATTACCCAATAGTTAAATGAACAATATATAGTATTACATATAGTGTTGACCTACTTTCATCTAACACAAGCCTCTTGTAAATCTTAACTTTTATCATCGACAAAATTATGTTCTCCACTGATGTCTTCAACATTCAACATTAAACTATACATGCAACCTTGACATTTAAAATGTATGCCGATGTTGTTGTTCATTGTATCCTGCCAAAACAATACAAAAGCTTTATTAATGAGTGATAGCAATACTAGTTATCCGTAGTTATACAATCAGTAACACCCAGTTGTACCTAGTTATACTTTCTGAACCAATGATAGTAGTGACTAGTTATCCATAGTTATACATTTATCAGTAATACCCAGTTCTACCCAGTAGGTTTTCCCAGGAACTCAAATTGGATTCGGTGTGAATTGTTCAAATTCATTCTAATCTAGTTCAATACGATTCAACTCAATTCAACCAATACAATCTATTTATTACCAATTTATAATCCTAGTCAACCCATAAATCATGGTAAAACACACAATATTGAACATTAAGATTTGATTTTGAGATTTCAATTCTTTAAAATCAAAATTTACCTTGATTACTACTTCCAACGGCGGAAGAACGTGATCGGCGAAAGCTCTTGGACGGCGACGGCGGAAGAACGAGATCGGCGAAAGCTTCGACGGCGTCGATGGAGGTCTCGTCTCCGGACGTGTGAGTGAGAGAGGAGGACGGCGTCGCGGACGGAGAGGAGGCTCGGGTCGCGTTTCACGTTTCTTTTTTTTTAAACAATTTTTTAATTAAATTGTTTTTATTTTAAATTAAGTTCATTAAGGGTATAATGGTCAGATCACCTTTAACTGAATTGGTAGAGCTCGTAAACACCATGAAATAAGATATGGGAGAACATATGAAGGTGTTAAACGGACTGTCGTGACGAGTCGCACCGTGGAAAGCTTAAGCGAAGCAGCAATCACGAGAGACTTCAAAAAGGTGTTAAACGGACTGTCGGGACGAGTAAGCCAGCGACAAGGTCGATGAAACACAAAGTATAAGGAGTGAAGACTATCTTTTTTTCTTATGGTGGTTGTTTGGGTTTGTACTACTGATATTAATACATAAAACTGTGTTCTTGGTTTTGAATTTGAATTCGTACAACTAGTATTACTATGTAAAACTATGTTATTTGTTTTTGTATTTGAATTCGTACTATTGGTATTACTATGTAAAACTATGTTGTTGGTTTTGCATTTGAATTCGAGCTACACTATGTAGAACTATGTTGTTGGTTTTGCATTTGAATTCATATTACTGGTACTACTATGTAGAACTATGTTGTTGATTTTGCATTTGAATTCGCCAACCACATGGAGAGAGAGAGTAAACTCGGTAATGAAAGAAAGAGAGAGAGAGAGAGGAAACTCGGTAATGAAAGAAAGAGAGAAGAGAATGAAGAAATTTGGGGATTTTTAGTATTAGGCGCCAAAAAATTGGGGATTTAGATGATTGGGCGCCAAAAATTTGGGCATTTTGAGTATTTGGCGCCAAAATTTTAGTCACATGTGCGTGCCAATTTTACACTTAGTTATACGGAATATAGTAGTTGTACGAAAGTTTCAAATAGTTATACTTTGGGTGTTTTCCATTTTAATTAGTATTACATACCCTTAACAATTTTTTTTTTAGTTTTATAGTTGATATAAATCGATTAGCCTATAATTCTGATTGATTTATGTAATGATATGTTTGAAATCAAGATTTCTGTAACTTTGACATCCTAAGTTGGTTATTATTTACAAAATGATCTTAAAAGTATAAGGAGTATTGTGTAGATTCTTCTTTAATAACTCAATATGATATAATTTCATAATTTCCTACTTAATACACATTATGAAATTTATTTGTGACGTTTACAATTCCAATAAGTGTGTTGAGTAATTTTGGTTTATGTTTTGTAAAAATCAAAATTATTTTTTTCCATTATCAACTTTAATCAGTAATACCAGTTTTACCAGATATACTTTTGCTCAGTAATACCAGTTTTACCAGATATACGTTATCTGCTTAGTAATACAAGTTCTATCAGATATACGTTTGCTCAATAATGATCAATTATATCAATATTACCCAATAGTTAAATGAACAATATATAGTATTACATATAGTGTTGACCTACTTTCATCTAACACAAGCCTCTTGTAAATCTTAACTTTTATCATCGACAAAATTATGTTCTCCACTGATGTCTTCAACATTCAACATTAAACTATACATGCAACCTTGACATTTAAAATGTATGCCGATGTTGTTGTTCATTGTATCCTGCCAAAACAATACAAAAGCTTTATTAATGAGTGATAGCAATACTAGTTATCCGTAGTTATACAATCAGTAACACCCAGTTGTACCTAGTTATACTTTCTGAACCAATGATAGTAGTGACTAGTTATCCATAGTTATACATTTATCAGTAATACCCAGTTCTACCCAGTAGGTTTTCCCAGGAACTCAAATTGGATTCGGTGTGAATTGTTCAAATTCATTCTAATCTAGTTCAATACGATTCAACTCAATTCAACCAATACAATCTATTTATTACCAATTTATAATCCTAGTCAACCCATAAATCATGGTAAAACACACAATATTGAACATTAAGATTTGATTTTGAGATTTCAATTCTTTGAAATCAAAATTTACCTTGATTACTACTTCCAACGGCGGAAGAACGTGATCGGCGAAAGCTCTTGGACGGCGACGGCGGAAGAACGAGATCGGCGAAAGCTTCGACGGCGTCGATGGAGGTCTCGTCTCCGGACGTGTGAGTGAGAGAGGAGGACGGCGTCGCGGACGGAGAGGAGGCTCGGGTCGCGTTTCACGTTTCTTTTTTTTTAAACAATTTTTTAATTAAATTGTTTTTATTTTAAATTAAGTTCATTAAGGATATAATGGTCATATCACTAATATTAAGGGTATGTAGATTATTGAGGGATATAAGAGATTATATTTTCTTCCATAAAGGCATTTGAGATCTTGGCTCTTTTGGCATTTTAAAGAAAATTCTTGGAGAATTATATTTTAAAGAAAATTCTTGGAGAATTATTGAGATTGCAAAATGCAAACCTCACGGTTCACCTAGATTATTAATACAACACTAGTGTGTTAATTTGATTTTCCTATAATAAATTCGTGTTTCGAATAAAAGAGTTGGATAAAACCACGATGATAGTATAGTATTGTAACCATCAAACGGATGTTTCAAAACATGCATTTAAAAATGAGCCATTAAGATAAAATGTGTTTCAAAACAAATCACATTTTCTAAACGCTTTCTCTTAAAAGTTTTTAACAGCATTACTTCTCCACAATGTTACTTGAGTGTAATAATCTATCAAAACTTTGTTAGCTCGATCACAAAAAAATACTCTATGCAAAAGGTACAGATCACAAAATTAAATGACGTTTAAGACGAAACTAATATTATATGATATGATTTTGAGCTGGTTTCGCTTCAAAACCTTCCGGTAATAAAAAAAAATATATATCAAAACTTTGTAAAGTTATATATTTCATATAGAAATTTAATTAGTAGCCACAATTTTGCAAGAAATTATGCCTTAGACCAGCTATCTTATTTTTGTTTTCTCTTGTCAATTTTGTTGGTTTGGGACCTCCTAGACTTAAAGGCCGATAATTTAAATAATAATCGTTGAGTTCAACCATTCGAATAATTTAGAATTTCACTTCGATATTATTCATTTTTTTATTCGAGACCAATTGGTTTTACAGCGACTAACAGAAAAGAAAAAAGAAAAAGAAAAAACAAAAACTCAAATTAACTCGAGTTTTAATTCTTAGATATCACATCTCCTTGATCTCCCTCCATGCTTCTCCTGTTATTAAAAAAAAATACAATCGAGAGCTTAGTATAAGCTGGTTACATTATTATACATATATAAAGCAATTAATGTTTTAAACGTTATAGTATGCTCTTACATAGTTATAACAACGTCCATATCATCAGCTGCATGAAAGAGTAGGGAGGCTGCAGCGAGTGGGAAGCCTAGAGGCAATGCGAAGCGTGTTGCAAAGGCATTCGCTTGGCACTGCCTCAAGAGCAGTGCAACACTCGGCACTTGGGTTCGTCTTGTCAGCTCCAGGAACCACAAACTCACCACACACGTTCAGTCCACTCAAGTGCGTATTGCAGCTCTGTCCATCTACGACCGTCGTCACCGCCAAGACCAGCGCCACCATCACCGACACCTTCATGATCATGGCCAATGAAGACTTGGAAGAGCTGGACGATGCTGCCATCTTCTTCTTCTTGATTTTTATCTTTTATGTATATATATGAAATGTATGATTTAGAGAGTGAGATTGTTGTTTGCTAGATCTATTTAGGGGGTTAAGGGTTTACTTATGTTTATATAGAGTCGAGGAGTGTTGGAACGGTATATGGTGAAGAGGGTTTAGGTTCATTATTCGTGACCTACCTAATGAGAGAGATCACGTTAAGCTGCACTTTTTTTTGTTGTGTGTGCTGGGGAGTGTAGAGAATATGCATGCTTGTGATTCCTGAATGTTTTATGATATATTAATTGATGTACATTACATAGATAATACTCATATACATACGATATTCACGATAAGAATTTTTATATATTTTTAGACTAGTAGTAATGTGATTTATGAACAAGGGTGCTGAGGAATGACCAAAGCTGTCTTATGATAATCCGGGTTCAAGACTTGAAAGAAAATTGTATGCGTCCAGATTTTTGAAAATCTGGAATTGTATGTACGTTTTGTTTGACGTGGAGAGTATGCTATGTATTTTCTTAATTAAGAATGCTAATTTGTGTGCATATATATATATATGTAGAGACTATTAAAATGGAGACAAACTAGCCGATATTAGTAGAAAAGTCGTGCGGCTGTCCCAGGCTTCATACCAGAGAGAGATGGCCACTCTGATTTTTTTGATCGATTATAAAAAGTAATAATAATTAAAATAGTTACTTTATCCTTTTTTATATATTAATTTCTACTTTATTTTGACATATACAATTCTTTGGAGATATTGACATTTTAAAGATATAATTTCTTTTTTATTTTTGTTAGTTAAACTTTTTTATATTGATTTTTTTTCTAAAAAATTAGTCTATATATCAAGTTAATTTTATTTTATATAATTTTTTTTGTTAATTTAACTTTTTCGAGATTAATTTCCATTTTAATTATAATGTTGATTTGTCATCAACTTTTCTATAATAAAGATATATTGACCATAGAAAACAATCATGCTTGACGACCATCTCTTGTCAATCTTCTTCCAAGTAAATCGATTTTTCTCCATCCCTTCCCTACTTGCTATATATCAGACTAACATCATGTTCGTTTTTCAGTTTGCTAATTTTATATAATAATTTAGTATCTAATTAAGATATGCGATGCTTGTTATACAATTGGAATCAACCTTTTTGTGTTGAAAATTTAAAGGCTTGTGTGCACTCTTCATTACATACGTGATGATGATATGGAATTTGCAAGACCTAAAATATATGATACTATTAGAATCATAACATTTGTTATGTAAAAAAGTAGTAATTAATTAAATCAATATATCATTTATCTTCACAGCTTTCTACCCGTTATTCACTCAGCTTTTGCGCGTTCTTGATTTTGGTGGAATTTTACTTTAAACTTTGAGTTTGTGGTATTAGTTTATAATATAAGCAATTCATTTATTCTTTTCTTTGTCTTTCCTTCCTTCTAAGCATATTTCATATGTGATGAATTAATAATCAAATGTTGTATTTGTAGATATCACTAAAATTTATATTCTTTTAAAACATATTTCTCATCTTGTAGTGGCTTATCGGCATTGTGATTGTTGTCGCTGTCCTGAGTGTCCTCCGCGTTTTCTTTGTCCGTACTGCCGTTGTCCGGACTTTCACATCCATGCTGTCGTTCCTCCGGTAATTTTTAATGACTATATTCATAAATTTTTATATTTGTTTTTAAGGTCTAAGAAGAAAAACATATTTTTTTTTCATGTAAAACTTGATCATTAATTAACCGCAAAAAATTTTCCTTTCTTACTATAATATTAGTCTAGTGGAGAAGAATTCTCTGGCCATAGCTATGGCAATGGAGATAGTTCCTCAGATATCGGGTCAAATAGTAGACACGATGATTCTGAAGATATTACCATGGAGGTATGCGCAATGTCAACCCGATGTTTTCATGCATACTTCTTTATTTCATGATAGAAACTAACATATATATATATATATATATATATATATATACATGGATCGATATTCGTTACATTTGTTCTGTGGATGAGCAGGATTATAATGGGTTGATAGAATCGGTGGGAGATGTCAGTAGAGGATTACCAGAATGGAAAATCTCCCGGTTAGCAACTCACAAGTACGGGCAAAACTCCACACGCAGGTGGCGGTGGCAAAAGAAAAAGAAGTTTGTGGCCGATGATACTCAGTAAGATCATATCACTATATATTCTTCAACTTGTTAGTTTCCTCAAATTTTTTTTCTTTAATTTCATGTGTCATGTGAATTTATCGATAGTCTTGGACCTCTTGGTTAATATTACATATATAAGCTTTGGTTTAGAGCATTTAATTTGTTTTAATTTTGTTGGTTTGATTTGATTTGGATGGCATTGTAGGTGTTCGATATGTCTAGCTGACTATGAGAAGGGAGATAAGATAATCACTCTGTCATGTAATCATATCTACCACAAGGATTGCATTTTACAGTGGTTGAAAAATCACACGGTATGAACATAAATTCAGTCTAAATCTTTCTTCAATAAAAGCAAAATTATACTTGTGTGAGTATGTATAGTTATGATGTGTTTATATAACTGAAAGATACATACAAATTAAAGACATTCAAATCTTAATTTGTCACATATTCTTGTTTATGCAGGTATGCTGTGTGTGCAAACGCGAGGTCTATTGTTAGCGTGGATAATTTTCACTGATCACTAGAGATAAAGACTTGAAACTTAGAAGAATTTTCTTCCATGATGGATATTTTTTAAAAATTTATTGTAATGTTTTAAATCTATATTCTCTTAGGAAATATATAAAACATTTGTTGTGCAAATGATATGGAAACAGACAGGAAAAAAATTTGAAACATGAATTGAAATTTGCAAAAATAAAATAATATAAATTACGGCATAGAAAGTTAAACGATTTTTTCTCTTAGTTTAAATTAGAAAGCCAAAACGAGTTGAATCATTTGATTTGTCAGACTATAATCACATTCACACTTCCTAATTCCTATGATAGCCCAAAAGATATCAAAGACACTTTCCAATTTCCATGCTTCAACAAAATTCTCAATGTGTTTAAAAAAATATATCTGAATCCTCTCAACGATATCAAAGACACTTTCCAATTTCCATGCTTCAATAAAATTCTCAATGTGCTTAAAAAAAATATCTGAATCCTCTCACACCCAGCTTAATATAGTCGAATTGAGAGGTCCAGAAGGTTTGTATAGTCGAATTGTTTGAGAGATTTGATGTATTTCCGATTGAATACTTGATTCTGAATTTCATTTCAGGATACAACATCAGCAGATGTTACAATAATACGTCAGACAACGTGACATTGTGAGGGAAACGAGAACCAATTATCTGACCAGGATTCACCATTGCCACCTCTCAGTTCGATCCATGTAAATATCGAATCCCTTACTTTCAATAACTTGACTAAATATTAAAAGTCGTTACAAACCGCTTTCTCTTATAGCGAGAATTATTATATATTATTGACTCTCATAAGAATAATAATGAAAACAATCAAATTTTCTAAATTAATATGTAAATAATACATTTTAAGATAAAAATGTAAATTTCTTAATCTAAGATATTGGTAAATATACATAATTTTGTTATCTTTCTTGATTTCCATAATTTTGATATGGTAATACAAATGCTTATTAAAAGATTGAGAGATATATTATGGTATGAATTCCCTTGTGTTAGTTTAAGAGAAAACATAGAAATCAATCATCATCTCTTTTGTTGAGAAACTCAAAAAAATATATCTATGTCTAGGTTTGTAAACCGGTCATCTGTTGATGAAAATGTTGCATTGTACTTACAATATGGTTTATCAGAAGATTCAGAGCCGACGATTAATGATAATGTTATCGCTCGGGAGATTCAACAACAATATCATAACAATTTTATGTTGGACGACGCTGCTATTGCTTTGGAGATTCAGCGACAAGAAGGTATATAACTTGTATATATATATATAGTTTTCAGTTTTCATTATTTAAATATTTTTATGATTTCTTTTGTGTATAGCTTTTTTTGTGTCTTTCTAGATAGGATTCGTACTCAAACCATCTCTTATTTAATGATTTAAAAAATATATATATAAATAATGATTTAATAATAATAGCTAGTTATATTAATAACCTGGGCAAAACCTAATGAAACATTAGCTTAGAGTCCCCAAATTTTTTTAGTTTATTAATATTAAAAAAAGTCCTCAATTTTATTTTATTAATAACAAAAAGCCTGCAAAACTTTTAAAATTTTCAAAACCTTCTAAATTTTTTTTTTTTTTTTACTTAAACCTTCAAATTTCCAGGACCCCTGTTTCTACACGATGATGAAGGATTGGCAAGAACGTTGCAAGACATAGAGGGTAATCACTTTGCTTCCATATACTTTGTTCTGAGTTTGGAATCACTATACAAATCAAAAAGTATATAATCTTTAATATGTAATAGTTATGAGGTTTATTTTTTTCCGTTTTATATAGTACAACATCTAGTACGGACGAAAATATCCAAGAAATACATCAATTACCAATTCGTACAATTTATTATTAAATAACGAGTCTCTGGATTGTATGGCATCTATATTTATGCATCGATTAAATTAAAAACTCCAACTAAACTCCTAATAAGTTGGCATTTTAAGTTTCTATTTTTTCTTACCTTAAATAATTTTTCTTATAGAAAATATCCAAAAGCATAAATGTGAAAATAGAGGCATGATTGAATTGTATCTCGTCAGAAATATATATATTCTCGTGGCTTTGTTCTATACTTATTACGTTGACGCTTTTATATTTCTTTCAATCTGCAGAGAATCATTCGTACATACCTCAACATAATGCTCCTTCGGTAATAGTGACTCTTTTTTTTTGTTTTTTTTTGTCAACTTCTGAAATTTTTTTACTCACAAAAATTTGCAAAGTTACTAAATTTGCAAGATATATGGTTTTTTTATATTTTTTTTCCTTACCCTAAATTGACACACATATATGATTGACGTAAATTGATTATTTCTTGCAAATATTTTGCTTTGGATTATATTTTAGACCAGTAGAGCAAATTTTCACTATGAAGATAGTAATCACTTCTCGGGTCATCATACGTACTCATCAGTTACTTCCCAAAATGGTCCTGCTAATGCGAACATTGATCCCGAAAATATGACGTATGAGGTATGTAACGTGACAACTCAATGTTTTCATCCAAGTATGTATGTATACATATAAGTTCTGATCCCGAAAATAAAAATTATCTATCAATATATTGTTTTCTTCTGATTTGGATGAAAAGGAATTGAATGAGTTAGAAGAGTCCATCGGAGATGTTGGTAGAGGTTTATCACAAAGGAGGATCTCCAAATTACCAACTCATAATTATGGTACTATTACTAAAACCAAAACTCGGTGCTGGCAAATTAAGAGAAAGAAGTTTGTCTCAACTGATACTGAGTAAGATCATATCCCTATATATATCATTTATCTTGTTTGTTGGGTGCTTTAGTATTTGCTTCGTCACTAAATCAAATTAATCAATCGAATTAATAGTCATTCATATTAAATGTAAGTTTTGAATTAGAGCATGTTTCTGATTTTGATTTGTTTTGGTTTGGATGTTATTATAGGTGTTCGATATGCCTCGTCGAATATGAGAATGGTGATAAGATAACAACGTTGCCATGTCGTCATATCTACCACAAGGATTGTATTTCACAATGGTTGGAAAAAAACCATGTATGGACATAAACTCAGTCTAAAAAACCATGTTCTACTATGTACACGCAAAACACATTCTAATTAAATCATTCTAATGTAATATAATACTGATTTTGTTTATGCAGGTATGCTGCGTTTGCAAAGCCGGGCTTTAGAAATGCAAATCACCGTCGGACCATAATGTCTTGCAATCTATTGGGTTTATTTTTTTACATTTTTTTATTTGGTTAACTGTTGGGAAAATAGTTTTGTTTTTGGCGTTTAAGTGAATTTGGCTAAATGTTGGCGGAAATTTGTGATTTTAGCTTTTTGCTTATTTTTAAAAAGCTATCATATAGTTTGAAATACAGAATACCAACTTTGATAGCAGTGCTATCATATCATTACACATATTTATTGTAGTGCTCTTAAAAGATTTTGACAGCACTGCTTCCCACAATGTAACTTGAGTGTAACAACGTCCATATCATCAGCTGCATGAAAGAGTAGGGATATTGCAGCGAGTGGGAAGCCTAGAGGCAATGCGAAGCGTGTTGCAAAGGCATTCGCTTGGCACTGCCTCAAGAGCAGTGCAACACTCGGCACTAGGGTTCGTCTTGTCAGCTCCAGGAACCACAAACTCACCACACACGTTCAGTCCACTCAAGTGCGTATTGCAGCTCTGTCCATCTACGACCGTCGTCACCGCCAAGACCAGCGCCACCATCACCGACACCTTCATGATCATGGCCAATGAAGACTTGGAAGAGCTGGACGATGCTGCCATCTTCTTCTTCTTGATTTTTATCTTTTATGTATATATATGAAATGTATGATTTAGAGAGTGAGATTGTTGTTTGCTAGATCTATTTAGGGGGTTAAGGGTTTACTTATGTTTATATAGAGTCGAGGAGTGTTGGAACGGTATATGGTGAAGAGGGTTTAGGTTCATTATTCGTGAGCTACCTAAAGAGAGAGATCACGTTAAGCTGCTCTTTTTATTTTGTGTGCGCGGAGGGAATGTACAGAATATGCATGCTTGTGATTCCTGAATGTTTTTTTTTTTTTGGGTTAAGATTGTGATTCCTGAATGTTTTATGATATATTAATTGATGTATACGATCTTCACTATATGAGACGGGTGAAAGAATCGTAGAGTAGATATTGCACATCATGTTTTAGAAAAACTTCTAAGATATACCAAATACTATGGAAGAATCGTAGGAGTGGATTACAATGTGTTGTCATGCTTTCGAAATTTTCTACTCGTGAATCTCTAATTAATCAGTGCAATAGCAAAATTACGATGGAGTATAATGATAGGTAAAATACAAGCTGTACAAGTGATTTTTAATAGCATACAAGTGAAGAAAATTTATATCTAAAAAATTATGGTGATATGCAAAACATTCAATCGATATATTGCTTTTTACATATGTCAGAAAAAAAAAATTGGACAACAAATTCATTAGATTGTGTCCCGACTTCAAACCCCATTTAAGACAGATGTATATTATTTAAATCGGAATATACAAAGGGCTAACTCCGGAGTTGTGGGAGAGATTAAAGAGCAAAGGCTCATACAGTTAATTAAAAAAAAAAAAACCTAAAGAGCTTTATTAATGGACATTAACCAATTACAATATTGCTTTCTATTAAAATTTTGGGATACAAAAATAGATTGATACATGGTTGAGACATGCTGGAAGGGGTAAAAGAATCCATGGGACATTTTCAGACGACCCCTGCAATGATTGCTTGAATGAACTCTTGATAGTCATATATTGACGTTGATGCGCATATTGTGCGATCATAAGAGAATCATTAATGCAGAGCTCTGGTTGAGACTCTTAAAAAACGATTTTTGAGAAGAAAAAAAAACATGATTTTGAGAAAAAAAAATCGGACGAATCGTGTCGTAACATGTGGCTAAGAACCGTTTCTTGTGGCTCTTTGCAGAGAACCGATTCTGAGGTAGCGTTTCGCCACATCAGCACCACTACTTTTTTTAATTTAAAAAAAAATAATAATAAGAATCCACACAACTCTGCATTAAGGATGCTCTAAGTAAGAGGATGGTCTCATGCTTTGGTTTTCCACTAAAATATTATAAAATCTACTTAGTTTTTTTTTATTCAAACTTTTTGAGTTTAAAGTTGTTTTAAAACAATAAAACACTTGTTGTAACAAAAGTTTTTTTGGTTGAATAAATTGTAATAATGCTTTCATTTACAGAGGAAATTGATCTCTCCTTGACGGAGGAGGCTGATCTCTATTTAACGGAGGAAGCCGATCTTTCCACAGTCATGATGGAAGAGGTGATACAATGGCTGTGGCAAAGGCATATTCGAAACATTGGTCCTTACTGGGTCATCCTAGGCCCAAGAGGAGGAAACGATTGGCCAGGCCCACTTCCATCAATCCAACAACGGTTGACGGCACAGCGAAGGCACTTGGGTTATTTTCTTTCTTTACACGCTAACATACGATATGTATGTCAGATTGGCATTGTTTTTTGCTTTCCAAATGCACGGAAAAAACCATTGCATTCGTTACATGGTTTGAAAAGTCGACACCATACCAATTAGTCCGTATTCGCGTTCTTGGTAATAATGTAAACTTCATATTGTTTCCGCTTTGACTTCCTTTATCCATGATAAAATTCGATACTTCAACCTGCATACTTCTTTCCTTGAAACTATGTTCTTGATAGTGAGCCGTTAAGTATCTATGTCGCATTTCACAGAACATAATCGACATCTCTGTTGCAACAGTAGAAATTGCAGATTTCTGTTTCTTTATAGAGTTACCATTTTGCGTTGGATTGTCTTCTTTAGGAGTCGTCAGATGATCCTCAATAGTATCCCTTGGCGTAATGAAACCTGGAAAGTGATCATTATTCTGGTCGTCGTCATCTTCATCTCGCAACTCGTCGTATCGAGAACTTAGAACCGATGTAAAACCACCAAACTTGATTAGACGTTGGGACCGCATAAGACTCTCAATAGTCCATAAGGATATAAAACAAGCGTAATCAACCTGGAATACTTCATGATCAATAAAATCAGTCTCGAGAAAAAGCCCCTTGATATGTCACCCTACAAAGTGTGAAGAGTTGCAAAAGGATTTCTCACACTTGAAACCAAAAAGGAATAAGTTTGAGATCATCGTTAATGTGAAGAGCAATCCACTGTTGCCAATCACTCATCCAATCATCAAAAGACCAGGGTCCTCTTCGCAATCCCAATTAATCGCTTCATCCCAACGCCTCATAGAAGTGGCGAATCCAACATCATCGCCCACAGAATTTCTGGAAAACAGCGAACAACACTCTCGGAAAAAGTAAGAGATCGATTGAGAAGAAACAATCGCGATCCAGGAGTTACTCCATCATATTTGAACAGCGAACAAAACTCTCGGCCATTTTTCGTTAGAGACTTCTTCATACGGCGTCTGTCGGTTCATATTCGAACCGTTTCGTTCACTCCATCATCGTCGAGTCCCAATTGACTATGAATCTCGTCTTTCCAATTGGGACTCGACGATGATGGAGTGAACGAAACGGTTCGAATATGAACCGACAGACGCCGTATGAAGAAGTCTCTAACGAAAAATGGCCGGCATGGTTTCTTCTGGACAATCGCCGGAATTTGGCCGGAATAACATTCTCTCGGAGAGAGAGAGAGAAACAAGGACATACAGTACATTGGAGATGTATCATCAAGGAGACGAGAAGGAGAAGAGAAACATCGGTCAACGTTTTTATTTATGTAGAATCTAAAATTATTTGTCCGAATTAATTTTATGCACCAAAATTTAGTAACAAATTATTAAAAGTAATTGGTTTTGAGAAATAAAAAGTAAGAGTTATTAGAAAAATAATACTCACTCCGTTTTATAATAAGTGTCATTTTGGGAAAATGTATCTGCAATAAACTGGATGTATCTAGATGTGTTTTGAGTTTAATACATCCAGATAATTGCAGATACATTTTCCCAAAATAACACTTATTATGAAACGGAAGAAGTACTAATATTCAAAATTGTAAAAGTGATGCAAGTTAAAAGTTATACATTGAGATCATAAATGTATTGTTATTATAAACGAGATTTTGAACAATTTTAGTTTAAAAAATTTATATTGTATCTTTCTATATATATATATATATATATGGGTGAATTTAACTTATAACCTCAAATAATATTGAAATAAAGAAATGGTAATAAAAAGTTTAAAATTAAATCTCTCTCTTCTTTTAATTATTATTCTGACAAAAATGTTCCCGAAATTCGATTATAAAAAAAATATGTCTAACAGTATTATTGTTATGCTAACTAATATGATATCATAATAGTTCGGAGACACTGTTCATCAACCGTCTTCTAACACTATTCATTTGAGGTTCAACCATTCAGCAACAATGTTATCATGCAGTTACATGTTAACCCAATTAGCATATCATATAAAATATTGTGTTAGCTTTGTTATCATATCATAAATTTAACATGTTAACCTTATTATCGTGATACCCAACGTGCTAACATTTTTATCATTTCATAAAAACTTTTAATTATTGATTAACTAATTTTGTTAACATTACAAGTTATGCAAAACTATTTCGATAACTACTTAACTAACCGCCGCCGCCATCCACCAGCGTTGCCATCACCGCCGTCCATCAGCGTTACTGTCGCCGCCGTCACTGTCATCAATTTCGTCGCCATACGTTGCGGTCACCACCGTCATCATCATTGTCACCACCGCCATTATCGCTGTTGTCGCATTCACCATATTATTATCGGTATTATCTTCTTCTTTATCCTCCTTCATCTTCCATCTTCGATCTTCTCCTTCCTTCATTTTCCATCTTCGATCTTCTCCTTCTTTCTGCTTCATCTTATTTCTTCTTCTTCTTCTTCTTCTTTCTTCTTCTTCCTTCTTCTTTTTCCTTTCTTTTTCTTCTTTCCTTTCGTAACTTGTATCTAAACATTAGAGTAGGACAAAACCGTTTTTTTGGCATAAATAGTGTGAACAAAAAGTTGTCAGAAGTGTCACTTAATTATATGTTTATTTGGGTCCATTTTTTGAAATTACTCTATATATATATATAAAAAATTTAAAATAAATTGACTAGATATACATATTTAACTATTAAATTAATTATAGCTAAATGCACTCAATCACGTAAACTAACTTTCTCTTAAATTTAAAACACACACATATACTGTATATATATTTTACAAGATTCTGATATAATTAAGTTGTTATCCATCTAGTATTATGTCTTCTCATTAATTCATGGAACTTTTAAATTCATATAATCTCTTATTGATATCTACCAAAAATAATTTGTAAAAAAAGGGGTATAAAATAGTGTTTATAAAAGAGGGTTCAGAGATAAGAAAAGGTGTGAATCCTTTTATATTTGATTAACAGAAAACATAGAAAACAATCATAGTTGACGACCATCGCTTGGGCCATCTTCTTCAAAGTAAATCGATGTTTCTCATTCCCTACCCTACTTGCTATCACACTAAAATCATGTTTGTTTCAGTTTGAAAATTTTATATAACAATTTAATATCTAATTAAGATATGCGATGCTTGTTATACAATTGGAATCAACCTTTTTGTGTTGAAAATTTAAAGAAGCTCGTGTTCACTCTTCATTATGATAACCATAGCTAGGATAAAACAATAGTTCATAATTAATGTTTAGTATATATATATAATCATTTATCTTCACAGCTCTCTACCCATTTTCACTCAGCTGTTGTGCGTTCTTGATTTTGGTGGAATTCCACTTTAACTCTTGAGTTTGTGGTATTTGTAATATAAGCAAATATTCATTCATTTTTTTCTTTTTCATTCCTTCGTTCTAAGCATATTTCACATATGATAAATTGATAATCAAATATTGTATCACTAAACCATAGTATTATTTTTAAACATATTTTCTATCTCGTAGTGAATCCTCCGCATTGTGTTTGTCACTACTGTCCTGATTGTCCTCCACGGTTTTTTGTCCGTACTGCCCTCGTCCGGACTTTCACCTCCATGATGTTCCTCCGGTAGTTATAATGACTATATTCATAATTTTTTATATTTGTTTTTAAGCTCTAAAAAGAAACACATATTTTTCATGTAAAATTCTGATGATTAATTTGCCACAAAACGTTTCCTTTCTTATTAAAATATTAGACTAGTGGAGAAGAATTTTATGGCCATAGGTATGGCATTAATAGCTCCCCAGATATCGGGTCATATAGTAGACACAATGATTCCGAATATATTACCATGGAGGTATGCGCAATGTCAACCCGATTATTTTCATGCATACTTCTTTATTTCATGATAGAAACTAACCTATAAAGCAGGATTATACATATATATATATATACATAGATCGATATTCATTACCTTTGTTTTGTGTAAAGCAGGATTATAATGGGTTAATAGAATCGGTGGGAGACGTCAGTAGAGGATTACCTGAACGGAAAATCTCGCGATTACCAACTCATAAGTACGGGAAAAGCTCGACACGCAGGTGGTGGTGGCAAAAGAAAAAGAAGTTTGTGGCCGATGATACTCAGTAAGATCATATCACTATATATTCTTCAACTTGTTTATACATACAACTTGTTAGTTTCCTCTTTTTAAAAATCTTTAATTTCATGCATGTGTCATGTGAATTTATCGATAGTCTTGGTTAATATTACATATATATAGCTTTGGTTTAGAGTCTTTTTTGCTTTAATTTTTTTTTGGTTTGATTTGATTTGGATGGCATTGTAGGTGTTCGATATGCCTAGCTGACTATGAGAAGGGAGATAAGATAATCACTCTGTCATGTAATCATATCTACCACAAGGATTGCATTTCAAAGTGGTTGAAAAATCATACGGTATAAATATAAATTCAGTCTAAATCTTAATTCAAAAAAAAAAAACAAATTATACTTGTGTGAGTGTGTATAGTTATGATGTGTTTGTAAAACTAAAAGATACATACAAATTAAAGACATTCAAATCCAAATTTTTTAATGAAATCATATATTCTTGTTTTATGCAGGTATGCTGTGTTTGCAAACGCGAGGTGAAAGTCACTAGATAAAGACTTGAAGGTTGAAATTTCATCGAAAATGAATTAAAAAAAAATCATATTGTATTGTTTTAAATATCTTCACTTAGGAAATATATTAAAACTTTTGTTGTGCAGATGATATGAAGCAATATGTGTTGGAAACAGACAAGAACAAAATTTGAAACATATATATATATTGAAAATTGCAAAAATAAAATTATGGCATAGAAAGTTAAACGAATTTTTTCTCTTTTCTAAATTATAAAATTAAACGAGTTGAAGCATTGGCCTTTTCTGACCAAAGCGTTTTTCGAATCCAATCTTGCTCATATTTCTTCTAATATTTGGTGGATTGATAGCGGTGCTAATGTACATGTAACGAATTCTTTGCAGGGATTCCTTACAATCCAGGCTATAAATCCAAGTGAAAACTACTTATTTATGGAAAACCGAGACAAGGCGCCAGTAGAAGCTATTGGCACTTATCGTCTCATTATGGATAGTGGATTTTGTTTGGATTTATTTCAGACTCTTTATGTTCCATCTATTTCCCGTAATTTAGTTTCATTAAGCAAACTTGATTTGGATGGTTTTAAGTCTACTCAAGGAGATGATTGTTTCAATTTATTTCTGAACTCTAATAAAATTGGTTCTGGAAAATTAGTTGATGGTCTTTACATGTTAGTTCTGGCTGATCAACATTTTGAAACACATCTCACACTGCAAGATAAAAGTGGACTTAAGCGTAAAACATGTGAAAATGACTCGTACTTTTTGTGGCATAAGAAACTGGGACACATTTCCAGTGAAAGAATCAAAAGATTGGTAAAAGATGGAGTAATTCCAACTCTAAATTTTACCAATAGTCCTGAATGTGTAGATTGCATTAAGGGCAAGCAAACTAAACACACTAAAAGAGGAGCCACAAGAAGTACACAGCTTCTTGAAATCATACATACATATATTTGTGGACCTTTTGACGTTCCAACTTTTGGAGGTGAAAAGTACTTCATCACTTTTATCGATGATTATTCACGTTATTGTTATCTCTATCTATTGCATGAAAAATCTCAATTTGTGGATGATGTACAAGTGTTCATTACTGAGATTGAGAGGCAATTAGAAAGAAAAGTGAAAATCATTAGGTCAGATAGAGGTGGTGAATTTTATGGCAGATATGATGAAACAGGACAACATCCTGGACCTTTTGCCAGACTTCTCCAGAAATTAGGAATCGTTGCTCAATACACAACGCCTGGTTCTCCATGGCAGAATGGTGTAGCTGAAAGGCGTAACCGTACTTATATGGGAATGGTTAGATCCATGATGAGTCATGCTAACTTACCTATATCCTTGTGGATGGATGCATTACGTACCGCTGTCTATATCTTGAACAGGGTTCCTAGCAAAGCAGTTCCAAAGACTCCTTTTGAACTGTGGAAAGGCTGGAAACCTAGTCTGTCACACCTCCAAATTTGGGGATGTCCAGCTAAAGCAAGAATCCACATGAAAAGAAATTAGATTTCAGAACGATCAGTGGTTTCTTTATTGGATACCCTGAGAAATCTAAAGGATATAGAATTTATTGCCCAAACCATAGTACGAGAATCGTAGAAACGGGTAATGCCAGATTTTATGAGAATGGCGAGATTAGTGGGAGTGATAAAGTTCAAGATGTCATCATTCAGAAAATAAGGGTGAATATCCCTTTACCTTTAGTTCCGAATGTTGGGAATCCTTCTATTGTTGAACCATTAGACAATGAGGAAAACCCAGTGAATGATGATCATCCACTCCATAATGATAACATCGCCAATAATGATTTTGAAGCACAAGAGGAACCAACATTAAGAAGATCAACTCGTGAGAGAAGATCTGCTATTTCCGATGACTATGTGCTTTATCAAGTAGAATCTGGAGAAGGGAATATTAAAGACCCGATTTCTTATTCACAAGCCATGAAAGATGTTAATTCTGATAAATGGATTGATGCCAGCAAAGATGAGATAGACTCGATGGCTAAGAATGGGGTTTGGAATGTTGTTCCATTGCCTGAAGGACACAAAGCAGTTGGGTGCAAGTGGATCTTTAAGACCAAGCTTGACTGTAATGGCAATGTTGAACGATATAAAGCCAGACTTGTAGCCAAAGGGTTTAATCAGAAAGAAGGCATCGATTATAGTGAGACTTTTTCACCTGTGTCTAGAAAAGACTCATTCAGAATTATCATGTCATTAGTAGCTCAATATGATCTTGAGTTACATCAAATGGATGTGAAAACTGCCTTTCTTAATGGAGACTTGCAAGAAGAAGTCTATATGCGTCAACCTGAAGGCTTCATAATTGAAGGTCAGGAGACATGGTCTGCAAATTAAACAAATCAATATATGGACTGAAACAAGCTTCGAGGCAATGGTATCTAAAGTTTGATGAAACCATTACGAAATTCGGTTTCAAAGAAAACATTGTAGATCCTTGCATTTATCTCAAGTTCAGTGGGAGTAAGTTCATATTTTTGGTACTGTATGTTGATGACATATTATTGGCCAGCAGTGACCTTGGTCTATTACATGAGACTAAGAGTTATCTCTCTAAGAACTTTGATATGAAAGATATGGGTGAGGCATCCTATGTGATTGGAATTGAAATATTCCGTGATAGATCACTTGGAATTTTAGGCTTGTCTCAGAAAGCATATATTGATAAAGTTCTTGAGCGATTTGGCATGATGACATGTTCTTCTAGCATTGTTCCTATGCATAAAGGTGACAAGCTTGATCTTAAGCAATGTCCGCAGAATGAAATGGAACGTACTGAAATTCAAAAATACCCTTATGCATCTCTTGTGGGAAGTTTGATGTATGCTCAGGTTTGCACAAGACCTGATATTAGCCACGCAGTTGGCATGCTGGGTAGATTTCAGAGTAACCCAGGACTCGTTCATTGGCAAGCTGCAAAGAAAGTTTTGAGATACCTAAAGGGGACAAGAAACTACATGCTTACGTATAGAAAATCAACACATCCACAGATGGTTGGGTTTTCAGACTCAGATTTTGGTGGATGTCATGATTCCAGGCACTGCACTCTTGGCTACGTGTATCTCCTTGGCGGAGGTGCTGTATCATGGAAAAGCCAAAAGTCGCAGTTGATTTACACATCCACTATGGAAGCTGAGTATGTAGCATGTTATGAGGCTTCAATTCAGGGAACATGGTTGCAGAATTTCGTGTCTAAGTTTGAGGCTTTGAACTTTGTTTACAAGCCTTTAACTCTTTATTGTGACAATCAAGTTGCAATCTTCTTCTCTAAGCATGATATTATATCTAAAGGGGCCAAGCATATGGACCTTAAATATCTATCACTAAAGCAAGATGTCAAAAGAGGAAAGTTTGTCATCGAACATATAGGCACTGAGCTTATGGTTGCAGACATATTCACAAAAGCATTACCTCCAAAGATCTTTATTAAGCATGCTGAAAGTATGGGTCTTGAAGATCGCTTTTGATTATGTTGTTTGTTTATGTTTTGCCTATGTATGATTTTTATGTGAGCTCTTTTATGACTTTTATGTGAGCTCTTTTATGACTTTTACATCTTTCATTTATTCTGTTTCCAATGTGCACACACATTATTTGTTGGATTTATGATAACAGAATGCGTCTTTATTTAAAGACATAAAAGAGACCATTACGATAACTCCTACTTATGTTTATGGTCTAACTATGAAGGTAGTCAATGTAGTAGTACATGGAAAGGTAACTCTACAAATCTCCTCATAATCTATTATGTGATTATTCAGTTGTTTAAAGATCTTAGGGTCATGTATTTATAGTTTACATGAAAGCCACACAATTTCAAGGAATTTATATTTAAACAGGAAAGAAAACACAATCCGTGTTTCAATATGTATATACTTGGATATCACTTTAGTTCTCTTCGAATGAGATCATAAGGGAACGAGTCAAAGCCCGGCCAACTTCTTTACTATTTTATTCCATGTGAGCGTGATCACCATGCTGATTTTCTCGCCAAACATGTGAGGACTAAAAGTTTCTTACTTTCTCATGTTCATCCCAAAGTTGTTGTCAAATCGAGGCATCTTCTTTCAGTTCATATAATATAAGTTTGTTGGGATTAAAGCAACAAGTAGAGAGGTGTTGAAGCCAAGGGGGGGATTCATCACTTTGAAGGATTGTCATATCTGACAATCCATATTTAATTCAGACCATAAAAATGAGATAAATAAGACACAGCTTTGACAGAAAAAATAGATAACATATTTCAATTATGGAGCATTGATGTGTTGTGTTTTATTTTTAAGTATTTTATCTTAAATTTTTGTCAAATTTAATATCTGTATCATCTATCACTAATTTTGTTCTTGTTACTAATTAAATTATTTAAATAAATAAATATATTAAAAATTTAAAGTAAAAGAATTGCAAAATGTTTTCTTAGAAACATAATAAATACAAAGATTATTTACTATATAAATAAATTTAGTGATTATTTTTTTAAAATAACATTTTTCAACAACTTAATAAGAAACATATCATATTAGGGAAAAGAAATCCAATTTTGTATACATAGTGTATTTGAAGCAATAAATAAAAGTCAACGTGGTGATTGGTGAATAAGGGCCATTAGCATTTTACCATTTTAAAATCTTTAGAGGAAGACCAAATGGAGCCAAAAAATTCAAATACACTCAAATCACATAAATTCAACAGGCGCACAAAGAAACTTTTTAAATTCATATAATCTGCTGTTGCCGTCATTAGTTACCATATATCTCGCAAGAAAAGGCTTCCTTCAAGTGCTTATTTAAAAGATTGAGAGATAGATTATACTATAAATTCTCTTGTGTTGATTAAGAGAAAACATAGAAATCAATCATAATCTATTTTATTGAGAAACTCGAAAAAATATATGTCTCGGCTTGTAAACCAGTTATCTGTTGATGAAAATGTTGCAAATGTTCTTACAATATGGTTTTTCAGAAGATTCAGAGCCGACGACTAATGATAATGTTATTGCTCGGGAGATTCAACAACAATTTCAAAACAATTTTATGTTGGACGATGCAGCTATTGCTTTGGAGATTGAACGAGAAGAAGGTATATAAATCGTTTATATATATATATATATAGTTTTCAATATGAAAATATTTTTAAGATTTCGTTTGTATATAGTTTTTAAATCTCACTTTGTGTCTTTCTAGACAATGATCGTACTCAAACCATCTCTTAATGGATGATTTAAAAAAAAAACCATATAAGTAATGGTTTAATAATAATAATAAAAAATTATTATGCTTTTATACTTAAGTGGTATGATTCTTGTCATATAACGAGAAACACTTCATTGTTGCATTGAAATGTTACAATAGCTTGTTTACATGATGATGAAGGATTGGCAAGAACGTTGCAAGACATAGAAGGTAATCACGTTATGCTTCTATATACTTTGTTCTTAGTTTGAAAATCACTATACAAATCAAACAGTATTTTATCTTTAACATGTAATAGTTATGAGGTTTTTTTTGTGTGCGCGAAGTTATAATGAGGTTCATTTCTTTTCGTTTTAGTACAACATCTAAAATTTCAACTCTAAATGTTCTCCGAATGATGAAAACCTTGATATACCTTTGATCAACATAGTTAGGGCAAACAAATGGTTCGTAAAACCACAAATTCTTGAATTAATCATATATATTTTTTTGTAAAAATAAAAATGATATATATATAGATATTCTAAAACAAAAAAGGACCTATGAATCATCTTAATGTACTCCCAATTTTATTTGTTTTGCAGGTAATCTACCGATCTCTCTAAGCGATATGATGATGAAAACATTGCTAGATATTTGGAACAACAAGATGAATGTAAGCATATATTTGATTTCACCTTATGTTTTAATTTTATAATTTTCATTTACTTGTCGAATAATTTTGTCATTTATCAATTGTAAATATCGTTCCACGCTTTACTATTTTATGATCTTCGGACCCCAGCAACAAATAACAAGTCTTAAGATTGCATTGCATCTATATGTATGCATGTATTAGATTAAAAACTCCAACTAAGTTAGGATTTATTAAAAGTTCAAAAAAAAAACTATGGGATTTTAAGTTTCTAATGTTGCTTACCTTTAAAAAATGTTCAAAAGTATAAATGTGAAAATAGAAGCATGATTGAATTGTATCTCGTCAGAAATATATATTCTCGTGGCTTTGTTCTATACTTATTACATTGACGCTTTCATATTTCCTTCAATCTGCAGGGAATCATTCGTACATACCTCAACGTGATGCTCCTTCGGTAATAGTGACTTTTTTGTTAACTTTAAATTTTATTACTCAGAAAATATAGCATAAGTTTATTATAATCGGCAATAGCTAGTGACTCTATATAGATAGATAAATCAACTTGCAGTCTTTATTTATTTAATTTTATCAAATTTATGATTTTATGTTTACTCAGAATATATATGCTTTTATATTTTTTTTTTCTTACCCTAAATTGACACACATATGATTGATTATTTCTTGCAATTTGTTTTTGCTTTGGATTATATTTTAGACAAGTAGAGCATTTTTTCACTTTGAGGATGGTGATCACTTCTCGGGTCATCATACGTATACTCCTACCTCTTCAAATATCTCATCAATTACTTCCCAAAATGGTCCCGCGCATGAGAACATTGATCCCGAAAATATGACGTATGAGGTATTATATGTACCGTGCGAACTCAACGTTTTCGTCCAAGTATTTATAATATTTGAGTTATGATCCCGAAAATAAAACTCATCTATCAATATTTGTTTCTTCTGATTTGGATAAATAGGAATTGAATGAGTTAGAAGAGTCCATCGGAAATGTTGGTAGAGGTTTATCACACGGGAGGATCTCCAAATTACCAACTCATAAGTATGGTACTAAAACCAAAACTCGGTGCTGGCAAATTAAGAGAAAGAAGTTTGTCGCAACTGATACTGAGTAAGATCGTATCCCTATATCATTCATCTTGTTGTTGGGTCCTTTGGATCTTTGCTTCGTTACTAAATCAAATTAATTCATCATTCCTATCATCATATGTAATTTTTGATTGAGAGCATGTTTCTAATTTTGATTTGTTCTGGTTTGGATGTTATTATAGGTGTTCGATATGCCTCGTCGACTATGAGAATGGTGATAAGATAACAACGTTGCCATGTCGACATATCTACCACAAGGATTGTATTTCACAATGGTTGGAAAAAAACCATGTATGAACATAAACTCAGTCTAAATTTCTATGAAAAAATTACATGTGTGCTGCAAAACACATTCTAATTAAAATATTCTAATGAATATTGTCTATGCAGGTATGCTGCGTTTGCAAAGCCGAGGTGTAAAAATGCAAATTCTCGTCGGACCATAATCTCAAGCAATCTATAATGTGTGTGTTTGGAATTTATTAAAACTTATCGTCCATCATTCTCCCTAATTTTAAACTTTTATCGTTAAGTTAGATGAATACAGCATACAGTTTATGAGAGTTAATTGATCTAATGAGTAGAGATTACAATAAAAGGTTTTCTGCAAATAAATCCTCCATTATATTTTGTTTTGCAACTCTACCTTCAATTTTGTTTTGTAACTCTACCCTCAATTTCCCTAACATTGTATTTTGTTTTGCAACCTGTTATATAGAGATGTCAAACGGGCCAGCCCGAGCCCAAATAGCCTTATCCGATGCGGTTTATTATTTTTCTCGGGCCTGGCGGGTTAGCCCACGCGGGTTGCGGTTCGAGATCTTATAGCCCAAGCCCAACCCGCATGTATTTTACGGGTTAGCGGGCTGACCCGCGGGTCTTGTTAAAAATCTGATTCAATTCGAGTTTTTCTTTTATAATTGATTACACACCTGTTTTTTTTGCTTCTATACCTGTTTTGATGAGATTTTTATATCAAAAACATTCATAAAACTCAAATCCGAAAATAATATTCCAACAATCCATGAAAGCAACAATCATAAAGTATCCATACGACCATTAAAAAAAATCCTAGAAAGCAACAAATGCAACAATCCAAAAGCACCAAACGCAAAAGCAACACATCATCATCATCAGATTCTTCCTCTTCCACTTTCATCTTCTTCCTCATCTTCATCATCGATAATGGATTGGAAAGATGGTAGTGTCTCCTCGTTATCATCAGATTCTTCCTCTACATATGTGATTAAATTTTGTTAGTGAATCTAAAAAAGTAATATCAAATAAGTGTAAAAATTATAATAAGAATTTGTTTACTATTCTCATATGCTTCAAATTCTCTTAACCAATTGCGACTGCATATCAAAGCTTGAACATTTTTAGGAAGAAGACGGCTTCTATACTTGTTCAAAACGCGGGATCCAATGCTAAAAGAGGATTCAGAAGCTACTGTCGTGATAGGGATACTAAGCAAATCACAAACCATTGAAGATAGCTCACCATACTTTTTAGAGTTATCTTTCCAAAAATGCAGGATGTCTAAGCTCTGAAAATGGACCATGTCTAATGCCGGCTCTTCAAGATACGTTTCCAGAGAAGATTTTCCGCTAACGACATCACTTGATTTGCGAAAGGCAAAGAAATCCTGAAAATCAAAAGAACATAAATCGAATACATCACTCTATCATAAGAACTAAAACCAAACATATATATATATATATTATAATGAATAAATTAAATCCACGAGGCAAGGTCAATGCATATCATTCCACGTAAATCATGCAAGAAAACATATTAATCAAAGTCAAACTAAAACATGCAAACTCAAATTCAATGCAAACTCAAACTCAAGAAAGCTACTTACATCATAATTGGTAAAACTCCTTTTTTGTTTTTCATCATCTGCATTTTGTTGATCATATTCCCTTGAATGTGTAGATGGTGATGTGGACTTTGGCTTTTTCTCATATGATTCAAACAGCAGACGTAGTTGACTACGCAAGTGATCCATCTTTACTTTACAAGAACTCTGATCAAGCTTTCCAAAACAAAATTCTGCAAGTGTAAGCTTCAATCGTGGATCAAAGACGGTAGCCATTGCAAAAATATCACTAACTTCTTCCCAGTACTTATCAAACTTCTCCTTCATCGGTTTAATCATTTCTCAGACAATTTCATCCTTGCTTGATTCATTCACTTTCAGCCAGTTTTGAATCTTCCAAACCTGCATGAAGTACAAGTTCGTAGTAGGATATGTCGAACCTGACATAAGCTTAGTGATCTCATCAAATGGCTCCAAAAAATTACAAATTTCCTTTGCTCGAATCCATTCTTCATCAGTAGGAAAGGACTTGTAGTGTCTCCCATCAATCGTTTTAAGGTTAGAAAATGCAGCTCGGTATTTCATAGCCCTATTAAGCATGTGGTATGTCGAATTCCATCTTGTTTGCACATCCAATACCAAACCAGCTTTGAGATCTAAACCTACAGCATCGACACATTTTGCAAACACTATCTCACGCGATTCAGATGCTGTTACATATTTGATGCTCTCTCTGACTTTATGCAAGGAATCACCAATAACTTTCAGCCCATCTTGAACAATAAGATTAAGTATGTGAGCTGAACATCTAACATGGAAAAACTCTCCTTTACACAGCAAATCATTGCGCAATAGCAGCTGCGATTTTGCAATGTCTTGCATGGAATCATTGCTAGTCGCATTGTCTAATGTGATGGAAAAAACTTTCTTGTCAATTCTCCATTCTCTTCATGACTCAAGAAGCTCCATTGCTAATTTCATACCTAGATATTAAAAATAAATTGTACTCTCTTCATTGAAATTGAACGAGTGAGACAATATGCAAAAATTCTACAAAATTCATGCAAAACCATCGACAATTGATTTACGCAAAATTTGTACAAAATTCATGCAAAATTCATGCAAAAATTGTATGAGTGAAACCACATGCAAAACCATTGACAACTGATTTACGATCAAAATGTTCAAATTAATTTAAAATATAAAAATTCTACAAAATTCATACCTGTATGAGGTGGTGGGAGAGCACGGAATGCTAGGATTTTGTTTTTGAGCTTCCAATTTCGGTCGATGTAATGTGCCGTGAGACACATGTAGCTTTCATGCGTTATTGATGTCCACAAATCGGAAGTAAAGCTAATCCGTCCAGGAAGACTAGCTAGCTCCATCTTCAAGTTAGTTGTCTCGTTCTCATAGATACGGTAAAACATCTTTTGCAGCTGTGTTGCGACTGATGAACTTAACATCAACATTCAAGTATTTCCAAACTGCTCTAACTCTTCCATACTCCACGTAAGCGAATGGCAAATCATGCTGAATAATTGTCTTCGCTACCATCTCACGGAAAACAAAGTGATCAATCTTCCGTGCTTGTAGTTTGGCTTCTGTGTTGATCATCATTTTACCAACATCACCAGAAGTTCTAGGCGAATGAGCACATTTCAAACGATGTCTTCTTAAAGTAGCCGTACCGTTCTTGTGAGATTGATGCTTATATTCTTTCTTGCAATGTGTGCACTGTGCTTTTTGCGAGCCATCTTTCTTGGTAATAACAACAAAATCATCCCACACGTCTGACCACTTCCTACTCTCTTTACTCTTTTTCTTATCTGATGACTTTCCTTTGTCATCATCATTCATCTTCAGAATCAACCATTTTTTGTTTTTTCTTACTCGGCTGACTTGATTCACCATCAAACGCTTTTTTCTGCTTATTGTTCACTTCATCCTTATTTCTCTTTCTCGGTTGAGGAGTGAATTCTGTTTCAGCATCATCATCTTCAACATCAACTAGCTGTGGCTTTCTCTTATTCAGTTGAGATGACTTTCCTTTGCGATCATCAAGTGTAGACTGAAACATATTTTTCTTCTTCTCCTTCACGTGAGATGCCCTGCTTTTGCCATTATTCACTTCAGCCACACAGTGATTTCTCTGTCTCGGTTCAGGGGTGAGTTCTGTTTCAGAATTATCCTCAACATCTTCAACTTGAATGAACCTTCTTTTACGAACTTTTGATGGTTGTGACCCATCAGACTTTGCTCGTTCTTCTTCAGCGTTTAGAGCATTAATCAATCGTTGCGACTCAAAGTCCACAGATTGCAAATTCAAGAAGTCTGCAGAATTCTGCCAATAAGAATTAAGAACTTACGTTAATAATAAAATTACATGACGTTTATCAACAAATATGACTCTAAGGTGAAGTGGTCTATTCACGTGATCAAATATGAAATTAGGTGAAGTCTATTTACCACAGATGAATGAAACTAACGTGATCAAATCTGAAATTAGGTGAAGTCTATTGACCAAAGATGAATGAAACTTACCAAGTCCATTGTTCACGATGATCACGTCTCAGGCTCACGTCTTTGAAACACCTTCAGCCTCTGTCTCAGACTCTCAGTTGCTCAAACTCTCTGTCTCAGTCGCTCAAACTCTTTTTGAATCAAAAAATTAGCCGACTATGTAGTGCGAGTGCCTTTGAGTTTTGACTTGCCTTTAGGCTTTAGTTAGGGTTATATTCGTAGGGTTTATGTTTGAGAGCATCTAGTTGGTGCAAAAGGTTTTAAAAACTTGGATTTTAATTTAAATATTTACAATATTTAGAATTAATCAACCGTAAAAATCTTCAAATCATAACAAATCCTCAAATCCTCAAGATTTCTTAAAACTTCTCTAAGAGAGAGAGAGAGAGAATGAAACTGACCTTCCATTGTGCCTCTCTGCAGACATCTCGGTCCATGTTTCCTCTATACACTTTCTGCAGAACTACAACTATGAGTCTTGGTTAAACACAAATTTTTGCACGACAAGCGAAGAAGTACCAAAGTCATGGCAAAAAATAATGTGGAATTAAAAGTAAAACATACATCTGTCAAAGATGTCATCAAGCGCCTTGAGGCATCTCCATGAGTGATGAACTTCAACCCAATTTAGTTAGCTCGGTCAGACATTCCCACTCCTTCTCAAGCTCCTCAGTATTTGTAGCAGCAAGAACAATCACATTGCGGCAATAAAAAAAAAAATCAAATGGGTATCGAAGGAGGATGCTAAAATATTATAACTTTGAGTGGAGTTCTAAGAGCACCTACCAATGGCACCGAAAGCTTTTCATGATGTAGTATTTCAGTAATTCCTTCGGGTAACTGAGCCAATCCATATACGCAACAACAATGCATGTAATGAGGATAAACCATAGCAAAGTGACTCTGATGCTGTAAAATTTTAGCTTATATTGTCCGATCTAAGAGCCATGCCATGCCTGTGAGAACACACTTTATCAAGTTAGTATAAAAAAAAATCTGCAGACATATTCACTAGTTTTTTTATAGTGAAGATAATGCCAAATGATAGCCTACACACATTCTTCTTTACCAAAACGTTACTCTCGCACTCAAATAGAGAAAATACAATTTGCAATCTACCAAATCAATACTAATCGAGTAAAACATTTGAGCTCTACTGATATATTGGCAAAACGGTGCATTCTTTAGTGTGTACTTATTAAATCCAATTGAAAGAAACTTGTATGCTTTTTCCAAATTACAAGAAGAATACTTGTACAATTAAAGAAACTCATTCGTTAACAAGTTGAAGTGAATCGAAAGCATGATGACTTTGAACAATCGGGAAAAATCAGAAGAAAGAATCAATAAGTACAATTGAAAGCATGATGACTTTGAACACCTTCAGGAAGAAAGAATCAGAGAAACAGAAAAACAATCGAAAAAGATTTTAACACCTGGTCGGACCGGTTCCATTCTTCCCCATCGAATCCTATTGTGTTTTGCATCGGAATCGCATCGAAATCGAGTAGGAATTGCATCGCGTCGGAATTGCATCAAAATCTGTAAATCGGAGAAAAAAATGAATTTCAGCGGTTTGACCCGCAAAACCGCAGACCCGAGTCGGGTCAATCCGCACAATCCGAAAACCGCAAGGTTGAAACCCGCGAGACCCGCCGTTTTTTGGATCCATTTTTTTTAGTACAAGCCCGCCCCGCAGTGGGTTTAGTTGGGCCGAACCCGCGGGCTGTAGCCCATTTTGACATCTCTACTGTTATATAACCCTCCTCAATGTTTTGAAGGATTTGAACTTTCCCACCGGATTTATACATTGGATCTCTCTGTGTATAACATCGGCTTCTTTCTCAGTACAAGTAAATGGGGAACTAGCTGGCTATTTTCAGAGTGCGAGGGGGCTCCGGCAAGGGTGTTCTTTATCTCCATATCTTTTTGTCATAAGCATGGATGTGTTGTCCAAGCTTCTAGACAGAGCTGCGACTGGAAGGCGTTTTGGATACCATCCAGGGTGGAACAGGTCAGAAACTGCATCGGTTCATGAACATCGCGTTTCTTGTCATTTGCAGGAAGACTGTGTTTAATTGGTTCTGTGCTTTGGAGTATCTCAAATTTTTGGATGGCTGCTTTTAGACTTCTTCGGGAGTGCATTTGGGATTGGTCTGGAGCAGATTTAAACCCAAGGAAACCTAAAATTGCTTGGGCAGATGTATGCAAACCGAAGGAAGAAGGTGGCCTAGGAACCCTCAAGAAGGCAAATGAAGTCTGTTGTTTGAAACTGATATGGCGGTTTTTCTCTGGTTAACCGTTGCTATAGGTCACATGGATCGAAAGGAATATGCTGAAGCTTGACTCATTCTGGTCAGTTAAGGAGAATACAAGTAAGGGCCCATGGATGTGGCACAAGCTACTTAAATACAGAACAACCGCAAAGAAATTTTGTATAGTTGAGATAAAGGATGGGGAGACTACCTCCTTCTGGTATGATCAGTGGTCGCCGATGGGATGTTTAATGGATATAGTGGGGCCGAGAGGTATCATAGACATGGGGATAAAGCTGAATGCAACAATGGCAGAAGCGTGGCACACAAGAAGACGATGCAGACATCGAACCCCGATCTTGAATGATATTGAGGAAATTCTTGATAACAATAGACAGCGATGTGTATTGGGCTCCGCAGACGTGACTAAATGGAAAGGTAAAGGTAACAAGTATAAGCCATCTTTCACAACAAAAGACACATGGAACCATATTCGGACAACGACAAGTAAAGTCAATTGGCACAAGGGGGTTTGGTTCACTCACGTGACTCCAAAATACTCATTTGGCATTTGGCTTGCGATGCATAATCGCCTTTCGATGGGGGATAGCATGAATATATGGAATACAGGGGCTAGCTCGACTTGCGTTTTGTGCTCAGAGGTCATGGAAACGAGGAACCATTTGTTTTTCTCGTGCATGTTCTCCTCGGAAATCTGGTCGACACTAGCAAAGAATCTTTTCAACACTCAATACTCCACAAATTGGCAAGCGATTGTCAATCACATCAATGACAAAAGACTCAATCGTATCCATGGATTTCTTGCTCGATACATCTTCCAAGCTTCGATTCACACTATTTGGAGAGAACGAAACGCTCGAAGGCATGGCGAAACCCTAACTCCTTCTCGAAACATCATCAAATTCATCGATAAGCAAGTGAGGAACCAGCTTCTCTCGATCCGTAGCACAGACGATCGGCGATATGAAGAAGGGCTCCAAGCTTGGTTTGCTATTTTAGCTTAAAGTTATTATGTAATCTATCTATATTTTCAAATTCATCGATAAGCAAGTGAGCAACCAGCTTCTCTCGATCCGTAGCACAGGCGATCAGCGATATGAAGAAGGGCTCCAAGCTTGGTTTGCAATTTTAGCTTAAAGTTATTATGTAATCTATTTATATTTTCAAAAACTAAAACAGAAGTCGCATCTGATGTAAAAAGGTTTTTTCTTTGAATTAATTTAACATATAATTCCAAAAAAAAAAAGATTTTCCCGTAGGTCTGAAGGTAAAAATCAATGGAGAAGAAGCAAAAACGACGAAATTGTAAGTTTAGTTTTTTTTATTTTTTCCCCAAATTGATTTAGGGTTATAAAATAAAGTTCCAGCTGTTTGTTTTTTTTGTTCAAAATGATATACAGTTGCTAACTTCATGTCGTTAGTTTTACATTCCGTCTCGTTTTCAAACGACATCCATTTTTGCCATGTCATCAATACAGCTGAGGGTTATATAATAGGTTGACCAAGACTTGGTGAGGTTGACTTGCATTTTTAAGAGTTGAGGGTAGAGTTGCAAAACAAAACACAATGGAAAGTTTATTTGCAGAAAACCCTGATAAAATAGAGATAGAAAAAAGGTAGAGAAAACTCATAGACCTCCTAAACTGGTCGACCATGGCCACCATGGCCACCGCTTCTCCTTTAACCTTGCTTTCCCACTAAAGACCATTGCATCTCTTGGACTTTTTGTCTTGCCTTTCTCCTCGAGTTTTTATAGAGAAATCTCCAATCTCATATCTTGAATACTCTCTCGAGTCTAAAGTGGCAAATTGGTTGTGACGAAAGACATTCTCGTGCACAACTTCATGAACCAATGATTGAGTGGGAGTAGAAAAAGTTACCAAATGAGTGGAGGATGAGGTAGTGTTGTCGGGAACTACTAAAGAAGAAGGTATAGAAACTATCGTTGGAGTAACTTGTTCTGCCTCATCACATAGAGAGACAGTAGTGGATGTGATTGCACCAGGTGCAATAATAATGGTGACTGAAATATCAATAGCCTCAGCCAAGACAATGGGACTAGAGATAGAAGATACTGGAGTAACTTGCGGATATGTGGCCACAAGAGTGGCAGTGATAGCTGTTTCAGAGCTTGTTACACTTGGAACAACATTAGCTTTTATGGTTTCATCTTGCGACTTAGTACTAAATTCCAAAATATATCTTGATTCCTTATGGCCTAGATGACTACAATTTTCACATTTGGATGAAATCCAATAATATTCAACCTCCACCAAAGAGACAATGCCTTTCTTGACCCTAGCTGCAATCCTATGAGGGAAGCCTTTCTCTAACTCAACCTCAACCAATAGTTTTGCCTCTCCCATCAAGGTCGGGTCTAGCCTAGGTTTTTCAATGACCACTAGTTCTGCTAACCCAGAAGCTATCCAATAAACCCCACATGTGAATATAAACGGTTTGGATATTTTTTTAGAGTAAACTAAACAGGAACATAAGTGATTTCAAGCATAGCTAAGGTTGCTTCAGGGGTCCAAGGAGCAACAAACATTAAGAATTCATCAACATGCTCTAGTAGAAGCGTCAGGAATATGAAACAGAAAAGATGATTCACCTAATTGACGGGTGAAGATCTTACCCTTCTTACCCCATATCTTATTTGCCACTGCATGAACAAGACCTCCTGAAGGAGTTTTGCAACGGAAAAATTGACCAATCACGTAGTCCTTCTGGTTTTCGAGACCCAAGCGCCAAGTTACATTTGTTGTGGCTGGTATCTTCCTTCAGGCTACTTTGATAGACAATACATATGAATGCTTGTTGCAAGTAACATTTTTTTTTTTTGTGCAAATTATTTCATTTTCACCCAGGTGAGTCTTAACTAGTAGTATTCACACAAGTTCCTTCAAAACTTTTTTTTGCGGGCAAATAAGTATTCTTGCGATTGAACATAAGGTCAAAGACTTAGTTAAAAGTCGAACTATGAGGGCTCACGCCATACTTCTTATTTGTCGGAATTTATCTTGACTAGCGCTTCAAATTTGATACGCTATCGACTTTGCCATGTGCTCATATCTATATTATAAAATATGGAGGGAACTCTCTAATGGTTGACACCTCAGCATTTAAGAGCAAATGAGAAAATAGCATTTGTCTAGCTATCTATTAATTATATATAATAAAACTATTTAATTTAAATGTAAATGTTTAAAAAATTATTAAATCATAAACATAAAATAAATAAAACCCGAATTTAATATTGAAACATCTTTAACATTAAAGATTGTCATGTGATTTAATCGTTATATTCGAACTAATGAAAATAACTCAATCTCAATGTAAGAAAAAAGAACATATTATGAGAGATAAATGAAAATAAGTTAAGAAACTTTCAAACAATTACAAAATTAAAATTAAAGTAGAAATTAAAATAAAAAATCATAACACAAAAAATAATATTCAATAAATAATCAAAAATATAACAAAATTTTAAGAATAAAAAAATAAGATTGCAAAACAAAAAAAAAATAAAAATATGAAAGCAAAGATAAATACAAAAAAAAAAAGCGTACAAAAAAGAGATGAAATATATGTGACAACAAAAACTTAGAATAGTTAATTGAGAAAGTTAAAAACAAAAAGTATGAAGAACAAGTAATATTCCAAAAAGAAAATATATGAAAGAAATTACTAAGATCATTATGAAAAGAAAAAAAATTATAAAGAAAAATACAGAAACATTGTTAGTCGAATTGAAAGTTTAAAAACATATTATTTAAACTAAACCCGCGCGTAGTGCTCTTCTGGAGAGTCCACTTCATCAATTATATAGTTTAAAGTATATAAGCAATTAATTATTATTTTTTAAAATATCAAGTAACATAAATAAATATTAACATATGTATAATTATCTATACATAAAAACTATTAAATTTGAATTCAACTATTTAAAAATTATTATAAGTAGATAAAATTTAAATTTAATTTATAAATATATAAATTTTATATAATACATAATTTTAAATATATCATTCTATTTTATTTTTAGAGTGATTTAATCTTTATTTTTAAATAAATTAGGATAACTTAACTTTGATACAAGTGAAAAGAAATTATGATATTGAATAATTTAAAAAGTTAACTCCAACCTATAAAATCGTAAGACACAACAAAATATTTCATAAAAAAATCGAGAAAAAACAAATTATATATAAAAATATAGAGAAGAAGAAAAAAATAAAGAAAAAGAAGATTGAATACAATAATAAAAAAAAATTAAACATGGAAAAAGATATGAATTCAATGAAAGATATATAAAAGAAATTTTCAAAATGATAAATTAAAAAAAATAAAATTATTATAATATCAAGATTTAGACAAATAAAAAGAGTATGAAAATTGAAGAATAAATAAAGATTCGCAAAGTAATATATGAAAGAGATTACACAATTCATCAAAAAAAAAAGTACAAAATAAAATTCTTAAAAAAATAAAAATAAAATCAATAGTCACAATATAGATCTAAAAAATATATTATTTAAAATTTCAATTAAAATAAAATACGCGCATAGCGCGGATTTTCTCTACTTATAATAAATGAGAATTAAATTTAAATAATTTATTATTGGTTTATACTTTAAGATTCTAAATTACTTTAGACTAAGAGATTGTTGAACGACGTGTGTAACCACTAACCCACCGCCATTAACCAATAGACAGATAACTAGTCTATCATAAAGAATGCATTTAACATTGATGGGAGCAAAGGAAGGTATAAACATAATTAAAACAGTCTAAACTAATTTATATATTTAATTGTGTACTGTGAGATACGTCCCTAAAATATTAAGTAAAGATAAAAAAAACCGGATCCAACCGGTTGGATTGACAATAAACCCCAAAGAGAATTAGGGGAGGGGGTTATTGGGACATTGATTTTAAAGAATTTTTAAAATTTTGAGATTCTATTATTATTGGTTTATAAATTTTTAAAATCTTAATAGAATTCATTGTTATTGATTTAAAGATTTTAAAATTTCATCCAACATCCTTTATTATTTAAAAGTTTTCATTAGCATCTCAAATTTCTATTTTTTATTTACTTTTCTGATTTATTTTTCTTTTCTAATTTTAATACTAATTTTTTGATTTTCCTTTTATTATTAGTAATTGATCATACAATTTCCTTAATTTAAATAAAAAACAGAAAAACTTATTTACTTTTTCTTAATTTTCTTATTTACTTTTCTGATTTTTTTTTTCCTTTTTGTATTATTAATCGATTTGTAAACATTCTGTTAAAATCTAATTGGTTGAATGTTTTTAACACGTGTCACGATCATGTTAAAAACTAACTTTGACGCATCCTACTTTATATAATAAGATAGATATAATAATTTATTCTAAAATTTTAGCGAATTATTTATCCTACTTTTATCATAATTAAAATCTATATTAGGATCCGCAAATACATAGATTTATAATAATAAAATTTCAAACCCGTTAAAATAATGTTTTTAAAAATATAAAACAAAATCGGATCACTACTGAAATAAATATATGAAAACACACAAAAACTAAATCTAAGAGTTATTTATTTATTTTATTTCTCATTTATTTTTAATTAAAACATCCAAAACACAGAATCTGTTTGCGGGTGCTAAGCAACATTAACCATATTTCTCATATATTTGACACACTTTATCAACTATGTTTTTCTGTTCCGCTGCGTTAAAAACTTTGATATGCAATTCGAATCCTTCAAGTATGTTAACGATCTCCCATTAACTCTTTTCAAGCAAATAAATATCTATTTCTCTTCACATTCATCTCCCGTATATGATTTATCTGCTCTCTAGAGAAGTTATGCTTCTCAAAACTCGCATCAAAAGGATCTTTACATGATTATTGCTATCTTTCTCTAAATTGAGCTCATCATCTAATATAAATCCTTTTGTTTTATTTTATTTTTCTTAAATTGAAATTATGCTTCTCAAGACTCGCATCAAACGCCTCTCTACATGATTTTTGATATACTCCTTCTCATTGAGCTAATCATCGTTAATGCCATATCAATAGCATCTAATTTTTTTTAATTGATATATATACCCTAATTAATCTAATTTACTTTTTCTTTTTATTTTTCTTTTTTTAAATTGAAATAGATCCTTTAGTTTTATTTTCTTTTTTCTTAATTGAAATATATCCTACTTAATTTTATTTTACTTTTTAATGTAAATCGATAAATTTAACATTTTTTAATTTTTTAAAAATATTTTTTTGGAAATTCATTTTTATCTTATTATATAAATTTAAAAATAATATTTTACCAAGACACATGTCAAAATCTAAATCGATAAACTTGACACATGTCGAAATCTTTCCTTTTATTTTATTTATTTCTCTTTTAAAAATAGATATAATAAGATTTCGTGTTCTGTTAAACCCTGGCCATTCGAGAACCCTTTAACAGAAAAGGAAATATATACCATATGCACTTCGTGCGTGTTAGTACCCATATCACTACAGCTGTTGATATGAATAAAACTGGAACAAGTAGGACAAAATACTTAAGTCAAAAAAACAAAAGAAAGGGAAGGTGACGAAGGAGAAAGTCGAGGAGGATCCTCTCAGCCCGATGGCGCGTATACTCCAATCGCCGAGCATAGACAGTTGCATTATCTCGATGATCGGTTTCAAAACGAAGATTAATCCTGACGTTATTCTAGATGACTTGAAGCATTACGTTTACAAGCATCCTCGTTTCTGTAGTAAACTGGTAATTGCCACACAAACACATACATTATATAACTAATTCTACTTAGGATTTAACATTGTGTTTTGTTTGGTCTGCATTGTGTAAACCTTAGAGTCAGATAATGGTGCAAGATGGATTAAGACCAAAGTCAACGTAGAAGACCATGTATATGCACCATACATAGACCCACAAGAGATCAACAAAGATGGAGAAAGCTTCGTTGATGACTATGTCTCACGCCTAACGATGAATCCTCTCGAAAGATCAAGACCATTGTGGGACATACACATCCTAAATGTCAAAACATCTGATGCAGAAGCGGTCGGTGTAATGAGATGTCACCATTCTTTAGCAGATGGAATGTCTTTGATGTCCCTCTTGGTGGCCTGTACCCGTAAAACATCAGATCCCGAGGCATTTCCTACCATTCCTTACATAAAACGGCGTGAACGATTTCTGCCGCACAGCCTTAGAAACAAAAGCCACTTTTTAAGGTTAATATTTGCGATTTATTATGCGGTGAGATTGATTTGGAATACCATTGTAGATCTTCTGGAGTTCTCGGCGACTGTATTGTTCTTGAAGGATACAAAGACACCTCTTAATGAGAATGGTGGTGTCGAGAATAACCCAAAGAGATTTTATCACCGAACTGTCTCATTGGATGATATTAGATTTATAAAAAACGCTATGGACATGGTGAGTTACTAGTTGTTCGGTTGCAAATGATTTTTTTTCCATGAATAAAAATTGTGATTTTGAAATTTTCTTCATTTTATGTGTGTGTGTGTGTGTGGCTAGACTATCAATGATGTTCTATTGGGAGTTACACAAACAGCTCTTTCCCGCTATCTGAACCGGCGATATGGTAATATTGAAATTCATTATATAAATATACATATATGTTGTGAAGTAGGTGGAATCGCACTTGGAAGAAAACAATAAACCTAGAGAGAAAAACGAATTGAGACAAACACCCATTTTAATGTTTCTTTATTAATGTGTGAACAAGTGAAAAAGTTAATTACAATTGTAACATTTTGTATTTATAAGCCACAAAACTTGGTTTCTAATCTTTATATATTAATTGAAAATTATTTTTAAAAAGTACTTTTATTTTTTTAAATATTTACAGTACTGCTATTTTGCTTATGTGTCACCACCACATTTATTCTTACCAACTTTTTAAAAAAAACTTATTTCAATAGACTAATTACATTATATGTCATTATCTATTATATTTTTCAAACATATGTTATTATTCATTTTCTAACAGAAAAAAATATTACACGAAATAATATAAATCCAGTATATTTACAAACTATTTAAGATATGCACAAAAATATATTATTACACAATAGTTTTTCAAAAAATTACCAAAAATATGTTTATAATCATTATGTAAATACAGATAACTGCATATAATGCAAAAATTACAAAAAATTAGTTCCTCTTTGGGGAGTCAAATTTAAGACATCGATTAAGACATCGAAGTAAGTATAATCACACACACCCACTTTTACAAAGATATTTCATACGTATGTCCATCAATTTCTTTAATATAATATTTAAATTTAATGTGTTTAAACAAAAAAGGAAAAGTAATAATACCAAAATTAGCTAATTAATATATAATAAATATTTATTAATTATTGCTATATTAGGTAATAAAATTAGGAGTTAATTATGAATTTATTCTTATTTTAGATAATAATTTATTTTTATTCAAATCGATTTAACATTAAATTTTGATGTAATTAATATTATATTTTAGTAATCAATTAATAAAAATATCAATGTTTAATTATCTCATATACCGTGATCATGACCCAACTATCAATAGTATTGTATGATGTTTAATTTTTAAATTAATTTATTTAACAATTAAATTACACTATGTTTCATAAAATCTATAAAACAAAATACTAAATTGTAAATATTATAACATAATGTTATATAAAACTCATATAAAATCAATTACATTATTTTTATATAATTTAAAAATTATACCAAATTAAATAAATAATAAAATTTTCACTCCGTGCAGAGCACAAATTATTACCAAGTTCCACTTAATAAAATAGGTTTTTTTCTAAACCCAATAAAAACCATACCCCAAATCCCTCCAAACGATTATGCGTGTGCTTGTGACTCTATTCTTCCAGCTGAACCCAGCTTGAGCAAGTTGACCCGTTACTGACGTAGCGGAAGCTATAACATAACTCGAAGGTCGCAAATTCTGAGATATCTTGATCTAGAGGTCGTGAATACGATATCTAGGGTTCTTGAATCAGAGGTCACGAATACGTTGTCTAAGGTTCTTGATCTAGAGGTCGTGAATACGATGTCTAGGGTTCTTGAACCAGAGGTCTTGAATACGATGTTTAGGGTTTTTGATCTAGAGATCGTGAATACGGCGTCTAGAACAATAAGAGGTCGCGACGTAGAGATGCCTAGGTACGATGTAGTAACTGATAGGAGTTGCGAAATCGATTGTTTAGTCTGCGAATGCCCAAACGAATCACGCGTCTTGAGATCATTGAGATCCCTAGTTCTAGCAGATAACAAGAGATAAAAGAAAGCAAAGCTTCTTTGATAATAATTTAATAAGTCGTGTTCCTCACAAATCAAGGCATCGACTATACATATAAGATAGATTAAAACCCTAAGCGTTTAGTAAAAGGAAAATATAATGCTTATCGTTAAAAAGGAAAAGAACAATAGAAAAAGGAATATAGCTAAAACCCAAAACCAAAGCAAAATATAAATAATGATATACGCTGCATCATGTCACCCGGAGTAGAAAAAGATTTGTCCTACAATCATCTTCTTCATCTTGCCCAACAAATGGACACAAATGCTTGACATTGAAGACATCGGATGATCGAACATCGGGAGGAAGCTTCAACTGATAGGCATTAGCGTTGATCTTCTCCAGGATTTCCAAGAGACCAATCTTACGAGCTTTGATCTTGTTGTATTCGCGAGGCGGAAATCTGTCCTTGGTCAAAACTGCCCACACCAAATCTCCTACCTTGAAATGGACATCGCCACAATGACGGTCCACAAAAGCTTTATACTTGGCCGAAGAAATCTGCAACTTGTCATGGACTTGATTGTGAATTTATGACAAATAGCAAGAAAATCAATAGATTGGCCATGATCTCGAGTGGCATCAGGCGCAACACCAAGGTCGATTGGACCACGCGGAATAAACCATAAATGATGCAAAAAGGACTGAACGTAGTACTCCGATTGACCCGATGATTATGAGTAAATTCAGCTTGACATAAGATAGTATCCCAAGACTTGATGTTCTCTCCCACCAAATATCGCAACATATCTCCCAACGATCTATTAGTGACCTCCGTCTGACCATCGGATTGAGGATGATAAGCATAACTCATATCAAGGCTCGTGCGAAGAAGCTTCCATAAAGAACACCAGAAATGACTTAAGAAACGAGTCACGATCAAAAACTATTGAAAGTGGGAGACCATGAATACGATAAATCTCACGGAAGAACACTTGTGCCACCTGAACTGCATCCGTTGTTTTCTTGCAAGGAACAAAATGTGCCATCTTTGAGAAACGATCCACGACCACAAAGATTGAGTCATTCACACGCTGAGTATGTGGTAAACCCATCACAAAGTCCATACTAATGTCTGTACATGGCTGAGTTGGAACCGGGTGTGGCATGTAAAGACCACAATTGCTCACATGACTCTTTGATAACTGACACACAACACACCTTTCAACAAAATGAGCCACATCTTGACGTAGAGTAGGCCAAAAAATAGATTCAGCGACCAAGTGCAATGTCCTCTCTCGTCCGATATGACCTTCACCATGCAGTTCTTTGATTATTTGCAACCATAAGCTACAAGCTGGAACATATAGACGATTATCTCAAAAGATGAAGTCATCTTCGAACACATAATCATCATCACAACCTTGCTGCAAAGCGGTCCAAATCTTCCCCAAAAAAGGATCTTGAGGGTACAACTCTGCAGAGACGAAAAATCTAGGAACCGAAACATGAAAAGTAGCAAGGAGAGAGTGACATCTACTCAAAGCACCAGCTACTTTATTAGTACGCCCTGACTGATGCTTAATGACGAAAGTGAATTGATGTAGAAATGCAATCCATGACGCATGTCTCGCCGAGATTTTATCCTGACTTCCCAAGTGTTTCAAAGCATCATGATCAGTGTAAAAAATAAATTCCTGATGAAAAAGATAATGACGTTAATTTTTAATAGCTTGCACAATAGCATAAAACTCAACGTCATAGATACTGTAGCGAGCACGAGATCCTGCAATTTTCTCGCTGAAGAAGCCGGCAGGGCGACCATGCTGGCTCAACACCGCTATCCTAATGTAACTCAAAGACCATCGAAAAATCAAGGATAGCCAAAATCTGCGCGGAAACAAGGTTGTCTTTGATGGTTTCAAAGGCTTTATTAGCGACTGGTGTCCAAATAAGCGATGTACTCTTCATACAATCCGTCAATGGAGCCGTAATATCGCTAAAGTGATGCACAATTCTTCTGTAAAAGGAAGCGAGACCATGGAAACTTTGAACATCTGAAATAGAACGAGGAGTAGGCCACGATTTGAACTTTACTTGGACCCACCTGGAAGCCTTGATCAGAGATAATATAACCCAAGATGAGCACTTGAGAGACACCAAATATGCACTTCTTTCAAGCCGTAAATAACTGATCACGTCGCAAAACAGTGAGAATCTCCGACAAGTGACCCAAATGGCTGGACAAATCAATACTGAAGATGAGAATATCATCAAAATAGACGACCATAAATTTGCCAATGAAGGGTCGTAATGCTTGATTCATAATGCGCATGAACGTGCTAGGAACATTGGACAGTCCAAACGGCATTAGCATCCATTCAAATAGACTTTCACGAGTCTTGAACGCTGTTTTCCATTCATCTCCAGGACGAATCTGAATTTGATAATAACCACTTTTCAAATCAAGCTTAGTAAAGATGGAAGCACGACCAAATTGATCCAAAAGATCATCTACCACGGAATAGAAAAGCGATATAGTATCGTAATTTTGTTAATGGCACGACTATCTACACACTTTCGCCAACTACCATCTTTTCGGTATCATTAATGCAGGAACTACAGTCGGACTTAAGTTCTCGCGCACGTGTCCTTTGTGGAGAAGTTTCTCTACTTGGCGTCGAAGCTCATCATGTTCATGTGGACTCATGCGGTAAGGTGGACGATTAGGAAGGACTGAATTAGGTACCAAGTTAATGTGATGTTGAATATCACGAAGAGGAGGTAGCCCATGTGGTAAGTCTTTGGGAAATACGTCATGAAACTCATTAATCAATGTGCAAAACGCATCTGGAACCATGTGATATATCATGGTTTTTACAGGTTTTTAACCATGATATAAATCTTATTTATAGAGTCTTTTGGTCTTTTTAGAGTCCTATTAGAGTCTTTGCGGGTTCAGGTACGTTTGGAGCATAATTGGAGATTTTGAAGCATTCTTGAGCATTGTAGAACAAGCTGCTGAAAACATGAAATCGGAGTCAAGTTGGATAAACATTGTCGATCGACACTGTTCATGGGTGTCGATCGCCACCACTCGAGCCAAGACAAAACGCGAGTTTTACAAGTTTTGAAGAAAAAAAAATTGCCCATAAGTTTTTATTATTTGCAAAAGTGTCCCACTCGTGTTTTAACCTTTATTTAAGGAGTTCAGAGCCATTGTTTAGGCTAGACAAGTTTTATTTTAGAGAGATTTTGGGGAGATAGATCATATACTCTGTTCTTGAGAGATTTTGAACCCCTTCATTTCTCTCCTTTATTATTTTATGCAAACTACTTTAATCTTGATGTTTGTCTCATTCACCATGTCTGAGTAGTTTGTTAGTTAGGTTTAGGGTTATTCAAGGGTTGATGATAAGTTGTTAGAATTGAATTACTGTCGGGATTAACCTACTTGTTCTTCATCTGGATTTGTGATTAATGTTTGTTCTAGCTTCATGACCTAGAATCTGATCATAGGTTGTTTAATAGATGCGAGAGTATTATTGATTGCCTAAACTAATGTTAGATGAGCAAAATATCTATTCGCAAAGAGATTTAGTTTAAGAATTTTGTGAACAATCGAACATGTTATTAATGCTTGTCTGAATTGTTGGAATTTGCAAAGAGAATTGAAACTGTAATTTATGCATAGATAATCTCTGCAACGAGAGTTGATTGGTTTTACAATTGTGTTTCGAGTTCTAGAACGGTTCTTAATAAATTTTCTGACAGTCTTCTATTCTCCAATTTGGAATCATACTTGCGAATTTCCCATAACCTAGCTTTTTGTCTTCTAAATTTACCAAGTCTTTAATTGTTTGTTGTCTTTTACTTTTAATTTTATTTTTATCTTAATTCGAACTTAGAAGTCTGTTGTGTCACTATCTAATTCTCTGTGGATTCGATCCCTAAGTACTACGATTGATCTCTTAATTTGAGAGAGTACCTCTAGGGTAAATTTGAGCATATCAAACGACAAGACCATTGGCATTGCAACCAATGCCCAAACCATCGCTGCATCACATAATTCAGCTTCAAACTCTGATTTAGGTAAAGTGAGAAGAGAGACTGCGATGAAGAACCAGGAGAGATGGTGTTTTCCCGACCAGTGGATGGTACCGCCAAATCAGATTTCTCCTTAGACGACAGCAATGTGATTGTGCAATCCCCAAATAAGAAGCTATAAGTGTTATCCCGTCCCTTGTGTATTGCATCACGATCAAACTGCCAGGGGCGACCCAACAAAAGATGGCAAGCATCCATAGGCACAACATGACAACAGACCGAATCTTTGTAATTTCCCAATGAAAACCCAACTGTAACTTGTTGTGGCACACATAACTTTGTACCATTGTTCAACCACGCGAGTTTGTACGGAGACGAATGTGCTGCAACCAAAAGACCTAATTTTCGAACAGCATCTTGAGCAATCACATTGGCACAATTACTCGAGTCGATAATAAGCTTGCAGACTTTCCCGTTGATGGTGCAAGTTGACCGAAAGAGATTAGAACGCAACCAAGATTCTTGAGAAGCTCTTGGTAGCAAACAGTTACGACGAAGTACCAAACTCAAACCTGTATCACAACGAATAAAATCTTCGGTTTGTTTCTGGTTAAATTCATACTCATCAAAGCGTGGCTCAAGATCGTCAGTTTCGTAAACCACCAACCCCCTCCTTGGTTGCATCGAACACGCTGTTTGAATATGATCCCTTTCCCCCACAAGTAAAACAGCGTAATGCATTAGTTCTAGCTGGTCTAGAAGACGCAATCGGACCTGAAGTTGTCCCTGCTTTTGAGAGGTCATGACGATTCACGGCCACATCAGAAGGAAGGGTAGCTTCATTGATTATTGAGGTCTGGAAACGGCTACGCCAGGACGAGGTTGACCATGTTGGACGAAGTTGACCATGTTGGACGAAGTTGAGTTTCCATTTCAATGGATCGTTGATGAGCTACAGAGACAGAAACGAGACTAAATTGTTGAAGAGCCACTTGCAATTGAGAACGTAATCCGCCAATAAAATGTGATACCAATTGTTCTTCAGTCTCAGATTGTGTCATTCGGGCCGTCATATGGAAAAATTATGTCGCTTAATCATCGATAGATCGGCTACCTTGACGAAGATTTTGTAACTTGTTATACAAGGTACGCTCGTAATTGTACGGATGAAAGCTGCGTCTCATATGTTTCTTCAAACACTCCCAAGAATCAATCCGAGTTTTACCAGAACGTCGACGAGTCTCTTTAAGCTGAGTCCACTAAGCTGACGCATATCTCTTGAAACGAGTTGCCACCAAAGAGACGCGCAACATGTTTGAAATCAAATATCTCTTCCACCATGTTTAACCAATCGATGAATTTCTCTGGGTTTAGGGTTCCTCCAAATTCAGGGATGTCCAATCTGAAACCGGATTCCCACCGTGATGGAGGATTGATGTGTGCAAGCTCTCGTTGCTTGTCATGTCGTTCATCATATCGTTCCTCGTGTTGAGCATCTCTGCGTTCATTGTTTTCTTGTTGTTGTCTCTGCTCATGAATAGGAACTGCGAAAAGATTCTCGTTTAGGTCCTCATGATCAGAAACATCGTCTCTCCTTCCTTGTTTATGATCTTTGCGACCGTAGTGTCGGTCATGTTGATCTTCCAAAACTGTAGTTAAAGCGTTCTCCACCGCTGCTTTGAGAGCATCATGTAACCCAATAGTGAAATTCTCCAACGTATGAAGAAACTCGTCTTTCTGTTCTTCAAACGTGGGTTTGCGAGGTGCCATGTCGATGCTGGTCCGAGTTCTAATTAAGAATTTAAAACTTCTAGATTCTGATACCAACTGATGTAGTGTAAGCTATAACCTAAGTCGAAGGTCACGAATTCCAGGATATCTTGATCTAGAGGTCGTGAATACGATGTCTAGGGTTCTTGAACCAGAGGTCGCAAATACGTTGTCTAGGGTTCTTGATCTAGAGGTCGTGAATACGATGTCTAGGGTTTTTGAATCAGAAGTCGCGAATACGATGTCTAGGGTTCTTGATCTAGAGATCGTGAATACAATGTCTAGAATAATAAGAGGTTGCGATATAGCGATGCCTAGATACGATGTAGTAACCGATAGGAGTTATAGATTGAATGTTTAGTCTGTGAATGCTCAAATGAATCACGTGTTTTGAGATCGTTGAGAACCCTAGTTCTAGCCGATAACAAAAGATAAAAGAAAGCAAAGCTTCTTTGATAATAATTCAATAAGCTGTGTTCCTCACAAATCAACGCATCGACATATATAAGATAGATTAAAACCCTAAGCGTTTAGTAAAAGAAAAATATAATACATATCGTTAAAAAAAGAAAAAAAATAATTGAAAAGGAATATAAGTAAAACTCAAAAACAAAGCAAAATAGAAATAATGATATACGTTATATCAGTTAATTTCTCTCTAGCTCAAGCAGGCTTCGATCCTTAGCATATTTTTGTCACTAAAAACAACAATATATATATATATATATAATGCATCAAATGATCAGAACTATGTTTGATATGTTATATGTGTGTGTGTTGTTTCGTGGGAAATAAGGCGACACAAATGTTGAGGGAGGAACATCGACATCGGATCTGAACAATCTTCCAAGTAAAATACGACTTCGCGCAAGTTTTCCAGTAAGTTTAAGGCAGGAGATCGGAATCCAGGTTACCTATAACTACCCCTTAAATTCATCCCATATAAAAACGTCAAACCCCTAACCTTTAAAAAAAAAAACAATTGCATGAAGCCTGTGGGGGATATGTTGGCTAAGGATTCAAAATGCAGATGGGGAAACTACTACGGGATGGTTCTTATTCCGCTCTCCATTACTTTAGAAACCGATCCATTGGTTAATCTATCAAAGACTACATCCATTTTGGAACGAAAAAAGCAATCTCTTATGGCTGCTCAGATATATTCAAATAACGAGTTCCTCTTCAATATTTTCGGACCTAAGGTATATATTGGATATACGGGCACTCAAAGTTACTTGCTTTTTTCACTGTGAGGACATTTTATGACACTCGTGTTATTGTAGATAGGAGCAGTATTGCTCAACCGATCAGTGTCGAACACAACAACAACCTTTTCAAACATCGTTGGCCCTGTGGAAGACGTAAGTTTACACGGCAATCAAATCTCTTACATCGCTCTAAGCTGCTATGGAAAGGGACACACACAAGTAAGTTTTTGTTTTTTTTTTTTTTTTTTTTTGGTAATTGAAAAACTGAAATGATGAGTTTGTATGAAGAGCTTGTTTTTGGTAGGAAAAAAAAAATGAGCTCTTCTTGATTACTATTACAAACTCATCCTTTCAGCTTTTCAATTACCAAAAAAAAAAAGCTCGAATATATTCATAAGTTTATATATTGTGTTTGGTAGGGATTGTCGATACATTTCATAAGTTATGCGGAGAAGATGATGATTTCCATGGCGGTGGATCCAGCAGTCATACCAGATCCCCACAACATTTGTGATGAAATGGAAGAGTCTTTGAAAGCTATAAAAGACGCTATTTCTAGTAAAAGTGGCCCATTTGTTTGATCAGATCATTGAAACCATTATTGGTTTGTATGAAGATTTTGTATATGTTGTGATGAAACCATTAAAAGACGCTATTTCTAGTAAAAGTGGCCCATTTGTTTTATATAAAATCCAAAACAAAACAAAAAAACTGCAAATACGCGGGTGTATCACTGGTAGCATAATTGGGGTTGAATCCACTTGGGGAATTTAGTAACACACAAAGAATCCAATCCAAATTCAAATTTTAATTTAAGACAAGAGAAATAGAAAAGCAATTTAAGCAAGGAACTCAAAGATCAAAGCAAAGTCAACAAAACAAAAAGATAAGCAAAGATTGATCAATTATAGGATATGGACCATGAGAGAAGGTTATTGATTAGGTATGATATTACAGATCAACTAATTGACGATGCTAGCGTGCTCAATCAAACTCATGAATTTTAAAGCATATATCAACAAAGAAGACTAATTAATTCATTCTCATGTTCATTTATTAATCACTTAACTAATCAAGACTTCCAATTGAAATCAACTGATTAGTAATCTTTAAGCATGAGTATATCAAGCCTAGCTACAATGCATCTTAATGATCAATTTTTATTGGTTAATAATGAAAAGCATGCATTAGAGTTGATATAGACATTTTACGAAACACATTCCGAGCATAAAACATCCAAAACTAATTAAAAGAATAATGATATAATGGTAATACATTTTTTTTATCCGAGTTCAAAACCCTATTTGGGATGTAAGACTAGTTTTAAAATCAAAATATTTAAAAGACGATCTTTGTATTTTTTATTATTTTGTAACACTTCCATCTGCAATTTAATAGAATAAAGTTAATATATATATATATATATATATATATATATATATATATATATATATATATATATATATATTTAAAGGACAAAACATAACAATGCATATATGATCATACATACATACGTACAGTATGTCAGTATATCTGTATATACATAATCATCTCAAAATTATCGGACAAAACATAATAATGGATATATGATCCTACATACAGTATATGCAAAATACTTTATATCATGCACTAATTTAGCTAAGATATATTTCCCATATGTTCCTTTTCTTTCTTGTAAGTAGCATGAGATTCTGTTTCAAAAAAAAAAAAAAAAAGTCGCATGAGATTTACTTGGGCTGGGTAAACAAATTAAAAGCCATGAGTTATTTACCTTATTATATCCTTTCTCCTCACACGTTTTTAAAACATGCACCCAATTATAGGCTATAGCCTTAACATACTTTTCCTTCGGTTGTGTTTGAAATTTGTTCACTTCGATCAGATGGAATTGGCAGTACCAACCTTGTAGATTAAGCCGGTAAATAACTAAAAGTTCTTCGAAAGCCCCCAGGTTTAGTATGAAACTCTTTACTCAAGCATGAATTCTAGAAAACAATTATAATCCTCGAACAATACTTCTCCACCAGTCAGTCACACTCTCCCTTATTCTAAATCCTCGTTTCTCTGGTGTGATATTTTTAAATACAATATGTAGATCAGCGATTTGAAAGCTAGCTTATAAGATCTGACGGTTTTTGATTTTATTATTACTAGCCTAGACGCGTGATTCACGTTAATCAATTATACACCAAATATAACCAATAATATTTAGTTTTTTTGTTCAAGACCAATAATGTTTAATTACTTTGACAAGCAAGGTGTCACTCGGCATCGCCGTAGTAAGGTTAAAACATTTAAATTAAATATATCAGTATTATTAGTCTATTACTCTAAAGAACTGTAACGGACGACGCATCTATCTTTGTATGCCAAGAATCGTATAGTTTTATAAAAAAAAAACGGGTTTCGACGTACTCGTATAGATTTTTTTTTTTTTTTTTTTTTTGCTAATGGATATACGTACTCGGTACTTGTATAGTTACTTTTAACTATTGAAATGAAATTAATGGTCCACCATCTACATTTCTTTTGTGTGTGAGTGGTTACATTTAACATCCGTGAATAAGAGATTTAACCACCCACACAAAGGAGCGACACAACCCACTCGACGAGGGAACTTCACGCTATGTACGTGAATTTTCAAATATAGAAATCTAATTAATTAAACACTTGACAAATGATTAAATCGAATTCTTGTCCTCCTATTGGTCAGAATGCGTTGGCCACAAGCGCCCATCAGCTATTTCTAGATTTTTTTGCACCCACTAGATCTCGATATATATAAAGACATTTTCGAAATTTGTTTCGATTTGGAAGGGCAAAATAAATATATCATTAATTCATTATTATATCTGGATATTCTACTAATACGTAAACTTATTTATATACTATGAGGTCCAAATGTTTTTGGAACGAAGATCAAATGGGATTTCAATCACTTTTTCATGATAAATTTATATGAATAATCTTTTCTTATAATTAATAAAAAAACATTCGCAATGTTATAGATAGATAAACTTTCCTTATATTTAATTTCCTCTACCGGTAACTAGGATTGTGATATGATTAGCATCTTTCATGGGGACTAGTTTGTCACATGAAACCATACACTTTGAATATATTAACCATACACTTTGAATATATTCCATATAAAATCCCCACAACATGTCTTTCTGCTTTTCTTTTAATAATGTTTTTGTAAGTTACACTTTTTCCATTGGGTGATTTTAATTTAAACCTACAGATAATAAGAAAATTTAAAAAGTGGAGTATAATAACTAAAAATTAGTTTGATACACATTACACACAAAATTATGACTTTTTTGCCCTTATAAATATTTTCTGTGATTTTTGTTGATAACAATTCGATTATCATGATAACTAATATGATATCACAATACAGTAAAACCTCTATAAATTAATAATGTTGGGACTTCAAAATTTTATTAATTTATAAAAATATTAATTAATCGATAAATTAATAAAATATTAATTTATAGAGATATTTTCCGGTTCGAATTCTTAATGTTCATCAAAATACAAAAAAAAATATTTTCAACAATATAAATTTCATTTAGAAAATAGCATATCAATAAATTTGCAAGATAAGCCAAAATCATTTATAAACTTCAAACACAAATATAATCATATCTTACTATATTACATTATTTATATATACATAAATGTATAATTATTAATTTATGTAATTATTGGGAAAATATTTTTATATAGGAGTTCTAAAAAAACTATTATCTTATTATCTTATCGAATTTTGCTAATTTTTACATTGCCCCGACTCGGGACCGGCAAAAATTATTAACTTATAATGATTATTAATTTATTGAGTATTAATTTATAAAGGTTCAACTGTATATCTAAGATAATATTCATCGACCATTCTCTAACACTATTCATTTGAGATTAACCATCTTATAACACTTTTATCATACGGTTAACATGTTAAACTAATTAGCATATCATAGAAAATTACCGTGTTAAGTATGTTATCATATCATAAATGATCATGTTAACTTTGTTATTGTGATACCTTTCGTACTAACATTTTTATCATTTGAGGTTAACCATCCTACAATACTTTTATCATACGGTTAACATGTTAAACTAATTAGCATATCATAGAAATTATCGTGTTAAATATGTTATCATATCATAAATTATCATATTAACTTTGTTATCGTGATACTTTTCGTGCTAGCCTTCTTATTATTTCATAAAATTATGAATTAACTAACTTTGTTAACTATACAAGTTATGCACAATTATTTCTATAATTACTTTAGCTAACCGTTCTCATCATTATCGCTAACGTTATTATTGCAGCCGTCTATCAGCGTTACCACTGCCACCATCGCTATACGTTGCGATCATCACTGTCATCATCAACGTTGATCACCACCGTTATCTTCTTCTTCCTTTTCCTATTTCTCCAGCTTCAATCTTCTCTTTCTTTCTTTTTTTTTCTCTTTCCTTTTCTTCTTCTTTCTTTTCTTTCATTCTTTCTTATTATTATTTTTTGCTTCCTTCGGTAAAGCAATCTCAAATAGGGACTAAGATATCTTTTAGGCATGAATAGTGTATGTCAGATTTTACACTTTACTGTTAATTGTCAGATTTTTTGGAGGTAAACATTGCAATTTCTCTTTTCCATTTGTCAAAAAAAAAAAAGTTACACTTTTTCCACATCATTAATTTAGTAACGGCCCCTTTGAGTAATTGTTTTTTTTTTCCTATCGTAAAAGAAAGAGAACTACCCAACATATGTATTATTACGAAAATAAAGTACGACAACATTTATATGTAAATTATGTATTTTCGGCTTGAATTTCTTAAACGTTTTAGTTAATATACCTCTTGACAAAAAAGTATAAAAAAAAATTAAGAAAAAATAATTCTTCAAAAAAGAAGTTTTGTCCTTCAATTTTATTTCATTTGATTTTATAAAAACAAACTTTTTAAATTTATATTAAATACTTTGAACCACCCTATCGTCTAAGGTTTCCCAGAAACAAAATGTGCACAAAATCATTGTCAGAAAAAAACGACTGGTCCAACAAATATAGTCGAAAAGTCATAATAAATCGTCGAAATCACATATGTAGTTTGATTGAAACATTTTAAACTGCACCAAATCACAAAAATTCTTCCTAACAAAATAATTAAAAATAAACAAATAGTTCTCTGTTCACATTAATTTCTTTGCCCCACGTAGCACCCTCTCTCTCTCTCTCTTTTAAAACCAAGAAAGCTTCTTCCATTAGACAAAGAACAAAAGAATCGCAAATATGTCAAACCCATTTCTTTCATCGCTATATTTTCTACTTCTCCACCACATCAAACCCAAATCTTGAATATACATAGACCAAAGAAAAACAAAGATCAAAGGAGTCTTTCATCTATGGGGGCAGCTTCATCGAGCCTTGCCGGATCCGAGCCTTCTGCAAGACAGTTATGCTGTCTCGAGGACGTGCCAGAGAACTGTATAACGGCAATGTTCATGTACATGGAGCCACCGGAGATATGCCTACTCGCGAGGGTAAATAGGTCATTTCACAGAGCGTCGAGATCCGACACGGTATGGGAACACAAGCTTCCTCGTAACTACAAGTTTCTGGTCCGAAGAATCCTTGAAGATCAACAACAAGAAGGACGAAAAGAAAAAGTTATTAGCCGCAAGAAAGAGATCTATGCAAGGCTTTGCCGACCAAACCTTTTCGACGCCGGCACAAAGGTTCTATCCTCAAATAATATTTATTTATATTTTATTTTGTTTAGAATCTTTTGATATATTTGATCATTTGAAGGTCAATTAAGTTCCCTTAGATATTTCTTGGGGTGTAGTTTAGAAATGGAAATATATATTTCTTTGGGAAGGTTATATAAAAAAAATATATTTGGCGGGTTTTTTATAAAGGTCTAATTTAGTCTATTACTTCATTTTATGACCCAAAAAAAAGTGTAAGAAAAGCTTCTAGGGACAGTAGAATAAGTTCTACGAATCCATTGATAATGTTAAACATTCATGCCTAAAGTATAGTAGTTATTTCCATCAATAACCATCATACCTAAAATCTTTTTTTTTTGGTCTAAACAGTCGCCCCGGGCCTTTTAGTTAATAATACAATAAAACTATTACTATTTTCCACACTTTTACTTTTTGGTGTAAGAAAATATATCTAGAGTTAGACTAAAAAAAATTCTTTATATAACTTTTTCGTATTTTTTGGTCGTATTGAACTTATTTATTTATTATAACTAGGATGTGTATAGAAAGACGAACAATTGCAGTTTGCCAAGTTGAAATGAATAGAGAATAAATTGAACCACTATTTTGTAAGATATTTTGCAACTCAGTTTTCCTTTTTTTTGGGATCTAATTCGGTTTCATTACAAATTATTTTTATTCTAGAGAAAATAAAATTGGAATATATGAATAAAATCTGGATCATTTTATGGATCAGTGGTTCCGGTATGTTTGGATTTGACTTGCAAATCAAATAAAAAACGCTAATTTTAAATTCCGTCGACCGAATGGGTGTGTCATGTTTGTACGAAAGAAGAAACAAAAAATATTATGACATACTGTATAAATATATTCATATATATTTAGAATAAAAGTAAATGTTTGGATTGTTAATAAAAAAAGGAAGCATGGTTGGATAAGAGAAGTGGGAAAGTGTGTTTGGCGATATCACCAAAGGCAATGAAGATAACCGGCTTTGATGATCGTCGATATTGGGAACATATTTCTTCCGATGAATCCAGGTCCATTTTATATATCTCTCTCTTTGTTTTTATTATTTTTTTTCTCAAATTTCTTTTATTGATAAAAATATAAACCAAGTCTATCTGGCCGGCCGGTCCAAATCCAAACAGATCTAGAAGAGTTTCGGTTTGGACTGACCAAAAAAAAAAAAAACCATACACAAAGAAAACCAAACGTTATTTCTATTCTAGAAGAAATAAAGATTTTGTCAACATTTCTTTGTTTCTCTTTCTAACTAATCATTAGATAATATCAACAAAAAAGGACAATGCGATTGTTGGCTACATATTATATATAAATATGCAATGACTTTGGTCAAAGTTGAAGATTACACATTTCGTATCACACACTTTTCTACGTTGGAACAAAAAAAACAAAAAAAGTTTTTTATATGTATTTTAATTTAAACGAGTTTACCTATCAAAAATACAAAATGTATTTAGTAACCTAAGAATGTAACCTTTGATTAAAAAGAAAACAAAAGAGGGTAAAACCCACAATTGTTTGATAATGCAATAATCCGGTACGAATTTTTTTTACATATAAATAGTACATGTAGTAACAAAAGATTACTCTGTGATTCAAATGAAAATAACTATTTATAGATACAATAACAAATTAACACGTATACGAAATGTATAATGACGCGTGTATATGTATATAGTTGATGTGTTTATACATATAGAATCTTTAGATAAGCTCGAGCTGTTTTGTTTAGTGAATGGGGGAGGTTATGGGTCCTCGACGGAAATGTCATTTTCTCTTATCATATCAATAATTGGATGGCTTTTTTTCAACTATCATTTTTTTTCTTCAATTTCCCCACATATCTTTTTTTTTTCTCATATCATTTTTTAATGAAAATAATTTAGAAACTTTATCCAGATTCTATCCACATAATTCGAATATTTAACGAAAAATAGGAAAAAAGTATAATATAAATATACATAATCATTAACCCCATTATATAACTTTGATATATAAATATATATATATATATATATATATTTCTTTTTTTTGGTCAACTTAAAGCAAAGGGATTAACCAAACCGGAATAACAGAGACACTTTCATATAACATACAGTATATTTATTAATAGATTCGAGAAAAAAAAACTACTCTTGACTTGTAGATGAATTGTGGTAAGTCTATCATTAGCAGGCCTTATTGTTAATTTGAAAATTATCTACCTATCAAGAAAGTAGTAATTTCTTTCAATAGTGCTGCATTTAGTGACCTAAAAAGTACTTATAAGTCTATTAGATGAGATCGAATATTTCCTCCACTTGTGATATCATAATTAAATGACCTACAGTCTATAGATTAACTAAGTGGTAGAGTGCTTAATCAACATTATTGTCCCCTTGGAGGCTTGGACCAACACTCGCATGCGTTACGATTCTTCTCACTGTTAATTTCTTACGATGGTTTATTGAACCTTTTGTTCCTTTTCAGATTTGGATCACTAGCTTATCTCCGGCAAATATGGTGGTTAGAAGCAGTTGGAAATATCAGATTCGAATTTGCACCCGGAAAATACAGTCTAGTTTTCAAGATACAATTAGGCAAACCTTTGAGAAAGTGTGGGAGGAAAACATGTAATTTAGACCAAGTTCATGGTTGGGACATCAAACCGCTCCGGTTTCAACTGTCTACATCGGACGGCCAATGCGCTATGTCGGAACGACATTTGGAAGAATCGGGGAGGTGGTTTTATCATCACGTGGGTGACTTCGTCGTAGAGAATCAGAACTCACCCGTTTGTGTCAAATTCTCTATGCTCCAGATAGATTGTACACATACCAAAGGTGGGTTATGTTTAGATTGTGTGATCATATGTCCATTTGAGTATAGAGGGAGATATACATATTCCGATTAATTTTTATTAAAGGTTTTCTTTTGATGATATGTTAGTTTGTAGGATATTCTTTTTTTTGTAAACATATAAAGTCTGTATATAATTAGAACTGTGCAAATTTATATTAGTTTTATAGAGATGTAATTCTAGTCGAGAAGGTCAAGATTTGAGTGGAACTAAATAATATGATTGGAATTTTTTTATTTTATAGTCACTTAAATCTCAGAATATAATGCTAAAAGGCTTTTTTCCTAAACTTAACTGGAAAGTGGGGGAAGACCATGATAAGGTATCTTATGATAATTTTTTTTAATGGAATTCGATTTTTTGGGCCATAATAAATATATATTGTAAAAGTTTGTAAATATTCATTTACAAATTAATTTAAAACATTTTTAAACAGAGAATATATTTTAATCCGTTTTTTTCTTTAAAGATTATGAATTTTTTTTCTTTTTCTCGTGATTTCACAATAATTTTGTTTTGTTAATAAATATCAATAGGGAAATGCGAAAAAGATTACGACTTTTAAGCCGATACTAACGAACCTTTAGACGTCGACTCCATCTCCGAAGAAAACTTCGAGCGCTATGTATCACAAAGTGCCACCTTTGGTGGAAGGTATGTGATAAACTCGTATTCCCTTTAGCTTACTGTCGGAAGAAACCAAGAAGAGGCAGAGTGGCAAGAAGGCATGAAAAAAGGATCTCTCACAAAAATGGCTAAGAAACAAAGCAAAGACTCATGGGCCTTCACGGAAAACAAGGCTTTAATATTTAAATAATTTTCATTGTCTAGTTTCATGTTATTAAACTATGTCGTTTAAGTTAAGAGGAACAGTGTATTTAATGCGACCCATATCTTAGGAGGGGGGGTGGGGGAAGACCATGATAAGGTATCTTATGATAATTTTTTTTAATGGAATCCGATTTTTTGGGCCATTATAAATATATATTTTAAAAGTTTGTAAATATTCATTTACAAATTAATTTAAAACATCTCTAAACAGAGTATACATTCTAATCCGTTTTTTTCTTTAAAGATTATGAATTTTTTTTTCTTTTACTCGTGATTTCACAATAATTTTGTTTTGTTAATAAATATCAATAGGGGAATGCGAAAAAGATTAGGACTTTTAAGCCGATACTAACGAACCTTTAGACGTCGACTCCATCTCCGAAGAAAACTTCGAGCGCTATGTATCACAAAGTGCCTACTTTGGTGGAAGGTATGTGATAAGCTCGCATTCCCTTTAGCTTATTGTCGGAAGAAACCAAGAAGAGGCAGAGTGGCAAGAAGGCATGAAAAAAGGATCTCTCAGAAAAATGGCTAAGAAACGAAGCAAAGACTCATGGGCCTTCACGGAAAACAAGGCTTTAATATTTAAATAAATTTCATTGTCTAGTTTCATGTTATTAAACTATGTCGTTTAAGTTAAGAGGAACAGTGTATTTAATGCGACCCATATCTTAGGGTTTTGGTATGAAAAGAAAAATACACATTATCTAAACCTTATCTTCTGCCTCTTTCCCTTCTCTTCTCGTATCTCACTCTCTTCTGTCTCTTTTCTTCTATTCTCCCTTCACTTCTCAAGAATCGATAAGCTAAGCTTATCATTGGTATCAGAGCATATGATGGCTCCGAATCAAGAGGTTGTAGCCGCAGATCCGACCGAACAAGAGACCCCATCATGAGAACGAGTTGTGGAAATCGACAACCGGTTAGATAGGATCGAAAAGGAGCAAGCTTAGACTCGCGAAATGCTAAGCAAGATACTCGGGGAAGACCATGATAAGGTATCTTATGATAACTTTTTTTTAATGGAATCCGATTTTTTGGGCCATGATAAATATATATTTTAAAAGTTTGTAAATATTCATTTACAAATTAATTTAAAACATCTCTAAACAGAGTATACATTCTAATCCGTTTTTTTCTTTAAAGATTATGAATTTTTTTTTCTTTTACTCGTGATTTCACAATAATTTTGTTTTGTTAATAAATATCAATAGGGGAATGCGAAAAAGATTAGGACTTTTAAGCCGATACTAACGAACCTTTAGACGTCGACTCCATCTCCGAAGAAAACTTCGAGCGCTATGTATCACAAAGTGCCTACTTTGGTGGAAGGTATGTGATAAGCTCGCATTCCCTTTAGCTTATTGTCGGAAGAAACCAAGAAGAGGCAGAGTGGCAAGAAGGCATGAAAAAAGGATCTCTCAGAAAAGTGGCTAAGGAACGAAGCGAAGACTCATGGGCCTTCATGGAAAACAAGGCTTTAATATTTAAATAAGTTTCATTGTCTAGTTTCATGTTATTAAACTATGTCGTTTAAGTTAAGAGGAACATTGTATTTAATGCGACCCATATCTTAGGGTTTTGGTATGAAAAGAAAAATACACATTATTTAAACCTTATCTTCTACCTTTTTCCTTTCTCTTCTCGTATCTCACTCTCTTCTGTCTCTTTTCTTCTATTCTCCCTTCACTTCTCAAGAATCGATAAGCTAAGCTTATCAGTATGTAAGGCCCAAAGTCTAATAATTTCACATACATTTGTGTTTTTTTCCATTCATCCTCTCTCTAACTTCTTGAAAGGTTTTTGCTAGTGCGGCTGATACATTTGGTGACTACGTGTTCGAGCTAGAAAGGCATGATCGTGACTTCGTTTCTCGTTTTGAGTATGAGAGCATCTGTGCTGAACTGACAGAGAAAGTTACCTCTCAAGAATCCGAGTGTGACTCATTGACTAAAGTTATAGTCCGCCCTCAAAGAGAGGTTAGTCCATGCTGAAATATTTAAACTTTTTCCCTCCACCGTCATCCCGTACATCACTTGCATAGTTGCATGTCATAATAACACTATCATGATAATCTTGGAGCTGACAAAAATTTCCAGTGTGTCTGCTTTGGCTAGAAGCTAAAGAAACATGTGCTAATTATTTATTAATAGTTTCGGCCAATTTAACCAAAATTATCCCATTGTTACTAGCTAATTTTAGACTATTTTCAACGAGGTGATAGATTCAAATAGCAATATTTTTTTTCTTTTTTTTCGTTAAATAATATCACTTACTAAATCTATTAGGCTTTTTTAGGCTTTTTTTCTTTTTCTTTTTCTTGTAGTCCTTAATTTATGAGGACCGGCGCTGTTTCTGGAGGCACTATGTTGTGGGTTAAGCCGTTGGGTTTGTAGGTACAACATATCTCGTCGAATTGCTCAGACATAGTTCCATAGTTCCAACGAGGCTTTTTCCATGTGTTGCGGTCTTATTATTAACTGTAACATCATCCCTACACAATAAATGGCTTATTTCTCCCATTGGTGTCTTTTGAATTCTGCTTTTAATACTTCAACAAATCCCTCTCCACTTCGTTTTTTATTTTCTTTTTTTGTGCCGTAAGGATTTTAGGAGATAGAATTTGAGATTTTCGTTAGATTAGATGCCCTTTTTTTATCTTTCTTTTGTAATCAGGCGCGCTACTCTTCTAGTAGAACATGATTCTTGATACCCATTTGTTTATCTTTTTTTAAAGCAGCTTGGAAAGGTAAGAACAATTCGGTGGTTTTTTCAAAAAGGAATTTATTCCTTTCAATTTTCTTTCATATCTCAACGATTTTATGAGATACAGCCTTTTTCTTAAATGTCTTCATTTTATAGCCAAAACATAATCGCAATTAACTGAAAATCATAACCTCGTAAGAAATAATTATCTAGATTATAATAGAAATTCCGAACGGAAAAATAGAGAAGAAGTTTACAAAAACATTGGAATCTAGAATAAAGAAAAAGATTGGTATAAAGAGTGTTGGAGAACGACTCTTTCCCAAAGAACTTATGCGGTTGTGCTGGCTTCTACTCGATCGTAATTATATATTTTGTATCAAAATCTTGCTTAGGTATGCGGTTGTGTAGTCTCCAATACAAAGCAAAGTAGGCATTGAAAGAGAGGAAGAGAGAGAGAGAGAGAGAGAGAGAGAGATGGGTTGGTTTGTTAAAGAAAGAAGAGGAGCTTCATGGAAGCGAGGATGGTTAGAGGAAACACTGTTGTCTTCATCAGCACCTCCTCTTACACTACTTACTCTCTTTGCCATCATAACTTTGCTCCTCTTTCTCTCCTCGTACCCACGTTACAAGTACGAGGTTGAGAAAACCGCCATGAACCTCAAGCTCTTCCTATTGTTACTCCCAATTCTCTTTGTCTTCCTTCTGGTCACTCTACAATTCGTCCATCGACTGATCTTCAGATCATCTTACTACGCCAGAGCAAACCAAGCCGCGTCTCTTTTTGGAGAAGGCCATTTTCCTTGGGGAGACTTGCTTATGCTAGTTCTTCTACTTGTATTAGTTTCTAAACAATCTTACTTTCACTCCTTTTGGTACACGGCCTTATGATCTTCCCATCGTTTCTTTATTGTCCACAACTATATTTTTATATATTGATGTTTGCTTCTTGTAATCCATCACCAACCTCTCTACACATGTATTGAGACATTGTGTTAACCAATTTTGCTATATTGTTTTTTCTTTTCTTTTTTGAGTAAAAATATGTCTGATAAGCCGGGATGAATACACAACAAATTATCAAAATAGTTCTAAGGAAATGCGATTATCTCAACAATCAAATATTTGTAAATATGAAAACTCAGGGATTAGATTTGTTTTGGCAACAAAAGATCGAATGACTTTCAGAAGCAATTATGAAAATAAGAATTACAAGAAGAAATATGTGAAAAATTGTATTGAATCCGGAGTGAAATACAATAGCAAAATGAGTACAATATTTCTCTTCATCATGCTTTTACATCTTTCTATATTCAATTAGCTTATTAAGTGGAGATGGATTTTGTACATTAACAGTAGCTAAATGAGAATGACTATCACAAATAAATAAATAAATAAAACTTAAGATACTTTTTTTTTTCTGATCAACTTAAAAAAAAAAACTTAATATACTTTCATAACAAAAATCAAGTGAGTTTTACACACAAATTAAAAAAAAAATCAAATGGAAATTGAACATCATTAAATTAATTTAGGATTCTCGTTTAGGGATTCAAACTCGGTGATTAGGCAACCCTGATTTTTTTTTTTTCTATTCTCTTTCCCCATCTTATTGGGAGACGTTAGCGGATATGAATTTAAGAATTGGGCCTTGCCCTTAATGGGCCTATCCTTCTGCGCAGAAGTTCTTCGCGGAGTCATCAATGGCGGATACAGATGCTCTCTGGTCTCAAAAGATATCCGAGAGAGAGAGAGAGAGAAATGAGTATTCGAATTTGTAATTCCCCGTTCCATACAAGGTTCGCGCTTCAACCTCGCGCCCGAATCGCCGCGAGGTCTAGACGAGTCTTCGCTCGTACGGAGAACGATTCTTCACGATCAAAGACATCTGATCAGCAACAACTCAACCTCTCCGTTCTTCGCTTCACTTTCGGTAATCTGTTCCCTTCTGGGTTTGCTTTTTTACTCCACTCGAAAAAAGTTCTGATCTTCAAGTAATTGTGAGATGGATTCGTTGTTTGTTTCTGCGTTTTGTAGGGATTCCTGGGTTTGACGAATCTTATCTACCGAGATGGATCGGGTACGGGTTTGGATCTCTTCTTCTCCTGAACCATTTCTCTGCTTTGGCTCCAACCAGCGAATCTCAGCTGGTAATAACAGTAGGCTAATGGCTTAACAGTGTTTTGCTATTTTTTAAGCGATGAGTTTATTTGATTTTGAAATTGTTTGGTGACAGAGATCAGAGGCTTTAGGGTTATCACTTGCTGCATTTTCCATAGCTTTACCTTACATTGGAAAATTCCTCAAGGTAAATCACATTTTTACATTGCCTCCTGCTTTGAGTGAAAGAAGCTTTGTTTTGTTGTTCACTTAAATTGCTGTTTTTAGGGTTCTGAAGCGGAGCAGAGAACTCTTCCTGAAGATGGAGACCAGGTTTTTGTGATATCATCAAATATTGGAGACTCTCTGAAGGAGGATTTAGCATGGGCAACGTATGTTTTGTTGAGGAACACAAGTACCGTAGCTGTGGTATGCTGTTCATGGGTTTCGTCTTTGAATCTAATCTCGTGCTTTGTTGTGTTCTTGCTTCTTTGTTCTACTAAAAAAAGCAAGAATTTGTTTTTCTTTCAGCTGATATCGGTTCAAGGTGAGCTTTGTGTTCGCGGGTACTGGAATTGTCCTGCTCAGATGTCAAAGGCTCAACTACATGAATGGTTCAAGAGGAAGGTAGATGAACTCGGCCTGGCTGATGTTAAAGAGACCCTTTATTTCCCTCAATACGCAGGTATTTTGTTTCCTTGAATCGCACCAACCTTGATTTTGTTCAGCAAGTATCGATCCATTGTATACGTGGATGCAAGAAAGTTTATACTCCCTCCGTTCCTCAAACATTGATTTTTTAGATTTTTCCCAAAACAATCATTACTTACTTTTTCCTATTACTTTTTGTTTGTTTTTGAATTTAAATTTACTTTCTCTATTACTTTTTGTTTGTTTATTGTCTTGAAAAAAAGAATATATTAAATCTAATCTAGAAAATCAATCTATTACGAACAAACATAAAATATAAAACATCAAACTATGAGGAACAGAGGGAGTATACTCTTTTGGGCTGCAGAGAATATATATGTTAACCTTCAGTTTGATTTTAGGTTCTGCACTGTCTTGGGATGTTCTTCCCGATGGGACGCGTTCTCTTTTTGTGCAACCTCTCGTACAAAACACAAATGAATCTCAGAAAACGGATGGGTTTTTGATGGTGGCTTCTACTGCTGGATATGCATATAGCGATAAAGATAGAGCCTGGATTGGAGCCATTGCTGAGAAATTCAGAGGTTAGAATTGTTCTCATGGATCTATATAAAATAAGTTTGTTGGTTCTCCTTTTCTTTTGTTGTGTGTTTTGGTTAAGTTGAACATGTGCTTTGACAAAGTTTCGTGGTAGTTGTGCTTCGTTGCTGCTCCATCTGCAATGTGAGAGGACTTTGCACATATCAATAGCACTTAATTTAGACCAGAGCCAAGTGTTTGTTTCCTTTTGCTAATTTATTAATGAGATTTCAGGGTGCCATGATCCTTTGCGGGTAGACTACATGGCACTAGGAATATACAAACTTACGTATGAACCGAAACTAGAAAATATATTGGTATCCATAACCAAAAGCAGTGAACATCTTATTTTCCAGGCCATAGAATAATGCTTCTCTCAGTTGAATTTGTTAGTGTCCTCACCTTACAAATGAATATCCGTATCATCATGAAAGGAAATATCATCATCGTACTTCTAAATTTTATGTGTAATGTGTTCTTCTTCATATGACTTGCAGGATGACATGAGCTATTCATGATAATGTAATCTTGACCCGTGTCTTGATGACTGGCGAAACACTTCAGTTCCTACAGGAATTTCTCGAGGCCATAAACCAGGTTCTGTAAAACCAAAAGAGAACAACGGCAAGAGATTAGATAACAGTAAGACATCAATGGATGGAGAATTATCACATGTTTCTTTGTTACCTTGAGGCGTACCACCTTTCTGATACCGAGGAGTAGGCCAGGCATTAGGGACCTTACATCAATTATGTCGTGTTTAACAGTGTAAACCTGTGTCCAGCAGTTTGTGTCATAAGAATTCTTAAAATATAGAATACAATTTTTCAGTTTGATTTTGAAAATAGATGTCTGTATTGATAATTTACATCTCCTGGACTTGAGAAGTAGACTTGTGTACTAGATGGTAGTCCCGGTAGAACCATACTGTGAACTCGAACACCGTCTTCTCCGATTACTTGACCTCTTGCCTGGAAATATGAGGAAAACACAGCTCTGTTTAATTATGTATGTATATGGACAGGATCCTAACTGGTCCATCTATGTTAGCCTCTCTGCCATTTTTTGCTGCAAGCTGATTCATGCTTTACCTGAACATCAGTTGCACTGTCCTCTCTGTTGTAGATCTGACCAAGATTTGATATGTTGTTTGCAATTTGGGTAGCTTCTGGAGAAGGAAGATCCTGCATTTCATAGGTATCTTTTGAGTCACTTCCTGTGATTTAGTGTCAAAAACTGCATATGAGCTTCTGTCATAGATGACCATCTCATTGCAATTCATGCAAATGCTCTATATTGTTCTTTCGTAATTTGTTTTTTGAAGTCCTATATGACTTAATTAGTCTTGATCAACATGCCAAATTGTCTTGAAGTTAAAACCTAAGTTTAGTTTTTCTTTTTGTCATACCGCTGCATTAGGCCTTGACTCCACGATTTCTACGTTGTTGTAGTGGAAGGAAGCCATGATCACAGCCTGTTGGAGAAGTATAGATCCTATGGATAGAGTTGGTGCTACAAGGCATCCCTATAACGCAAACCGCGAAGGAGATTAGATCAACAATTGTGGCTTCAGGCTCGACCTCTAAAAGAAAAGGAAGATAATGAATTTTGCAGCGAGTGTCTCACCCTGTGCTCACCATGGTGGCCTTGTCACATAGTGCTGATAACGCTGATACTGTCTCTGGCTTAATCCGAGGTACATACACAACACTCTTCATCCCAAATGCCGTTGCCTTGATAGATTCAGAAATCATTAAACACTGTTGTGGATATAAGGAGCTTGATAAAAAAAATGAAGTTGATGTGTTACCTGTTTTACATTCTCATATACTGTTGATGGGTCTGTAAAGTCGATCACAACTCCGATTTCTTTTCCCTGCCAATGATTTTTCATTAAGGTTGTTCCGTAGAAGTTAGAACTTAATTATCTGGTGGAAAGAGAGAGAGAGAGAGAGAGAGAGGTTTGGAAATTTATGGAACCTGAGAGATTGAGCCTAAGACCATTGTGAGATCACTCACTACTGGTATCTCTAGAGGCTCCTCCATGTCACACAGCTATTCAAGAACACTAGAGTTAGAGAGCCAAATCAATAGGAAAATAAACAGAGGAGCTAAAGTTAAGTCACCAAGCCGATATCTTCGCCAAGAAAATGGTTATCGACAGCACCAGCTAGCTCCATTCCCCTGGCTTTAGTCACCGCAACCACAGCGGCTCTTCCTATCTCCTTTGCAGCTCCATTTATGATTACCTGTTAGGGAAATTTAATAGCATTTCATCTCAAGCTGCATTGTATTGAAACTCCTGATGATAGTTACCTTTATGTTGTTTTGTGAAGGTTGAGACGCGGAGCAGGAAAAGGAAGGTCTTGAGGGTTTGAGATGTTGTGATAGCTTGAAGAAATGGCAGTTCACAGCTGCCATTGCTCTAACCTCAGGGATAGCTTTTGTTTTTTGTTTTTGTTGCTTTGATGTTGTTGATAAGAGCTTCTGCGTTTGTTGTACTCCATTTGAAAACGATGTCGTTTCAGGCTTCTGGTTCTGGATAGATAAGGTTTGTGGCTCTTCTAATTGCAGTTCACTGTGGCTTTCTTTTTTTCCTTTTGCTTCTAAGATAATTTCTTCAAAAGGAAAAAAAAATGTATCTTTTTTTTCAACCCAAATTTTTTTATTTATACATGTCTACAATAACAAATTTTAATATTTATTAATCATACTAGTAAATTAACTGTTGTTATAAATTTAACTTATCCGATTTTTTTTTTCTTCAAAATTTTAACATTTATAATTATACTCGTAAATTTGTAGTCTTAATATATACACAGCGGATCTCCCATTCCATATAATAATTCTTTCAATAATTCAAAGGAGTTTTTTTTTTATAAATAAAGTTATTATACTGATTTTACTCCTTAATAATCATAATTTAATTTAATAGAGTAAACTCAATCTAGAATTATAACAAAACTAGATTAGGATCTGAGTATACTTTAAAAAAACCGGATCACTGTTAAAAAAAATAACAATATTAAAAATGTCAAATCAAAGTCTAATAACTATTTGTTTATTTTGATTCTCATTTGTTTTCAATTAAACGTTATTACAAATTTTTAAAATGTTTTCAATTTTTATATTTATATATAAATTACGTTTATTTTTAATTTTTTTTTCTATTCAAATAGTTATTTTTCTTAAAATTTTGTTAAATTTATTATCTTATTCTTATTGAAATAAAATATTTATATTTTTACCTCTTTTATTATTTTATCAGTTGACTCACATGCGTTGCGATCATTATAATATAAATTAAAATTCGCATACTCGTTTACAAAGAAGTTAGTAGTGTTTTCCTTTTTCTTTTAGGATTAGTTATTCATCTTATATTTTCCAAATTTGAATTTTCTTTTCTTAAATAAAATATATCCTAATTAATCTTATTTATTTTTTGTTTTTATTTTCTTTTTCTTAAATTGAAATTATTTTATTTTTTGTTTAAATTTTTCCTTTTTTGGAAATTTTTTTTTCTTTAGAAATAATATTTTACCGGAACACATGTCAAAATCTAAATCGATAACTTTGACACGTGTCATATCATGTTAATTATCAATTTTGATTTAAATATATTCATTTGTTTAATTTTTTCTTTTGTTGGAAATTTCTTTTTCTTTAGAAATAATATTTTACTGCTACACATGTAAAAGTTTAAATCGATAAACTTGCCACAGGTCGTGATCATGTTAATTATTAATTTTAATGTATCTAACTTTATATAATAAGATATTAATTAGATTGTAGAATACTGGGAAAATAGAATTAGACTATAAAAACGCTAGTATAACAATATTAGTTTTATTATATTGAGTTCATTATAAAAAAGTTGTGGAACAACAAATAATACATATTTTTTTTTGTAATATGATAAGATGAAAACATAATAATACTCAAATCGCTAGTTATTAGGAAAAATATTAATTTTTATAATTATAGCAACAACATTGTGGTGACTTTCCACCTCGCATAGAGTCACATTGTCCTCCAGCATAATGATGACTTATGCAGTCGTTATCACATTTTCTATTTCCGTAAAATGTTGCACATGACTCAATGCATTGATAATTAGTTATCTGGATTGCTGCAATATACAATCCAAGTTATATATATATGCAAAGAAAATGTTTAACTATTAATTTTCAAACAACAAAAGATAATTGAACAATAACAATAACTTACTCGGCGTGGCCAAAATGGTATAGTTAGAAAACGAAATTGTCAATATCAATACAAGAAAAATAGTTACATATGATTTTGTGATATCCATGGTATAATTTCTTTTTAATATCAGCTCTATTGAAAAAAATATTTTGTTATAATTTTCTAGACCTTCACAAAAAGCTCTATTTATATGATATTTGTGGAGTAAAATCTCAATCTTCAACCGAATCTTTCGTTTTTAATTTTACCATATATAAATATTCTATATTTGTTTATTATAAGATTGACTAAAATTTACTATGAATTTGACTAAAATTTATTATCTACCATAAGTATAAAATTTGACTAAATATTTTTTTATTGTATACTAAAGAGTACATTTACATGTAAATATACATTTTTATTATATAATATTAAATACGTCAAAATTAATTAACATTATTGAAATATGTGTCAAGTTTATTGATCATATGACACATGTTGCAATTTTAATATAATATAATAAATAAATAAACTTTAATTTAGAAAACTATATAATTCATTATTAATTCTAAAAGGAGAAAAAATCAGAAAAAGAAAAATTAAAAATTATACTTCAATTTTTATAAGCACATAGCCTCTTGCGTACCTATAAGCAATTTTTATAAGCAATTTTCTGCATCTTCAGAAGCAAAAATTACATTCAAAACTTTATGGAATATCATGCTTCCAAAGCTCACTGCTGGTATGCCGCAATGAATCCATCCGAGTAAAAGACCTTCTACTATGCAACACAACCAAACCTAAAGAATCTCTCAAAACCCACGCCACACCCCCGACCCTACTGTTTTTTTGCCCAGACCGCACCAACATTACATTTTAATCAACGTGGAGGAGTACCCAACCATTTTGACTATGTGGTTCTCCACGCTTGTTTAGCCAGAAGAGCCTGGTTAAAGCAATTCGACGTCATGAAAGCCCATACCTCCCAACATTTTAGGCAAACATAAACGCTCAAAGCTCACCCAATGTATCTTTCTTTTATGTTCAAAGGAGCTCCACCAAAAGTCTGCCATGGCACTGGATAAATTCTCACAAACAGTCTTTGGAAGCTTGAAGCAAGATATCGCAAAGACCGACATTGCTGACGCAACAGTTTTGAGAAAAATTTCTTTACCACCTTGTGAGAGAATTCTCGCAAACCAACCTGAAACTTTTGATTTTAATCTATCCTTGAGAAAGGACAGCGTATGTACCTTTGATCCACTAAAACATTCAAGAAGTCCCAAATAAGAAGAAGCACCTCCTTCATGAACAATCCCCAACGGTTGACGAATGCGAGCTTTAGCATCCTCATTAACTTTAACTCCAAAAGTTATGGACGACTTATTAATATTAACTGTCTGGCATGTTGCATTACCATAAATCCTTAAAATTTCCTTGAGAGATCCATATTGGACATCGTTAGCTTTGCATAGAAACAAGCTGTCATCTGCGAAAAGAAAATGATGAATCGCTGGACCACTTGTTGAGAATTGAATTCCATTCAAACGTCCCATACTTTCCTCCTTGTTTAGAAGATGAAAGAGTCCCTCAGTGCACAATACAAACAGGAACGGAGATAAATGATTCCCTTGACGCAGTCCTTTTTAAAAATAAAAATGAAAATAAAAATAAAAATAAATAATTTAGAAAAATATTTTATTAAATATTAATCCTAAAAAAAAAATACTACTTAATCAGAGAACCCAGATACATAATCTTTGGGTAATACAGAAGTTAGCCACATAGGTGGATGGATAGAAACAGAATAAAACGAATGATTTAACAGTCCTTTCTTCGCTAGATAGTGGGCAGCTTCGTTATTGAAACGCCTTGTGAGTAGAAACTGATGTTCTTCGTACTTGGCATAAAAGAATACTATTAACTATTATATAAAGAACTAAAATTAATCTCTCATAATTTTTAACAAAATATGATATGTAAAAGAAAAGAACTACCAAACAAAATAAACACATAGAAATGAATTTATTCCTTCAAGTTAGTAGTTAATATAGCTATAACACGTGTCAATTATATCTATCACATTTTGATATGTACGTATAAAAAGTTTATACCAATTAGATTTTAACATGTATGAAAACAAATCTTATCAACAAAATAAAAATAAATAATACTGAAAAAACTAAAAATTTAAAAATTAGATTTGCTAGAATATGAGCTATAATGTGTCTATATATTCTGCTATTATGCTATTCAGTTACATACCAGTTAAACCCTATGTGAATATCTACATGAAAATAAAAAATGGCGATAATTGAAATCTCAATATTTAAAGTATCAATTCCAACAAGTTCCTCAAAAAAACAGCATACCAAATCTTTTTGACGTCAGCATATCAAATCCTGTTAGTTTCTGTCAATATAATTTATCCTAAACCATAAATAAGAAGATTTTTGGAAACTACGAATATACGGAAAGATGCAATAAAAAACTTACTCTCCAAGAAAGAGAGATAAGAGCTTCCGTTTAGGGTTTTCTCTCTCGAAAAAAACTTTAGGGTTCCAACGATGTCTCAATCTCCCGGCCGAATCTCAAAACTTTCCTCAGTCTAAATTCAGATTCACCTTTTCAGGTGATCAAGATTTCTCAGTCTCTAATGATCAGAGGAAATCAAGAGTCAATGAAAGACCCCAAAAGGAACTCCATCCACCAATCTCACAACTCACTCCCTCTCTATATTCACTCGTGATGAAAGTTTCTGTGATTGACAAGATTATCCCACGTTCCGGTAAGTCCTTAATCGTTTTATGGTAATTACATTATCGATTTCTCTATGTTGGTCTCTCTACCTTTTTATGTCTTGATACACGTTGAATCACCGGTTAGATTTGTGGAGAGATTTAATACAAAAGGAAGAAGTTGATTTCATGGGAGGGCAAAAGTTTACACTCCAAAGAAGTTTGGCCTTTTACTTGGCCTTTTTGGAATTGGGGTTTGTATACCGTCTATTTTCGTGGTCTTGCTTCCTGTTTTGGAGTGTATGATCTCACCTCTCGCACCATCACTACAAGAAAACAAGGTAATTTCCGACGGAAGTTCTGACGGATACTCTTCCGTCGGAATTTTTCGACGGAATTACGACCATATTGTGACAAAAGAAAAGACCGTCGGAAATCCGTCGAAAATTTCCGACGGAATCATATCCGTCGGAAATTCGTAAGAAATTTCCGACGGATTTTCGATAAAAAATATTCGTTGGTTATTTCCGACGGATTTCCGACGGAATTAGGACCATATTGTGACAAAAGAACATACCGTCGGAAATCCGTCGGAAATTAATTTCATTAATTCTTTTATCTTTAATCTTTCATACCCTAAACCACATTTTAATAGATGCCGTCGGAAATCCGTCGGAAATTTCCGACGGATTTCCGACGGATATGTATATTTCCGACGGATTTCCGACGGATATGTATATAAAAATAATTTTACACGTTTACAAAGCGTTTTATAAGTATTCGGACATATCCGTCGGAAATTTCCGACGGATTTCCGACGGCATCTATTAAAATGTGGTTTAGGGTATGAAATTTTAACTCTAATTTTGTTTAAATCATATAATAACTTTATCTAATGTATAACAATTGTGCAATCTTATCTAAATTTAATCTAATACACATTTATTGGTGTTTAGACAAAAATTTGAAATATGGTTAAGGAGTTAGTAGAAGTAGTATAAGTGTTAGTATATAGTAATAGAAAAGTTTTGTAAAATTATATGTTTGATTGTGAAAATATTAAAACAATTAGAAAATCGTATTGTTACAAGAATCAACTTATTTTGTGAATGTAACATGTTTAGTATTGGTTGATTAACAAAATTTGAAAGGTTGAAACCCTAAACCCCAAATATACCCTAAATCCGTCGGAAATCTGTCGGAATGTTTGATCCGTCGGAAAACCGTCGGAAATGTTACGATCCGTGTGATCGTCGACTAACCAATAGAAACGCATGCAACAAATAATGATATTTTTTAATCCGTCGGAAATCCGTCGGAAATTTCCGACGGATTTCCGACGGATTTCGTGTTTTTCGAGAAGGCGCGTACTTTGACCGCGTAAATGAAATTATTATTTAGAATCCGACGGATTTCCGACGGATTGCGTCCGTCGGAAATCTTTAATTATTAACCGAAAACCCTTTCCTTTTTTCCCATTTCTTCTTCTTCTCTTCTCTCTCTTCCGTGAATCTCCGCCGATTCTCTCCAAAAAATCGCCGGAATCTCGACCTCCACCAACCTAGAACCGCCGGAATCTTGTGTTCTTCAACTCCATAGCATGGATAACTCGTAAGTCTTCTTTTATCCTTTGATTTTGAAGGTTTTTTTTTAATTTTAAAGTTTTTCTTAGATTTTTCATTGTAGATAGTGTTAGGTGGTTAGAAATTATGATTGAAATGAGATTGTTATATGTTAGGTGATGTTTGAAGGTTAGAAATTAGAATTTTTAGTTGTGAATCGAATTTTAGAGGGTTAGGAATTAGGTTTTTTAGATTTGAGTTTTTAAATCAATTTTGTGTATCAAATAGAATTTTTTTTCTTGTTTAGATTAGGTTTCTTACAAATATGTTTTTTCTTAGATTTTGAAATAATGATAGTTTTTTAAAAAACTTTAATGATAATTTTTAAATTAAATTACAATTTTTAATTTTATAAATAGTGTGTTTGGTTAAATTGTTTACAACAATTTCTTTTTTGTTTCACATTTGTTTCATAAGTAGTGTGTTTTTTAATTTTATTTTAAAACAATTTCCATATATTATTTTTATTTTCATAAATTTTATTGTTAATTATATTTTTTATTTAAATAATTTTTTTATATAATTTTTTTTATTTCCGAAATTAAAATCCGTCGGAAATCCGTCGGAAACAGTTCCGTCGGAAATCCGTCGGAAACAGTTCCGTCGGAAATCCGTCGGAAACAGTTCCGTCGGAAATCCGTCGGAAATTCGTCGAAAACAAATCCGTCGGAAACAGTTTCGTCGGAAATCCATCGGTCTATTTCCATCGGTAATCTGTCGGAAACTTCTTACGGATTACCGACGACTATTATCCGTCGGAAATTTCCGACGGATTTCCGACAACGACAATATTTCCGACGAACTGTAACCGACGAACCATTTTCGTCGGAAATCCGTCGGAAACAGCCATTTCCGACGGATTTCCGACGAAAACGGCCGTCGGATTTAAGCTTCTCTCTTGTAGTGCATCCGTTACCTTTTCTAGTCTTCTCAACCATCAACCCCACATCTTTTGGCTTCATTCACACTACTACCAGGTATGTGATAAGTTATCATCTACTGATCTTACAGTTTTCTTATGTTGTATTATTGGTATGATCTTACATTCTTAGTGTTTTAAGATGTTTGAATCAGTGTTTGCACAATACTTATGTCGTTGATGATTAGGTGTTTGGAACACCTTTGTCTCTTGCTATGAGGACTTCTTTGTTTAGAATAGTGTTGGATCACTATCTTGATTTTAAAATAAAAAGCCAAACTAGAAGCTTTTTAAATCTCTTCTCATGTAGCAACTCTTTTGCTATTCTTTGAAGAGATATGAGAAGAATACTCAAAAAGTTTCAATTTTTTTTTTTTTGGGTCAAATACTCAAAAAAATTCCTAACTTTTCCTTTTCTCCTTCCTCCATATCCTCTTCAGTAAACGTCTCTCAAAATGTCATGCGGTTTGTTTCAGTTAACATCTTTTCTTTTTCAAAAATATGGTACAAGACTTATCTTGTCGGATACATATTTGGTGTAGAGCCTTCTGGTCCAGGTTATCTCTGAGAATGAAACGAAGACCTTAGTTTATCTACCTACGCGTGAGTGAAACATCTTATTTTGTTTTCTTAAGCAATAAGATTTGTTGCTTGGCAACCAAATGTCTACACTACTTGTTTGTTTGTTTATGGCTATAAACTATGGTCTTACCCATAAACCCTAAACATGGTAACAAATGTTACCAAATTACACACCCCATATGTTTTTTAATTGTTGTTTTCCTTGTATTGATTATAGCCCATAATTCCTTAGATCTGAATTTAATTCATCTTAGCAACTGGTAGGATCCTCTGTTATGATACCACTATTTAACACTCGAATTTTTAAAAAATAAAGTATTGAATTTAGTGGTATTCTATTATATTACATTTATTTCTCTCTTTCAGCTTTAGCATTTAGGGATGGACAATTTATTAATTATGGTTTAGATTTTCAGTTTCCAGTTTTATCACTTTTATAAATGGGTATATGCACTAGATCCATGATATTGATGACAAATAAGGATTTTTCTCCAAAAGCAGAGGGAGGTGTGGGGCTGCGCTCTCTGACAGAAGCAAACAAAATAAGTTGTCTGAAGCTCATCTGGAGGATTATATCTGCTCATTCATCGCTCTGGGTTAATTGGATTAGAATGTATCTCATCCGTGAGAGCTCTTTCTGGTCGGTTAAGACATCATCATCCCTCGGATCTTGGATGTGGAAGAAGATATTGAAATACAGAGATTTGGCAAAGTCTCTAACAATGATGGAAGTCAATAACGGGGCTAACACATCGTTCTTGACAAGTGGGTAGACTACTAGAGCTTACCGGAAATAGAGGTTGTATAGACATGGGTATACGACTTAACTCCTCGGTTGCCTCAGTCCTTGCTACGCACAGAAGGAGAAGACATCGGGTGGAGTTGTTGAATACTATTGAAGAGGAAATCGAAAAGATTCGAGGAAGAGGGGATTTGCTTTTGGAAGATCGGGTATTATGGAAACATTAGGATGTATACAAACCAAAATTCAGCTCAAAGGAAACATGGATACTCACTGGAGAGGCGCAACCAATATGCAACTGGTACAAAGGTATATGGTTCCAACATTGTACACCTAAATACTCGTTCATCACTTGGTTGGCTACTCACAATCGACTTTCCACTGGTAACAGAATGATGGCATGGAACGTTGGGGTGAATATCTCATGCATTTTCTGTCCAGAACAGTACAAAACCCGCGACCATATTTTCTTCAGGTGCAGTTTTTCTGCGGCAATCTGGGGACTTTAACACAAAAGATGTTGGGAGCTGATTATACGACTGCTTGGGATGGACTAATAGAGCTCTTATTGGATGAATCGCGGGAAAACACATCTAAGTTCCTGCTGCAATATGTTTTCCAAGCTACAGTTGACTGAATATGGAGAGAACGAAATAGTAGAAGACATGGCGAATCTCCTACTTCTCTTTCTCGGGTGGTTTTTTGGATCGACAAGCAGATGCGTAACCGTTTAACAACAATTCAAAGACTAACGATCAGAAATACAAAGAGGGAATGGAGCTCTGGTTCTCTTCCCGATAATTTCAATTTGATTGTAAAAGTGCTTAGCTTGTTAGAGTAGTTTCAAACTAAAAATGCATTCATTGTAAAAACTTCTCTAAAACTTCTCGCTGTTTGGCATCTTTGGCGGTTATGTTAGCGTCGAAGTTGCGCCTCTCTCTTTTTCCTTTGCATTTGTTTGTTATCTTTTTTTTCCTTTCTCGGCTCTTTTAGATCTAGAATTTTAGATCTAGTTTTCTATGCAGGAGCTGTTCTTCTCGGTCGGTGGTCTAGTGTGATTCTGAGTGGTTCAATTCGGTGGTGTTTAATTAGTCAAGAGTTCAGTATTGGCAGTGATTCTCCCGGCTTTTTTTACGATGGTTGATATGTGTATGATTTAGGCCTGTTTAGCACTTGTTTTGTTTGGTTTTTATCATCTTTCATATCTTTTAAAGGTCATTTTAGTGATTTTAAATCTTGTTTGCATCATATCTAGTGTCATCTTAGCGTTATAGTCCATTTTGTTGCATTTGCATTATATTTTGTGTGTTAATAGGGTATTATGTAGCTAGGTGAGACTTGAGGGCTTGAGATAGCAATGGAGCAAAAAGTGAAGCAAGGAAAATTCATGAAGAAGCAAGAGGATGACTTAAGTACAGACCCACTTGTTTGAGACACACCGGCATGTACAAGTGCTTCCAGATAGGCCACCTCACAGAAGGATCCGCCTGTTTGAGACACACGCCAACCTATTATGGTGTTCCAAACCGACCGCTTCATGTATAAACCCGCCTCTCTGAGGCACTCGCCTGCCTACCCAGATGTTTCCAGACAGACCATTTCATGCACAAATCCTGTCTGTGACACCCGCAGGCCTGTTCAAGTGCTCCAAACCGGCCACTGCTTTTTTACCCTTTTTTATTTGGAATCTGACCTAGTTTGTCTCACGTCGATTCCGTCCGTTTCTAATGCCTATAAATACACATTTTAGACAAAATAGAACAGTAAGCTACCTAAGCGGAGCCTAGTTTTCCTAATTTTTTATTGTTCTTTAGTTTGTTCTTAACTTTAAAACTCTTTGTAATTATTGCATTTAGACTTCATTATCTATTTACTTAATCTATTCATTATGTTTTGTTTCTAACCTTTTGTTTCCTCTTTATCCATGTGTGAGTAGGTCTAATCTATAGGTCTTTAGGCTAATGGTGGATTAGGGGAATTTGATGTTAAGATGATGATGATTTAAGTTGCATCTTTTTAGATCTTTCATTTAGGTTGTTTTTAATGCTAGTTTTGGCTTAACCGCTCAAGATTTAGATCTTAGGCAATTTTAAGTCCGGAAAGTGTTTAATGAAATGTTTGAACCAAATTTTTTATGAGCTTTACATACCAGTCAACAAAAATTGATAATTAGGGTGTTTAGTGAACTAATTGAAATTGTTTCGTAATGCTCATTGATTACTTGAATTGCCAACGGAAGTTGATGATAATTGGGTAATTAGTGAAGTGATTAGTGTCGTAGAAGTGGATTAGTCATAATTGTGAATTTTATGTTCTAAGATGGTTCTTAAATCACTTTTTGGCATCATTGTTTGATTGTTAGCCCATTTCTCTTGTGACAATCTACCAAGCTAAATAGACCCATAGACCTTTATCACATTGCACATTAGTTCATTTGTTTTCATTTCACTTGGGTTGTTAGTTTATAATTGATATGGGTCAAATTTACCTTAAGCAACTCTCTCAAATTAAGAGATCAGTTGTAGTACTTAGGGATCGAATCCACAGAGAAAGGATAGTCACACAGCAGTTTTCTAAATTCGAATTAAGCTAAGTAGAAATAATTAAAAGTAAAGACAGCAGGTAATTAAAACGGTGTAAATTCAGGAGACGAAACGCTAGGTTCAGAGAAATTCTCAGGTGATCTAAATTGCAGGTCTAGACAGGATGTTAGGAATTATTAAGCACTGTTCTTGAACTCGAAACACTAATGTAAAATCAACCAACTCTCGCTACGAAGATTATCTATGCCTAAACCCTAGAATTCCAAATCTCTTTGCAAATTCTATTAATTCAAACAAGCATTAATTTCAGGTTCGATTGTTCACAAAATCCTAAACCAAATCTCTTTGCGAATAGGTATTTTGCTCATCTAACATTAGTTCAGGCAATCAATAATACTCTCGCATCTATTAATCAACCTAAGATCAGATTTTAGGTCATGAAGCTAGAATAAGCATTAAACACAAATCCAGATGAAGAACCCTAATGATTTTATCCTAACAATTTAATTCGACCTAACAATTCATTAATCACCTTTGAAAAACCCTAAACCTAACTAGCAGACTACTCAGACATGCTGAATGAAACAAACATCATGAATAAAGAAGAATGCATAAAAGAAATCAATAGAAATAATAGAGTTCCAAATTTGCTCCGAAGGAGACAAATTCTTCTCTCTAAAAATCTTTAAGACAGAAAATTATGAAAAGTATTCAAAGGTAAGTTGGCTAAACAATGCCTGAAATCTATTTATAGAAGAGGATTTTCGTCCAGGGCCAATTTTGTAATTCTTCAAAACTTGAGCTCTTTCTTTTTTCCAATAGAAGTCGGCAAAACGTGTCTGTCTCGTCTGGTGTCGATCGACACAGATGGTGTCGATCGACACCATGTGCGTAATTTCACTCTTCTGACTTCATCACTTCGCAGCTTCTTGCAGAATGCTCCCAAAAGCTTCAGAATCTCCAATTATGCTCCAAACGTAGTCCAACCTATAAAGACTCTAATAAGACTGTAAAAATACCAAAAGACTCTATAAAAAGACTTATATCATGGTCCAAAAACGGGTAAAAACCATGATATATTAATAATCAAATCTCCTCTATTTACTTAGCTTAAAAAACTTTAGGCGTTTCTAGTGTCTTAGAACTCTAGTTTCCGGTGGATTCGATCCTAAAGTGATACATCGACATACCATATGATTATGGTAATGTGCACATTAAGTTTTAATTGGTGTGCGTAATGAACACAGAACATATCAGTGGTGTTTTCGGCTGTAGCCTTTAGGCACATGCTTCGCTCTAACCCTTGGGTTGAGGGTTGTTGAAGATGTGTCTGGTTCTGTTTTGGGTTTAAATATCAATTCTGGTTCGGAGAGTAGGGATTTGTGAGGTCGTTAACCTCAGATCGCAGATCTTTGGGTTTTGTTTGACGATGCAGTAAACCTGCTCTCGTTTTGGTTTTGCTTATCTTCCTTTAGCTCTAGTCCTCGTTCAATTTCGGTTCGGTAATTATTTGATATCGGATAACGTTTGCTTTGTGGTGGTGTTTTGGCTCCGGCCAAGCAGGGAGCTTCTGGTTTTATTTCCGGAAAGATCCCGATAGTTTTTGGTTATATTTCCGGAAAGATTCCGATAGTTTTTGCCTTTGTACAAAAAAAAAAAACCCTACTACATTTTCTGTCAACAAACACATTCGTTTACAACTAAGATCCAACGCAAGTGTACAAAATTGAAATTTGTCATAAAGCATTCTAGGGATTTTGGGGAAAAATATATACAACCTACATCATCCTGACTTTGGTGTGCCAAAACTCATAAGCATCTCTTTCCATTTCACTCATGTCTTGTCTCTTTCCCATTCATCAAGTGGAAAGACCTGAAATTTTTTTAAACAATACAATTTACATAAGTGAAAGTTACAAACCACAATACTCTTCAATCCCATTACTAATCGACACTAAAGATGATGTTCATTTAAACACACATACACACACACAAAAGCGATAATGAGAGAGATCACAAACCTTTGAATTCACATTCCAGGGCGGTAATCTTCATACTTCCAATATGATTTCGAAGCCTCTCCAACATCCGGAGTTAACATGCCTTTGAGCCACTCGATTCGAACAATAAGCTCTTCCAAGTCGAAAACCGCAGCTTCGATCGAATCCGACTCCATGATATTTAAACGAAGATCTTCATCGCTTATCAACTGACCCTCTGTGCTACTCTCTGTTTTCTGCTTCTTGACACTGTTTGTTTCCTCTTTTCCACTATCGCAAACATCTGTCATCACTTTCTGCTGCTTCTTGAAACTGTTTGTTTGATCTAAATATAAAACACAAGTCAAATACATGTTTCCACAATGTCTTAAAAGCCAAATGAGTTGTAAAAACCAGATGACCATTGTAGTAGAATATAATCATATCCTTCACTTAAAGTAGAAAAATCTAACCTTCATTCTCACGTTTCACGAGCTTAGCGCATTGCCTTTTGTGCCCATCCTACAATATAAACAAGTGATCAGGCAAAGTCCCAACTTTTGAAACTTATTCATATTCAAGAACCAGAAGTTGTAGTGGACATATCAAAAGAAACAAGAAACGCATTCATAATAAACTTAACCAATAATATGCAAATACCTTAGTATGAACTAAGTAAAAAGACCATGGACAAATACAAAATCACATGAAAGAGACAGAAAAGCTAACCATAGAAGGCAGTTTCCAACCATCTTCAGGTGACCATTCCAAAGATGGACGCAAGTCCTTGCGCAGAGCTCTGTAATTCTTCCCTTCGCCACGTGGTGGTGGAGTCAGTTCAACCTGCAAAATAGAAATCGATTTTAACAGAAATCATACTTACACAACAACACAAAAGGCACACAGGGACAAGTATAGACATGTTTTTATACCTGTAATGAATTATTTCCCCTCATTCTCAAAACCGTTCCAGACCAGAAACAATCATCTTTCCACCAGTCAACTAAATCACCTACTTTCCAAGAACGGTGAGCGACTATAAGAGGTTCTTGGTCGCTCTTGATTTTGGGGAGTTGGCTTTCGTGATAATGCGGTGGATACTGGGGTCGAACCATCAAGCACTCTTCCTCGCCATCTTGAAACTTTTGGTAGACTTGTGTCTCATGTAGATCTGAAGCATATAAAAAAAAATCAGAATAGAATTTACATATAGCATCAAGCTAGACTGATATTTAGTTAGAACAAAAATAAATATGCAAGGGAGGATTAAAACTCACGTTCTTCGGGGAAATCAAGATACTCCAAGCTATAGTGCAATTTCTCCTCCTCCGTGTATATCTTTAATATCTAATAAACCATTAAAAGAAAGAAAAACAAGGATGTTAATATTGTACAAGTAGTACGAACTGTTTATCTCTGATAATTGAGAATGCAATTCCAATATGACAATGATAACATTAGTTCCTGATAAAAATCGATGATGAGTGATTCTTAACTTTGACTCAATGCATAGATATCTTCCTTATCACTAATGCATACATAAACTTCATAAAAAAAGCCTAAGTGTTGTGATGGCTAAATATCCGTAAGTTTATACCAAAATGAGCACGAAGGAAAAAATTAAACAAGTTTCATAGACACGAACATCATAAGAACAATGTAGAAGTGGAAGAAGTTAGGAGCTAAGGTGAGCAGAGACGTGAAAGACCATTGAGGGATCAAAGAAAGAGAAGGAATATGAAAAGAAACGTCAAACTTTAGTCTCATAGAGACGGAGAATAGAAGAAGGGCCTTGTCCCTTTGTTTCAGTCCTATCGGTTCTAGTTCTAGGCTCCATTAATTGGTCTAACCAGCCACCGCTGCCGGACTGCCATTGATGTCGGGGACGACAAACAAGAACTGATTCTAAGGACGGAGAAACTTTTGGGGTAACATATCACCGTCATTGAGGACGTTTTGGTTAAGCTACAGAGATGCTGGCGGCGGCTAAAACAACTCCTCCACCAACTGCAAATGCGTTAAACTTCCCACTTTTGGGAAGCACGGACCCCATTGGATTGGCTTGCTCGTGCTGATATTATTATTTTTATATCTGAAGGACACAGGTGAACCAAAAGTGTCCCTAGCCTTCGTTTTGTATGGATGGTCCAGCCATCAACTGGATGTGATGGTTATGACAACAACAAACAGTTATAACTTGGGACAAGTTTCAAGCCGAACTGATGGACCGTTTCCGCGGCAACCCTATCACCGGATGAGCAATTGGTTTATGTTTGCCAAGTGGAGACAATTGATGATACTCGTGCTCATCATCGGTTTATTTCTCAGGGTAGAAATTTGTGTCCGTTTTCACCCAACGACGTAGATCCATCTACGTTTTCCGATGAAAGAAGCCTTAACAGCTGAAGATGAATTAGCGCTCTCTCACCCGCAAGACAAAATCTCTAAGGTTGAAGCTCCACCATGAGAAATCAAGCATATTCATTTCAGCCTCTTTCCCCCACACCCATTATTACCAAACCTGAGCTTCCACCACATCAGCTACATGTTCCTCTTACACGAGCCACACAACTCCTAACTCGAGCTAGGTCGAAGCGAAAATATTTCCACCAAGGGTATGTAGAGTTCCGAGTGAAACAACATTCTTTCTATTGCAAAGAAGTATAGGGCCCTACACAAATCCGCGTGATCAAGTCTTCTACGTGTCTTGCTTGCCACCAAAAAGGAGTTATGGAAGTAACAGGAAGAATCAACCCTTGAGATATCCCGAACACGCACTTCATAAGATGCTTGCCAATATGATAAGGCTATTTTTGGGAGATCGGCAGTGATAGAGTTCTTCATGAATAGAGAGAGGAACGAGAATAGGGGAGGCAAGGGAGTTAGATGGAGAATTATTTTCATTCGAAGGCACAACCGTTGGCCAAGGGTTTGGGTTTTGAATCTTGTAAGGAGAGTTCAATTCTCAAAGAGAAGATGTTCTTTTCAGGTACAAGGGGTCCTAAAGTCCAAAGAAGATGGATATTGCTCAAGACTTGAGGACATCATAAGGGTTGGTGGGTTGATGACCTCAAGGGAATAATGTTTAAAAAAGCCTCAATTGGATACGCAAAACCAAGAAATCTAGTTGCATAAGCAATCAAACAAAGATTGATGCCACTAATTAGATTTGGCTTTGGTTAGAAATGTGAGGGTCTTCTGAAATACCAGAGGATTCTCATATAAGCTCTTAGAAAGAAGAGATTCTGCATATGACGAAGGACATGTCCATATATGTCCATCTTCATAGACTCGTCTGCTTCAGCCATTCACCTTGAGGACAAAGTGAATTTCTATAAGCAACGGTACAAGCTGTGCTTTTGAATGCTCAGATATCAAAGCTCTAACTAGTGACTATTAGAAGAACAATAGGAATGAAAAGGAAAAAAATGAATGAGAAACAAAAAATAAGAATGAATGGAATGAAATGCATAGAAGGACAAAAATAAATATTTCTTGTTCATCCCCAAATTTGATAAAGAATACTTTTGTTCTATAATTCTTTTTAAAATAAGAAATGAGAAAGAATGATATGAAAAAAATATTACTAGTAAATCGTTAAAAAAATTAAGGAATGAAGAGGATTTCATTATTCCTCCTCATTCTTTTGGTTACCAGTTAGAGCCCAAGCATACCCACGCATTTGATTTCGCTTAAATTAGTAATGTGGGTCTTCTGGAAAACTTGAGGATTCTCATATAAGTTCTTAGAACGAAGCTTGAGAATCTGCATATGACAAAGGACATGTTCATCTTCATAAATTCGTCTGCTTCAGCCATTCACCTTGAGGACAAAGTGAATTTCTAGAAGCAGTGGTGCAAGTTGTGCATTTAAATGCTCAGATATCAAATGTCTAACAGAAGTATTTAGGGGTTTTCCTTAGTTCTCTATCCCTAAGGAAATAGTGTCTAATTACATTACCTTGCATTTAAACCAAGCTCCACGATATCCATCTTCAAAGGATTTTACTTCAACAAGTTGACCAACTTTGAATGGTAGGTTGCTCTGAGCCATATCTTACTTGAATGAGTTCTGCATATAGTTAAAATTGCACCTCAAATTGAGTTTGGATGGAAAAAGGATTTGTCACAAAAGTATGATGTGTTCAAAAAACACATCTTTGTTTCCAAAAGCCAAGGAATAGAGGAAATTGTAATAATCATCAACATAATAGGTAGGAGAATATCAATGATCAACTTTCTTCAAACTTGAAAAGCATCCTAACTTAGTTAATTCAAAACTTGGTCTCCACATTAGGATTGTAAGAGCTTGGATTGTTGTTGTGGCTGCGCGCTCGCTAACTAGACCGCTTTACTCTAAGGATTACTATTATTGCAGTCTAGACCACTCCATCCATTCCACTCCATCTATTGGAATATATATTTTCTTTTATAATCACTATATTGCAAACAAAAACTTACAAATAGTGGTATAAAAGTGATCTAATCCACAATTGGATTAATCTTTCATTGACCATACTATCCATTCAAACTGTGAATTTAACCAACAATGAAAAAAAGAACTAATGTTAATAACATATATCAAATCAAAACTTTGCCCACTTTATAAAATTAGTTTGCCAGTATAAAAATTTGTTCTGATACTAATTGATATCTCTTACTATCAAAACTCATCTAATAATCAATATGGTATCAGATCAAAGTTTTATACTAACAATCTATCTTAAAATTTGGGCTTATATCAAAGTTTCAAAACTAAATTCAGAAAAACTGCTATAAAAACCATCAAAAACGACTTGGAAAACATTAAGGCAACGAAATCGGATCTGACATAGAAAAACAAAGCATGAGGCGACATGAACATTCTAAAACCTACTGTTCATCCGGAAAATCCCCAAAAACAAAAATTCAGAAGATAATAACAACATTCTCGACCTTAAATCATCACGAGACCAGAGAAAAAGAGAGTAGCATACCTGATTCGGTATGCAAGCTTCAGATCTGGATCTATGGAGACAAGAAGATTCTGCGGCGGCTGTTTAAGTAGTAGGGGGAGAGTTAATGGAAAAAACCCTAATTTGGAGATAACTATTGCCGCCACACCTACCTTACAGGCCCATGCGGGACCCGATATCTTTTTTTAAAATTCTTTCACTTCCCTTACTCACACGTAAGTATTTTACATTTCTACTAAACACTGGATGTTTGGGCCTTTTACGGAAGAGATGAAAAACGATCGGGCCTTATTTTTATTTTTTTTTCAAGTATTGGGCCTTATGTTTAATGAGTATTTCTGATTATATCATTCTTTCGATTTTCATTTCAAACTTGTGGCACAAACCAAGATTTGTTAAAAGGATATGTGATTTTGAGTGGCAAAACAACCGAATAAAAAAAAATCATTAGTTGGGATCACATTTTAATATTTATAAGAATTTATATACAAATTATCCAAAACAAAGAAAAATTAATTAACTAAAATTCATTTAATTTTATTATATAAAAGTTGATGTTTCAAATTTAGATTGTAACACTTGTTAAGAATCCAATCAACTAGATTTAATATAATATTAATAATATTTGTTGACTAATATAATATTAACATAAAAAAAGAATACAACCCTTAACTTAATTAAAATAATGAAAATATATATAAACAAATAGTTATTACTTTGTTAGGTTTCTCTATCGCTAGATAATTTCGTATCTTCAATGTTATTTTATTTAAGTTTACAAATAGTCTGATTTTTTTTTATAATTTTTTGTTTATAATACTTTTACAGATTATAAAATATTAATTTATAAATCGTGCGTATACGCGTAGCCTAATTTAGTTAAATATATAATACATTTTAATTATACTAAGAGACTATAGCTTTAATTAAATTACATCAAACTAACTCATTTTATTTTAACCATAATTTTAATTTTTTTTATTTGAATTGAACCCAACCCAAACAATTTTGAGACCTATTTCATACCGAACCGAAGTAAGATTTGGTTATATTATTTATAAAACAAATATTTATAAAACATCAAACATCAAACTTTAATATTTATAAGAATTTATATACATATTATCTAAAACATAGAAAAATTAATTAACTAAAATTTATTTAATTTTATTATATAAAGTTTGATGTTTCAAATTTAGATTGCAACACTTGTTAAGGATCCAATCAACTAGATTTTAATATAATATTAATAATATTTTTTTGACTAATATAATATTAATATAAAAAGAGAATACAACCCTTTAACTTAACTAAAATAATGAAAAAAATAATAAACAAATAATTATTACTTTGTTAGATTTATCTATATAGCTAGATAATTTCGAATCCTCAATGTTATTTTATTTAATTTTACAAATAGTTTAATTTTTTGTTTATAATATTTTTACAGATTATAAAATATTAAATGATAAATCGCGCGTATACGCATAGCCTAATTTAGTTAAATATATAACACATTAGAATTATACTAAAAGACTATAGCTTTAATTAAATTACATCAAACTAATTCATTTTATTTTAACCATAATTTCAATTTTTTTTTTTTTTGAATTAATTCAACCCAACCCAAACAATTTTGAGACCTATTTCATACCGAACCGAAATAAGATTTGGTTCTATTAGAACTAAGTTTCCTATATCCACACCATCCAAACTGAACCGACCCAATTATACCCGTCCAGGTCTAGTATCGATGTTCGAAAAAGATTCTTCTCAGACAAATGTTTTAATGAACATCTCGATACATGATTGTATAGCGGACGAAATACAGCAGATGGATTGGGTAAGAATGTTTTGGAAGATTCGATGATTGTCACATGAGATTGTCGAGTGAGATAAGTACGTGACATAGTTTTATTAGTATATGTATGTATGTTAGCTTTCGTAGCTAACAAACAAAGAGCATACTTTTTGGAGTCAAGATCAACGGCTCTTATTGTATATTGCACCTTCATTGTTAGATATGGTTGTGTTTTAGGACTTAGGATGTTCTTATAAGTGGCGTGTACCAACCGTTTCTGCTTTGTTTCTCTCTCTTTTGTCCACAATAGCCTCTCTTTCATCTCCATTTCCTGATTCATCATTGACTCAGTTCTGGTCATACGTGGGTTCGCATTTTTTAACTTTACTGTTGATATATAATTTCAATTGTTTCAAACTACATTTGCATTTATCAGTTAAATATTATATTTAATTTTTCTAGTCAGTATATTGGTAAATAATGAAACAACAACAACAAAAACCGGTTTAATTTTAGCGTTTTTATTTACTTTCTCTAGAAGATATTTAATATAAAAAAACATTAAAATGTTGTAATTTTCCAAGAAAATTGCAATTAAATATGCAACTGCAAACATATATATACAAAAATAAAAATGAAATACTTATATTGTTTCGACCTAGGTATAGTTGGTGATTCAAGCATAGTGACAAAATTAATAAATTATACTTACTTTTACTAATTTATACATGTCATTAAAATGTTAAGGAATTATCAATTTATCTTTAGTCATATCATATTCTGGCATGGGAGAAAGAGGAAACATCAATTCAAAAGATAAAAGGTTTACACGTGAGTAAATGCAAATTTTTAAAGTGTGAGAATCTCGAATACCCGAAACTCCTAAATTGAGAATGATTTACATACTTTAGATTCTGATCAGAGATCACGCATCTTGTAGGAGGAAGTCTTCTTTTCTTCTTATATCGGATAGTGTGGTACACTAATCTAGTTTCAAGAACCCAAATAGAATGTAACACTACTTATCAAGTTGTTAAGATCTCTGTAAAAATTGTATCAAAACTTTTAGATTAAGCCCAACAGATAAATGTTTTTAGCAAATAACGTTAAATGAATTCGTCTAAGCTAAAATACACTTTACCTTCGATAATTCGCTTCAACTAAATTATATATAGAGCTAAATGTCAAGCTTAAGGACGATATTTAACCAAATACATATATGTTTTGTATAATGGTTCTTAGGCTTGTCGACTGAAAACTAAGCCTAACCAAATAGATTATGACCTGAAAGTTAGTAAGTCCAATACGATAGGCCTTAATTAATACATAACGACCAAAAGACAAAAATTACTATACACGCATTGTTTATTTCGTTTTTGTAATAAATTATTCTTGTGAAACACAACACACATTATACACGGCATTTGAAAATATGACTTATATCTATAATATACAAAATTGGAATTATAAATGAAAATGAACCAGGTCTTCTTGAAATCTTAGAAATCACTATAACGAAAAACTCATGTACCAAAATATATAAAGAAAACAAGTATTAAGATAATGATTTCTGGTAAAACGTCTATACTCAACTGTGTTTTGTTTATATCAATGACGAAAACCAAGAATAATCCTGATATATGTGAGAAAAGTACAAGATTCCAATTGATTTTAAAATGTTGCTTATACGTTCAATAACTAATCAATAAAATAAGGAGCGTTCAATTAGGTAATCAGTAGTTAAGGACTTAAATTAAAGAAAGCGTTGAATAAATCCAAGCACCGGCCATATTCAGCGTCGGCCAAAGCGAAACCAGGACGCACCGTCAGCATCAAAACAACGCGAAGCAGAGGAACAAACCACTTGGAACTTGTGTGCGTGTGACTCGCACGTGCCGCAACTGTCGGTGGCTGCACGTTCGATAATCAGACTGACGACCCAAGAGACGACAGGATAAAAAAAAAAAAGTACCAAAGTCAAAAAAGCGATATTCTGGTTTTCGTATTACTTTTCTATCATTTTATTTAACTCTTTAACGTCTTACTTATGTCGAAATCTTCTTTACTATATACTCTCTCTGTCCTATTATAAATGATTTTCAAAAAATTTTATTTTATCTCATTTTAAGTGATTTTTCCATTTATCTATACACAATTTTAATTTATTTTAATCTAATACATTAACTAAAAAGGTTTTGGTTGAAGAAGTTAAAGAGTTTGCTAACTTTTTTATTATTTTTATTGTTTTCAATTTTTTATTAAATAATAATTTCTTTAAAAAAATAATTTTCTTAATCTTTGTGCTTTTATTTAGAAAATCACTTAAAATAGGACAGAGAGAGTATATTGTAACTTTTTTTTTATTAAAGTATGATCGAATATCTTCGTATCTTTGAATATCTTTCATATATCTCCTTGTATCTATTTTCCATTTTACTCTTTCTCTACATAAAGCAATGCCTACGAGTATATATGTATTGTATTCTCTTTGTTCATGGTATCAGAATCTAGATCAATTTGACCTAGTTTTGCTCCTTTCTTTTTCACCGCCGCATATCCTCTGTTTCTTTGAATTATTTTTTTCGTGCCTCTCTTTCTTTATCAATCATGTCAGGCAACAACAACGCTGAGATCGTTCAAGTTTACAACAACACAGAGCCCTCCAATGCTCCCATCTCGCTCAATATGTTTGGGATCACCAAGCTCACATCCACCAATTACCTAACGTGAAAGCTTCAAGTCTTTGCCTTGTTTGAGGCTCATGAACTGCAGTGTTTCATCAGTGATACTGCCATCACTCCAACAGCAACAATCATCACTAATGGCGTATCACAACCAAATCCAAAGCTTGCCCCGTGGAGACGTCAAGATCGAATCTTGTATAGCTCCCTCATTGGTACGCTTTCACTCCCTGTCCAGCCACTCGTTGCTCGTGCAACCACGATCCGTGAAGTCTGGCAAATTCTGGCACGTACCTACGGCCAGCCTTCTCGTGCCCACATCAAACAAATCAAATATCAGCTCAAGAAGACGATTAAAGGTGCACTCTCCATCACAGACTACATCCGAAGCATCATCATCAAATCTGACCAACTTGCACTTCTTGGAGCTCCTCTTTAACACGAAGATCTTCTCGACATCATAACAGATGGTCTTGGAGATGAATACAGACCAGTAATTGAGATGGCTAATGGCAGAGACACTCCTATCTCTGTTGAAGAACTTCACGAGAAGCTTCTTCATCGTGAAAACAGTCTCTCCTCTCTTGAAACACCACCGGCTCCGTTTCTCCCAGCAACGGCCAATGTTGCAGAGCATCGGCCAACACAACACATCAACTACTCTCCTCGTGGTGGTGGTGGCTACAACGGCAACTCTCGCGGTAGTTACAGAGGTGGTGCTCGCGGTGGTGGCTACCAAGGTAAGTGCCAAATCTGCAGGGTGCACGGTCATAGTGCAAAGCGCTATCATCAGCTCCAGTACATGCTGCCACAACATCAACAACAGACTCAGTCTTACCGCAGCACAGCCACACCCAACTCTCAGCAACATCAGCAACCGTGGAACCCTCAAGCTCACTACACAACATCATCACCCCATCCTGCGTCTGACAGTGCTTGGCTCCTTGACAGCGGTGCATCTCACCACATAGCTTCCGATCTGGCCAATCTCTCACTGCACTCTCCTTATCACGACAATGATGATGTCACCATTGGCAATGGCTCGGGCCTGCAGATTACACACACTAGTTCAACCCAATTACTCTCTAACTCTCGGCCACTAGTTTTGTCTAATGTTCTATGTGTTCCATCCATTACTAAGAATCTTATCTCGGTAAACAAACTATGCAAGACTAACAATGTCATGGTTCAACTATGTCCCTATGATTTTCAGGTGAAGGATCTCAAGTCGGGAGCAACACTAATCAGCAGACCAGCCAATGATGGAGTCTATGAGTGGCCTCTGTCCTCTGTTTCGTCACCTTCAACTTTTACTTGCGCCAAGTCCTCACTTCTTCATTGGCAATTGAGTCTTGGTCATCCCTCTTTAGCTACGCTAAAACACATTATTTCTCATTCTTCTTTACCTGTTTCCGAATCTTCTTCATTTTTGTCTTGCAATGCTTGTTCCACCAATAAAAGTCATAAACTTCCTTTCTCTTTTAATTCTATGCAATCTTATGGACCCCTTGATTTAATATATACGGATGTTTGGACCTCACCAGTGTATTCCATTGATGGCTTTAAGTACTATGTCGTATTTGTTGATCACTACACACGTTATATATGGCTTTATCCTCTCAAATTAAAGTCTCAGGTGCTCCAAGTGTTCATTCCCTTCAAAGCACTCGTAGAAAACAAATTCAACCGCAAGATAAAAACTTTGTACTCAGATAATGGTGGGGAGTTCATAGCCCTGGCGTCATTCCTCTCCACCAACGGAATCACTCACTTCACCTCACCACCACACACTCCGGAGCACAACGGACTTGGGGAACGGCGACATCGTCATATTGTGGAAACCGGACTATCACTTATGACTCATGCGTCTTTGCCAACAACCTATTGGAGCTATGCTTTTGCAGCTGCCGTGTACTTGATCAATCGTATGCCGACGCCCACTCTCTCCCAACAATCTCCGTATGCTCTTATGTTCGGAGAATCACCGAACTACTCCAAACTCCGTATATTTGGGTGTCTCTGTTATCCATGGTTGCGTCCTTATTCCACTCATAAACTCTCTCCTCGTTCTGCTCCCTGCATTTTTCTTGGTTATTCTCTCACTCAAAGTGCCTATCTTTGCCTTGATCCCTCCTCCTCTCGTGTCTACGTCTCTAGGCATGTTGAATTTCATGAATCTGTTTCTCCATACTCTCGCCTCGACACTACCTATGTCCCTAACACTGTCCCTGAAACAGCTTCTAACATTTCTCCTTCTGCGTCTTTAGTTCCCTTTTTCAGGTCACTACTCATGACTCCGACATCACCGACAGGTTCGCCGCTCCCGACAGAGACCCCTTCACCAACGGCTGCTACACCTGATGCAGAACCAGATACAGCACCAGAGAGCACAACACCTCCCGTCGAGCCTACTGCAGCATCACCCTCTCAATCTAGAACGGATGTGCAACCCTCTTTACAGCAACAACGGGTGACCACTCGCTCCATGAATCAAATTTGGAAACCAAATCCGAAGTATGGGCTCACCGTACTTCTCTCGGACGTTGAACCGTTAACAATTACTCAAACCCTAAAAGACAAGAAATGGAGAGCATATGCCAGTGATGAATACAATTCACTTCTCGGCCACAGAACGTGAGATCTTGTTCCTCCACAGAAAGCTCAAAATGTGGTGGGCTGCAAATGGGTCTTCAGAATTAAAAGATTGCCTGATGGTTCTGTTGATCGTTATAAATCTCGACTCGTAGCTAAGGGGTTTCATCAAAGACCTGGCATAGACTTTGAGGAAACATTCAGTCCTGTAGTTAAGCATGCCACCATCCGCATCGTTCTTGACGTTGCGGTTGCACGTAATTGGTCTCTCCGTCAACTTGACGTTAACAACACTTTTCTCCAAGGTACGCTCGATGAAGACGTCTATATGGTACAACCTCCAGGCTTTGTTGATCCAGAAAAACCGGATTATATTTGTCGTCTACGCAAAGCTATCTACGGTCTGAAACAAGCGCCTCGCGCTTGGTACAATGAACTTCGATCCTTTCTTCTCACGCTTGGATTTCAGAATTCTCTTGCTGATGCTTCGTTATTTGTTCTCCACACTGGCTCTGTTTTGGTTTACATGCTCGTCTATGTGGACGATATTGTAATTACTGGGAGTTGTGAAGCTACTATCTCTCGCATCGTTGTGCATCTCTCCGATCAGTTCTCGCTCAAAGATCTTGGTGAACTCTCATACTTTCTTGGTATTGAGGTTTATCGGACGAGTGAAGGGCTTTGCCTGCACCAACAAAAATATACAACAGATCTCTTAATGCGACTAAACATGCAGAATTTCAAACCAGTTGCAACTCCTATGGCGTCAACACAATCTCTGGTTCTAGCTGGCACCAAACTTGATGATCCGACAGAGTATCGTGCTGTTGTTGGGAGTCTCCAATATATGTCTCTAACACGGCCAAATATTGCGTTTGCGATAAACCGCCTGTCTCAGTTCATGCAATGTCCTACGGCAGATCATTGGGAAGCTGTTACACGGGTTCTTCGTTATCTAGTCGGCACTGTCACTCATGGGATTTTTCTTGCTGCGTCATCTCCTCTTACACTCCATGCTTACTCGGATGCGGATTGGGCTGGTGACAAAGATGACTACTCTTTTACAGGTGGTTACATTGTTTACCTTGGCAAGAATCCAGTTTCGTGGTCCTCAAAGAAGCAAAAAGGAGTGGCTAGATCATCTACAGAGGCCGAATATCGCACAGTCTCAACAACCGCATCTGAACTGAAGTGGATTGTCTCTTTGATGTTTGAGCTTGGTCTTTCTCTCCCTCAGGTTCCTATCATCTATTGCGACAACATTGGAGCTACTTATCTTTGTGCTAATCCAATTTTTCACTCAAGAATGAAGTACATTGCACTTGATTATCACTTTGTTAGAGAACAGATTCAAGGGAAGATACTTCGTGTTTCGCACATGTCCTCCACCGATCAGCTCGCTGATGCGTTGACGAAAGAGATATATAAAAGAGGTTTCGCCAACGCATCAGCGAGCTGATCACTTGAAAATCAAGATTGAAGTCTCCTCTGGTACTCCATTTTGAGGGGGCGTATTAGAGTATGATCGAATATCTTCATATCTTTAAATATCTTTTATATATCTCTTTGTATCTATTTTTTATTTTACTATTTCTCTACATAAGGCAATGCCTACGAATATATATGTATTGTATTCTCTTTGTTCATAAATCAATAAGATACAATTCCTACATTTTTTTTCTTTTTTTAAGTGGTCTAAAATTACACCACGTTGTCTTTTCTTCAAACACTAGTTATCGCTTGTAATTTGGAACTTTAGTTAAATTGTAACTTTACTTGTGAGATATGGGCAAACAAACAAAATATGCACGCGCGTGAGACAAAGCATGAACTAGTTTCTAAACCACAACTACCATGTCATGTGGAATCATCGAGTTTTGAGTTGATTCGGAATGAACATCAACATAAAACCATACGTCAAACTTGCACTTGAGAATGAAAAAGAAAAATTATCGATGTCACAGTTGCATAACTTGTAGGTTCACTGGGAAAAGAATCAGATGGTTTAGTGAACAACTTTATATCTGAATAATACAATGCTTTCTCTTATTTGAGGATAAAGTGAAAAGAAATGATCAGGTAAGCAAAAATGGGAAAGTTGATTGCCCATCTCCAGACTTACGGGATTTTATCCATGCAGTTACGCATGCCAGAAGTTTAGATCTTGGTAGACGCATAATTGCTGAGCAAATTTGCGAGATTATTTTGTATTTGTTTTAACACGTATATATATAGTTCATTAAACTTAGATTTGCATGATTAGATCTTATAAACTGGTAAATTTCCGTAGACAAGAAAGCGAAGATGAACCAAAATTAACCTTGCAAAAATCTCCATATTGAAAGAGATCCGCTACAGCCCAATCACAATGAGTGGAGTACTCTATTCCATTAATCATATGATACGGTAATGACCAAAACTTCATAATTAGTTTAGTGCTAAAAAGATAGTCAAAACACATACTAAACTTCAATAATTTGTAGATTTGGATATATATATGCAATAATACTTAGATTTTGCATGGTGACACTAGTATAAAAAATTCGTATAGCCACAAAATATCCACAGATATTTCGTGATTATTACGAAAAAATCACGAAAAATCAATATAGTCACGAACAATATTAGTCATGAATTTTTTTTCATAATTATAGTTTCTATGACTAATTTTTTTGTGTGGGTATATTAATTCTTTCGTAATTTTTTGTAGCTAATTCATAACCACAAAAAATATTAGTCATGAACATTTTTTTGCCTTATATGACTAATTTTTGTGTGTGGGTGTATTGGCGTTTTTGTAATTTTTTGTGGCTAATTCATGATTATATACATAAATTTTTAAAAATCTATTTGGGGTTATGTTTTTTTGGGGTCAAAATACTAGATTTAAAATTAAACCGGGTTCTTACAATAGATTACTCTCGATCGACAGATCCGAGAGAGCTTGTTTTGCTAACTTATCAGCCTTTAAATTTTCTAATCGAGGGATTTTCTTAAACGAGATCTCTGTAAACTCTTGTGAGATTGAGTAGATGTCTTGTAGTATGCCATAGATTTCTTTAATCTGTGTTCGCCGATTTATTACATCGATCACATCATCGAATCTGAGACGATTTCGATTTTTTCGATGAGTTTGTCGCGAGCATTCAACATGTCTTTTACAACGCTTAATCCTTCGGCGACGGTGGCCGATGATACATAACGCTGAGAATCAGAGCCGTCTGGGTGCTGAAGATCGGGGGATCTAAACTTCCATCAAAAACCCGCAGCTTAAATGTCAGATCACCAAGCTGCATCCGTTTTACGTTCGGTGATGATCAGAGATTTCGCCATTTGAGGTCTTGGTTGGAGTCTTGGTAGTCTTGTCCTGCTTTCCATTTGGGGTTATGTTTTAAATGCGTTAATTCGCTATAATCTCGGATTCGATTTTTCCCTATGACATATGAATAGGCCACTTGGCCACATATAAATCGGTATTAGTAATGTTTTATTTGTCAAAGAACCTGCTTGCATTTAGTCGAACGTTTTGTTTAAATCCACTTATCCACAAAACATAGAATACTTCAAGAAAAAACTAAAATTTTAACTATTGTGTTATGACAAAAGGTTATGAGTATATTTACTTAGTAATTCCAAAACAGAAATTGATAGAAAATCAAATAAAACAAGGACCTCAGTTCATTTAGTTACTTATATGATGTTTCAGTTTCATTAGAATGTCTTTTGTAATGGCCAGTTGTTGATTTACCATCAAACTCTTCTCAAACTTAGTAATGAAATTCTTTTTTTGGGTTAAATAAATAAGTTCATTTCGTTTGGTAAGATAATAACCGGGACGTGAGAAAAACCAGTGATTCCAGATGACTCGCCGTCGAACACGGACACGTGTCGATAGGATAAGAACCACATGGTCGTGATTGTGGAAGACCAATGCACAGTAGTTCACGAAGTCAATGATTGGATCTACTTGAATTTTCCCAAATTGTCATTAGCCACACACCACACGTGGACGACAGGACGAACTCATCTTCTAATGGTTTACCTGCACCTCGTCGTACAGTAACATAGCCCAAATTTGCATACGTTTTGTTTATTTTTATTTGATACAGTATATAAGCGTATTGAAGCCACTAGGTGCTTTAATGCTTCGTTTGCTGCCCTTTCCATTTCTGTTCTTTTTAAATTTCTAAAACTTTTTTCTTTTGGGAAACCTAGCTTATGTGAAAAAATTATAAAATTAAATACTCTATCTGTTCTTAAAAAAAAAGTTAATTTGAAAATTTTATATATATTAAAAAAATATATTAAAACTTAACTATAAACGCATCACTTTTTTATAACTAACAATTTCCTATAAATTTAAATCAATAATAATTTAAAAAACTTAAAACATCTATTTTTGTTAAACAAAAATAAAATGCAGAAATTCTTTTTTGTATGAACATAGGAAATATGTAACTTATAATTAACATACATTTATTTTAGGGTTGATTACTTAAAACATTCTAAATTAATAGTTTCGCCTTTTTTCTTCTCATAATATTAAACTTCTCATCAAACTTCCCGAACTTAGACATTTGAACACAAAACCTTATAAACTATTTTTGTCTATCCAATTCCACATATACCATTAAAAACTTCAAATCATGATTAAATCTATCCAAATCACATTTATATAACCATTTTATTTGTGTGGGTGAGTCTTGACTTTATTTAGGATCGGGTTTGTATCGAATAAGTAATTATTGTTTATATAAACACGATTTAGATGGATTTATTCATGATTTAAGATTTTTAATTGCAAATGTGGAATTAGATAGACAAAAATAATTTAAGAGGTTTTATGTTCAAATGTATAAGTTCGAAAAGTTTTTTGAAAAGTTTCACTAGTTTGTACGAAAAGAGACGAAACTATTTGTATAGAGAAGATTTTACTCTTTTAAGCGGTCAATCTTTTATTTTACTGTTTTTAAATATAAGTAAAAATTTGCTTAATAACCATAAAAAAAACTCAAATCTACAAACTAATTAAAATACCCTCTTTTCTCTCTCTCTAACCATTTGGTTACTTTATTAAGGGGGTGACCGTGATTTTAAAAACTAAAATTGGCTGTTAAAAATTTAACTTTTAAATAATGACTGTAACTTTTAAAAAAATAAAAGTCATTTTTTTATTGATTTTGAAAAAAACAAACGAAAATAAGAATAAAATCAGTTATTTTAGCTGTGAGAATTTTAAGAAAACTTTTATGACTATATGAAAGATAAAGCCTGATTGGAAAAAAAATGATTTTTAAAATTTTAAAACTAAGTAAAATCTCTACCGCTGCACAGTCTATTTACCAATCGGACCTTAATTTATTTTTTTGTTTTGATTATTAATCAACTTGACCCTAAATATAAAAACTAAAAATCAGATTAATAACGTAATAATGAGTGTAGATAAAATTGTTAATCCATCTTTTAAATGTATAATCAATTAATCATCAACAAAATTCAAGGAAAACATCATTTTAAAATATTTTTATCTTTTGTTGACCGCACATCATTTTAAAATATTACTCAATGGCACGTTTACAGAGATTAATAAAGCGAATAATTTGGCATTGCGATAAATATGATCCATAATCCATCCACTCTTACCTACTGCCATACGAATACGATAATGACACCAATGAACTTGAGGGTATGCTGAAGTCATCAGTAAAAATATCTACTAATTTTGTCATACTGAGAATAATCATCCACTTAAAGACCAAAGACAAAACAAAAAAATATTCCGACAAAAAAAAATATTTATACAACTAAATGTATGTGTATATGTATGACTTAGTATAAGTCACAAGCAGAAGAGAGCTCGATTAGCTGGCCACTCGTTATTATTCTCTCTTTTTTTTTGTTTATAAATAAATTAATTTTACCATTTTTTTCCCCAACAGGTTCTCTGAAACTAGAAACTCGAACAGAGAATCCGGATGCTTTTCTGAGATTCCACTCTTTCCTAATATACTCGTTTTCCAAACCGATTTTCTCGGGAAAACAAAAATCCATTTTAACTTTTCGATTGTTTTCCGGACAGAAGAGATCTGAAGTCAATTCAGATTCTTCAAATTGGTGAGTTTTTTGTATTATTTTTATTATTCTTGCTTCTATTGAAGCTTGAAGAAGTAGAAGAAGAAGAGAGAGAGTTTTTTTTTTGTTGATCAGAAAGGTCTCTGCTTTGATCTTTGTGGTACACGTGGCGAAATGGGTTTGGAGTCGTGTTGATGATGTTGTCCAAGTCGCAGATTTCGTGTAACATTCTTCTTCTGTCTCCAATGCTTTTGTCTTGTTTCTGATACTAATCTCTCAGAGAGAGAGATCTTCAGATCCGTTGTTTCTTTTTTTTTCTTTCTTTCTTGCCTCGGTCGGTCCAACAAAATTGAGAGGAAGAGACGAATTAGTTTTTAATTTTTTTTAAAAAATGATGAAGATGATGAGGAACAAACCGACAAATCTTCCGTCGGCGGTGATTAACGGCGGCAGAGGTTCCGGCGGCGGTGGCGGCAGGGAGTCAGGCGGACATGATTGGGAAATGAGACCCGGAGGAATGTTGGTTCAGAAACGCAACCCGGATTCGGATCCTGTCGGAGCTCCGCCGCCGCCGATGATCAGAGTCAGAATCAAGTACGGTTCGGTGTACCATGAGATCAGTATTAATCCTCAAGCTTCATTTGGTTAGTCTCTTTATATAACCTTTTTTTTTTAATCAAATTCATTAGAAAAACCTCTGAATTTTGGGAATTAGAAAGAAAGCTATGGAATTGACATTTTTTAAAGCTTAGAGATTGATGAAGTGTATGTGAATTTGAATTCTTTTGTTGATTCAGGGGAGCTAAAGAAGATGTTGAGTGGACCAACGGGTATTCACCATCAAGATCAGAAGCTAATGTACAAAGACAAAGAGAGAGATTCAAAGGCCTTTCTTGATGTTTCGGGAGTGAAAGATAAATCCAAGATGGTGCTTATCGAAGACCCGATTAGCCAAGAGAAACGTTTCTTGGAGATGAGGAAGATCGCCAAAACCGAAAAGGCGTCTAAAGCGATTTCCGATATCAGCCTCGAAGTAGATAGGCTCGGCGGACGTGTAATGCCCCGCCAAGCCCTTCTACTTAATGTTTGTTTTTCACGAAATCGCGGGTTTTTGAAACTCTTTTTTTTTTGCGTGTGTGTGTAGGTTTCGGCGTTTGAGATGGTTATCAAGAAAGGAGGGAAAATTGCGGAGAAAGATCTTGTAACGGTGATCGAATTGTTGATGAATGAGTTGATAAAGTTGGATGGGATTGTAGCTGAAGGAGATGTCAAGTTACAAAGAAAGATGCAGGTATGTAACCTAAAGATTTTCTTGCAAAGTTCTTGGGTTAGTTTTAGTTGTAACCATTTTGGTTTCTATGTATGTGTAGGTGAAGAGAGTGCAGAATTATGTCGAAACACTCGATGTGTTGAAGGTAAAAAACTCTATGGCCAATGGGCAACAGAAAGAGTCAAGTGCTCAGAGGCTTGCAACGATTCAAGAACATAGCAATGGACAGAGGCAAGAACATAGCAATGGGCAGAGGCAAGAACAGAAACCGATACAATCGCTTATGGACATGCCTATAAACTACAAACAGAAGAAGCAAGAGATTGAAGAGGAGCCTATAAATTCAGGGTCAGGACTAAATCTGATGGATTCTTCTACTAAATGGGAAACATTTGATCATCATACCGCGTCTCCATTGAGCTCAACTACTGCAAATAATCACGTTATCCCGCCCAGGTTCAATTGGGAATTCTTTGATTGAAGAAACACACATATTTTGTGAAACCTTTTTTTTTTCTTTTCCTCTTGTATGCTTAATTCTTGTGTGGAGGTGTTTTTTTTTTCAGGCTTCTTCTACTTATTCTCTTCTTTATCATTATCATCATGATTCTTTTGATGTACTTAGATTTTTGTGGGCGTTGTTTTTTTTTTTCGTTCTTGGAAATAAACAGAGACCCTACAAAGAAGTGATTATGAAAAATGGTGATTCATGTGTGTTTAAAGTTTTCATTTTTTTTTAATTACTTTTCTTGCAAGGGACTGAAATCTTCTTGATGAAAGAGAGGGTTTCTTTCTCTCTCTCTGTCGGTTGTTTTTTCCTCAAGTTTGAAGGATTCAAAAAGTAGACAATGAGTGGGTCTTCTTCTAAATATCATTTCAGGCTGAAAAAAAAAGTGGGAAGTGAAAAACTTTTTCTTTTCTCATCTTTTGTCAATAAGACAACTTTTACTTTTCTTTTAGAGCGAGGCAAAATCATATAACCCAAGGTGGGCCATTTGATTTTGATTTTGTTCGTGAAATTGAGGAGAAAAAAATTCCGAATCAGAGAATTTTACATAGTGCCAAATATTTCTTCCAAGTAATTTTTTTTGAGTTTTGTTTTTTTGTTCCAACTTGTTTTCATAAATAAACTTAAGAATTATGGTCAACCAAAACGGGATATTAGAAACTACAAAAGAAAACTCACAAAAATGCAATATAAATCCACAAGCTAATACATCAATTTTAGTACTCAAAGAGCGAGAGATAAGATATAAAGTAAACGAAGCCAAAAATAGATTTTGAACCCTCAAGTGGAATAGCAAAAGAACACTCCTAAGAGATTTTTTCAGGAGAAGAATGCAGTTATAGATGAACCGGATACCCACAAATAACAATATGCAGGAACCATCGGATATTTTGTTCATCTCCAAAATCAAACCGAACCGGTTATTTCGAATCGATTTCGGTTTGAGTTTTCTATTCAGGTTTTTATGCCCGGGGCTTCAGCATCTCTTAGTGGACACTTTTGAGTGCACGTCATTGTATAATTGAGTTTGCATGGGGTTTCATACGAACTTTTAATCAGAAATGTACAAGGATCTCGTAATCATTTGTTGCCTCTTTGCCGCGGCTAGTAGTAGTACTTCTTCACAGACGTCACTTATGTTAGGGATGTTTTTTTTTTTTCATATAGATGCATTTAATGCATGGTCGACTTTATAAGTTGAACATTTTGCAATGCAAACTATACAGACAATTTATATAAGTTGACTAGAAGTCCAAGAGCTATAATAATTCTTGAACTTGAAAAAAGATCATTAATTAGGTACTTGTCTATTGGTGTGGTCTACAGAGGCAGCAACCCGATAATACTTGTCCATTGATGTTGAACCCTTCAACCCGAGAGGCAGGTTTTAATAATTCGAGTCTTAAACCGGTCACAAGACTTTACAACTACATTGCGATTACATTTTTATAACCATATATTCAATTTTAACTTTTGCGACTATATTGTGATCGATTTTAGCAACTCTTTTGCCACTTTCGATTTGTAGTGTTAATATATGAGTCACACTTTAGTCACAAAACTATGATTAACAGTGTAGTTGCATTTTTAGTTGCTCATATGCCATGGTTTTGCGACGATAAGCGTTTGCAACGAGCTTTTTTTTTTTTACTCCTAGACGTAATCGTTAATGAATCGCAAAACTTTTGATTTGCAACTAATTTGCCACGTTTATTATAGTTGAGCCTGGGAATTTTATTCGAACCGAATCGAGATTTTTGGTTATTGGTTCGGTTCCGGAGAATCAAACGGTTACCCGGTTTTTTTTAAAATTTAATCGAGATTATACCGAACTATACCAAACTATACCAAATTATATCGAACTGAAGAACCAAATGACCCGAAACTATCCGAATTTACCCGAATTTAATCGATTTTAACCGAATTTAAACAAAAATTTAAAAAATTTGGTTAGTTTCGAATTTGAAATTCAAGAATCAAATTACCCGAAAACCGAAACGAACCGAACCGAATCGGATTATGTTTCGGTTAGTTTCAGCCAAATTTTCAAAATCCGACTACCTGAAGAACCGAACCGAAGAGATCAGAACTATCCGAAGTCGCAGGCGTAATTGTACTGGTAAAAATGATGGTTCCTTGTAGTGTTGGTGTTAATCAAATATAAGTTTAATTTCAAAAAAAAAAAAAAAATTTGTTTGGCTCAGATTTCGTTTTGATTTTTCAAATTTTTAGAGATTTAAAAAGTTAAACGATACTAACTAAAATAAGAATTATGTGATTTTGGATCGATTTTATTTATTTTGTGAAGATAAAATGAGTTTGATTTGTCTAGATTAATCATTTCTAATAAACTAATGGAACTGAGCCCTAAACTTTTGCGAGCTGATGCAAGTTGTATGAAACTATATACATTATCGCGCGTATCCACCAAAAATCAATTAATAATTGAGTTTTAGATGAAGTCAATTATATCTCGCCATCAAATAATCTGTAATCATGTGGAAAAATAATCATGCAATATAGTTGACATAAAGTACATACTCACTCTCGTGATTAAACTAATAACCAAGGCGCATATATACCGACAATCATATCCAAATCATGATTTGTTCATGCAATTAAACATATTATATTTACAATTATGATAGATGACAAAATAATCGATGTAAAAAGATGAAAAAAAGAGAAAGAAGTTATCATAGTGCACTAATACGGATGAAACATTCGTGACTTATTAAAAAACCATATATTCTACAATAATCAAAGGGTAACTCAAACAAACTTCGTGACATCTAAGCAGAATCATCATGGGACCAAGTTAATATATAATATAAGAATGGCACGAAACATGATATTATATATATTTCCCCAAAATATACAATTTCAGTGGTTGTGGTGTCTCCACGAGATAATCGACCAACTGGAGGATTCTGCCGTGGAGTGTGGACCAAACATATAATCATCAAACCAAAATGCAAACACACTAAAAATCGATAGGAGCTAAAATAAATTGTCGACTGTCGGTAGAAGAGGACAGAACAAGGAGGCTTTGTTTTGTTTTGTTTTTTCCAATAAGTAGATCAAATTTCAGATTAATCTTGATACAATCATCACGTGAATACCGCAATATCAAAGAGTGTTGCCAATAGATATTAACAAACAAAACGAAACAGATAGACTAAAACTATATCATTGATCAATGCAATGTTTTGAAAAGTAAAGTGATTGATGCTTTTTTGTAATTACATCTAGAGATGTCAAATTAACAAAACATGAGCCTGCGTCTTCCCCACATGTACTGGGGTCTCAAAAGCTTGTCCTCAACTTTTTCTTTAAATTCATTGAAAAAATAATCACAAACTATATATTAAACTTTAAAGGATATCGTCAAAAAAGATCACTGTCCTTAATTCAAAATAAATTTTAATTTTTAAGGAGCATTTGACAATTATGGATAGTGTCAGTATTGAAAAAGTAACTATCACTAAAAGGAAATTAAGTAAAATGAACAAATTGGCACTATTTTCTACAAGGCAAAAGTGAATTCTACCAATGACAATAGGAATATTTTGTTTGGAATATAATGCATTAGATACAAAGGAATGCAATTTGAAAAAAAAACAACCAAATTTATATAATATGATATAAAATATATACAATAGGATGTTCCGTCCATATGGATGAAATGCTATTTGGACTTTTTTCTTGGTTTTAATTTATAATCAAGGTTAAGTTAGTTGGTGTGGGGATTAATTAGAATAACATGAAATGAAACCCTTTTGTCATATTTTTTTTTAATACTAGGATAGGAGGATAAATAAATCTTTATTCTTATATTATAAAATTTTGAGTTGCTATATTTTTTTTTATGAAGTCTACAACAATGGTTGTGGAACACAACTAAGTTCAAAACCACCCCATTTTTATATTATAGTCGCCGATTTAGAATAGAAAGAAAAACGAGTATTTATAGAGTTGGTGAACAAGCCTGTGAATTGGTAAATTCAGACTATTTTCAAATCATTTCCTTGTAAGAAAAGCTTAATATAAAGAAGCAGGTGGAATCAGGCCCGGCCCTGAAGATATATGGGCCGGAAGGCAAAATATTTTTTGGGCCTGTTAATTAATACACTAAAAAAAAAGTAAAAAAAAAACAACATAAAACGAGATAAAACGAGAACTTTACTCCAACTCGCCACCTCTACTAACTATAATAGAAGGTGCAACCAACTCACTTAAAGGATATTTATGAAAAATAGGACCAAAATTTTAGTTATTCTATAAAGAGCCGCAAGTAGATGCTTTGCTTGCTTGCCCTCAGGGCCGGCTCTGAGGTGGATTTAAATCCAAATCTGAAACTGGAAGATTATTTTTTTGTTTTTGTGTTCTCATTTGTATTAAATTTTAAATCATATAGTAGTCAGACTTAGAATCAGATATGTAATGGAAACAAATAATGAGTAGGTCAGTGGTGAAGTGAATGCAAGATAGTGACGTAAAAGGTTGCTGAAACCACCTAATTTGTTGCTAAGACATCAATATTGGCATTTACGAAGTTAGTGAAAAGTACCAAGTAAATAGCTAAACTAAAGGTCCCAGCCAAAAAAAAGATTTACAATCTGTTGACTGTTGTGTCCCTCTTAGCAAATTTAAAGCTTGTATTTTTTTTCCCCAAACTAAATGAATTGAGTTTTGGAGAAGCAATAGATAGATGATACCGAGGAACTTACAAGAACCTAACGTCTTCATTAGGCTAAACAAACTCCATCAGCTTATCAAGCTCGCTTTTCGGAATAAGAAGGTGGATGCTGATGGGAAAGCATTTTCTAAGGTAGTCTATGAGCTTGTGTAGAAATATTGTACAAATACAAAGACAACATAATGAATGTCTAAATGAAGAAGATGGCATTTAACTAAGGGTTTTGGTTTTATAGCGAGCATTTGGCTTGGCAAATTATCCAAAATCGAAGGATTCGAACCGAATTGACAGTAATCGAATTGAACCGGATATTTATATATATCCAAATAGTTTTTTTGTGTAAATTATTTTGGATATTCGAACCGAATCAGAATCAAACCGAGAACCAATGAATATTCAAAATATCCAAAATATAATTATATACCAAAATTTTAATTATTTGTAGACTTTAAATAATCAAAATATCCAAAATTATAATTATAAATTCGAAGATATTAGTTATGATTAGATCAAAATAACCAAAATACTAAGATAAATATTCAAATGTCGTTAGTTATATTAATTAAAATTAAACAATTTGTTTGCAAAATTGTTTGCAAAATTAAACAAAATTTTATTAAAATTAAAGCAATTTTAAAACCTTTTTGGGTTACTTCAAGTATTTTGGGTAGTTCGGAACCGATCCGAACTGAAACAATTTTTTTTTTGCTATAAGCTGGTTCTTATATTTATTATCCGAACCGACCTGAATTAAATTTGTTTCAGTTGCTATATAGATCCTAAACCATCTTATCTAAACTATCCAAAATCCAAAAAAATCGAAGCAAGCCAAACCAAATACTCGAACGTTAGATAGTCGGTCGTATTGATTAAGTCGTATTGAGAGACGAGGGTGATAATATCGCTGAGACGGGCCTCTTGCCACCGATTGCTCAACTACTATTAGGAATATTACAATTTGCGAATGATAGAAAAAAATTAAGGTTTATGAAGATGTTAAGAAGTCTGAAAACTAAAAAAATTAGAAACTCATTTATAGATAAAAATTTAGAGAGAGGTTTTTAACATGTGGCATAAGAAAACATAGTAAATATATTAAAATGTAACATGAAGAAAAATCAGTTCCATTTTTAGGATTAGAATGGTAAACTCATATAGTTACTTTGAGAAAAACAGAGAAAAGAGAGATCATGGCCTACATGATGAACAGAACTAAAAATAAATCAAAAGCAAGTATATGGTGGAAGAAGCAACAAAGAGGGGACACTTGGGGTTTGATGCAGTGAGCTAAAGAACACAGCAAGAAAAAAGGGGAATCTTATAAATGGCTTGGTGGTATTGGATTGAAGAGAGCCCTAGATTCATCTGCTACTGTAAATCCTTGAACCATTCGTCCTAAGAGATTCCTCAAAATCAAGACGATTCAGAGCATAATAGACATCAGGGAGAGGCTCTTTTGTCAAAATCATGTCGATTGTATGCCTGTGAGATTGATTCACACCGATCAAAAACTCCCTAAGGCAATCCTCTTGCTCGTATTTCTCCGATTCCGCCTTTGCTTCACAAGTACATTCACAGCGACACACCCGAGACGGTCGATAATATTTCTGCTCGTTCCACAGTGTAATGAACCTTGTGAAGTAAGTATTGATATCCATAGACCCTTGCTGCTTCAAGTCACTTAACTGTGACCTGATCTGATAAACCCTGAGGACACCGTTTCTGTGGTACGCACCTCTGAGCCATGACCACATCGCTTGAGCAGTCTTGAGGTACATTATACTTCTTCTGATATCATCGGATACAGAGCTCGTGATCCACGACATCACCATGCTATTACAGCAAGACCAGTGAGCATATGCCTGATCGTTTTCAGGTGTTTTGGGGATTGTTCAGTCGACAAAGCCAATCTTGTTCTTGATTCTCAAAGCTAAGGTCATTAGAGGGAGCCAGATATGGTAGTTAGAACCGGTGAGAAGTTCATCGGAGACAAGGCTTTGACCAGGCTGTTCACGGTCGTGTAAGAAGAAAGGGTTACTTCTAAGACATTGGTTGCAATCGCAATCGGTATCTCCAAAAGCCATCGTTGCAGGAATAAGCTGAGAAAATATATAATTTCGATATGAGAAAATCATCCAAAACATGGTAGATCCTAATAAATCATCACTATATGACTTAACGAAATCTGAATTCGGAAGCAAAAGGACTATGAAACTAACAATCGCATCTCTCTCAAAAGCAAAATCACAGTCGTGGAGACCGAAATTGATAAATTCACATAGAAACCAATCTGGCAGTAAAGAGAAATCTAAATCAAAGACTGCAAAATTTAACAATGGGAAATCGAAATTTCAGGCGAAATACCGAAGAATCAGTGCTTTTGAGAAGTTTATCGATGATCTTACCTTTCGTTAATGGAACCCTAACGGGCGAAGATGTTAAGAGGTCGGAGACCAAAGAGAGACGATGCAGTGAAATTAGGTTTTTTTTTTCTTTCTCCGCGGGAAGGGAATGTGGAAGAAAGAAATCGAAAAACACTGTATACGTGGGCTTTTAAATGGGCCTTGACCCATTATAAATCGTTTATTTGTTACCTTGGGTTTTAGTTTCATAACACCGGGAAACTAGCGAAGAGGGGGTTTGAATGACTGACCCGGTCCAAATACGGATCAGTAAGATTTTATTTATTTTAATATATTTTAAATCCAAAGAAAATATTGAATTTGTTGTCAAAAAAAAAAAAAAATTTGAAATTATAATTTTCTTGTAACTAAATTAACAGTATTTGCAAGTTTCAACTAAGAGAATTCCAATCGAACTGAATGCAAATATTAATATATAATTTCAAACCAAACTATGAAAAAATATATTTATATATTATTTTAAAAAAATTCTAACCAAAATAAAAAATGTAAAATTTGATTTGCAAACTGCTCGAGTGTTAGATTTTTCTGGTTTTTGTTGGTTTTTTTAAAATATTTTTTGGGGTCTTAGCGGATAAAAAAGACCAATATTTAAAAGCATAACAATATATGGGATTATGATCGTAGGTTAATCGGTCTGACCGTAAGAGTCAGTCTGGGTTTTAATAGTTTTAAAAGATAATCGGTATGAGTCGTCTGACCATAAGAGTTTGTCTGGGTTTTAATAGTTTTAAAAGATACAAATGGTTATGTGAAAAGAATAAGAGAATTAATAAGTGGAAAAAAAATGAGTTGAATATTTTTTTTAACTAGTTATTTTTAATTGTATTGCTTTTCTATAATGTAGACTAACAATTATAGAGGAATAAGACATATTTTTCATTTATTTAGTGAAATTCAGTTTAATTTGGAAGAACACTAATTAATCTTAAATGATAAAATTTTAGAGGAATCCAAAAAAATAGTCAATTCTACCCAATTTTGTTTTTCGAAGTTGTCAACCATTTGCACTCTTAGAACATCTTCTTAAGGGTTCTAAAAGAAAAGATATCATTATTTTAGTTTAATTCAATTTTTATTTTTGTTCTTAATGACAAGTGTTGAACTAATGAAAAAATGACAAGTGTGATATATGGTTCTTATGAGTATTTCAAAGGTTCTCATTTGTAAACTTTTTTTCACTTTCCCTTTTATTTTATTTTATTCATGAAATATGAGAAGCCCTCAATAAAAATGCTCTTACGGATAATCATTTAATGCAAGTTGAGAAAGAGTTAAACGATCCACCTGATTTCACCTGCACTCTAGAATATAATCCAAGTTCCGAAGTAGATATTCTCGTTTCACTCATTTGAACTAGAGGTAGATCTAGATCTGAATGTGTGCTTTATTTGTATCTTTTTTCAAAAACAAAAAAACAAAAAAGTGACTAAATTTTTACTAGTGTTAACTTTTTTTAAGAGAAAGTATGCGTCCAACAAACAGCTGGTTAATTTTTTTATTATATGTAAAGTGTTGTGAATTTGCGAGAAAAAAATAAGAATAAGATCGAAAGAACAAAATAAAATTGAGCAAATATTCTATATAGGGCTTTTTTATTAATCATGTGATTTTATGTTTACAAACCATTCGACTCCCATTTATAATGTCCCAAAACTCGATACAAATAGAAAAAGGAAATAGGTTATATTTGTTACTCTTTCCGTTTCACAAAGAGTGTTACTTTGACTCTTAATTTTTGTTTCACAAAGAGTGTCACTTTATGTTTTCAAGGTAATTTTTAAAACTAAATCTCTGTTTTATCCCTACTATTTTAACCTATTAATTAGAGAGAAAAACTGATTTAGTGTATTAATAAAGGTTATAAAAGAGATTTACAAGTTTTTCTTAATTTGTGTGAAAAATGTCAAAATAACACTCTTTGTGAAACAGAGGAAGTATAAAATGTTATCGAAAAAGGCGCAGCCATCAACATATGCGGCATCGATTAAAAACATACGTGGAGTTCACTATCACTATGCATATCTTTATATAAACGATTCGATCGATTGTAATAATTCATACTTTATTCTTCATTAAAAACAGAAAGCAATAAGAAAAGGAGAGCAATATCTTTTACTCTCATCTCACGTCCTCTCACATCTCTCTCAATTATCCCATCTCTTCTTTATCATTAAAATAACAATATCTCATCTAATATAATAATTAGTTTATAACATGTTATCAGTACGAACATCTCTCGATCCGTCAATATAACGGAAATGTGAGATTTATTTATGTTCAATTTATTTTAAAGTTTATTATTTACGGAAAGGATAACTCCGCCTTCTCCGTTTATTTATTATGTCGGGATAATAGGCTATGCCTTCTCCGAGTAGATCGTTATGGTAGGCTATGCCTTCACGATCAAAATGATCACATGGTAGACTATGATTCCTCATATCATATTTATGGAGTGAGAGATTAAAATTCACACTCATGCTTATTTATTAATATTATACTGGACGGCTAAGCCACCTTATAATTTATTTATTGCTTTAAATGTGGATGATCTCATCACCACAATATTACAATTAAATATATGTTTATTTCATGACTCTGAAACTTGAAAAATTTAAGTGATTATTATTTAAAATTTCAGATTGATTTTTATTTTAAGTCTTTCTCACCTAACGGTAACAAAGAAATTTTTTAAAGTTTTTTACACTCCCAACGGCTAGTTAACGGTTAGTGAACATTATTTTTTCATCTATAAATACTCTTATATTTTCACTCATCCCACTCAAATATTTCATCTTCCTCCAAAATCCTCTCCAAAATATTTTTTAGTTTTCATAAGAAAAGAAGAAAAAATGTTTTTTTTTTCTATTTTTACTCTTTGTACTTGGTTATATTCTTGTCATTTTTTATAGTTTACTCGTCGAAGAATTTCTCCAGAAGAATCTGTGATAATTTTTATTTTGATGTTTTATGCGTTCTATTACTTGTAATCTTATTACTCATTCCAGTACCTCGCATATTTTAATTTGAATAAAATAAACAATGTGCTTTGATTAATATTTAATTATGCAATTGTTATATCATTACCATGCTCAAAGTTTAAAAAAAAAATATTTTGTAATTTTCATTAAAACTAAAATTGTTAAAGTTCTTGTTTATTCAGAGATAATGTCAAATCTGACAAATCTCGAGATTGCTGCCCTCAATATAACTGGAAAAATTATATGACGTGGCAGTAGGTATGAAAACGCATCTAAGAGGAAACGGGCTCCTTGATACTATCGATAAGTAAAAAATGACATCCGATGAGAAAAAAGACAAAAGCTATGATATTTTTACGTCACCATATCCACGATGGTTTAAAAGATGAGTGCATCATAAAAGAAGATCATGCAGATCTCTCGCAATCTCTTAAAGAAAGGTTTGATCACTATAAATATGTGATCTTACCAAAAGTCAGGCACAAGTGGTTACATCTCCGGTTCCAGGACTACAAAAGTGTTAGTTATTATAATTCTGCGATGTTTGGAATCACATTAAAAATGGTGTTATGTGGAGAAACTAGTAATTATGATATGATTGAGAAAACTCTCTCCACATTTCACCTGACTAATGTAGTCCTGCAGCAACAATACCGGGCGAATAGATATATGCGAGATTCAGAGTTAATGCATGTACTCTTTGTTGCAGAACAGAATAACAAACTTGTGATGATGAACCATCAAAGCCGTCCAACTGGATCTGCATCATTCCCAGAAGCGAATGTTACATCGTCTAGCTATAATAATTGGCAAGTATGGGGACGTGGACGTGGACGCGGTCGATACCGTGGTCATGGACGTGGATATGGTCGTTGACGAGGTCAAGAAAAATGATATCATCCCTATGAATTCAACCATAAAATAGAAAATGAGAATTTTCAAGAAAAAGATGATGGCCGTGAAATTAAAAAGAGGAAGGAAACTGTTAGCTACAGATACGGCATGATAGGTCATTGGGCACGTACCTGTCGTACGCCAAAACATTTAGCCGATCTGTACCGGGAGTCACAGAAGGCAAAAGAAAAGGGAAATGAAACTAATTTCATTTCTGGTGAACCCGGACCTTCCTTTCATGGTCTAAATGATGACACTCATCTCGATGTCTCGGATTTCCTGGTTGATCCTAAAGAATCAACAAAATCGATGTAATATGATGTTTCCATCTGAATACAACAAGAAAATAAAATTTTGATGTTTTTAGTGTTTTATGTACTTTTGTGTTTAATGTTTTTATAAAATAAGCTTTCATAGAAAATAATTTTTTTATAATATGAATTTATGTTTTGTTAAAAGATTATTAATACATCTTTTATGAATATTTTAAATTCGGAAAATGTCAAAATTTGAAATTCAGGATGGAGATATATGTCTGGCAGACAGTGCTACAACGCACACGATAATTAAAGATAAAAAGTATTTCTCTTGTCTCAAAATGAAAGATTCCGCCGGAAGCATGAGTACAATAACTAGTAAATGCAAAAATTATTATGGACTCCAGAAGAGTTTGTTATATATGATGGTTTGATTTCTTTAAGCAAACCCCAAATCATTCCACGTCAAAAGGATTTGAAGCATAATACTTGATCCAAGATGGGTGATTAGATGTGTTATTGGTCCTAATGTGGGATTTAATTCGAGATGGATGAACATGAAATGTAATCATCTTGAGGGGGAGAATTAAAGAATCTCAATAAGTGGAACATCCTGAAGATTATGTTCACACTCAAAATGAACTTTGGTGAAATATTATCTTCATGATCGGGTATAATACATGCAGTCGTGCATGTAATAATAAGGTATAATCACAGAGGGATTACAAATCTCATAATGAAATATATAGTAGAGATGAATCTCTATTAAAGTAAATTAAGCCATCAATGATAGATGTGCTTATTGTAAGATTTTCATAGAATAAATTTCTCACAACAAAGGTTCAATAATTTATTCTTGAACAGGATAATATGAACCTGAAGTTCAAAGGTTCAAAGGATCATTGTTCAAAACAAAATGCAGATCAAATGCCTGAAGCATTTATAAACATTTGCTTGATGAGATTTCTTGAAATGAATTATCGTGAAAATTATGGATCCTCGCTGAATTTGAACATGAAGTTCAAAAGATAATTCATTCACATAATGTCTTGGATTGACTACCAGACATGTGTAAATCTCATATTCCAGCTAATAATGCTCCAATGAGAATATGTATCCCTGAAGAACGATTTATTAATAGTAAGTCTATGGCACGTCAGAAACATAATATGCTACTTTGGTTCCAAAGATTATAAATCCTCGAAAAGAAAAGGAGCATATATAATTTTTTGAAAAGAGGATGAATCTCCATAAGAGACCGTTGACATTTTTAATAATATAATCAGGCACCTAATGTTATCAATGATAATGATAAAGAGATATCGGTTAACCATGTCATTACGGAAGAAGATGGAACCAAAGACAAAATGTCGACAAGAAATAAGATAGCCGCGGTATAATAAATGAGAATCATAAAGCTACCTCTTTGGATGAGAGTTGAAAGACAAAAAAAAAAAATGGCTAAAAAATGAAAGAGACAATCAAGTGTATATATATTAAGCTCGTAAGAAAAAACGAGATGCAATAATTCAATATGTATGGCAGTCCATGAATGACTTAAATTGTGTCTCAAAGACATAATTCCTGAAGGATTAATGATGCCGAAATTATTTTCGCGGGAAGAATACTTGATCAAATCAAAGAATGATGATCATCAGAACTCCTGAACAGTTATTTAAAGTCGTATAATATTTTGAAATTAAAGACTTTGGAAGGACAACATTGTCATAAATTATTCCAAATTAAACATCTAATGAATAAGATGTTATCTTAAAATTTCCTGGAAGAATATTATTTTAAAGCATTTGTAAAGAAAATGCTAATTGTTTCTAAAATACCTTATATGAGCCATATCAGTGAGCTTATATATTTTGCAAATTTTACTTGACCAATGTAGCTTGTGCAACTAATACTTGCAAGATTCAGCTCATCTTCTACTTACATACAAGCATATATTCCTTTGTCTCAATGGTATGGTTGATTTTGACTATTATTATTATTTTAGAAACCTCAAAATTGGTCTGGCTAGTTTTGCAGATACAATATATTTATCAGACTCGCATAAGGCTCGATCGAAAATTGGATATGTTTTCACATTTGGTGGAGCTGCGATATCTTGGCGATCCCAGAAGCAAACTATGGTTGCCACTTCTTCAAACTATACGAAGATTGTTGCGCTTCATGAAGCATGCAGAGAATGTTCGATCTATTTACAAAGGCGCTTCCCACTACAACATTCAAGAAGCATGCTCATAGTATTAGAATGTGGCATCTACGACACCTGTGAAGAGAAGATGATATCCATTATTTCCAGGAGGAGTTTGCTGTTGTTGTACTCTTTCTCCTTTGTCATGGTTTTTTATCCCATTGGGTTTTTCCATGAAAAGGTTTTTAACGAGGCATCACACAACTTTACAAGATGCGATAGTGACACTGGTCTCCAAGGGGGAGTGTTATAAAATGTCATCGAAAGAGGCGCAACCATCAACATATGCGGCGTCAATTAAAAACGCATGTGGAGCCCACTGTCACTATACATACACAATAAGAGCATCTCCATTAGTGATACATAAGTGGGTGTCTTAAGAATTAATTAATATTAAATTTAATAATATTTTAATTTAAAACCTACTACTAAGTATGCATTAGTTTTTCACCCTCCATTAGTGATACCCTTAAGAGTGTCTTAAGAATTAAAAATAATTATTTATTAAAAATGTGTTTTTATAGTTAAAATTTATAATGTAACAAACTAAATGTTGGGTTAAACTTATGAAAAAACTATAAATTATAATTATATAATATTTTATATATAATATATTACATTATAAATACTTTTAAACATATATCACAATATGTAAAAAAAAATACAAATTCAAACTTAAAAGTTGATATAATAAACAGAAAACAAATACGTAGAATTATAGATACATATAAAAACATTAGCAAGAACATAATTCTTTGGGTCTAATCTTAAGTTGTGCCAAATGTTTGCCAGATATGTTCAACCAAATCATCTTTCAATTGCCGATGTATTGTTGTATCACGAAGTCGATTTCGAACGCCCATCATATTGCCAAGATTGGTAGGCATATTTGTTGAATACGTTAAATCCACATGTGAAGTCCCGCTTCCTTCTCCTTGATAGAATTCTGATACATTGTATAGACTGTATCCATGTCGTTCGTCTTCTACTATCATATTGTGCAATATGATACATGCTCTCATTAGCTTTCCTATTTTTGCCTTATTCCAACTAAGAGCGGGATTTTTGACAATCGTAAATCGAGCTTGTAAGACCCCAAAAGCACGCTCGACATCTTTTTGGGCAGCTTCTTGACATTGAGCAAATAATGATGCTTTCGGACCTTGTGAAAGTGAAATTGATTGGATGAAAGTTGCCCATTTCGGATATATACCTTCAGTGAGATAGTAAGCCATATTATATTGCCGTCCATTGACTAAGTAATCCACTCTCGGAGCTCGACCTTCTAATATATCATTAAAAACTGGTGAGCGGCCAAGAACATTGATATCGTTTAAGGTACCTGGTGGTCTGAAAAATGCGTGCCAAATCCAGAGGTCTTGTGAAGCTTCAGCCTCTAAAACGATTGTAGGTTTTCCAGATCCACGTGAATACTGCCCTTTCCAAGCTGTAGGGCAATTCTTCCACTCCCAATGCATACAATCAATGCTTCCTATCATCCCGGAAAATCCGCGTGCTTCTCTTTGATTGAGCAATCGTTGAAGATCCTCTGGTGTAGGCCTTCTTAAGTAGGTATCCTGAAAGAAATTTATAATTTCGTCCACAAAATTTTCCAAGCATTCAAGTGCGGTGCTTTCACCGAGGCGGAGGTATTCATCCACTGCATCAGCTGCACAACCATATGCCATCATACGAATGGCTGCTGTACACTTTTGTAATCCAGAAAGACCCAACCTTTCTGTAGCATCTCGTCTTTGTTGAAAGTATGGTACTTGATTGGATAATGTATCAACAATACGTATGAACAATGGCTTGTTCATTCTGAAACAGCGTCGGAACATAGATTGAGAGTAAGTAGGATTTTCACTGAAATAATCATTCCATAAACGAGTGTCCCCATCCTCGCGTCCTCTTTCGACATAAGATTGTTTGCGCCTTGAACTTGTTTCTTCTAGATGATGGTCATAATTATCTATGCCTTTTTGAAATAAAATTTGAAATTCTTCATCAAAAATTTGATCAAATTCTTCAAGTTTATGTTTGTGTCAAAGTGACGAGATTTGTTTAGATTTGGGGAAATTAGAAAGCGAAGAGATTTGGAAGGAATTACAAAATTGAAAAGTGAACAGCTTTGTATGTAATAACAAAATTGGAAAGTGAAGAGAAAGTGAAGAGAGTTTTAAAAACAGACTTGGAAATGAAGTAGTTGTTATAATAAATAAAGGGAGAAATTTTATACCCGCAGAACGAGGAGTTACTGATAAGAGAGAAGGAAGAGACGGTTATATTATGTGTTAAAAGGATGGTTTTACAAATGAACTAAACACTCATATATATAGGAAATGAAAATGAGTTACTGTGCGCGCATAGTGACAGTGGGGTCCACAAGCGTTTATATTTGACGCGTTTATATTTGACAATGAACGTCTGCGCCCCTTTCTTTTACTTTGCGTTTTACAACANAATAGAGTCTATAGTTAAATGTTCTTCAACCCACCTCTAATTTAGAGGAAAGCATTCATAAATACATTGGATGGTTACGGGATTGTTGGCATTGTACGTTTTAGAAACACAAAGAAGCAAAGGTTTTTGCGCCTCTTTGCTAAGCATGCCTTACCCCGTACAACTGCTACATCACTTCCCCCCCATTGCTCTATGTTCTTCTTCCCCTCATTATCGCATATGTAGGCTCCACGAGTACTGTTAAAATTCAATTCAAACCCAATGTATAAAGTATCGTTATCTTTTTGTATCTCTTTGATTAGTTTCACGATTTTGGCATAAATTAATGTAGACCATGTTAAAAAAACAAATTAGATATGTTTCTTTTACAACAAAAAAAAATCTGCATATTGAAGACTTAAAAATAGTAACGAAAATCTACGGATAGACAATTAAATAGCTTTTTTTACAGTCATTTAATTATTCATATATATATATCAGATATACCTGAATTATAATATTAATAGGACAGTGATATATTACTATGAATCATCATTAGACTACAAGCTCCGTTCATTAATATTGAGCAATTATAATACCCGTTTTTTTAATGACAATGAATTTTTTTATTTTTTTTAATATCAGCTATATCGTCCACATGCATGCGATATAAGTATTGGCCCTCGCTGTGTCGCCAATAGTTGTGCCATCGGCGTTCGGTACGTTCGCGACATCACCAAACGCATTCAAAGCCATAACATATTACGTTATGACCTATATATGAGTACCATATAATAGTATGTTGTATGTACATACGTTTTAGACGTACGTTAAAGATTACGTGTATTTGTGTTATTGTGTACTATATATTATACAATACTCGGGTTCGAGTTCCCAGGCTGTATGATTCAGAGCAAAATAATAATATATATTTCACCGTTATTACACATTATTTTAGTATGTAAGGTATGACTTAAGAGCAGATCCTGCATTGTCGCATATGTTGAAAACACATGGTCCATCGTTCCAACTGATTAAATGATATACGAATCTGTCTATATTGTCCACGTCGATAAGCCCCCAGATGATTACACCGATACACAAAGAAAGTTCACGATACAGAACAAAAATATTATATCAATAAATTCAAAAGACATTTAAAATCGTTGGATTTTTCTGTTTTTTTTTGTAAAAAATAATTTTAAATTTTATGAGAACCGGGATTAAAAAGTGATACTACAAAAAAAAAAGAGGAACTTAAATTAGGGTTTAGAGAGTGGGGGTGGTTTCCCGTGGCCATGCAAAGGTGTCAGCTTCGTGTCACAGTCTACGATGGACACCGACACACGAAACTCATGTGAACTGTTATTTCTCTTTTCTTTTTTTCTCTTTGTTTTCTTTTTCACTTTCTCTTCTCTTCTCGAGACAATCATCCAAATTGGACAAAGGCATATAATATTGTTATTTTCGTTTTATTTGACACGAAACATTATTTGTAATTCGGTTTCCTCTTAAAAAATGGACAGAAGGACAAAGACATTCATTTAACAGATAAAGATTTTCACCTTGTAACAGAAAATACAAAATATGTGAATACAATAAATAATTTTCTGCAACCATTTCTCGTGTAGCTTTGACTACGAAACAGGAGGATTCATCATCATCCTCCGCTTTTTTATCTTCTTCACATATACATACATTTCTCTCTCTATGATATAGAATTTTCTTTCTTCGGTTAATACATTTCTTTGAAGACCACAACGACTTTTACTTTAGTCTAATAGTTTAGAAAAGTCGGCCGAGTGTTACGTGAAAGACCGTTTTGATACGACATACTTGGCACGAATAACAATAATTTTTGACAAATCAAGTACAAAATACAGAGATTTATATTTGATTGATTTGCGTTCTTCGTCAAATTAAACTGATTTAAATCAATGGACCGTTTTGGTAACGTAAAATAAAAGCTGAACCTACTAGTAAGACTTTTCATGAAAGAAGTTCTCTTTAGATGTAATGATTTTAGTTGTCTTCCATGGTGGTGAACTTTTTATTCGTGCAAGAACCGGACGATCGGACAGACGCATTGAATGATTCCCACTTTCCCGGTTTAGTTACTTTCGGTGTAGAAATAAATTACTAGTAATGAATTACTTAAAAAAGCAGAAATTGTTGGTAACGTATATATCTTTTTCTCTGGGCTAATTCTTGTTTCCAAGAAGCTTAGAGCATCTCCATTAGTTATACATAAGTGGGTGTCTTAAGAATTAATTAGTATTAATTTTAATAATATTTTAATCTAAGACCCATTACTAAGTATGCATTAGTTTTTCACCCTCCATTAGTGATATCTTTAAGAGTGTCTTAAGAATTAAAAAATAATTATTTATTAAAAATGTGTTTTTATTAAAAATGTATTTTTATAGTTAAAATTTATAATGTAAGAAATTAAATGTTGGGTAAAACTTATGAAAAATAAAAAAATAAAACTATAAATTATAATTATAGAATATTTTATAAATAATATATTACATTATAAATACTTTTAAACATATATTACAATATGAAAAAAAAAACAAATTCAAACTTAAAATTTGATATAATAAACAGAAAAAAATCTAGAAGACATTAGCAAGAACATAATTCATTGGTCTAATCTGAAATTGTGCCAAATTTTTGCCAGATATGTTCAACCAAATCATCTTTTAATTGCCGATGTATTGTTGTATCACGAAGTCGATTTCGAACTCCCATCATATTGCCAAGATTGGTAGGCATAGTTGTTGAATACGTTAAATCCACATGTGAAGTCCCGCTTCCTTCTCTTTGATAGAATTCTGATACATTGTATAGACTGTATCCATGTCGTTCGTTTTCTACTATCATATTATGCAATATGATACATGCTCTCATTATCTTTCCTATTTTTGCCTTATTCCAACTAAGAGCGGGATTTTTGACAATCGCAAATCGAGCTTGCAAGACCCCAAAAGCACGCTCGACATCTTTTCGGGCAGCTTCTTGACATTGAGCAAATAATGATGCTTTCGGACCTTGTGGAAGTGAAATTGATTGGATGAAAGTTGCCCATTTCGGATATATACCATCAGTGAGATAGTAAGCCATATTATATTGTCGTCCATTGACAAAGTAATCCACTCTCGGAGCTCGACCTTCTAATATATCATTAAAAACTGGTGAGCGGTCAAGAACATTGATATCGTTTAAGGTACCTGGTGGTCCGAAAAATGCGTGCCAAATCCAGAGGTCTTGTGAAGCCACAGCCTCTAAAACGATTGTAGGTTTTCCGGATCCACGTGAATACTGCCCTTTCCAAGCTGTAGGGCAATTCTTCCACTCCCAATGCATACAATCAATGCTTCCAATCATCCCGGGAAATCCGCGTGCTTCTCCTTGATTGAGCAATCGTTGAAGATCCTCTGGTGTAGGCCTTCTTAAGTAGGTATCCTGAAATAAATTTATAATTCCGTCCACAAAATTTTCCAAGCATTCCAGTGCGGTGCTTTCACCAAGGCGGAGGTATTCATCCACTGCATCAGCTGCACAACCATATGCCATCATACGAATGGCTGCTGTACACTTTTGTAATCCAGAAAGACCCAACCTTCCGGTAGCATCTCTTCTTTGTTGAAAGTATTGTACTTGATTGGATAATGTATCAACAATACGTATGAACAATGGCTTGTTCATTCTGAAACGACGTCGGAACATAGGTTGAGAGTAAATAGGATTTTCACTGAAATAGTCATTCCATAAACGAGTGTGCCCATCCTCGCGCCCTCTTTCGACATAAGATCGTTTGCGCCTTGAACTTGCTTCTTCTAGATGATGGCTATAATTATCTATGCCTTCTTGAAATAGATTTTGAAATTCTTCATCAAAAATTTGATCAAATTCTTCATCTAAACTTGAAGATGACATGTTTGTGTCAAAGTGAAGAGATTTGTTTAGATTTGAGAAAATTAGAATCAAGAAGAGATTTGAAAGAAATTACAAAATTGAAAACTGAACAACTTTGTAAGTAATAACAAAATTGGAAAGTGAAGGGAGTGAAGAGATTTTTTTTTTTAACGCTTGAAGAGAGTGTGAGAGATTTTTAACGCTTGAAGAGAGTGTGGGAGATTTTTAAAAACAGATATGGAAGTGAAAGTGAAGTAGTTACATTGTGCCTATATATATTCAAAAGCCGAACACAACTTTATAAAAACCAATAATACAAATTCGGACATTGCAATAATACAAGTGCGGAAAAAACAAATTACATAATAGGGAAAAGATAACAAATTACATAACCAAACAAAAGACATGACATTGTCTTTGTTGTCTTTTGCCGAACACAACTTTGGCAACCCAAATAATACAATGCCGACATCTGCAATAATACAAGTTGAGAAAATAAAACAAATTACACAAGCAAATAAAAGACATGACATTGTTTTTGTTGTCTTGTGCCGACAACTGCATCAGTAGCATCAATTACCTAACATCTCAGCAATAAGCTTGTTTTTCAGGTTAACTTCAGCCTCAGAAAGCTCTGTCTTGGCTATGAGTTTGTCTAGAAGTCGCTTGTTGGATAATCTGTCTCTCGCAGCTATGTCTTTCTGCTTGATCTCCCACAACCCCTCAAACTTTAACAAGTAACTAGCTTCACTCTTTTCACTAGTGCCGCTCTTTTTGGCTTTGCCTTTGGATGCCTTAACACCAGGAGGTCGAGGACATGCTTCTTCCTCAGCATGAGATGTTGTATTTGAACTTGAGGAGTATGTGCCACCCTCATCTAGCTTAGTTCTTTTGGATCTGTCATTACCTTTAGAGGTACACCATTTCTGATCATGGCGAAGCTCCAACCAGGCATGCTCAAGGCCGAACTTCACTTGATGATCGTTGAAGTACAACTCGTAAGCCATTTGGAGAACATCATCGTCTGACTGGCCACTACTTCTCCGACTCGAAGCTTGGCTGTAGCAGCCTACGAACTTGTTGACACTTTCATTGATTTTTTTCCATCTCTGCTTACATTGGCTGGCCCCTCTCTTTGGTTTACCCGCTACTGATGCACTTGCTGCATAATAGGATGCAATTCGCTCCCAAAAAGCACTAGCTTTTTTCTCATTCCCCACGATTGGATCTTTGCTGGTGTTTAACCAAGCACTAATCAGGACAACATCTTCAGGGGAAGTCCATCGACGTCTAGCTTCTCTTGAGTTCTCATCTATGCTTTCGGCATCACTATATTGGGCATTGTACTGATGGATTTGTGATGAACTAACTTGGATAGGAGGGGAAAAAGAAGGAAGAGTTTCGAGATTATTACTCTCATGTTGGCTACTCAAGAGGTCTATAAAGTTTTGAGAAAAGCTATATGGATTGTTAGAACTCATAACCGATAGAGAAAAAAACAACTGGGAAGTACAACTGTGACAATCTCTCAGCATAAATAGCAAATTGATAATTTTTTAGGCTTAATGTTTCTCAGTCAAAGAGATACTTGAGTATCTTTTTTAAAAAAGACATTAATACTTTATGTCTTAGTCATTAGAAATTTTCAAATTATGGTTAAGTTCCAGTTTCTATTATTACTAACTTGTAACATTGATGCCTTCCAGTCACGTCAAGTAGAGAAAAAGCACCATGTGAAACTGGTCCTGCCCTGTCTCCATGAAGTTCAAACTGCACCAGAGAGAGACAAAAAAAATTCAACAAACAATGATTCTCTGAAAACAGACCCTAGGATTTCTAAAATCATTAAAAAGGGTGTAAAGCACGTAAAGACTTGATGTGAGCATCCTATGCCAAGAACATGGTTAACAATAGTCGTGACTGTTCTTCTAAAAGGTTCCGTTTCGTGGATAAATTATGCATTAACATGAAATAATATTTTTCGGAAATATATGAACATATAAGACATAACCTGAATTATATGTTAAAGATCATGCAAACTTATGACAACTAAATTTGGGAAAAGAATTTATTACTACTTTAGAAAAACTTCATCATAACCAAATGCTCGTAAAAATTCTAGCAAAAAACGCAAAATACAATTCCTGACACAAATGGTTAGCTAAAAACTTCATTTAAGAATATATACCTCTGAGTATTCAGTCAGCCGAACTCTAAGATCAGCAGGAGGGACATCTTCTAGACTATCAACCAAGCATTTGGATGACGTATTCATTAGTTTAATAACCAATTCAATGCTTTGATCAGCAAACTTTGAGAAACCATTAGACTTGCTTCTTCCTGAAATATAGGAACAAACTTAACTAAATGACTTTCTGCTATATTCACAAGTAGGAGATATATCATACACATGACATTACCTGCAATAAACCCCAGCGGCAAAAGACTAAGACGGACCTGCAATATAATTGACCAGAAAACAACCTAAAGTGAGAACCACAGTTCCATGAAAGCTAAACATGTATTAAAAGAGCCAAAATAAACTTCAGTCCTATGGCAGAGTTCTTTCTTACATTTCGTTTTTGGGATAGTGCAAGCCTCTTGGTTACTGGCAATGCAGTGTCCAAGAACACTAACCAAATGCATATGCCTTAGCTTTGATAAAACTTCCATCTGCTGAGCTAAGCTCTGTGGCAAACTCTTCTGCTTCAGCTTGATATATCTCACTGTCACTTCTTCTGATCTTGATCTTGATCTTCTTCTTCTGAGGCGACATCCATACAAGTTGCCACACAAATGGATCAATAATCAAAACATACAAACTTGACAAAATCAACCACATTTTGCTAATTAAAACATGGCATTTACCCAAACGTCTTCTCAGGCGACATCCATACCTTGCTCTTGGTGACGAAATCGTTGACGTTAATGGCAGGGAACAAGAGAGCTCCAGTCTCCTGCATCTGGTAAAGCCTCTTGACACCAGTTGCCGTCTCCTCAGAAACACCGATTACTCTCTCCTTCATCTTGTGGTACTTCTTATCACCAACCCAAAACTCACATGCAAGAGATTCAAAACATACAGTCATTAACACACATGCAAGAGATTCAAAACTCCAAGATGATCTGGAAATGAAGATTTAATCGATTTAGATAATCCGAAGTTCTCATGAAATTGAAATTACATATCGATCCCAAATTGGTCAATAATTAAACACAATCAAACAACAAAAACCAAAGAATTAGAGATCGTGATCTAACCGACAAGAAGAAGAATCAAGAAGAAGAAGGGAGAAATCGCATACCCTAGTGATCTTTGCTTCCTTGACCTTCTGCTGAGATTTGAAACGAAGAAGAGGAGATTCGGTTTGTGATAATTCGAGATTCAACACTTCCCCTTCCCAAAGATTCATCGAAATCGATTCATCATTCATCGAAAGCGAAAGTGCGATGAAGAAGACAGAGACGGGAAGCTGCCACGTGAAAACCAATATTTGCCATATGAAAAAAAAAAGATAAACCAATATTTTACCTTCCAATTACAACCTGCCACGTCAAAGATGTTCCAGTGTCTTTCTTGTCTCTGCAGAGACACGGATATTTACTATTCTTCCTTTTTTAAATATTTTTTAAGTTAAAAACACGCACAAAAATGTGCGTTGAAGATGGTCTAACTTATTTTTTTCTCTATATAAACGATTCGTTCGATTGTAATAATTCATTCTTCATTCTTCATTAAAAACAAAAAGCAATAAAAAAAAGAGAGCAATATCTTTTACTCTCATCTCACCTCTCACATCTCTTTCAATTATCCCATCTCTTCTTTATCATTAAAATAACAATATATCATCTAGTATAATAATTAGTTTATAACAATATTTTCTTTCTTAACATATAGCATGGACGAAGTCCCTGCACCCCTCGTGTAAACCCTGTTCGCACAAAAAAAACCACTTTACAATATGTTACAGATTTTAAGTCACCTAAAATAACAGTAAGAAATTTACTTTTATGATTTGATTAGTTCCAATATCCACAAATGTAAGCCTAACTACGTGTTGCGTAAGAAAGTGTATGCTGGCAAGAAAAGAAAAAAACAGGTAGTTGAAAAGTTTGACATCACTAAAGATAGGTACGAAGACTTTCATAGTGTACCCATGGACCATGGTGCGTGACACTATTAACAGCTATATAAAGTTAGCACTTGCAATTTTCTTTGTATTTTTACATTAGTATAACCTCAAATCTACTTGGATAAGGGGTATGCTTATCAAATATGTATATATATGTATATTTTTTTTATTTTTTTGAACTTTATATATGTATATTATTGGAATATGTAAGGAGAAAAGTATTTGTGTATATTGAATTATTGATTTCGGGGAGATACGGGAGATCGTGAGAAAAGTCTCAAGTTTACTTATATAATATAAGCGTTATAAAATATATGATTTTTTGTATTATATTATTTTTCTATGTAAACATTTAATATATTAAATGGATTTATATATCTTTTATATTTTTATATTATCTGCATATGTGTTTGAAGGCTAGTTAAGTACCTAAAAATAATTTTTATAATGAATAACTTAAAAATACTTTACATATAACTAATTGAAGATGTCAAACGTGTTTTTAACGTACAAAATGCAAATGCATGAGTCTTGGGGTCGCGGCATGCACACCGTACGTGATACGTCCTTTGATATATTTTTTTAGTAATGATTATAAGTTCCTTTTTTTTTTTTTGATCAAATCAGTGACAAGACCCTCTAACCTGCTATGTCTTTATCAGAACAATATTGCAATTGTAAAAACATAATTAATAATTTCACTTTTTAAAAATCTCGTAATAAAATCAAAGATCATAATCAATTGTTATAAACACAACTACTGTAATTAATAATCTCCCTGTATAAAATATCGAAAAAAGTTGCATCGCGGACTTCGGCTATTGGTTAATAACACATCTAGTCCATTAAGCATTTGGGCTTACAAGGAATCTGTCTCTCCAAATGAATCAAGAATCCTCACATGGTAACATTGGTAAGATTCTACAAATATACAACTATTATCAATATGTGTGTGTACGGCTTTTGGTCATTGCGATAGGACGATGACTAAATTTGATTTAAAAGCGACTGTTGAAGCTAACCAAAGGACCAGAGTGAGCAATGGCAAGAACAGCAAAAGCCTCTCTTTCTTCGTTCCGCTGTCTTGTCTCCTTCAAGCCCATCACCACTTTCTATCACCCCAACTCTGCGTTTGATAAATTATTCTTCCTTGATTTAATCATTTATAATTTTTAATCAATTTTTGTGTAAATGCTAATGGGCATTATGATTAATTAAGATTTGACTTCAATAAGTTGAGAAATCTAATAAGGGATAGATGATGCTTATAGGTTCTTTCTTATATTATTTTATTTCTTATATAGTAGGGATCAACCTCGGTGTATAGTATTCGTTTGTATAATATATTCTCAGTAAACGGAGTGATAATATACGAGGAAACGTGCGTGATCAATATGATACGAGTATATTATATGCATTTATGGTTCTGTATTCGATTAGAATATCAACTACGTAGTTTACAAGTACATCTACATATACATATTTTAATCTATACGTGGAAATTATGTCCAAACTAAAAACGTATTTCTCAGTGGTTTGTTTGAGTGAAAAAATTAAAGCCATGTGGATCTATACTAAGTTAATTAGGAAACGAGTTATACCATCTACTACAAAAATCGTTTGGATTTTCTTAATCACTAAAAAATCTTAAATGGTAATTATTACCTGATTTTCTACATCCTCCGGGATTAGTTCAGAGTTATAATAAACTAAACTACATATATTCAGCTATGAACTATAACAAATATAAATGATAGTTTGGAAAATCAAAATGAAATTATTTATCGGGATTATAATTATATTGCAACTAGCACGCGCCTTTTCAAGAATACCCCTTCATCTAGAGCAAAAGCCTCAACAGTCAGTCTAATGAAGCCAATTTGCATCAAATGCCCTCTAACCACTTATCGAAAAATTAGTTTCGGACCCAAATAGCAAATATTTATCATAACCCCATATATATTGCTCAATCATGATTTTTAGGATCTCTCGAGACTCTTTTTTTCTCAATCTTTGCAAATGTATTTAGCCTTTACCTCTTTCATCATCAAGGATATTCAAGTTTGTTCGTTATTGTTCCAGAGTTGGAAATATCGAGGGTTGTGATCGATTATAATCGTATATTGGTGAGCTCAATACTCCATTGACTTAATTTGTGTAAAGTGGCTAATCGAGTAGATTTTCTTGACATCATCTCGGTATACAGCTCCTCATGAACCCGTATGATTTACGGGTTAGGTTCTTTTTTCTTAGTTTTTTTTTTAAAATTGTTAAATGGAAAAATTTAAATGTATTACATCGACAGCAACTAGATGCGGACTTGACCTTGTATTTCCATAAGTGTTTTTTTTTTTTTTTTGGTTCTTGATGTTGTGTCAAGATTGTATTTTTATTATAAAAAAAAAGAGGGATGTTGTAAAATCAAAACATAATTGCTTATTGGGTTTAGAGGCATACACAACCATTGAAGATATTTATCTTACATTTTAAGAATGAAAATTTACTTAATGCAAAAATCTCATTTTTACTACTATAGGTTTACAGAGTGATGAAATCGTTCTTTCGTACTCGATTTTCTCATGTCTAGTCGCTCCGCCGTATATTCTTTGTCTCTTCCTCACTGTTGTTATTGTAGCTGCTGTTTTGTGGTGATAATCAATTCGTTGACATTGTCACATTTTCATAGTCATAATTTGTGAACTAGTATATGCAATGCTTCGACCATATTTTTGGAGGTATCCACATCTTTAAACTTATTATTGATTTATTGCTTTTATTTTCGTTCGGATATTCTTTAACAAAAAAAATTTCGTTCGGATATTGGTTCACCACTGTGGAAAACTAAGAAAAATATTAAAACAAAAAAAAACTATGAAAAAGATCATCACGATTTATATATATTATAACTTGCACATGTATATATATAAATAACATTTCAATAGATCATTCATTTTTATCTACTATATATATAATGTTAAATAAGGTCAATCATATAAGTTTTTTTGGGTGATATTTTGAATTGATATCTGAATTTTAGTTTTGTAAAAAATGAAATACATTTTTGTAACATTTTTTGCGTGCAATACAATTAATTGTTTCTTAAAAAATTAGAGTAATCGTGTACTGTGAGTCGCGTAGCTTTTCATGTACTTTGCTCTAGTTTACTTTGTCGTTTCCATTGCCCCAAAGACGACGAAAATATTATTAAATGACAGTATTGGATTTAGTTTTTTGCATGGTCTTTTGAGGCCGCTCTATAGTCAAATGGTTAGCTCTGCCTTTTTAATAATTAGTTTGGGTGTGTTTCATAATCGCAGGTCGAGGAGACAGAATCTCCTGAATTTGGTCAATATAAGGTACAAATGCATGTGATTACATTGATAGTACTTCACTGATCATAGAATAGTTTATATATCTGTTGTTATCTCATCTACTTCAAATTATTGCTGCACCATAATGTAGAAGGTCTAGTGGTCTACTATGTATGAATACTCTAAAATTTGAGGAGAAGCTAGATATATTATATATGTCCAAGACAAATGAAAAAAAGAAGATGAGTCTATGCGTTCGAGTTATGCACCATTGGTTTTCGAGTTTGTCAAAAGAGAAGAGAAAACCTTCTTAACATGAAGCATAAACACCCTAGAAGACGGGCACCTAAGTCCCTAACTTAAGCTCATCCGATATTTCACCAACATGGCAACATGTACATCCATGATCCACACATAAATCATCCGTATGAAACCCGAAATTATGTTAAGAACATTTTTTAATTTTAAAATGAATCCTTTAACCACTAAACTACTATAAACTCACGTATTATTGGTATAGTAATCCAAAAAAAAAAAGCTTATAAGAAGAATTTTAGCGCCCGAGTAAAAAAACCTAAATTAACTAATTTGTATGCTATGAATAAATCATTTTAATTTGTTTTAAAAGGAATGTTAATATTAACTTGAATAATGTTTTATCTGACGTGCATTAATTTCAAATATTCTGTATACCACGTGGAAATCTGAATAATAAATTAGCAATTTGACAGACCATTACAAGTACAATTAATTGGCTCTTCATACCTAGGAGAAGTACGTACCCCCTATCGCTAATCAATTAATTAGCAAACTAATTACAAATTTTGCAGGTTTACATGTTAACTTATTGACTCAATCATGAGTGATTCTTGGCATTGTGTTTCCTAAGCAAATCTTTCTCAGTTCTTGTAAGCTGCCACGTTGAGACGAAATATGCTGTTTAATATCTTCTTGAGTTTCTATCAAATAAATAGATAAATTAAATAATACAATATAACAACCCATAGACTATAGTTTACCTCTTTGGATCTTTACCCACGTTCTAGTTTAGTATTTTTGTTTAATCACTCTTCTTAATCTCTTTCTTGACGTCATAATGCATTACAGTTTTATTAAATTTGAAGATACATCAAGATTGATAAATAATATCTAACAGTATACCAATACATTGCGATATAATTGTAACTTAATCCAGGCTATTTTTTTTCGTAACCACGCGGTGTTTACAAAAATACCACATGGTGTTTTCTGTAAATACTTGTCCAGAATTAGACTAGTTGAGCAAAGAATCCTTAATTTCATTAACTGAAGGCATCCCATCATATATAAATGGCGATACAAGATTGATAAGTTTGTCCAAATAAAAGTAAAATTTGACTAAGTTTGTCGAACAGGACTTTTTCGATTTGATTAGTTTATAGCGTCATGTAAACAAGGATTTCACATAAGTTAATCTTCACTGAAGACAAGGATTTCGTAAGAAATAAGTACGAATAAACTAATATATGGAAGCTTTTGAAGTGTCTCAAGTGAGTTTTTCTACTTTGGTTGTTTTGTAGAGACAAAAAATTTAGTGCCCTTTTGAATACTTAAAAAGGGGATATTCCTACAACTTATTTTACTAGTTTTAGTGGATACGAATCTCAATTTCGTATTATACTAATCGAAATTTTTATATAGTTAAATCAAACAACAACAAATGTATTATTACATAAAAATGACTTGTGGTTAGTCTTTTTAATTTGATATTAGGGAGGGCGGGTGAATTCTTATAGACTATGATCGTTGTTTACCAGCTATAAGTATTTGTTTATTAAACTTAAAAGAATTATCTGATCAACAATTTTAAATTTAAGACATCGCCGTTTACTCCATCCGGGACACCCATTCCGTGTGTTCCCTCATAGGATTACTTTTCAAATTCAAAACAAAAATCAAACTTTGAATTTTATAATTATATGTATAAATATATTGAAACTTTGGTATTATATTGTATGTGTAACATATAATGTGGTCGAAAATGTGTATAATTAGATATATAACCATATTGAAACTTTGGCTACTATATTGTACGTGTAACATATAATATGATCGAAAATGTCTATAATTAGATGTATAACCATATTAAAACTTTAATTACTATATTGTATGTGTAACATCTAATATGGTCAAAACTTTCTCTATCCACTAATCTTATTTACTATCAGCTTGTATGAATAAACAGAATTAAGTTTGCTACTCGATTGAAAAAAAATATCTAGTTTTTTTTTTACGTACAGAAACGGATGTTAATAACCCAAAATGTTTTAAACGAACCTTTAATGGATCATACAAACAAAATAAAGTAACTACCATAGATTGAAAATTTTAAAACAAAAACAAATTTCTCAAAACAATGGCTCAATTTGAAAGTATAAATCTTTAAAAAAAAAACGCGTCAGTTATATATTTAACATAATATCGATATATTTATAGAAAATATTGAATTCTATGTATTAACCAGTATTTTTCACATTTTTTAAAGTGTTGCTTTATACAACTGGTTGGTAAATGAGTATGAGTTATTTGTATGTCTAAACTATTTAATAAAATCAATGTGCCTTCATAAACGGAAGGCTTCTACTCGAGAATGTACTACTAGCTAGTTAAAGATTACCACAAGTACTCTATTTACTCTAACTGGATATCTCAAAAGCATTTACTACAGCTTGTTGAGAGCTTATCATACCGTCTTTTCAAGCAATGGCTCTTCCGAATTTATTCATTACGTGGATCCAAGGTTATATATCCACTATTTCTTTTTTCAGACAATGGGAAACTCGAAGGCTTCTTAACAAGTTCTTAGCGAATTCGTCAAATATGTTCCATTTAAAAAAAAAAAATTGGGTTTACCGAAGGATTAAAGAAGTCAAATTTATGAAATTAAGGAAATACATCATTTTCTAGATTTTTGTTTTTGGGTTAAATTTTAAGATTTTGAATTTAAGGTTTTAGTTTTTAAAATTTAAGGTTTAGTTTTAAGGATTTAGAGTTTGATTTTGCTCTATCATTAATTTTTTTTTTAAATTCCTATTTTGTTAATTTTATTATAAAATAAAGAAAAAATTATACAATAATTAGATTATTTTTTTTGTGTATACCGACAAAGAAATTATTGTATAAGTGATTTTGCCCTTAAAATTATATACTCATAAAAATTAATCTAAGTATTGTATAAGTGATTTTGCCCTTAAAATTATATACTCAAAAAGAAAGAAAGAATCCAATAGATAGTTAGAGGGAAAATCGCATAAAAAACCTTCAAAATGACTCGTACTAGCACTTTAAACCTCCACACTATTTCACTAACACTACAAACCTTTAAAGTAGAAAAATTAACACAAAAACCTTCAAACTAGATTCTCAAATACATGCGGCCAAAATAATTAACGGAATTGTTTATTTCCGTTTCTTTTCCGTTAAAAAATGATAAAGTGGTTTTAAGTTTTTTTTTTTAATAAAAAAATATTTTTAGTTTTTATTTTATTATTTTGGATAAATCTTAAAAAATCAAAAATTAATAACGATGAAAAAAAAAATCTGGTTCTTCCCCTTCGGCGTCCCTTCCCCTTCATTCTCTTAAATCAAATCTACAATTTCATCAATAATTTCGAAAAAGAATTCGACATCTCCATGAGAAAGAAGAAGAAGCAGCAGAACCATGTTGTCTCTCTCTACAACCGTAAAATCATCGACAATTTCGTAAGATCCAGAAATACAGTGACAGTTTTCTTCAAGCATTTGAGTTCCAGATCCACGGATTCAAGCGGCTTCTCAAGAGTTCCCGGACAAGCGTAGGCTTCTGATTGGGATCTGAGGAAGTAGAGATGACGAAGATGGTGATCAGGCCGTATTTGAATCTGAGAAAGTGGAGACACCATAGATGGTGATGTGGTCGGTAGGTGTGAATCAGATCTTCTCGAAGAACATCGTCGGACGAACGTCATGTGAGATAAACTGGGATTTGATCTCGTGAGGAACCATGAAGAAGAACGATGAGATGACAGCATTGAGGAAGGAAGGATGAAGAAGACGATGGGTCGCTTGGTTTTTTTGTTTTTTTTTGTTTAATTCATTTAAAAAATAATATTTTTTGTAATAAGTAAATAAAATATATTAATTATAATTAAATAAATCTAAAAATTAATTCTTGTTTACAGAGTTAACAGTTCTGTTAATTTTAATGACGGTGCGTATCCAAACTCTAGTTTGAGGGTTTTTTGTGTTAACTTTTCTACTGTAAAGGTTTATAGTACTAGTTAAATAGTTCGGAGATTTAAAGTGCTAGTACGAGTCACTTTGAAGGTTTTTTATGCGATTTTTCCGATAGTCAGATGAGCGAGGGAAGACATTTTAACACTTCTGATGAGAAGTGTTTTAAACATTATAAAAAGGTACAAAGCGTTTTCGTTGACTATGGTTAAACGTGTCTCTCTTCTTCTTTTTTCAACGGGAGAATTTCAGGCCGAGGTCCAAACTTACCTCTCGAGGCCCTTTAAAATTCTGAGTTTTTTTTTTTTTGGTCACTAAAACACCAAAAGTGATTGAAATTGCATTTAGGAAGGTTCGAACTCTGCCAAAAATGACTTTTAGACTTTTAGTGTGAACTTTCAACGTAAAGTTTTCGAACTGTTGCGAAAGAACAAATCAAGCCATTTTAATTAATCGATTTGGTCAAAAATTTGAAGACATGAATTTTAAAACCTTGCACACACCACCACATTTGTAACGACGAATCTCTCGGATGTTATCATTATCCTACAAAATTTACATTAATCATCAAATGATATATTGTTCCAATTAAAGAAAAAAGTTATCAATTAGTCCGAAAAAGAAAGTCATATTAAACAGAGCAATCTTCTACCACTCCTAAAGACTCATTCCTCCCTAATTATCAAACCTTCCCAGCCTCCACATCCTCGCCCTCGCCGCCGCCATCCACCGCCGTGAGCTCCCTAGCCCTCGCCGCCTCCAATTCCCAATTAGTCCTACACGTCGCCACCATCGTACCGATCACACACGATATCTGCGCGGCGAGCATCCCGAGCCAAAGCCCCTTGAATCCGAACCCAAACCAAAACGCCAGAGCCATTCCCACCGGCATCCCAACCGCGTAAAACGCCGCCAAATTAACGCTGAGCCCGATCCTCGGCCTCGCCGACCCTCTGAGAACGCCGCACCCCGTCGTCTGAGGGCAGTTTCCGAGCTCGCAGAGGCCGACGATTGGCAGAGCCATCAAAGTCAAATTGATGATCTCCTCATCGTCCGTGAAAATCTTAGCCCAAATGTTTCTGACCGAGACGGTGAACGTGAGAGCCGTGAACCCGAGGGCGATGCTGAGACCGAGTCCAACAATGGCGGCTCTTCTCGCTCTCTTTGACCGGTTCGAGCCAAGCTCGTTCCCGACCCGCGTCGAGACCCCGAAGCTCAACGAGCTGGGGAAAATGTAAACAAGGGAAGTGATTTGGATGAGAATCCCCATTGAAGCAACGGTTGCTTTAGGGTTTAAGAGAAACCCACAAAGCACAATCATGATCTCATAGCACCACCACTCAAGACAAACCGATACACAGCTCGGTATCGATAGACCGAGCAATTTCTTCCATTCTCTCACGCTATCTTCATACGTCTCCTCCTCTGAAACCTCCTCCTCGTCGTCGTTGCTTAGCTTTTCTTCGAAGAAAGCGATGTAGAGTAAGAGAAAGGCCACAAGATTGAAACTTGACACAACGCCACTCAAGGCAGAGCCTTTAATCCCCAAACCCAGATGCGACACGAGGAAGAACGTGATCGGGAGGTGAAGAACACTCGCGACCCCTGTGCAGATCGATAAAGGCAGGGTCTTTGATTGCGTCCTGAGATAAGCTCTTAATGGGTGTAAGAAAGATTGAGCGACGAGATCCGGAAGAGAGTAAATCAGAAAGGTCTGAGCTGCGGACACGAGATCCTCCTCCTGTTCCGACGTTTTCAGAATCTTGACGACGTTGATCCAGAGAAGAGAAACAGGGAGAGATGTGAGGAGGAGCTGGATGATTCCTCGCCGGATTGTTGCCCGGACGAGGCTATAGCGTTTTGCGCCGAAGGCTTGAGAGCAGAGGGTTTCGACTCCCATGGTTAGACCGGAGAAGAGGGAGTATCCGGTGATGTTGGCGAATGCGAGGGCGAGGGAGCCGCCGGCGAGAGTGTGGTCGCCGAGACCGCCGAGGAAGAACATAGAGACGAAGGAGCGAAAGTAGAGGAGGACACCTGTGATCACCAATGGAAAAGAGATTCTTGCGATTGAGATTGCTTCATTTGCGAATAGAGAGAGAGGATCAGAGTAATTTTTAAGTAAATGCAGTTTTTGGTGATGAGAGATTTTTTGGAGTAAGGGTACTGTAACATCGTCTCTGACACGAAGTGATTGGCACATTTTTTTTTTTTTTTTTTGTCAATATCTGCGAGAGAGGACACGATACAGAGAGAGAGAGAAGGAGAACGAAAGAGAGAGAGAAGGATATAATTTATCGGTGTGAAGAGGATTTGTTAAGCATTGGCTTTATATAAAAGAAAGTGGCAAGTGGGTTTTAATAATATTAATATTCTAATTTTGGTCATATGTTTTTCTTATTTTTAGTCAACAACATACACAGCTATTCTATTTATTTTAGAATCCATGTATTTAAAAGAAAATTATCTAATATAACTTAAAAAAATTAAAAATAGCTAAAATAACTTATTTTTATTACTTAAATAACCTATTTTAAAATTAATTGTTCCATTAATACTTAAATTGTTTTTTTAATAAAATCAATTTTAAATTGACTTTAGCAATTAAATTTCATCCTTAATATTATAAAAATGATACAACTATATTTTTTAATTAAATTTTATAATCAATATTACACTAAATATTATCTAATTTCATCTTATAATTTGTTATCATAAACCAATACATACAATAGAAAACAAGTATAAACGGTTTTAACTAACAGTGGAAGCCCCCTATTCTAGTGGTTGACTAAACGGTTTATTAATGCTTCTACACTAGAAAATCCGGGTTTTAATTCTCAGAAGATGTGATTTCTACAGGTTATTGTAGGCAAATCAGATAATCAGATAAAAATTATCATTGTAATTATCGTTATAATATTTCAAAAAAAAAAAAAACAAACTCTGTTTTTCCACTGATAACTTTATGTTGACTCTCCAACAGTTGCATTTGACACTCTCGCTTGCCTTCCCATAGATAATTACCATTATATCTCATTCAGTCACTGACACCCCTTTTGCTTGTGACCCATCTACAACATTTTTTCTCGTTTTATCTCTCTTTAGATAGACTAATTTAATGGTAAAATTTAGGCATACTCGTATTCTTTCAACGTCAATTGGGTTATTTTCAATAAATATTTTAACTTTGATCTGCCTAAATCTCATTTTTCGTATTTCTAAGCCAACAATCATTAGATTTTCAAATTAATAGAACCACAACATTTTTTTGTTTTTTCATCAAGTTCATCAAATATAAAAAATTATGTGCCTCCCATGTTCACCATATCTTCTACGTGTACCATGACATCTTTACCAAATCCATATGGTGTAGCACTTTTTACCTCGTCTTCACCATATTTATGGTCTGCTAAATATTTATACAGTTTGCCAAAACAATACAAGTATGTCAGTATGTTTAGAAAACTTTTATAAATTTTGTCAGATACCAAAAGAGTCTACCAGGTATCTTCAAAGTCTGCTGAATATTTGTAGAGTTTGCAAAAACAAATGGTAGACTAGTAGAACAAAATCTAAGTCTATCATAAGTTTGAAAACTTTTATAAAGTCTACCAAATATCAAAGATGCCTGTTGAATTTGTAGCAAACTAGAACACTGAAATTTAAGTCTGTTAATCAGTTTGAAAGTAAAGTCTTTAGCTAACTAAAAAATAAAAATTGAAGTATGCTATTAAGTTTACAAGACTTTCGTAAAGTTTGTCAATAAATTTAGAATACTTTTATAAAGTGGAGTCTGCCAAGAAAATGGCAGACTATAATTTAAGTCTTTGCTAAATACCTGTAAAGTCTTCTATATATTTGTAAAGTCTGTCATATATCTGTAGAGTCTACCAAATGAAAATGAATGACAGACTAGTAGACTGAAGTATCAATCCACCAAGAACTTTGACAGACTTTATAAAATCTACTAAATACACGTAGAGTCTGTCAAATATATGTACAGTCTGCCAAATATCGATATATTCTACTAAATGAATGGCATACTAGCATATTGAAATCAAAATCTATCGATGAGTTTTACAAACTTTGTAAAATTTTACTGACTTTGTAAAGTTTTCCAAATTCCTGCAGACTAAATTATAAGTCTGCATAAAATATCTGCAGAATATATCAAATATCTATAAATCTGTATAAAATATCTGCAGAATCTATCAAATATCTATAAATCTGTCAAAAGAATAGAAGACTATTATCTAAATTTACCAAATGTATTTTTAGAAAATTATATTATTCAGAATTTCTAAATATTATAAGCTTATTTTGGTTATTTCTAATATTTTGTATGTTATAACGTGTGATTAACTAGATTTGAGTCCGTACAGACGTTTTCTACTCTGTTTGAATCTGTATGTTGATATGTGGGTAACATTCATACAATAAATAGATTAAAAATTCCAAGTTGAAATTGTTCTTGGGAAATATTTTTATTTTCTTATTTTATACTTTTCATATTCAATTTGAATAACAAACATATATATGTTGTTTGAGATCGTATAGTGATACGTGGGTAACATTCATACATGTTAATAAATTACAAATTTTAAGTCCTAATTGTTTTGGAAAAATATTTTTATTTCTTTTATTTATTTATTTTTCCTATTCAATTTGAATTCAGACATATATATCTCATTAAATAATTGTATTTGAATCTACACAAACACTTTCTACACTGTTTGAATCTATATAGTGACACGGTAGTATTCGTATAAATCAATAGATTACTAGCTCCAACTCTTAATATTTATCCATATATTTTTATTTGCTTATTAAAATTATTTTCCAAGCTAATTGTTAAGTCTATTTAAATTAATATTAACAGTGGAAACACTATTAGTTTAGTGATTGACAAAATTGTTAGTTAATACTTATACACCATAAAATTTGGGTTGATTTTGAAAAAAAAAATATTTTTTACAGATTAATATAGGCAAATTCTTCAATTTGAATTTGTTTGTCCGTATAGTGAAATGTGGGTAACATACATATATTTCAATAGATTACAAATTTTAAGTCGTTATTCTTTTTGAGATTTTTGTTTATTTCTATACTGTATTTACTTTTCTTTTTTTTAATTTGAATTCAAACATATATTTTCTAAATACAGTATGCGTAATCTATTGACATGTATTTACTATAGTTGAATCCATACACATGTATTCCGTTTAAATCTATACACATGTGTGAGGCTATACACATGCTTTCGACGCGGTTTGAATTCATATAGTGACACTTGGTAGTATTCGTATAAACCTATAGATTACTAGGGCCAATTCCTTTTAATATTTATTTACTTATTTTTAGTTGCTTATTAAATTTCTTATTTTCAAGTTAATACTTAAAAGATTATTTAAATTAATTTGACAGTGCAAACCCTGTTACTATACTGGTTTACCAAATTATTTTTGAATGCTTATACACAATGAGGTTTGGGTTCAATTTCTAAAAACTGCAATTTATAAAAATTAATGTAGGCAAGCTATTCAATTTGAATTCAAAACATTATGGATTTTAAAGAATTTTTAAAAAATTGAGATTCCATCGTTATTGGTTTATAGATTCTTAAAATCTAAATAGAATCCATTATTATTGGTTTAAAGATTTTAAAATTCTATTCAAAATCCTTTGATATTCAAAAAATTTGGTTTTTATAGATTTTATGTTTCTATTGAAATCTTGTGTTATGGGGACAATGATTTTAAATATTTTAACTAATAAAACAAGATTTAACAAGACTTTCAAAATATTACCTATATTAAAAATATTTTGATAGATTTTCTAAATATACAAGCTCTTTCCAAATCAAACAAAATTCTTTACAAATTTAACAAATCTCTCAACTCTTAAAATCAATCAAATTTTTATAACTGCATCTCCCAATAACCCCCTTATAGTTTGTTTGTTCATATAGTGACTCGTGGGTAACATTCATACATGTCAATAGATTACAAATTCTAAGTCGTAATTATTTTTGGGAAATGCTTGTATATTCTTATTGTATTTAGTTTTCTTATTCAATTTGAATTCAAACATATATATTTTGATTGAGTCTGTATAGTAACATAAGGATAACATTCATACATATCAATAGATTACAAATTTTAAGCTGTAGTTATTTTTGGGGAATATTTTTATTTCTTTATTGTATTTAATTTTTTCTATTCAATTTGAATTCAAAACATATATATTTTGTGATGCAGAATTTCCAAAGGAGTTAGTCTCTAAAATGGTGGATTGGATAATCCTCTATTTCAATGAATTTGCGTAGCACAAACTTAAGATATATTAAACTTTAGATTCAATATTCACTTAAACGCTTCAAAAAAACGGCGGTTGAACCTCGGAATGTAGAACTCGCGTAGCCCAAACATTAGGTATATGAAACCTAAGATTCAAAACTCACTTAAAACGCTTATATGAACTTCAATCAAGAATAGCGCTACAAACAATGATGGAAGTTGTTTGATAAGATGGTTGATCACTCGGATATTACATACTGAATATCGAAAAGTTCGCAAGGAACCAAATGAGAATCACTCTCATAAACGAAATTGTTTGATTAAAAAGTTGGATGATTTCTTCAAATGGAGATTACATGTGTGTAAAGGAAAATAAAAGTTTGAAAAGAAAGCTAAATAATTTATTGTCTTGAAAATAGAATAAGACTAAAAGAAAAGAATGAAAATAAAGAGGGTTGAATGAGAATTCAACTTTTGGTCTTCAATTTTCGTCACTTCTTTCAGGTAAAAAAGTCATTTATTTTGAGCTTTCTTGAATTTCTATTAGGCTCAAAATAGATTGCACTTGATAGATATCATCTCCACATGATTTGCGAATGTTTTTCTTGTTCAAAATTGCTTGAATAAGCTCGTTAAGTACATCATTAAGCTTATTTGAACGTGCTTTTGTTAATGGTCCAGCAGGTACAAACAATGAATCCTCTTGATCATCCTTGCTGCTTATGATATTCTCATCATTTTGTTTGAGTCCGTATAATAACACGTGGGTAACATTCATACATGTCAATAGATTATAATTTATAAGTCGTAATGTTTTTAAGATATGCTTATATTTTCTTATTATATTTACTTTTTCTATTCAGTTTAAATTCAAACATATATCTTTTGTTTGAGTCTGTATAGTGACATGTGGGTAACATTCATACATGTCAATAGATTACAAATTCTAAGTAATAATTATTTTTGAGAAATGTTTTTACTACTTTATTTTATTTACTTTTCCTATTCCATTTGAATTCAAACATATATATTTTGGTAGAGTCCGTATGTGACACATGGGTAACATACTAACATTCATACATGTAGTTTTTATTTCTTTATTGTATTACTTTTCATATTCAAATTTAATTCAGTCATATATATTTTGTTTGGATATATACACACGTGTAATTAACTGTAGTTAAGTCCATACATATGCATTCCGTTTAAATTTATACACATGTGTAATTTAACTAGATATGAATCTACACACGCTTTTTACGCAGTTTGAATCCATATAGTAATAGTATGTATAAATGAGTAGATTATTAACTCTAATTCTTTTTTCATATTTATTTATTTATTTTTATTTACTTTTTTATAAAGTTACTACTTAAAAGGCTATTGAAAATAATATTGATAGTGAAAGCCTTTTTAATTTAGTGGTTGATCAAAAGTCTATTTAATACTACACTATAAAGTCATGAGTTCGAAAATTAATTAATGTAGTTCAATTAATTAATTTAAATTAATTAATTTAAATTAATTAATTTAAATTCAAAACAGATATATTTTTTATTTATATGGTTACACATGGATAACATTCATACAAATCAATAGATTGCAAATTTTAAATCATAATTTTTTTCGAGAAATAGTTTTTCCATATTGTATTTTTTTTTTTGACAACCCATATTATATTTACTTTTTCTATTTAATTTGGATCAATAGTGGTACAGTCGTATTTATTTGAGTAAATTGTTAAGTTTTTTGCGCTTCTAACTCAAAGTCAATTGGCAATGAGTGTATTGGCATAAGTCCCTTATATATTAGTTAAGATCCATACCAACTTCCGATGTGGGACATATCTTACACACACTCTCTAGAGATTAAGGCTTCATGTCCCATTAACCCCTACTAATCCCAATACCTTCATCGAGATAATGATCCTTCTAGCCATTAATCTTGCCATGACCATCAATTTTGGGTCGAGGGACAAATGTCACTTATGGGCCGAGATAAAACAATCAGACCACTCTTGGACCAGGGTTAAGAGAGTGTGCTGATCGGGTTCTGATCTCAATACCCCTTCGAGATAATGACCCTTCTAGCCATTAATCTCACCAAGACCATCAATTTTGGGTCGAGGGACAAATGTCACTTATGGGCCGAGATAAAATAATCAGACCACTCTTGGGCCAGGGTTACGAGAGTGTGCTGATCGGGCTCTGATACCATGTTAAGTTTTATGGGCTTCCAACTCAAAACCAATTGGCAATGAGTGAATTGGCACAAGTCCGTTATATATTAGTCAAGGTCCATCCCAACTTCCGATGTGAAACATATCTTACACACACTCTTTAGAGATTAAGGCCTCATGACCCATTAACCCCTACTAATCCCTACTAATCCATCCGATAGTGATACGAGCTTGATGATGCTGTCTTGAACTATGAACATGAATTTATTGATGGGTTTGTTTAGTTCACATGATGACATCATGAAGGCGAGACGATGGAGATACACAACACTACGATGATGATGTATTTTCCACTGAATTGATGACCTTGTGGTGAGGTATAATGCCATTGATGACCTGATGTTCGGGTATAAACATCGTGAAGATGACATGTTAGAGTTGTCCAATCTCATATGTGTTATCACATATGAGCTTAAGGGAGGGTGTTAGGAAATCTTGGAGATTACTAGATCGAGTTGAATGAAAAGTTAACATTTATGTGTATATTATTTTATTGTTAAATAGATAGATTTCCTATATTTAATATGTAAAGAACTTGCTAAACAAGTTATAGAATTTATATAAATAAGCATATTGGTTAATGAATAAAAATGAGAGAAACTATTTTACTGCTAAAATTTCTTCCAAAATCTATCATAAATAGTCTAGGAAAAAAAAATTAAAGATATTCTTAAATACTTTATATATGCTGTAAATTTTTATTGCAAAGAAAAATCAAGATTCCATACACAACTGATATGCGTTTTAGTTTGACCTAAAATCATAATTGTAATAACATATCATAAATTTAGTTGGACAATATAACATTTGTCTAGAAGAATTGGTTTTGTCACACATAGTTATAAGATATTACAAGTCAGCGATGAAAATGATCCAAATATAAACAGCTAATTGCAATTTTTTTATGGAGAAGTGATGACCTGGAAAATGGTAATTTGGGTTCACACGCGCTAAGAAGATTGCCATATGTCATATGATAGTCGAGACCCAACTCAAAAATTCAAGTACAATTTTCTTTGACCAAGGTCTAATTAGAATTATAACTTAATTAACACGGAACATAGTAACAAACAAAAAACAAGGGACGGGTCAAATTATAAATACCACTAATACTTAGACCAGTGGATTTTGCTCCGTCTCTCTTTTTTTTCTTCTTTCTTTTGTTATGTCTAACTTTTCAAAGTCGTAAGTTTACACGCGGTGTGTCCCACACGTTGAATTAGAGTCAAGGAGAAGTTGCCAAATGGAGTTAAGAGATAAATGACATGAATAAATTTAAGAAAAAGGCCTTTAGCAAAAAAAAAAAATTAAGAAAAAGGTGGAATATAATATTTTGTGAAGTTTTTTCACATAAAGCTTGGTCCCATTGTTTTTCCTTTTTTTTGTTTTTATGTCTTCGTACTTGTTTGATTTTTATTATTTAATCTCTAAATTTTAGGATCATAAGATTTGCCGGAATGGGAAAAACAAGGAAAAATATATCATTAAGAAAACTCTAATCAATAAAAAGATGGAAGTTAGTTAATAACTTAATATGCAAAGTGGGATTGGCTGGTCGGACGTTGACCAGGCAAAAACAGCGTTCAGGCAAAATAGTGTTCAACATTGGGACCAAAAACAATAAAAGGAAGAGAACTTGTACTTTGGGACAAAAAAAACTTGTACTTGTGTTAAAAAAAAAAAACTTGTACTTTGGGACAAAAAAAAACCATAAACAATCATGTTGCTACATTTTCTATAAATAAACTATAATGTAAGAACTAATTTTAATATTATATCTATGTCGAATGCTTTATACGGACGTTCTCTAAAAAAAATCAAAATAAATAATTACAAATTCCTTTAACAAAATAAAATATTACAAATTTGAACTTTTCATTCAAATGGTTTCAAAAAAAAAAGGAAACTACAAAATACCAATCAACTTTGAAGTTTTGTTTGTTTGTGTTCACATCAACTTTGAAGTTTCAATACATACCTTCAGAAAAAATGGAAATGCGAACCTTGCAGAAATGTGAACCCCACGACCTCAACAAATTTTAGAGTTATAAATATAGTAGCTTGCAATTTTTAGTAAAAAAAATGAAGAATTACAAATAGAGTAGTGTGAAATTTTATTTATTTAAAATTTACATAATTATAACATATATATATAAATATATATAAGAAATAGAAATGGGAAGTTATATATGCTAAATTAGTCCGCGAAGTTACATAAATTTACTTTTGGTGAGTCCAATTCATTGTATAGATATTTCGGTTCATTGAATTAAATTTTCACCTTGAATAACACACTGAAAAAAAATGACATAATATAAACTGTTGGGGACAGACAACATATGCACATTACCCATTTCCGTCTCCTATCTGAATTCTCTTTCAAATTGTTTCTTTTTTTGCAAATATATATGTCTTTCATCCTTGTTTGAACAAAATAAGTAAACAAACAATATAACTTTTTATGGGACGACTTACATCGGTCTCTCGTGTTCATCATATTGGATCCACTTGTGAAATGTAATGACATTCACTAATTTTCCTAAGTTCTTACGTCTCGTCATTTTTAGACGAACAAATTATCATTTGGAGAAGTATAACTTGTAATCCAGTTATAAGTGAACACTTCAAAAGGATCAAAATTTTAAAACCAAAGATGGAAGTGAAGAAAAAATCAAAGACTTTAGGACCAAACCAGGTGAGTAAGTTTGGTGTGATTGTTCTATCGAATCTCTGTAATCTTTCGAGTATTCATAATAATAAAAGCGTCCCCCTCTTAAATACATATTTTCCCTTCAAATATTTATTTGTGATGTAAGAACTTCTAGAGAATAATATCAGTATCCCTAATTAAGAAAATTATATCATGAGACGCGTTTGATGGTTGAGAAAATATTTTTAAAGTAATTTTAGTGAATTTCACCTAATTAAGTAGGGTGGATTTACAATTTGTTTAAGACGCTAAGTTGAGAAATCTTGAAAAAATATTTGGTATATTGTGTTGTAGCGTGAAATGAAACGAAAACTAGCTAAAATATCAACAATTTTTGTCCACATTGTTGGATCAAGCAAAAAGAAGTGGAATTAAATTTTCTCTAAGAGGCCTCGTCAAATAAATAGAGGTGGTATATTACAAACTCCTGTCCACATTGTAGACACCCAAGTCATCTTTGTATATTTCGTGTACGATTAATAACACTCCCACTTTAATTAACTCTTCTAGATACACATCATGTCATTTCTTGACAATATAACTAATACACCACTATTCAAGCATGTGACTATGTAGCTTACAACTAATTGTCTTATGTTACGTACACATCAAGTATGTGGAAATAACTGCACAACGCCACCAAAAGTGTTAAACTCTCCATCCTTTAACTTGTATTCCCTACAAATGTTCATATTATCACTCCATAGGCTTTGTTGATTATCACTCCTATATAAACTAGCATACGCCATACATTTTGTCGATTTACCAAACTATTATGATATTATTTAATTAATACTTCTTTTGTTTCACAAATTATTGGGATTAGGTAGAACTTATTGGGCCATGAGCCTTAATCTCTACAAATTGTGTGTAAAATATATCACACATCGGAAGTGGAGAGGAATCTTTAGTAGTATATAAGAGATCTGGGTTAATCCACTCATTGTAATTGGTTTTAAGTTGAAATCTCATGAAATTTAACATGATATTAGAGCCTGATCCGCATACTCTCGTAATTCGGCCCAAAAGTGATTTGTGCCCTTATATCCGAGTATTGATAGTCTGTCGAGATTAATGGGCCATGAAGCAATAATTCACTAGAGAGTATGTGTAAGATATATTTCATATCGGAAGTTAAGAGAGATCTTCAACAATATATAAGGGATTTGGGTTAATCCACTTATTATCAATTGAATTTTAGTTGGAGGCCCATAAACCTTAACACCAAATAATGTCATTTGAGAGTGTTTCACACATATTAAAAAATCTATTAAAATTTTTATTCCACTCCTTATGAATACACTAAACATGTTTTCTCTCTGATTAATACTAAAACAATAAGGTTAAAATTGTATTTTTTAAAAAAATCTGCATTTTTTTTTGTTAAAGAGTTCATTTATCTAGGAATTGAAGAGTTACAAAAGATGATTACATGAAAATAAACAATTACAAAGAGGGGGAAATAGGAGATATAAATCCCGCTAAATAAAGACTGCATCTGGCCATAGAAATAGATGAAGCCAGCCTTGCTAACCATATCGCTTGGAGATGTTCTCCGCACTTGAAACCTCTTAGCTTCAAAGCTATGGACTTACACTGCACCATGTTAAAAATCCGACGAATTAGAAGAGATGGTGGGATGGTTAAACCTAAAAAAAATCTGCATTAAAAATATAAAACATTCTTTGTAAAACAAGAATTAAAATTTAAAACGATAATATTTGTGAAACGAAGAGAGTATTATTTACCAAATTTGTATTCCCTAAAATCACTTGTTTATGACCAATTTTTGACAAAATTGATGGTAAAAAAATCGACATGTTTTTTTTGTAATGAATGTTTATTTAATAAAAATACTAATAGTCATCTCACTTTTACGACTAGACTAATCCCTTTTTCCACTATATATATCATCTTCATCTAACTGAATTTTGTAACTTAATAATTTATATTAATATTGATAATATTATTCAGATTTAAAGTCAATATAGTGTGTGAGAGTTCTCGACGGAAAACAGTTATTCTCAACAACAACAACAAAAACAGTTATCATTTACAATCTTACCTCATGTGAACAAAAGGGTGTAGTTGTCTTTTTACTTTTACAACGATAATCTATATTATTTTCGCTACTTATATTCCTCCGGATTGAAATGTACAAAGCATATTATTTTATTTTTTTTGTTAAAGGAGTACAAAACATTTTTCAATGATATTTTATTTTATTTATTTTCGCTACTTATATTCCTCCGGGTTAAAATGTACAAAGCATATATTTTTTTTTTGTTTAAGGAGAAAAAAACATTTTTCAAGGATAACTTTTTGGGAAAAAAAAACAAAAATATATAAGCATTAAACTTTAGAATCTTATTTAATTTTTGGAATGAACAATGGAGGCAGGTGGTCATGGTTATCTTGTCGACGATGGCCACTCGTCGTGCAATTTTTTCTGCCGTACCTTTTTGTCCTATATATTTTGTCTTCTTTTGTACTAGTTACTACGAAATACATTTTCCATATGTTGACAAAAAAAAAAATATATATATATATATATATAATAATAATAATAAATAATACTGTATTTGCCTATTTTAATGATGTTTTTTTATAAAGTACCTCGAGTCAAATATATAAAACGCCTTTCGGTAGATCTCTCTCCGAAAGTTCTGTACTAAAAAGTTCTCCGAAAGTTCTGTACTAAAAAGTTCTGTACAGAAGAATCACACGTGTTGCTCTGATCAAGATATATATAGAAAAACCAAAGGATCAAATGCGAAATCAAAACAAAGTAAATAATTGATACAAGTAAAAAGTGAAATTATTGATCTAAATTATTTACGGAGAAATCTTTTGGTCTTCTCTACTCTAAGAGCAAGCCCAATAGAGAACTTTTGTTGAGGGTTTTATACATATTTTAATATTAAATATACTAGGAGAGAATCCGCATGATGCGCGGATTTTTTTAAATTAAGTTTTAAATATTATTTTTTTAAATCTATATTTTGATATTTTTTTTAAGAATTTAAATTTTTTAATTTTTTTTCTTGATGATCTGTGCAATTTCTTTCATACATTATTTTATTAATATTTATTTATTCTTTAATTTTCATACTCTTCTTATTTATCTATATCTTAATATTATAATAATTTTTATTTTTTTCACTTTATCATTTTGAAGATTTATTTTACATATCTTGCATTAAATCCATGTTTAAAATTTTGTATATTTTTGTATCTATTTTTCTTTTTTTTTATTTTTATCTTTTTCTCTATATTTTTTTTAATATAATTTGTTATCTTCTCGATATTTTATTGAATATTTTGTTGTGTCTTAAGATTTTATAGATTACAGTTCACTTCTTAATTTATTTCATATCATATTTTTTTGCACTTATACCAAAGTTTAATTACCGTAATTTATATGAAAATAAGTATTAAATTATTCAAAAAAATATAATGATATATTTAAAATTATGAATTATATCATATTAATATATTTCTTATTTTTAAAATTAAACTATAATTTTTATCTAATTATAATAATTTTTAAATAGTTGAAATCAAATTTAGTTGTTTTATGTATAGTTAATTATACATATATTAATATGTATTTATGTTACTTGACGTTTTTTAAAAGAAATAATTACTTTTTCAATTTATCATTTTGAAGATTTATTTATTTATGTGTTGGGGCATAAGTTTATAATTGATATACATATAAATTTAAAAAGTGGGTCTAATTTAATATGTAAAATATATAGACAATATCATAAGTTTTTAGAGAGCATTGTCAAAGAGTATCCATAACATAATGAGAAAGAACAGTCTTCTTTTATTGAGAGGATTATGAGTTTGAATGCGCATGAATGCAAATAAGAGGATAAACATATTTTGTTTGGTTCAGATTTAATATAAATAAAATATTTTTTGAAAATTAAATAATAGATGACATGTGGCATACTCTGAGATGTTGAAGTGGCAGGTCATGTACACACCCATTAAGCTTTCATATAATAGAAAATAACGACACTCGAAAAAATATAATGATATATTTAAATTATGTATTATATAAGATTTATTTATTTATTTATTTTTAAAATTAAATTAGAATTTCATCTACTTATAATAATTTTTAAATAGTTGTATTCAAATTTAGTGGTTTTTATGTATAGTTAATTGTACATATGTTTATATTTATTTATGTTATTTAATATATTTTTTTTAAATAATTATTTTTTTCAATTTATCTTTTTGAAGTTTTTTTGTATTTATACGTTTGAGGCATAAGTATATAATTGATATACATATAAATTAAAAAGTGCTGATAATTTAATATGTAAAACATAGAGACAATATCATATGTTTTTAAAGAGGGTTGTCAAAAAGTGTTCATGGCAGAATGGAAAAAACTCTCTTCTTTAGTTGAGAGGGTTATGGGTTCAAATCCCTATGAACGCAAAAAAAATTAAAAATATTTATTTGGTTCAGATTTAATTCAAATAAAATTACTTTTTAAAAAATAAATGAGGAAGTGCCACGTGGTGCTCTCTTACGTGCTGACGTGGCGGAAGCAGGAGATAGCCCTTCTGCTTTTATATAGTAGATTATTAATTTAAGTTAAGAACTTTCTTATCTTAGATCATCCCAATGGAGACACTTAATTCGAGTGTTTTAAAATTTTATAATAATAAAAAAAAATTTGATTTTTGAAAAAAGAAAAAGAAAATACGATTTAAAAAAAAACAAAAAAAACAAAATATGTGACGAATCGTGTCGTGACACGTGTCATAAAACACCATAAAAAAAATCTTAAATAAAACACTTTTCTTCCCCTTAAGACACCCAAGTGTTGCTATGTCATTATTCTTTTTTTTTTCTTTTTTTTTTTTGCACTTAAGACACTAAAGTGTCTCCATTGGAGATGCTCTAAAGTCTACAAAATTTGTCTGATATCACAAAATAAAAAGATAATTTCGACGGACTACTTAATAAATAAGTACATGTTTTTCTTGCAAAAAAGGGAAAGAACAAACAGTTTGTGGGATAATGTAGAATCCTTTTAACACCTCCTTTTAGAACATTTCTTCATTTGGCTGTAAACGAATCATCAACATTGACTCTGAAGATTACAGTTGTATAACGTTTCAATGTTTACTAGTAAAAAAAACTTTAAATGATTCAAAATGATATAGTATTATTAGTACAACCATAACGTGTCAATGAATATCAACTAAATTCATTGGATTCTTGAGATAAAGTCGTAACCAACTTCTCGTTCCCCCCCTTTTTCCATCTTTTTCATGTTCTTCGTTAATCCATCTTTCCAGCTCAGACTATATTTTAATGAAATGCTATTAGTTGTAAACCTAAGATAATCATCACTATAATATAGATTCCTAAGGTATTTTATTAGTAAAGAAGAGAGGTGAAAGATAATATATTCTTTATAGCCGAAAAAACAAAAAGTGTGTGTGAAAAGTCAAAAGTATGAAGCCATTGTTGGAGTAAAAGCAACAAAGATAGGAGTTGAAGCCAAGGGGGGATTCATCTCACTTTGACGGCTTTCACATCCAACGGTCCACATTCCCCTAACGTCACACTTCTCATTTTATTAATTCCATTTCTTTTATTTTAGTCTATTATATATACTCAATGCAATCTAAGTAGTCGGTAAAGTGGGATTAATCAATATTCAATTTGTGTCGACGAAAAAGAATAACAATATTCAATTTGAAGCACAGAAACATACAGTGTCCCCTTTCACTTGTTTTTTTTCCGACTCAGGTTAAATTATATAGATGAATAAATTGATTTATGGAAGTTTTAAAAAAAAAATCAATGTGAAATCCAATCATGTATTTTCACAATGATGGTTTTTAATTTTTTTTATCAATTCGCCTCTAATTGAATTCTACTTTAAAACTGATAATAAACTCTATTTAAATTGATAAATTAGCATATTAAATTTTGATATAATTTTGAGATTTTACATCAAAAGGTTTAAAAGAAAATTTATAAACATATATAAAAAAAAATCTTGATTAATCCATTATGAATAATTTGGGTTTTAATTAAAACTTCATAAAATTTCACTAATTTCAAAATTTTATTTTTCCTTGAATTTTTTAAAAAATATTTAGAATAATTTGGTAAAATTAATTCTGCATGTTTCATAAACATTAGAACGGATTGGGAAAAATAAGCTAAGAGTTGATGTCCCTATCAAATCTATCAAAAGATCCATATAAGATATAATAGATTGCGTTGGCAAAAAGCTCGTGGTCTAGTGACTAGTGGTATACATTGTCTTTGTGCTTGGGAGGCTTTGGGTTCGATTATTTGGGTAGGGAAAATAATAAAAATATTTTCCTAATCCAGTGGTAGTAATCGTGTGGAAAGATGACTAACTATGTTTTAGGACGTAAATTCGCACATAGATCCCAATCATTCAAGTCTAAATGTTTAACATAAGAATGTAGGTACTGCAGGAACTTGCATATCCGTGGGATTAATCGAATTCTCTCGGATCATTTACGGGAAAAAAAGAAGAAGAATTGATTGCGTTCACTGCTTGAGGATTGTTAGTGATCTATACAAATGTGATGGAGTTGCGTTTCTAGACTCTCATGTCTCGAAAATTGAGACACTATCTTTATCTTTACTTTTTATAGTAATTTTAGCCTAATAAGTAACCACTCTCCCACTAACTCTTTACAACGTTCTCACTTGTAGTAATGTTTCTGCCTAACTTTAGATTCCCTCTTTTTCATCCTCATTTTCAGCTGCCCATCACATAAAATAATATAGTATTTTCTCGGATTTATAAATAATGTCATTTGAGAATTTTTCACATATATTAAAAACACTATTAAAAACTCTATTTTACTTTTTTTAATATATTAATTATATTTTTCTCTCTAATTAATACACTAAAACAATATAGTTAAAATTGGACTTTTTTCAAACTTTACATTGAAAATATAAAACGATTTTTTTTTGTAAAACAAAAATTAAACCTTAAAACTACATTTTTTGTGAAATGGAGAGAATATGAAATATTGAAATTAGTATCACCAAATTATTTTATTATTTTATTTTCACCAAATTGGTTCTGAAGTGGTTGCAACTACCACTGAAACTACTATTGCACCTATTTCTAGCCCCATTGCGATACATAATACTCTTCTAGCTCTTGCTCCTACTGATAATTCAGTGGAAGTCGCTTATGAATCTTCAAGCATCGAGGTTGCTGCACCTGCAGTAGCTACACTTACTTCAACATCTCTATGTGTAGAGCCAGAACCTGCAACTCCTATTGCCAATGTCATTGATGCACCCACTACAGCTACTCCTGCGGCGCTTCAAAACGCCATAACTACCCCAACTTTTGCTCATTTTCTTGATTTGGTAACACTCTCTTCTCCTACTTCAGATTCATCTATTGTAGCCTTAGACTCATAGTTTTCAGGATTTGAGATGGGTGATCCCTCTCAAAGGACTCGAAGAGAAAAGCCAATTAAACGTACACAAAAAGTACTAGAGCAATAGATTACAGTAAGGAGTCAACGAAATAGAGGTCGTGGCGGTCGAGGCGGCCACGGACCACCAGATTAAACGCTCAAGATGATATGGAACTGGTTTTCACTATCTTAGAAGAAGCCTCTCTAGTTCCTTCTTCCCTTTAAATTTCTACTTTTTGTAGAGTTTTATGTCTTGGGCAAGGCCCGAAAAACACTAGTCATGATGGCTTGTAATTTTTTTTTTTTTCTGATGTTTTTTAAATATGAATGCCTTTTTAAAAAAAAAAAAAAGTGCATATATAACCACCAGCAATTCCAATAAATCCCGCTTTTTTTTTTGTTAAGTCATAAATCCCATGTTTCATCTTGCCTTTAAATTTTAAATTTACATTTACCGTACAAATTTTTCAAAACCCAATAAACTTTAGCGTCATGTACCCTTTGTAAACTGTTTTATAAAATTTATCAAATGCTAAAAAAGGTTTTAGATTTTTCTTTTTCTTCCTCTGGGCCATATATATTGGACTAGCCCATTAACCTTATATTCAAATCGATACTGAAATCTCTAAACCGCGGCGACTATTTAAATTCATAAACGCTACTACGAGTCTTCATGGGTTTCTTCCGCTGATTGGCTCGTACTGTGGAGAAACAGACCAACAAAGAAATCTACATCAGCAATGTTCCGACTATCAGAAAAGCTAAAGGTTCCAAAACCTCACTTACGTTTCTTCAATGAGTTCTTTATCTTACAAGATGGTCGATTATAATGGGTTGTCTGAGGAGACGCCTCGTGAACATAGGATCAATAGATGAAGAAGGGTTATAAACCAATTACGTTTCTTCAATATACATTTTCTTCACCTGGAGGTTCTCAGAGGGGATATGGGCCAACTTGACTCGAAAAGCTCCTTGCAACGAGTTACACAACTCAATGGGAAAGGATAATAGAAGTCTTGGTTGATGAATCGCAGGATAAAATCAACAATGTTCTTATTGAGATACACTTTTCAGATTAACGTTCATTCCATTTGGCGAGAGAGGAACAATAGAAGACATGGTGATTCTCCTACCCTCTCTACAAGATTAGGAATCATTATTAGCCTAATCTTTATTTTAAAACATCAAAGAAGGATGCATTCGTTTTAAAACATGTTTTTTTGGTTGAGCTAATTTGACATTCAATTTAAAACAAAAACAAAATTTACTTGTAGTAGTTACATATCACAAATATTGACGTCAAAAACACTAAACATATACAGCATTTTCATCACAAAAATGAATTAAAAGAGAAAAGACACTTTTTGTAGTTTCTTTTTTTTTTTATAATCATGAAGGGTTTTGGGACATCATCACAAACTTGAGATACTGATCATATAACTCCCATAACAATAACCCCAAAATTGTATCTCTTGCGAGGCTCTTCAGAGCCATTTGAATCCAGCCGTTCGATGCAGGACCACCATCAGATGAATCTCTTCTTCCCACCAAATCCCTAAACCGGAGATCACCGGAATCCGATACCAACGCGTAGATCACACCATTCATATGTCCTTTTCCGATCACACCCACCACCGTTTTACACCCATTCACCGCCTTACTCCTCTTCAACGACCAAGCAAGATACTGCCATATCAAATATATCATATCTCATCAAATCATTGCTCGGTTATACCAAATTCCGGTTCAGTTCTGTATAGAAAAACATTGTTAACACTTATTAGTAAGAGACTAAGAGTTATTGGTTTACGGATTTTAATTGATTTCCAAATCCAAGCAAAATCACGTGTTATAATTAGATCATTGATTTTAAAATCCTTATCAAAATCCTACGTCATTGGTTCTATGATTTTAAAAACCGAATTAGAAACATTTAGGTTTAGAATAGATGTTGGTTTAAGAATTTTTGGTTCAGTCTGGTTTGGTTTATATACTCACGGTGTCTCTTTCGTGTATCAGTGGCTGCAGGAGAGATGGGAATGAGAAACTTAGCCGTTCGTAAAGCTGCAGACTTCCATTGCCTTCATCAGTCTTTTGTTCCTGTTGCAATGCATATACAAACGAGAATTACAACTTATTCTTCTCAGAGCTTTAAGGAGAACCGAGTTGAGGAAAGAGAACCAAACCTTAAGCTCTGCTTCGGATATACCGGATGACGATGTGATTGCCTGAGTCACAGCCATCACGAGATTAAGCTTCTCTGCCCATTTCAACGAGTTCCACGCCCTTTGAAGCTACAAACGTTATCAGAGCTAAGTTCCATAGGTTTCACATCCATAAATATGTAAATGTAACCAAAAAGAACGAGCATTTGGTTATAAAGATCATCGTAGTATTACTGTGATTTCGATAGGCCGGTCTCCAAGAACCAGCTGCGCACCGACTTCCTCAGACGCTTTCCGAGCAGCACGAAACTGCAAACAAACAGCAAGCAAGGTTTGATCAAGAACAGTCTCACAAAGTCCAAAAAAAAACGAGACTTAAAACCTTGTGGCTTCTCAAGAATACCTCATCCCCGAAAGGGCGGTCAGCGACAGAGGATATTTTCGAAGAGAAAACCGCCAAGAGAAGTCGTAAAGCCAAAGCAGTTTGGCCTCCTGTATGATCAATCATCCCAACACACATAGACACACACATCAAAGAATCAATCATTCATCAACATTGAAGCTGCAACAAAAAAACGAAGTAAGTGAAAGAGGAAAGGTGAAGCTTTGATTAGTCTTACCCAAGTCTAAGCTCCGGCCAACAGCACCGAGAAAGCCTGTTCCGGTCAACGAGAACACTCCGGATTTTAAGTTTTGGTCATCCTCTCCAACACTCGAAGTGTACATGATCCCAGCTCTGCAACATCAACATTTAGCTCTGCAATGTGTTACTGTCAGATACTTCTGTTCCCAAACTACAAAAAAAAACTAATTTTTTCAACTCTCATCACAGATCATGAGCTCTCAAATTGCGCCAAATCTATCCAATTTCCTCAAAAAGCATCGAACTTTTTCATCAATTTCAGTCTCAACCTATCTGATTTCCCCAAAACATCGATAAATTCGTCAATTTCAATATGTTTCTTCCGTAACCCTAATCATATGAGGTAAAAAGAAATCGACTTTCCTGCTACGGCAGAGCTCGACGGCGACATTATCTGGCTTAACCGCGCGTACGACGCGCTCGACGTCGGAAGCAGAATCCGGCGAGATTTGGGATGTGCCAACGAGCCAAATCGACTCCGGCTCGACGAACTCCTTGCGCCAGGCTGGAGTCGGGCCGAAACTCTGCTTCTGGACGAGAACCAGTGTCCCGTTGTCGGCGAGGTCGAGCAGCTCCGGGAAAGTCCTGGCGATCGCGGCGCGTGAGTCCGACGCGACCTCGTTGCGGAAATCGAAGTCCGGAGGAGGAGTCTGGGCGGAGACTCTGATGGGTCTCGAGGGCTTTGAATCGAGAGGTTTGAGAGCGAAGGGGAAAGTTACTGCATTTGGGAAGAATTTCATCGGGTGAAACAGAGAGATTTGATCAAATCGAGATTTCTTGAAATGGGTTTCGATCGTATCTGTGAAAGTATTGAGATTTTGATTGGTTTAGATTTCATTTGGATGTCTCTGTGATTTTACAAGGACGACGAGAATGCACGTTAATGGTTTACAACGGAATTTTGACGTTTTGACATTTGTATGTGTATGAATCCCAAAACAGGGGAAGTGTGCAAGTCAAAAGTCAAAAACTATTTCATCGAGATAAGAAAATAAAAGATTTTTTTTTGTAGAATCATATAGGTGAATTTAGGCTTAGTAAGCATATCAGATAGGTAATTTAAATTTATGACCATATGAAAAGAGGTGCTATGATATTGTGTGTAAATGCCCTGCAAATAAATGAAATAGAAAATTCTGAATCGTCGTGATCCCTTTTTTTTTTCCAAATCGATTTTTGAAAGCAATCGAAACCACATAACTCTGCTTCGCTTCGACGGAGTAGGAAACATTGGTGGTTGCAGAGGCAAACCCAGCTTGTCATCAGAAGCTTCAACAAGATATCTGAGATCTAGCTGACTGTTGTCGGAGCTTTGCGGTGGTGGTGGCGGAGGATAACCCCGCTCGCCATCAGAAGCTTCAAACATATATCCTAGATATGACTCTCGCCGGGGTTTTGAGGGGGTGGTGGAGCAAACCCAGCTCGTCATCATAAGCTTCGAAAAGATATTAAAGATACGGCTGAGTCTCGCTGGAGCCATGCGCCATCGACTTCGTCGATAATTCCTCTTAAAAGCCCTTCATCACCGAGTTAAGATCTTGAATCGTTGGGTCATGACCCGACTGGATGAAATTGAATTGTAATGAAGACCTATACTATTTAGTGAAGATCTATACTATTTTCAGATCTGAAGTGGTGATGCAAAACAGTTTTGCATCTGATTTTAAATCGATATCTAAAAGTTTTCGTGTATAGTCTTCTCCTCTATGTGATGGTATAGTATAGTATGAATATTCTCATAATGATTATTACGAGATTGTGATGATATTGTATAGTACAAAGATTATCAAATTCTCACATTGATTATTACAAGATTTGCCAATGTTGTGATGTCTCTCAAGAGAAGAACAAAAAGGTGCCAGAGACTTATCCTCTATTAGTTTAAATGACAGATCGAAGAAGGCTCATCTTATTGCGTGCAAAGAGCGTAAGAAGGAGAGGTTACTTATGGGATATCCATGGTTAGCGGGTCCAGTTTCTTGAATGCAGACGAGCTCACATACTTGGACGATGGACGCTTCCATGGTGGCTTGTAAAATGGAATCTTCAAAGATGGACCTTTCTACTAATTTGCTTTGGATGCATTCAATTGTCGTTGTAATTTTGGAGAGCAATGTTTGTTTTTGAATCGGAGCAATATAACTTTAGTGAAGACCTATACTATTTAGTACACACATATAGTATAACTTAGTTTTACATAGAATGTTTTTTTTTTTTTTTTTTGAGAATCTTCATTGTACATATCTCTTATTTGTGATGAAAATGAAATTAGCGATTTTTAGTTCACAAGTTTGTACCATAGTTTGTCACTTTGTTGGCAAAGATTCTTGCTTCTTTTGTGTTCTTAGAATCGTTTCTTTTTTTTCTTGTTGATGTTTGTTTGTTCCATTTATATAAAATAGTATAGAATATCCCACTCTCTCTTTTCCAGCGAACAAATTGATATCTAAGGGTATTTTCATCCAAAAAATTAAAACATTTAGAGTTTTTTGTTAGTTTCTTAGTTTTAAATTCTTTATAGCTATAAGTTTAATTTGAAAGCACAATATGGTTAGTAATCAAATTGACCCATCATATAGTTCGTAGATTTAGTTTTTGTTTTTATTTTTTACTTTAATTTTTTTTTGTTAAGTTTTAAGTCAAATATAAGTTTTTTTCAGATATAGATATGGTTTGGTTCTATGATTGATTATTTCGATTCCGAGCGGATTCCATCTATTTATCTTGATAGAACACCAATGGATCAAAACCTTAGTTGATTCTTGAATCTTATGTGAGATTTGTTTATTAGCTTTGTCTGTTTTTCTAAACTCTTTTCTCACTAGTTAAACAAAAAAGGACTAAGAAAACATGAATAAAGAATCAAACTATGAGGATAGTGAAGCTTCATTTTTTTGTTTGTTAATTGTCATCGAAGTATTAGTTTATTACTTCGATGATTCTTTATGTGGATTTAGGGGTTTTTAATCAAAACATTGAATTATTATTTTTAAAATAATCTTTCATTTCGTTCCTTAAGTCGACTTTTAATATGATTTCTTGGTTTTACTTTCGTCTCTTTTTCGGACTGTACTGAGTTTGATGTTCGATTCGAAACCTTCACTTCGGTAACTATGTTGACTTCGTGTAGGGACTTGGATTTGCTTCTTTGTAGGTCAAAAATTCCGAATTATATGTCTACGGTCACATTCACACACATACATTTCCCGTTTGTCACATAAATTTATTTTGCTTATTTGAAGTCTAGTAGTTGTAGCAAGTTCTAAGATCCATGAAGTTCCCTATCATGCAATACCTTTGTGAATAGCTCTACTAGATTTCTGATAAGCCTCTTTGGACTTACTTTAAGAGACGGAAGACTCAAAGTGAGCTCAATGGAGTGGGAATCAAGGAAATTGTGAAGGGAAATGGGTTGAAGCAGAACAAGAAGCATTAGTTTGAAGGCACGTGCATCTCACATAGGAAAGAAATATATCGGGGAAAAGTCTATGAAACATTGAGAGAATTCAAAGTTTCAGAGAAATACATAAGAGTAGCGTGTTGTTCTTTTCTTTTATGCAATTTGTGATCTATGTTAAGCCTGCGAATTTGGGATTTTTAAATTGTATGAGTGCAAATCGGTGATCGTCTTGGTCGTAGATTTGTATTCGGATTGTGAACAGATTGCCATACGAAGGTTTACAGTTAAGAATTTGAGTTTACATTTTCATTCTTAACCGTTTCAGTCAATAAATATTATTGTGACTTTTACAACTGCTAGTTTGAAACCAAAGCCGGTCCTGAAATTTAGAAATTTGATATAGGCCGCAAGTTACATAAACAAAAAAGGCTGTTTTGTAGAAAAATTCAAAAAAATGGTTGTTTTACCTTACAAATATTTTTCCTAAAAATACAAGCTCATGCTTGATCTGCTCGGACTCAAAACCGGCACTGCTTGAAACCTGTTTTTGATGCAGTATAGTTTCACATGTATATGTTTGTCCTATCATGATTTTGGACTACATTTTTGCAATGTTACCATTCTATATGAAAATCGCAAAATAATCTTCGACCTTACATAGCCGGATAGCACTAAAAAATGTTTAATATCTTTAGAGATAAATTTTCTTAATGGTGATTTTTCTTTAAATTTTATATGTTATATATAGTTTTTGTTCAGTCCTTTTGAACATAAACGATTGTGTTGCAGATCCAGCTCCGATTCTCTTTGCGATCATAGGTATGATCTACTCGCTCTCTCTCTCTCTCTCTCTCTGGATTTATCACTCGTGTGTGTTTGCGGAATGTAAAGAAAGTAAAACGAGAACACGCAAAGCTTATAGAGTTCCCCTAACACCTGGGTACATCTCTCTTCAGGATTCGTTCCTGGAATTCACTATCGGACGGAGTTATACAGAAGCTTTTAAGCTTTCTCTTGCTCTACAATGGTGCTTTAAGAAAGCGTAACAGAAAAACAATGAGAAAGAAGATACTTTTTTCGCCTGAGTCTAACGACGGGCTTAAGTACTTCTCGATAATAGTATTGGGCCATTCAACCGGCCCAACATCAGCTTTTTTCTTATCTGGGCTTTATAATGGCTTGACCCAGAGACTCTAATCCGTCGGATCCCACAAGCATCAAAGGCTGAGATCGAACCATCTCTTACAAAACTCCACCTTGGTTCGCGTCTCACTCTAACCCTATGTTCGAAATCCGACAACCCTCCGTGAACTCCGATCCCTCCTGGAATCCTCTGATTCTTTCTCCAACCTATGAATCAGATCACCGCTGCACCTTAAGAACCAGATAGCAGCTGAATTCGCCCCCTTTGCTCCGGAGGCTCCCCGTCATCTCCTGGATCCGGAGACGACCCTCGGCGACTCTTCAGGCGCCGATGACTTTCAGCGTCTTCAAACACCCTTCGAACTTCTCTCCGGGTAAGACTTTAGTTAGCATGTCTGCTGGATTAACTGATGTGTGTATCTTGACCACTTTTACATCTCCTTCTGCTATTATGTCTCAGATGAAATTGAACTTGACTGCTACATGCTTTGTTCTCTCGTGAAACATGTAGTTCTTTGCTAGGTAGATTGCGCTTTGTGAATCACAGTTCACCTTGATTGCATCTTGCTTGAATCCCATCTCCTCGCAGATCCCCTTTAGCCAAATTGCTTCTCTTACTGATTCTGACAACGCCATGTACTCTGCCTCTGTTGTAGATAGAGCTACGACTTTCTGGAGAACGGATCTCCAACTCACTGTGTTGCCCCCAACCGTGAAGACATACCCCGTGATTGACCTGCGTTTATCAGGATCACTGGCAAAATCCGAGTCACAGAAACCTCTCACTTTGAAGCCTTCCTCCTTTGTGAAAGTTAAGCTTATATCTGTAGCTCCTTTGATGTATCTCATTATCCATTGAACTGCTAACCAGTGTTCCCTTCCAGGTTTGCTCATGTACCTGCACACCAAGCCCACATCGTAAGCCAGATCAGGTCTGGAGCCAACCATTGCATACATGAGACTTCCCACTGCGCTGGAGTAAGGTACACTGTCCATGAAACTCTCCTGGTCTCGCACTTGAATCTCTGTTAGACTCTGTAGCTTGAACTGAGGTCCCAATGGAGTCTGAACTGACTTGCTTTCCCACATACCAAATGTCTTCAAAACTTTAACCAAGTAGTCATTCTGTGAGAGCGTCAATACCCCTTTCTGTCTATCTCTGTAGATGTCCATACCCAAAATCTTTCTGGCAGCCCCCAAGTCTTTCATTTCAAACTCAGACTTTAGAATTTCTTTTAGCCTGTTGATAGCAGTCATACTCTTTGATGCTATCAGCATGTCATCCACTTACATGAGTAAGTAGATCATGTCGTCTATCTCTGACCTTTTCAAGTAGACACATGGGTCGTAGTTACTTCTCTTTTACTGTTGCTTCACCATGAACGTGTGGAATCTGTAATTCCATTCTCTTGGTGATTGCTTCAAGCCGTATAATGATTTCCTCAAGAGACAGACCTTCTCTTCGTTTCCTTTCTGGATATACCCCTCTGGTTGTTCCATGTAAATCCTTTCCTGAAGAACTCCGTGTAAGAACGCTGTTTTAACATCTAATTGCTCGAGCTCCATGTCTTGATTAACTACTGCTGAAAGAAGTATCCTAATCGAGACATGTTTGACCACTGGGGCAAAAACTTCATTGTAGTCTATTCCTTCAATCTGAGCAAAACCTTTAGCAACTAGTCTGGCCTTGTACCTCGGTTTCTCTACCCCTGGTATTCCTGGTTTCAGCTTGAATATCCATTTACACCCAATCACCTTCTGGTTCTTCGGTCTATCTGACAAGTCCCAAGTGTGATTCTTGTGCAATGAATCCATTTCCTCATCCACAGCTGAATCCCATAACTCACTTTCCTTGGTCTTCTTTGCTTCGCCATAAGTTCTTGGCTCCTCAAAATTTATAACCTCTGCACTTGCAAGAGCATAAGATACAAAATCTTCATCTCTAAACCTTGCTGGTTTCTCAATTTCTCTTCTTTGCCTATCACGAGCTAGGAGAAAATTTCCTAGTACTTCTGTTTCAGCTTCAGTGTTGATACCTGACACTACTTCTGTTTCAGACTCTGTATCTGTCTCAATGTCTGTTTCCTCTGAACTTGACTCACCTGCCTGTTCAGAACCCTCTGTATCTGACTTTCATGATTCTGCAACTGCTCCACCTCGACTTGAAGTGCCTTCTGATGTAGAACCCTTGCCTAGAACCTCTTCTAAGTCATTGCTGAACGATACCTTCTTTCTCACTTTTCTATCTTTGACTTGTGCTTGCTTATTTACCTCTGTACCCAGATCCCTGAACATACTCTCTTCCTGAAATACAACATCCCGGCTTATAACCACCTTTTCTTCTTCCAACAGCCAAACCCTGTACCCTTTAGTACCATGTCCATAGCCGAGAAACACTCCCTTTGATGCCCTCGGACTTATCTTGTCTGTTGTTCTGTAAACATAAGCTATGCACCCAAAACTTATGAGATGACTGTAATCTGGACTTCCTTCGGACCACACTGCTTCTGGAATCTCAAAACCAATAGAGGAAGACGGTGATCTGTTTATGAGATGCACCGCAGTTGAGGCAGCTTCTGCCCAAAACTCTCCTTTCAATCCTGATTTTGCTAGCATGCTTCTTACCTTGTCCATTATCGTTCTATTCATTCTCTCGGAAACTCCATTTTGTTGTGGAGTATAAGGACATGTTTTGTGTCTCTTAACTCCTGATTCAGAACAGACCTGATCAAACTTCTTATTGCAGAATTCCAAGCCGTTGTCTGTTCTTAGACACTTTAACCTTTTCCCGGTTTGGTTTTCAACGAGAATCTTCCACTCCACAAACTTCTGAAATGCCTCATCCTTTGTTCTCAGAAAGTAAATCCATACTTTCCTTGAGAAGTCGTCAATAAATGTGATGAAATATTGAGCTCATGATAGGCTTGAGGTCACATTTGGTGAACCCCACATATCTGAGTGGACATACTCTAGTATCCCTTTGGTGGTGTGCTTACCCTTAGGAAAGCTTTGTTTGTGTGACTTCCCTAGGGTACAAGCCTCGCAGAATCCCAGCTCCTTTACCTCTTCTGGATTCAAGTAACCTTTCTTTGCTAAGGTCTCCATTGATCTTTGGTTCATATGAGCTAGACGAGCATGCCATCTTTTATCCATGTTTACAGTTTTCTTCACTATATTCACTTTTGGCTGTCTGATTTTGCCCTGAAGATATTATAGACCCTGCTGTTACTTTCCTGTCAATACTTTCTTATCTCCTTTGTAGAACTGAACTGTGTAGCCTTCCCCACTGTATTTACATCCAGACTGTTCGAGTTGACCATAGGATATCAGATTCCTTCCCATTTCTGGTATATATCTTACATTGTTTAAGATCACCAAAGACCCGTCTTGGTTTTCAATTGTAATTTTGCCCATGCCTTTGATCGTGCACTCTGAGTTTTTTCCCATTAGGACCTTGTTCCTCTCGAACTCCACTAGATCTGATAGCAGTTCCTTCCTCGGAGTGATATGAAACTTACAACCTGAATCCATCACCCACTGATCTTCGGATGCTACGAGACTCGCTGTTAAAGCTATAGCCTCTGGTAATTTTACTGTTACATTTGTTGAGTTATGTGATTTTGATGTCTGTCCATTTTTCTTTCTCTGTGGACAGTCACGCTTCAAGTGATTCTCATCCCCACATGTCCAGCAAGCCTTTGTCTTTGTATCCCTTGACTTTTATCTGTTCTTGGAGTTTTTTTTACTACTTGAGCTCTTTCTTCTTTCTCTTCTTTTCTCTGATCTTCCTCTGGTTTCTGTGTTCAGTCCTTCTCCACCAGCTCCAGCTTTAGACTTATGCACTAGACCTTTCTGTCTTAGCTCCACCTCCTTCGCATAGTCAGATGTGACTACTTCCTTCAAGGTAATTGTGTCTTTGTCTATTCCATACTTCAATGTGTGAACAAGAGGTTCAAAAGCTGGTGGTAAACCCGAGAGGACCTGAATAGCTTGATCTTCATCCGAAACTTTAACTTCGAGGCTAGCCATGTCGGCTATTAATTTCAGGAAGCCATCCATGTTTTCTTCAATGGTCTTTGATTCTTCCATCTTGTAGCTGGCGAACATCTGCTTCAGGTATATTCGATTTGGTAAGCTCTTTGTTTGATAGTCACTTTCCAATGCTTTCCACATACCCTTTGCTGTTGGCTCATGCATTATCTTTCTTAGGATCTTGTCAGTGAGACATGTCCCCAGAAGATTTCTGACCCTGAGGTCTTTGCCTTCTTCTCTCGGATCTAGTCTCGTCTCTGTCACTACTGAAGCCAGCCCAGGCCTTGACTCGCCTGTCAACGTACTTACTGGTGTTGCTGGACCAGGTGTGATGATCCCTGAAGTTGACGAATCTGTTGGTGTAGCTACTGTTTCCATCAAAACTGATCCAAGACCTTGTATCTCAAGCTGCCCCAGGAACCTGTATTTCCACATTCCAAAGTCTCATGTGCCTTCAAACTTTTCCATCTCGAATTTTCCTTGCGTCGGTTCCATCGCTGATCTTTCTTCTGTTTCAACTTGTTACCTGCAGATAACAACCAAGAAACAACAAAGCACGAGTCACACGAACACAGGATTCCTTCGATTTTCTAGAGAATTGTTCGATCTAAAGACTTATTTGAAGAAATAACAAGATACTGGACAGAGATTTCTCCCCTGAGTTTCCCGCTTGAATCTGATGATGGTGAAACCTTGTGATCGCCTTTCTTTCACTAGCCGTGAGAAGAAAACTTCCGCGATCGTGTTCTTCTGCTCCTCCGTAAGTTTCCTTCCTTCCTTTGAGAATCTTTTTCATCGTTGGATCTTCCTTGTGCTTCTAACCCGAAGCTCTGATACCATTTGTTGCAGATCCAGCTCCGATTCTCTTTGCGATCATAGGTATGATCTACTCGCTCTCTCTCTCTGGATTTATCACTCGTGTGTGTTTGCGGAATGTAAAGAAAGTAAAACGAGAACACGCAAAGCTTATAGAATTCCCCTAACACCTGGGTACATCTCTCTTCAGGATTCGTTCCTGGAATTCACTATCGGACGGAGTTATACAGAAACTTTTAAGCTTTTCTTGCTCTACAATGGTGCTTTAAGAAAGCGTAACAGAAAAACAATGAAGAAGAAGATACTTTTTTTCGCCTGAGTCTAACGACGGGCTTAAGTACTTCTCGATAATAGTATTGGGCCATTCAACCGGCCCAACATCAGCTTCTTTCTTATCTGGGCTTTATAATGGCTTGACCTAGAGATTCTAATCCGTCGGATCCCACAAGCATCAAAGGCTGAGATCGAACCATCTCTTACAGATTGAGTATATATTTATTTCCAAAGTTTAGTTCATCTAAGCAAAAAAAAAAATCGAATTATCCAACAAATTGTGTGGTAGGGGCCTGCCTTTTATCTAACTCGTTGTAAGATCTCTACGCATTATGTTAATTAATGCATTTACTCTAATTGTAAACGTTGTGGATGCAAGATCCGGGTATCTGAACACGTAATTTGGGGCTAAGCTTTTCTTGATGGCTCATTAATTTGAATGATAGACCAAACATAGGCTAAACAAAACCAATGAGAAAAAATATGTTATTGATGAATACAATGAAATTGCTTAAACAAAGTATAAAATGCTAAGGTTTTTTTTGCTTAGGAAGAAGATGATCATCCTTTCGTTAATCATCTTTCTCCTTCAATTGAGATTTTATTTTGATCAATAAATACACAATACTTTTGATTTATCCGTTCGACCCGGTAAGTTTTGATCTTTTTTTTTTCAAAAAAAGATGATCACCTTGCACTCCAAACAACTCAGAAAATATTTAGAATTTTCAAAATAACTTCTTACTAGCCCATTAGATAGGGATCATATTTGTCCTATCTTTTTCCTCTTGAGCTTTAGTGGAGCGGATCTTTTGGTGAGATCTGACTTGTGTGTACCCCAACTATGAATCGTGTTATCTGTCGAGCATTTTTAATCTTCACAAAACTACTTTTGTTGATTTATTTTGCTTTCTTATTATTAAGAGGTTTTAATGAGAAATAAAATGGAGTTAAATGAGTAGATCGGTTGACTATTTTTTTTTAACTGTCGGAATATTCTCTAGCCTTTCCGGCAATCCTTTTTAATTAAATTAATGTTATAAAAAAACATGTCAAAGAGTAGAACAATTTTTTAAAGGATAAACATTGTTTATATATAATCTCTTATAAAAAAGGAGTTGAACAATCGAAAAATTGGATAGTTAGTTTGTTTATGTTGACTATCTAAACGTTTGACGGTGACAAATCGGTTAAATTATACTATAATCAGTGTAGTTAAGTAGTTAGACTTTTGACAAATTCTAGAAATATTATTACGTCCACTATTTATAAGTTTAGAAACAAAACAAAATTTGTATAGTATTTAAAACTACTTCCACCAAAGTAAACAAAAAAATACCTACTAAAATGGACTAAACATATGATCTTTAAATTAGAAGAACATGGAATATATGAAATAGCAAAATTACTGAATTTTTGCCACCAATGATAAATTAGACACATGATAACTTAGTAAATACCTAAAAAATAAAATCAATAGATATATATGTCGATATGGAACAAAAGTGAGATATTTAGTAATTATGTGGGCTGTAACTATGAAACAATAAAATATGAAAACAAGCCTATGAGAGAGTCCCACCGTGAGTCTCTCATCGTGTGGGACATTCATTCTTGTAGACTCGTCGTCTGACCAAGCTTGGCTGGCTTCCCTTAAGTGCTCACCATTACCCCATTAATACCATTTCTTGACTTTTTATCACTTTTTTTTTGCCTTTTTAGTTCACCTTAATTATTTTATTATATAAATTTTCTGTATCAAAAAAGGATGATGATTGGTTTTTATTAATTAGTTTTATTTTTGTTTTCAAATAAATGAAATCGCGCAGAGTACGTGTTCTACTCGCAGCCTTGCTTTAAAGTTTTGTTTTAGAATCGTTGGCAAAAAGTGGAAATAAATACATTTTGCTACAAACAACTCATTATGTGGAGTTGATACGGGAGAGTATTATTATCTTCCACTATGTTCCAACTACAAAAAGTTCTGATTTGTTCATTTTCTTCCAAATTCTTTAATACGAATACAATTTTAGAAAATTAAATGGGAAGGTCATTTATATTTGTTCAATGACCATTTTTTTGCTAAGGCTTTGAAACAATGACATGTGGTTCGAATTTATCACAACCACATTCGATTATCATTAACAATATTTTATTCAACAGTTATAAACTTATAGTATTTTTATGAACCCACAAAAGAAAAGACAAACTTAACAGAAATTAATATTCTCGTTTTCGAAAAAGCAAGTTAATAACAACTTCAAAAAGAAAATTTTCGTTGTTCTTTGCTTTGTTAATTTCTTGTAATCGTTAATCTTTTAATTTATGAAAATCCTTTAGCAAAAAAATAATACTAGCTAAAATCGATAGTCATTATTAGTTATTATCCAATTACAATAAAATTTCTATAAATTAATATTTGATAAATTAATAATTTTTATCGGTTTCGAGTTGGATCGATGTAAAAATTAGCAAATTTCGATAAAATAATAAAATAATATTTTTAGAAACTCCTATATAAATATATGGTCCTAATAATGAGATAGATTAATAATTATAAATCTAAATATATAACTAAGGTAATTTAGTAAAATATGCATGAATGTTCTTTGATTCATCTTTGACATCTTCTAAACAAATTATGTAATGTTGAAAACAAATTTTACTGTCTTTTGATAAAGTTAAAACAGAAATTATCTCTTGATAAACATTACGAATTTTAACTGAAAAATATCTCTATAAATTATTAATTTATCGGTAAATTAGTAATTAATAATTTATCGATTAATTAATAACTTTATAAAATAATAAAATTTTGAAGTTCAAATATTATTAATTTATAGAAATTTTACAATATAATTTCATCATTATTTGTTTTGCTTTTTGTTTGTTCACCTTATTTCGTAGATTTGTACTACCACAGCCATTTGGAGTACATATGTTTTTGCGCATTCGTAACGCGAAAATGATGATTTCTGTCCCATCAATTCTTTATAACTTTATAACCTTAAAATATATTTGTAACTTTTTTTTCGTTTGGCTGAATAGATTATCCATAAGTCAGGCCACTATAAGAAGCTCTACCCAATTTAATATACTCGATTTTAATGTATTAGATATTGTTACAATAAATTACTGCTTAAGTGGTAACGATAATAAACAATCGAATCAAGAAGTGTTTAATTGGGGGATTTGGTCATCTTAAGTGGCTGTCTCAACATGGGGTTCACAAATCTACTTTTAATTGGCAAATCTCTTGGTTGACATATGAATCAATGAGTATACAAATGCTTAAAATAATACTACTACTATATAGTTATAAAAATATACATATATGTATGTCAAAACGAGGAATAAGGTAAGAGGAAAATTGCAATTTCTCTTTATACGATCATAAACAAATAATCTAAAAACTCGTATTTATGTGTAAAACAGCTAACATCATTCAAACAAAAAACGGATGATCTTACGAATTCCCCACGGGTTTTCTCTCTCTCCTCCAAGAACACACATATATATATATATAAATATACAAACACACACATTGATACAAAAACAGAACACAAACACATTTCACATTAGTTTATTAATCATCACACAAACTAAATTGGGTTTCTTATGTCGAACAGTAGTAATTCTCCGACCACCCGGAATCAACAAACGACGACGTTTCGTGTAGCTTCAATCGCATTGCCTTCTAGACCTTCTGATCATCACTCTCCTCAATCGTCTCCAGGCTCGTCTTCTTCCCCTTCTCCGACGCTGAGACCTTTTATCGCCGCCTGTGGATCTCCGGCGAGGAGAACGTCGACTGGATTATCCGGCCGGCACTCTTTTTTCAGGGGGATTCGTCTGCGGAACGGGAAATGGGTATCGGAGATTCGTGAGCCGCGTAAGACGACTAGAATTTGGCTCGGGACTTATCCGGTGCCGGAGATGGCTGCCGCCGCTTACGACGTGGCGGCGTTAGCTCTTAAAGGCTCCGACGCCGTTTTGAATTTTCCCGGCTTGGTTTTGACTTATGCTTCTCCGGCTTCGAACTCTGCCGCGGATATAAGAGCTGCCGCCGCGAGAGCCGCGGAGATGAAGCAACCGGATCCGGGTGGAGCTGAGCGGGTAATGGATCTTCCGGGTCAACCCGGAAAGGAGGAGGAGGAAGAAGCTTTATCTTTGTCGTTGGAGTTTATGGACGAGGAAGCGATGCTGAACATGCCGAATTTGCTGACGGAGATGGCGGAAGGGATGCTGATGAGTCCACCGAGGATGACAAATCCGACGATCGATGATGATTCGCCGGAGAATCATGAAGGAGACAGTCTCTGGAGTTACAAATGATTCCATCGAAGCTGTCTTTTTCTTTCTTTTTGGGTCGCTGTAATGGAAAATCAAAATAGTTTATTAACGGTATATGAATATCTTTTTGCTTTTCTTTCTTTTTTTTTACCATTTATTTACATATGTATGATTTCTCTATGAGGAAAAATTTAATAAAAAAAAACAAAAATTGTCACAGAATTAATGTGTAATTATGGTGCTTTTTCTTTTGTTAATCAATTGGTTTATAGTATGCAGCTTCTAGATAGAGAAACATCTGTTTAAGAAATAAAAAAAAAATATCAAATTTCTAGAAGCAACATAAAGTTGTTGTGTACATGGAGATAATTATTATGCTCTACTCTGTCTTTATAAACCCCTTAAAACCATGGATAGATTGTGAACTTTGTGACTGGAGTGTGAACCAGCTATAGACCATAGATGGACTGTGAACCAGGTTTACACACCAACATGGGATCATTTCAAACAGGATGATGAACCAAATCGATCATATGAAAATGACACTTGGCTAAAGAATCCAAGTGTTATATGAAAATCACGACTAATATCAAACGACAAATCTTGATTGAGAGAGTTGATTGAATGAGTGATTAATAATGTGAATACATTGGATTGATGGGATGATCATCCATGATTAACGAGATTTGCATTCATGATTGAACGAGATGAACAATTGTCTCAGAAATTTAGAAAAATGAAAATTGATCAAGTTGTTTGAGCTGAGTGAGCTGAATGAATGGAATGATTGATCGGGACCAAGCTAAGTAGACTTATCAACTTCTACTCGAGCTGAATGGATCATGCTAGATGGATCAATCAAGTCTTACTCCAGCTGAGTGGACCAAGTTAAATGGAATGATTGCCTTTGTGAGCTAAATTTGAGTTTGATTTATGATGAGATTTTTCAAAGTAGTGGCAGAGCTGAGTAATAACCGTTAAACGGTTACTAGAACTTGGCCAACTAAAGGAGTAACATACTTTTTTCTGAGAACAACTGTTTATCCTCTTTCATTACCTGGACTACAAAGTCATTACCAACAAGCATCTAACAATTCCCAATTGATATAAGATTCATTGACATATTTGGCATAAATCTCATCTTTCTCCACACGATCAATGAATTATCTGGATTTTGTAGTGTTGATACTTTCAATGTCTTTAAATTCATTGTAAGTATTTTCCATCTAGAATTTCATTGTATTATTACCCTTGTATCTAATATAAATTCATCGTTTGCTTCAGGTGTACTTGCAATGAGAGCATTGGTTCGTTTTTTATTGCAAACATCTTCGTTTTTTTAGTCATGATCGAGCTTATAAAAAATGAGGGATTTGATTACCTAAAATGATTTTTAGTTACCAAATATGATACAAACATGTTTTGTTGTACTATTTTAGGCGGACTATACAAATGGCGTAACAGCATGACATAGGATAAGCATTAGCGTAAAAAGTATTAAAAGTTCAAAGTTCATATGATACAGAAGCAAACATAATTCTAATAATGATGCTTTTTTACTTTACTTCTTAATACGAAAGACAAATACTAATGGGATGAGCTAACCACTGTAGTAATATCAAGATATTCAATGACCAAAAATACCAATTAATGTTGTTGTTTTTAAGATAAAAGCTAATAACGTGAGTAGACTAAAAGACTAAAACCCATAGAGAAGAGAAGACAAACGATACAATTTTCACAATAAAAATACAGTTCCGGAACAAAACCGCACCGACACAAAATTTTAGTGGCAATATCACATCAAGATAGTTTCTGCAGAGCTTCTTCAATTGAAAAAAAAAGCAAGGTTGAATAAACAATCTGATAGCAATGAGCATATAGAGTTTTTTGAATAGACGCTCCTAGGAAACATTCCAAGGAGATAACGAAAAAACAACAGCAAAATAAAAAAATTATACATATATTTATGTATGTGTTTGTCTTAGGCGTGATCTTTGTTGTAGATGATTGTAGTCTCGACGACACTTGCGTTGGTTTAATTCCGGTTTTTGATGATTGTTATTAAGAGGTTACGTAAGCTAACTGTTAAAAATTTCAGTCAAATATAATCTGACACGCCTTTGAACATATGGGCACAAACTCTAACTTCTTGAACAACTGATGTTTTTCAGTAGATTTTGAGGAGAACGTGGCCTTTTTTAGATGACATGCGTTTGCTAGGATGTACTTTGCCATTTGTTTGTCTGGCTTTGTGCCTTTGTACTGTCTCCACTCCAAAATCTCAAGATGGGATGACAAACATTCAGGAACAGAACTCGGGTGGTTCCAGCGATCCACGGGGTCATTGTAATGGGCATAATGTATCTGAGATGCACGACATAAGTGTTAGATAAACAGGAAAAACACACACACAAAAACTAAGGAAACAGAGTAGTACATAGTTACATACGGAGTCAAGCTTGAGAACTCGAAGTCTTGGAGCGTCTTTGAGTATACGGGCAAGTAGATTCCACCACTCCGCAGAACATGTACACAGCTCTAGATTTTCAAGAAAGAAGACAGAAGTGTGTGCATGGTTTGGAATCTGCAATTGAAGCGCACAAACAAGAGTACTATTAAAATTAAAATGACAAAAAAAAAAAACAGTTTTAAGGTTAGATCTTTTGACATTACTGTACTTAACCGAGTTTAGATTAACAAAAGCTTAAGTTTGAAACCTTGGAACACAAAGAGAGATGTCGGATTGAGGTAAGAGATCCTATTAGACCCTCGGATTGATCACAAACAACCTCGACATTAGCCTTGACCAGCTTCTTCATATTTGTAAACAGCAAAAGGTTGCTGAAACGGTCTCTAATGTTGAGGTACCTTAAAGAAGGAGCATCTACGACAAACCCATGAACACCCGTGGGTTGAATTGCCGCACGTAAATAATCGATAGATAAACTCCTCAAAGTAGGCACATTGATAGTGTAAATCTCCACACCGGCATATGTGGATCGTCGTACAACCAAATCTTCAAGAACAGGACAAATGCGTAAAAGCTTTTGAACAGATTCGTCTCCTCTTGAGAACTTGACGGATAAAAGGCTTAGGGTTTTGAGGGACGAGAAGCAAACCCAACTAGGAGCATCCTTGAGCGCTACTTTGCAGAGTTTCAAGGCTTCGAGGGTTCCACATGAATACAAGCTAGTCGGCAATTCTAGGGATGAGTACAACTCGATTCTCAGCTCTCTCAAACCGCAATAAACAGCGGGTCCAACCCAAGACTCGATCCTATCAAAATCATCTGGGATAAACTTGATATCCAAGCTCTTTAGAACCTGAGGATTACGAACCGCCAAGCTGGATACCCCTTCCGTAACTCTCACGCTACATTCTTTATCACCAATCTTGAGTTTCGTCACCGCCTTCCATAGAGACCGCCACCGTCGGGACAAGAAACTCGTGGTTACCACATCCTTAAAATAAAGTGATGACACTATCTTCAAGATCAAATCATCTGGCAACTCGCTGATCGTGGTGGCCATCCTATGATCTTCGACGGAGAAAAGAAGAGAATTAGAGACGAAGGGTTTTTGTGGGATTTGTTTTTTTGGGAAATTTGGTTCAATAACAAAAAAAAAACTATAATTTAAAAACTAACCAATTTTTCCTTTTTTTCTATCTAGCTCTTCCTATCACTCTCTAACCCATTTAGTTAGTTTCTAAATTTTGGTTTTTTTTTTGTTATTCACCAAATTCACCCTTGGTTTTTTACTTATATAAGAAAATTATTGTGCATAGTCCAAATAATAAAAGGTAATCGGGTGGAATTTCCATTTGTTTTAAAAAGGTAAAAAAACACATGAATATATTTGTTAATTTCTTCTTTTAAATAAAAACCAACAAAAAAAAAAATTTACCTGATGATAACACAATATCAGAAGCACCTCGTGCAGCGTCCGCAACAGCTATACCCCAAGAGTCGCCGGTCCTGAATGTTTGAAGCTGTGAGACAACTTTCAACAAAGGTATGATACGAGCGAAGGCCGGCGACGATTTCAGGGCCAAGAAAAGAGATGAGAAATCTACTCTTTGTTGCGATTTACCTTTAATTGTTTTTCTATTTTAAAATATACAAATAAAGATGTCAGACGGTCCAGCCCGTATCCAAGTAGTTCAAACTTGTTATGGTTTTAAAAAAATTACGGATCGTGCCGGCTGGCCGTCTCAGGTTGCGATCTATATTGGAATTCAATTTTAAGACATGTCATACCGGTATATTTCGAGATAACTTTTCGACATATTCCAGAGGGAATGAATGAAAAATGAGAACAATTAATACATCATCGCAAATACTATAAGGGAGTGTACTCATATGTCAAAATTGAAGTTTATTAAAATAAAAAATGCTTATCCAAGGTTTGTTGTTTGAAATGCACAAAATGGACTATTGATATTGTGGAGAATCAATAACAAAGTTAAAGAGCTTAGAATGTTTGGAGAAAAGACTAAATCCATGATAAACCCCATGTGCGCGCACCGACATGAGTCGGGAGTGGCTCGTGCCGGATGGAGTTTTGTCAAAATTTACTTAATAACCATAAAATAAATCAAAACCTACAAACTAACCAATTTCTCTTTTTACTTCTTATCTCTCTCTCTCAAATTTTGGTTACTTTGTAAAAAAAAATTCTATTTTGGTTATTAACCAAATTGACCCTAAATTTATATTTGATAAAAAGTGAATATTTTTCCTAGTCAAACCGAAAAAATAATCTTCATCAAAAAGTAAATAATTCTCATAAAAAATTAATTTTCGTCAAAATTTTGAAAAGTTCTCTCTTCAATTTTGTGATTAATTCTATAGTTAATGCCTTAATTAATACAATAATTAAGTCTGACCAAAAATAGTTTTGGTTTTTCAAACAGATATATTTGTCTCTCTCATTCATTTCACAACAATTTTTCACATCCCTTTTATCTCCCTCTTTTCATTTTTTCTACCATTTTTTATGAGAGTACAACACATACAAAGTTTGAAATTTTATGATTTGGGTGATAAGAATTATGCAGTTTTTTTTTTGACATCCTGGGATTCGTGATTCGTGATATAAGCACCGAGGAGATTCTTACTTTAGGCTTATGATGGTTGTGGAAGTGACGTTAGTTACTTGAAACTATCGAATGGGACGAATGATAAGATGGATTGTAGGACGCCACACAATTGACACAAGGTATGAATGACTTGTGACAAGCTCAAGCTGAGACACTCGACTTTATCAAAAGAAAAGAGAGACACAGATTTTTGCTAAGGCAAAAGCTTTTCTGGTTTTGTTTATAAAATTCAAAGGTGCATAACAAAGAAAATGAAAGAGAGCTTATATAGGCTTCACGACAACGGTTTGATAAAAATATAAGAAAAGGAAAATAAATCATTTAAAATAATTATAAGAAAGATTTGGTGGACAATTGTCTTTGAACTAGCCGTTTGGCTTCAAACGTGATTGACGTGATTGCTCCCGATTTGGTAAATGTGATGCAGCTTGATGAGCATGTTGAAATGGCGTGAGTTTTGGGTCTTCTATGAGACAAAGTTGATCAGCGTATCCATGTAAATCTCCTTGATTGACTCTAGCGTTGATCGTGTGAAGTTTCTTATTTGAAGGAAGAATTGATTGTAGCTTGAGTGCTCTTGGTGAATCTAGGTCGGGCTGGATCGGATCATCTATGATTTGGGTCCTTGGATGGGTCTTCAAGTCAGGCCGGGTCAGTACTAGATTTTGATCCGGATGCACCGTCTTCACACCTTGAAGGTTTCTTGGTATGATGTACGCATCACACCCTCCCTCTTGACTGAATCTTTTCCTCAAAATTGATGAACCTACATGAAAAGAAGTCAAGTTAGTATCCGCAGAAGACAATAGGTCAGGAAACTTACCTCTCGGCCTTGTTTCGCATGTTTTGTGACTTGGTGTTGACTTATGTTGTACTTCCTTGATTAACAAGGAATATATCTATCCTTGCTTTTGTTTTGTCTTAGGGTGGACAATGCTTTGTTTTGACCCTCCAACTCCTTTTCTGGTTGCAATCGTGAGTTCCTCTTGCTTTGTAAGACTTGTTACAATTCATTTTGGCAAGTCAAGTGTGGTAGCTTTCATGTTCGCTCCTCTTCGGGCTTCTAGTGAAATAGCTTCCGATTTGCGGTGTTGGTGACTCCATAGCTTTCATGTTCGCTTCTCCACGCTTGGCTTTATCTCGGCTTCTCTTTCCAAAGTTCTCAAGAATGTTATCGCTGCATCTTCAAATCGAGAATTTAAAAGCTTACGGTTGATGCACTGATTGTTTATTGCTTTCATGTTTTTTATTCTTTTTTGCCATGAAACCAATTAGATAGGTTTGATCACTTTTCTAAGCAATTTGTAAAACCTAAACTTTCATTTTCAATGATATTTACAATTTAGCAAAAAAAATAAAAAAGTCAAGTGTGGTAAACTAACTTTGGGAATGGTTCGATTACCTCGCTTTTAGTTTTCTCTCGGTCTTTGGCTTGTAAATCACGCACTTCTATTTGTTCCAAAGGAGCCAAGATGTGCTTGCGGTTGTTAAAATGAAGTGTGTACTGGTTTTTCCAACAATGGTGGGACACTTCACGATCGCATTTCCATGATCTTCCTAACAGAATGTGCACTGCTTGCATAGAGATAACGTCACAAAATTTGGTCCTTGTATTGTCCGATGGAGAATGGCACTTGTGTTTGTTGGGAGACTTTAAGTTCTTCATCATCGTTAAGCCATTTGAGCTTATAAGGCCGTGGATATTTCATGGTTTCCAAACCTAACTTTTCAACCAATACGATGCTAGCAATATTAGCACAAAAACCACTATCAATAATAAGATGATATACCTTGTTTAACATGGTACAACGTGTGCGAAATAAATTTTCTCTTTATGCTGATTCTTCCAGTACGACTTGTGTATTGAGAGCTCGTAGGATCACTAGTGATTCTCATGTATCAGGGTACTCAATAATATCATCCATCAATTACATTTCCTCATCATCGTGGGACTCACAGCCTCTGAAGGCATTCATAATCATGACTCGTTAGTTAGGGAAATCTCTGGCCATATGACCACGTCCTCTGCATTAAAACAATTTATATCATCGATACACAGAGTTTTAACCCTATATAAACTACTGCAATTGCACATCTAATGTTGTAGTAATCTAGGGATCGAATGCACAAAAACCAAGTGTCACACTACGATTCTTTAAAATGAAACTTAGCTAAGACAAGAATATGATTCTTGTTGCAAATAAGAAAACAAAAATAATTAAGAAACGATGTGAAAGCAATTAAAACAAGCGTTAAGTCAATGGCAAGTTTGCTGAAATTCAGAGATCATGAACGAGACAATTATTCATGGATTAGATTATGAACCGTTCTAGAACTCAAACATAAATGTATAACCAATCCACCATCATGATATCAATCACTTTATCTAGCAACCTAAGATTCTAAACTTTCGTTTGAACTTAGAATTCTAAACAAGCATTAGCGAGCAGATTTGATTTGTTCACACAAACGCCTTAGCATAAACTTTCTTGGGTTAATGACATTTTGCTCATATATGTTCTTTCAAGCTTTTAAACAAACATTTTTGATGCGTTAAACAATCTAAGATCAGAAACTAGGTAACTAATCAAGTTTCAGCAATGAGATCAACAATAGATGAAAAAAACTTAAGATAAATCCCTATCTATGTCTAATTCAATGGTTTTTTAAATTCCCTTGAAACCCTAAACCTAATTATGGAACTACTCAGACATGAAAGCAGAGAACAAGCAAAGAGATGAAGAGAACTTCATAATAAATAGATAAGAAAGCCAAAGGGGTTCAAAAAACTTCTCAAGAGATGCAGAGAATCGTCTTTCGAAGCTTACAAATTTCAAAAACCAAAAATATGAATAGAAAATAAAGCGTTCTCCCTAAAAGTGGCTGAATAATGTATAAATAGGTGTTGAGTCGAGATAGGTTGAGTTAGGATGATTCCGGAGGAAAATATGAAGTTTGAGATTGCCTTTTTCGTCTAGGGATGGGATCGATCGATCTGGGCTCGTCTAGTCGATCCAAAAATTCACGGCATTGATTTTTGATGTGTGATCGATCGATCCAATAGTGGATCGATCAATCTGATGACTATTCATGCGCATGCTTCATCTGCTCGCCAGATCGTGCTTTCTTCATGAAAACTGGTATAACTTTTAATCGCACCATTTGATCGACTTCAAACCACTTCAAAATGAAAGCTAACGCAAAGATCTAGCTTATGCCCAAATTTCAGCTCGATCTATCTGTTGGAAGTGCTTCAACGAATGCCAAATTTCAGACATCTCTGCATAATTCTGCATTTTCATATGTTCGTTTGTACCCAAAATAATTCATTTTCTCCCAAATCGACCTAAAACCTGAAAAGACTCGATAAAGGACTAAAATACTCGAAAGCACACTTTGACTCGAAAAACCATTGAAAACATTGGGTTTGGTCGAGCTTGTCCTCCAGACTTAATGTTTTGCTTGTCCTTAAGCAAACTACCAAGAACAGAATCAAGGTTTAAAAACATAAACTCAACAAATCTTTACAACGCCACATTGACCAACACTTTTGAATCCATATATCACATAACCAAAATTAGATGGTATGTCAGTGTAACTACCACAAGCTTAGCAATCTCTCAAATACGGTTCAAGCCCCATAGAGAAATCTGAAACCTCCATTGTTGACCCCTTTAGTTATTTAAGCGTGCTGTCTAATCGAGGGAGTATCGATCAAAGAACTTATAGATTCTTTCTTTTCTAAGCTCCTGACCACACAGACAGTCTATGCATAATCTCTCTTATTTTCTCTTCACTTAGTTGATTTTCCAAATTTTTCTAGGGTATCATTATATTTTTTCTATCGACTTGTTTTTCTTTTCTTTTTATAGCTCAAAATCGGTGCCCCTCACTTTCGTGTTTCTTGTGAGGAGACGCTTTCATGAGTGTAGGCTCACCTTCCTAGTCATTTTCACGGAACTCAGGCTGCCGTTTCTGAGCTTAGACTTCATTAGTTTATCTTTCTTTCAAGGCAATTGAAAGAGAGATCATGACAAACTTATCTTGACAGTGCTGAAAGAGGAATCATGACAAACTTATCTTGACAGTGCTGAAAGAGGAATCATGACAAACTTATCTTGAAAGTGCTGAAAAGAGGAATCAGATTTTATGTATACCAAGCCCCAAGATAATAAGTTAAAGTTCATTTGGTGCAGAGTCAACGCTGGACCTTTCGAACCCACCAAAAACATGAACTCTCTTTGTTAGATCGATTCACTTACAGTGTTCTACTTAGTAAAATTTCCAATCAATTGTTGTAACAATGGTCCTTCAAGTGTCAATGCAATGTGATTAGTTCCAAGAAAAGCTCATAGTTCCCAACAAGGTTTTGACTCAATAAAACATCATTGGACTAACTCAAAAGAAACAAAAGAAAGAAAATGGTGTTAGTAAACGATGATCATCCTCCCCCAGACTTAAATCACACTGTCCCCAATGTGAAGAAAATGAGAAGAGGATGCTAAGGATGAAGAAACATGTAAGGGATGAGAGAACATACATGTTCGTGGGTGAATGGGAGGTGAGGGTGGGTATGGCCGTCGTTTTTTTTTAAACCTGAAACAAAGAGAACTAAAACCAAAAATCAAAATGCAAAAAAAAAAAAACTAAATGAAAATATGTACACTTACATGTGGCCTCCCACCAAATGCTTGTTTTTAGTCATTAGCTTGACTTGTGAGCACATATGCCAATCATTAGCTTGACAAGAAGCAAAAATTGTAGGAATGGCACACAATTATCCAATCCCAAGTGACAAAAATTACATCAATGAAGTCTACTACGAATGTAGCATATATCTTAGAATATTCCTTGATGGTTAGATGCTCATGAGGTTCAAATGCATTTGGTGAAAAGATAAAGTCAACTTCAGGTCTAAACGAGTTTATCACAAAATAGTCAACTTCATCTTCATCAATCATGTAAAACACAATATTCTCCTCCCTAGAATCTATCTTAACCTTAGGCTTCCCTATCTCATTCAAGATCCTATCAATATTAAATACATCCCCCTAGGTAATATTTTTCAAAAAGAGATCTAGATTCCCCAGGCATTGAAAGCTTAGCTCGAGATCATGAACATTCAAAGCGCATAAATAGTTAATATCAAACCACACTTCATGATAATCTCTAGCAAGCTTTTCTACTCTTAAGGTATTTAGTCTTTGAGACTCACATATTAAATCATAGCATTCAACAATGAGCAAGGGGGTGCGCAAACTAGAAGCTACATCTTAAATGCAAGGCATGTAACTATCCTCATCATCATGAGATTCAAAGGTTTAGCATGGTGTACCTTCTAGTTGGATTGGTGGAACCCAAGATACCTCTTTAAGTGCATAAGCTATACTTATCTCATAGGACGTGATCTCCCTTCCTTCAAGTGCTGCTCGATGTGATAGAATGTTCAACCGGATCATAACAGCTAAGTTACTCTTTTTTCAATGTAGGATTTTCTTTGTAAAGCTCATCCAACTCGAATTTTTGTTCCACTGTTAGTACATTCTCATCAAGCGGTGGCTCCGCATATTGCTCATCTCGAATGTATTCAGCAAATATGATATCTTCTTCTTGTGATACATGGCCATCACCTGTAAGAAACAAAATACTAACAGAAAAAATTAGTGAAAATTAGTGTCTTAGACTAGACTCGTAGGTAACACAATTGATCCCCGGCAACGACGCCAAAAATTTGATACACAAAGTTTTAACCCTATATAAACTACTGTAAGTGCACAACAAATGTTGTAGCAATATAGGGATCAAATTCACAATGACCAAGTATCACACTACGATTCTTTAGAATGAAACTAAGTTAAGACAAGAATATGATTGTTGTTGCAAATATGAAAACGAAAATAACTAAGAAACAATGTGAAATCAATTACAACAAGCGTTAGATCAAGGGCAAGTTCGCGGCATTGATTCTTGATGTGCGATGGATCGATCCAATAGTGGAACGATCGATCTGATGACTCTTTTTCTGTGCATGATTCATCTGCTCGTCAGACTGGACCTTTTTCACGAAAACTGGCATAACTTTTGATCGCACCATTGGATCAACTTCAAACGACTTCCAAATGAAATCTATCAAATATCTAGCTTGTCTCCAAATTTCAGCTCAATCTATCGGTGGAAAGTGCTTCAACGAATGCCAAACTTCAGACGTCTCTGCATAGTTCTGCATCTCTATATGTTCGTTTGTATCCAAAATGGCTCATTTTCTTGCAAAGCGACCTAAAACCCGAAAAGAATCGATAAATGACTAAAATACTCTAGAAACACACTTTGACTCGAAAAAACAATAAAAACATTAAAAACATTAGGTTAGAGTGCGTTAAAAACACAACATATCAATTACGAGTATGATGAGGGTTAGAAGTCTGACCATACGCAGGATGTGTGGTCTTGAAGTTTTCAATTGTTTGCCCCTTGAAACGAGTGTCTACAAAAACATACTTGTCTTTGTCTTGAGGTTTTGTTGCCTATGTCTCTAAAGTGATTGGGATGCGGTTTCTGCTACTTGTAGAAGACTTTCTCTTTATCTGCTACTCAGCTAGGATAACTAAGTGAATGAGATCTTGAAGGTCTTCCTACAGCTGTCTTTCCACCTTTCAGCTGATTTGGTCTTGTAGGCCATCTAGAAATCATGCCATTAAGGTTTTTGTAGAGTCTTCTATTGACAAATGGTTGATGAGATGTTCAAACTCATCGTAGTATTTCTCCACCTTATTGTTTATGATTTAGTGTATAAGGTTTAAGGTTTAAGGTTTATTTTGAAGTTTAGGGTTTGGGTTTAGTAGTTAGGGTTTAGGATTTTTGTGTTTAGGGTTTAATGTTTTGGGGTTTAGGGTTTAGTATTTGGGTTTAGGATTTAGTGTTTAGGGTTTAGTTTGTTACTATCAATATTTTTTAGTTAGCGTTCCACATTATATTATTATTTGAAAAATTTCAGATTAATATTATAGAAAATCATGTTATACAAACTGCATATTGGGATTAAAATTTAAGGTTTGAAATTTAAGGTTTAGTTTCCCAATGGGTATAGGGATTTGGGTTTAGTTTTTTCAAGGGTTTACGATTTAGAGTTTAGTATTCTTATGGGTTTAGAGTTTAGGGTTTATCTCTATGATGTGTTCACTAATTCATCTGATTATATCATTTTCATTTGCGGTTTAGAGTTTATGGTTTAGAAATTTCCAAATTTTAATCTTTGACAATATAACAAAGTGTATACAGTGCAAGAAATATGAAACGCAAGATTGTGTGAACACCACGGAAGAACCCATGTTTCAAAAGACCATGTTTCAAAAGATGTGTGAATGGTTGTCTTCATTCTTCTTGGGCTTGAGGTCCAATTGTCTTCAGTCGTTATTATCAGCTGGGCTTCGAGAAGTCAAGACCATAACCGAGAGCTGGCTTCGTCGTCACCTACAAAACAAAAGAAGACAAATTCTGTTAATAGGTGTGTGGAAGAACAGAGAGAAGTCGAGAGAGAAAGAGGAAAGAGGAAAGAAGACTCACGTCGATCGTCTTCTTCTTCAGGAGTTGATTTCTTCTTGTTTATCTCCTTCTAGTTTTATTCTTGTACTGCGAGAATCGATCGGTGTATCGAGTTGCTGTCTGCCATTGTTGGAGCTTGTTAAAGCTTCCGAGATAGTGAAATTGAGGGATCTATCTCCCTCCCCAGATACGTAGCCGAAGGGGTGAACTCTGGGTGAACAAATCCTCAATGTCTTGCATTTTCTATTTCTTTAATTCTGCATACAAATCAAGCAAACGTAATCAATCTCAAATCGATAAAATAACCAACAAGTGGTATCAGAGCGCTCAGGTTGTGAGAGCGCATGAAAGCTTGAACGGAGTTAAAGAGGTATCGGATCTTACCGGTTTATTATGTGGTAAAGATCGGAGTGAATGTTTTCTGTTAAGCCGGTGATTCTTTGGTAATTTGGTGTTCTTGGTTTGCTGGTTCCGCTGCGTGTCTCAGTAGATCCGTTTTGTTGTTCGCCATTGTTGGAGCTTGTTAAAGCTTCCGAGATAGTGAAATTGAGGGATCCATCTCCCTCCCCAGAGCGTAGCCGAAGGGGTGAACTCTGGGTGAACAAACCCTCCGTGTCTTGCATTTTCTATTTCTTTAATTCTGCATACAAATCAAGCAAATGTAATCAATCTCAAATCGATAAAATAACCAACAAGATGTATTATGTTTATTTTCTTTAGGACTATGAAAGTTAAGTTAGCGGCTAACAACTTGTACTTAGATTTATAAGAATACTTGTATTGAATTTACCTGAGCCGTTTTAAACTAATGGTTGTAGAGTTAAAGGATAATTGGTATTTGGTTTATTCTGTCGAAAATAAGATTAATGTGATACGAGCCAGCTTAGAAAATTATGTTGGATGGATGTTAATGCGGTTTAGCTATACCAAAGGAAGTGATAGTTACATGCAGAAGTAGCTTACAACTGAAGAAAGAAGAACTTAGTAGAGTTTAACACAGATGCGTGCAGCAAAAAGAAACACTTGTGAAACAATAATTTAGGACCATTTGAAAACCGGTTATGGTTGAAAGAACTTGAACCATGTGTATAAATAGGATTCATCGTGAGGAGTAGTCGAAGTCAGCTGAGTTGTGATTTGAGATTTTCTGTCCAAACCAAACAACCTTGCTTGCAGGATGACTTGAATTTCTTTTATCACCACGTGGGAAGGTTTTGAGGTTGAATAATGTAGTCTAGAATTCCTTTCTTTCCACAGGCAATAAACCGAAGCATGGAAAATCAAGTGACAAATCTCCTTAACCTTTTGGTTACTTGAAGCAGATTGTGCCCAAGTAATGACATTTGCAAAAGAAGCAGGCTGAGAAAGGGTTTTGTGAGTGAAGAAGGAGTTCCATACCTCGGAGGAGAAAGAACAGCTGAAGAAAAGATGATCGAAAGATGATCGCGACTTTCTGGCTCGGTTCCACATAAGAGACACTTCATAGGAACGTTCATTCCCCAACTTCGTAGCCTGTCTCTTGTAGTCAAACGATCCCAAATAGTAACCCAAGGAATAAAAGTGTGCTTGGGAATTCTGCCTTTAAACCAAACTGTTTTAGTCCACGGCAAAGATGGAGGAGATGGATGTAAAGATAACCATGTTTTGGAGGAGCAGAAAATACTCGGAGGAGATCCTAGAGTGTTCCTCCAAAGGAAGTAATCCGGCAATTGCGAATTCACGTCCGGGACGGATTCGGGTAAACATGCACGCATCAAAACCAGAATTGGATGTCTACCACTTGGAAGGACCCATGCTCCACTGGAAATTGCTTGTGAGACAGTAGCCATCGAACGGATCCCTGTAACTCTCGGTCCATTAGCCCCCGATAAGTCAACTAAGTCAACTAATGGACTTAGACCCGTCCAATTGTCATGCCAGAAGAGGGCAGAGTTCCCTGATCTTACGATGGATATAAGATAAGGTCTCACCAGTAGATGAAGTTTCATTTTCCAAATCCAAGACCCTGGCTGTTGAATGTCAGCCAACCAGAACATCCTTCTACCAATGATATCCTTATGCACCCAAGCAATCCAAAGAGAGCCATTTGCTGCAAAGATGAGCCCAATTAACTTTAGACCATACACCTGATTCGAATCCTCTATTCTTCTGAGGCCCAAACCTCCTGTATCGTTTGGTGAACAAACCGTAACCCAAGCAACTTTTGCATTTCTTGCGGAATTGGGAGCACCACTCCATAAAAGGCATTACAGATCTTCTCCAAAATGTCAATGCAGTTTTTCGGGAGAGGAAAAACAGCTGCCCAGAAGGTTACTATGTTGTAGAGAATAGATTGAATGAGTTGTAAACGCTTGTGAAAGAAAGGTGCGTAGCAGTCCACGAAGAGATGCGAGCAAGTACTTTATCAATCAGAGGCTGAAAATCCTGACGATGCATTTGTGTGGCAGCAGAGGCAGCCCTAGATATCTGACAGGCAGCGCGCCAAGGAGCATCCCAAATCTAGCCGCCAAATCCCGGTTAAACACCAAGTCGTTCCCATCCAGAAACAAGTAAGACTTACCCGAGTTTAGAGCCAACCCTGAAGCCCATCTGAAGGAGGATAAAACATCTAGGATCGCTTCCAAAGAAGGAGCCGAGCCATCAAAGAAAATGAGCATGTCATCGGCAAAATTCAGATGGGTGATGAGAGGGTTGATGCAAACCGGGTGAGGATTTATCCGACCACCTGTCACTGCCTTATCTAGAAGTTTTGAAAGAACATCCATTACTATGACAAAGAGAGATGAAGAAATAGGATCACCCTGCCTTAGCCCTTTCTTCCCTAGAAAAAACCCAACCAACTCTCCATTTAAGGCAACTGAATAGTGTGGAGTAGTAATGCAGAGTCTAACCCAAGAGATAAAATTTTCGGTAACTCAAAGGCTTGGAGAATATGCAACAAGAAATTCCAGTCCACATTGTCATATGCTTTGGTTATGTCAATCTGAAGACAACCTCTCGTTATCGGTCCTGGCTTATGGAAATCAGACACGAGCTCCGATGCTAACAACACATTTTCACAAAGAAGTCTTCCTTTGACAAAACCCACTTGGTTTATTTGCACAGCCATCGGGGTAAAAAGCTTTAGTCAGGTACCAAGGATTTGGGAGATCACTTTGTAGACCGTGTTGCATAACGAAATCGGTCTGGAGTCTGCAAGCTTTGATGCTCTTGTAACCTTGGTAATTAAAGAAATCACTGTGGAGTTAACCTGGCGTGGCATATCTGGGTTGATGAAAAAATATTTTACTTTTCTGACCAAGTCTTCTCCCACTAGATCCCAAGATGATATGAAGAACTCAACTGTAAAACCGTCTTGACCAGGCGCTTTGTTCTTTGGGAGAGCAAAGACTGTTGATTTGATTTCTTCATCAAATGGTATAGCAGAGAGCTGAGTGGCAATAGAACTGCTACACCTGAACGGATGGATTTCTTTAATTTGATCCACAGAGAAAGACTGAACATCATGGTTTTTCGTGCCCAAAATATCCAAGTAAAAGCTAGAGACCATCTCCTTTAATAACGAGGATCCGAAATCTTGTTATCTTCAGCATCTCTAAGAAAGTGAATCACATTCCTAAATAAGTTAGCCAAGACCGATTTGTGATAGAGGCCTGTATTAGAATCTCCTTCACTTAACCATCTGATTCTGAATTTTTGTAAGAAAAAGGACTCCTCTGCTGCTGCACGAAACATCCAAGCAGATCTCGCACTCGCTTCTTCAACAAATAAATCCTGACTTGGAGTAGTTAAGACTCTCTTTTGTATCTCCTCCAACTTCTCAAAAGCCTCCTTAGCTCTTAATTGAATGTTACTGAAACTTGCACGATTGAGAGATTTGCAGCAGAACTTAGCCTTGCGTAATCTTTGATAAAGCATGAACATAGGTCTAGCAGGCAAGACGAAATCGTTCCAAGAAGCATACATAAGCTCAGAATAATCCAGGTGCTCCGAAAAGAAGCTAAAGAAGATAAACCGACATTTACGTACTCCTAGATCATTGGACAATGTCACCAGACAGGGGGAGTGGTCAGATGTACCTGGAGCATCAAAGAGGGCGTTTGAGTCTGGAAATTTGTCCAGCCAAGCTTCATTGATTAATGCTCTGTCAATATTCCTAGCTTTTGGATTGGTATGGCTATTTTTCGTCCTAGTGAACTCACACCCTCTGAAATCAAGATTAAACACTTCACTGGTATTAATGCATTCGTTGAAATCTTCCATGCCTTGAAGGTTGATTGAATTCTGAGAGAATGAATACGCTTCAGAAACCGATAGAACTTGGTTAAAGTCACCCATCAATATCCTCGGTGATCAGGTCAAAAGGGGAGAAGAAGCTAAGTCCTTTATTAAGTTCCACAAGGGGATTCTTTCTCCTGCCGTATTTCTCGCATACACAAAGGTCACTGTGAAATTTTCGTTTGATTGAGGGTTGAACACTCCACACAACATTAACTCTGGGGTATTCAGGTAGATGACTACTGAGAGAAAGGGTTCCCAAACAATTACTATCCTACTATTATCCGCTTTATCATAGTAATTTTCCTCAAATCTCCAACCCGGTAAAATTTAATTCATAAGGTTCAACAAATTTGATTGCTTCACATGTGTTTCCAAAAAATCGCCTATGGATGGTCGGTTGGTGCTTAACCACCTTTTAATTGATAGTTATCTTGTATAGCCGTTTAGGCCCCGTAAATTCCAAAAAAAACACTTCATTGAGAAGGCAAAAAGGGGCAGTGCAACGCACTAAGCTTCGCCAAAAAGGACAGGGTGCACAGGCGCTTGTCCATCCGGAGCTGAAACAAAATCATTACGGGATGCTTGAGAAACAGTATTCGAGGTCTCTACAACATCAGAGTCTGTGCAGGATAGCAGAAGAAGCTTTTGTCTCTGATTTTTCCTTATGTTCCTCCTGGAGACAGCATACATAAAAGGAGGAGGATCTAAGTCTAAAGCAGCCAAACGCTTCCTAATTATCAGCTGAGACGCCTTAACAAACTCTTCTTCCTCTGCAAACTGAGAATCTGTAATTGGTAGCTTTGAAAGTCTTCCTAAGGAACCTGAGACAGAAGAGGCTGAAGGCTGATGCTTAGACCGCCTCGCAACACGAGTCCAACCTCCTGAACTCGACTCATCACTGACAATATCTTTACTTGAAGGTTCCTCTAACCCACAAACCGCCTTTGCAGGTGCAGGACAATCCACTTTCTCAACAACACTCGTGACTGGAGAACATGAGCCAACAACAGGAACAGAATTAACAAAGTCACCAGCCTTGACAACATCAGCCTGTCGAAGAATAGCAGAGGGACAACACAATTTAAGATGTCCAAATTCGTTACATCTGCTACACTTAGGAGGCAACCAAGGGAACTCAGCGGAAACAGACACCGAATTACCTAGCTTATTAGTAACACGAACTGAAGTAGGCCTCGCCTTACCAAATTCCACAACAACTTTTAGCTTAACGATACCATTGGTATACGGTTTCAGCGATGAGAATTCGGAATGAACTTGAAACCCCACACCTGAAGTAATAGTACTGAAACCAGAAATAGACCAGAGTTCTGGTGGTACCTTGCGAAAAAGAACCCAAACCGGTGCGTGAACGAGCTTCATTGGAGACATATTTAGTGTCGGATTCCAAAGAGAGACTGTAAAGGAGCAATTCCCTGAATGCCAGAAGCCAACATCTAGAGCCCACTGCCTAGAAGCTGGACAAGGTATATAGATCAAACAAACACCGGTAGAAAATTTTCTAGAAAACAATATCATATAATCACTTTACAAAAAAAATGAAAGAAAATTTTAATAAGAATCCACGATAATCAATAAGAATTTTATATATATTCTATAAATATGGCTGAACATAATTGTTAAAATTCATAAAAGTCTTTGAATTTTTTTTTAAAATCTCTATACTTTTGAAATCCACAAAGATTTTTCAAATCTACATAAATCAGTTTCCAATAACCCCACCTAATAATCATTATAAATTAATAAATTTTGTCGGTCCCGAGTCGAGGCAATATAAAAATTAGCAAAATTATATAAGATAATAAGATAATATTTTTTGAAACTATTATGTAAATATATGGTCCCATTAAAAAGATAAATTAATAATTATAATACAATCTTTGATATAGTAAAATACGACTTTATTGTTGTGTTATTTTTCTAAAAGTTAGATTCTCGCTTGATTTCATCTCTAATCTTTCTTATTGCATAATAAATTTTTAGTGTTGTTTTCTTGATTTGCATCCAAAAATTATGAAAAGTTCTACAAACTATAACTATAAGTGATTCGTGACGCGTAACTACTACAAAATATTTTATATTATCATATTCAACTTCATCATCCACATTAAGGATGTTAGCCATAATTGTTTATAAACTCTGAACTTCCGAGCATGTAACACTTTCACCTAGATAGTCGATGCTATTGACATCTATTTTTTTATATAATTGAGATTATTAATCATAACTTTATGTTCATGAATGTTGTTTGCCTCATCTTCCAAATTCATTGATGCGACATCTGGTGAACAAAATTTGCACTATTAAAAACAATTTGCTATTTTCTCTTGATAAATATTAAGAGTTCAAACCAAAAAAATTTCTAAAAATTAATAACTCTATCAAATAATAAAAATTTGAAGTCCCAACATTATTAATTTATAGAGGTTTAACTGTACTTTTTTCGAGATGTCTTGTACTTGAAGACTTAATTGTGGAGTGGTGCAAAGGTGACAGGATAGGAGAGCTTGTTGTTGCAGTGTCTTCTCTACTTAGACTAATTGTAAACATTCCTTGGGACTGCGATTGCAGAAGATTTTTGATTGATACCCCAACGCTACACTACTTCAAATTTGTTCAGCAGGTGTTTTAAGACACACACATTTATCATTAAGACCATGCTGCAGTTGAAGGAATCATATTTGGATTTTGTTGGTAACATCGATACCAAGAGACTTTTAACAGCAGTGAAATCAGCAAAACGCATCTCATTGTACCTCACCACATCCAATAACTGCTCAGAGGTAACTTTCTCATCTATGCCTATAATAATAATAGAATCTTACCTTTTGTCACATGCAGACTTCTTCTCCTTGCTCTATGCTCTGTATTTTTGGTGTCCTGCTTCGTTAATCCTGACTTCTACTATCTCTCTCTACTATCTCTCTCTCTCTCTCTCTCTCTCTCTCTCTCTCTTCTCTCTCCACGCCATGAAATGATTGGTAAACCGCATCGGTAGACACATCCGCCATAGGTCGTTGGGTGTGGTTGCTTCTCTACACGGTGGTGAATCTTCCAAAGACTTGAGCCAATACATAGGGATGGATGAGTACGCCATTTCTACAAAGCTTAGGAAGAAGGGTCCATATGCAACGGATCCTGCCAAGCTCGAGTCAGATGCTAGATAGTTAGATCACCGAGCTGAAGCATTATGTCAAACGGAGCAAAGCATATTGGATATTGGAGACATCGATGGGACGAGGCAGATAGGCGAGGAGAAGAAAGAGCTTCTCAAGTTAAGCGGTGAGAAGAAGCAAGAAGCAACGAAGATTACTGAAGACATTAAAGCTACCGTGGAAAGAGCCAAAGAGATTGCCAAGATGGTGGCAAAAATGAAGAAATATTTTTTGGTTTGAACTCTTAATATTTATCAAGAGACAATAGCAAATTGTTTTCAAAAGTGCAAATTTTTTTCAGCAGATGTCGCATCAATGAATTTGGAAGATGAGGCAAACAACATTCATGAACATAAAGTTATGATTAATAATCTCAATTATAAAAAAAAGATGTTAATAGCATCGACTATCTAGGTGATAGTATTACATGCTCGAAAGTTCAGAGTTTATAAATAATTATGGCTAACATCCTTAATGTTGATGATAAAGTTGAATATGATAATATAAAATATTTTGTTGTAGTTACGCGTCAGGAATCACTTATAGTTATAGCTTGTAGAACTTTTCATAATTTTGGATGCAAATAAAAAAAACAATACCAAAAATTTATTATGCAATAAGAAAGATTAGAGATGAAATCAAGCGAGAATCTAACTTTTAGAAAAATAACACAACAACAGAGTCATATTTTACTATATATAAGATTATATTATAATTATTAATTTATCTTTTTAATAGGACCATATATTTACATAATAGTTTCAAAAATATTATCTTATTATCTTATATAACTTTGCTAATTTTTACATTGCCCCGACTCGGGACTAACAAAATTTATTAATTTATAATGATTATTAGGTGGGTTATTGGAAAACTGATATATGTAGATTTGAAAAATCTTTGTGGATTTCAAAAGTATAGAGATTTTTAAAAAAATTCAAAGACTTTTATGAATTCTAACAATTATGTTCAGCCATATTTATAGAATCTATATAAAATTCTTATTGATTGTTGTGGATTCTTATTAAAAATTTCTTTCATCTTTTTGTAAAGTGATTATATGATATTGTTTTCTAGAAAATTTTCTATATACTATATATTCAAATAAGGTGTTTATTTATTTATAAAGAAGATAATAGTGAAGTTATAACATTATTTATTGTTTCACCATTCATCAGTTAGGACGAACATAGGTAATACAAGTTTCTTTAGGATTTGAGATTTACAGTTATTTTGTATATTCTGTCATTGTTCAATCTCTTTGTGTATGAATATGTTTTTCATCATTTTTATTGGCATAACAAATTTGAGTTTTTTAATATTTATTGGCATAACAAATTTGGATTTTTTAATCTTTATTGACATAACAAATATGGATTAATGATAATGAAGTATTGCTTGTATTGGAAAAAAAAGAAACTGAAAAAAGTTAAGAGGAGAGGCGAGAGAGATTATGTCAAACCTAAAATTATTTATGTTTATTTGAGAAAGAGATAATCTTTTAATTTTGTTATCTAAACTTTGAGTATACAATGAATAATTTTGAAAGTTGTGATTGATGAGTTAAAATGTAAAGAATCATTGTTCCAATAACACTAAAATTAACAGAATTACAAAATCATTAAATACTTGACTTTTTGAATAACACAAGATTTTAAATGGAATTACAAAATCATAACTCTAACCCAAAGCCGGTTAACGCAGTGATGAGGAAGCTGGAGGGAAAATCAAGCGGGAAGACACCAACAACTGAGAGGAGCACACAAAAAGTCATCAGGAGAACGACTCCCTATATGTATAACACAGAAAAGCATATCCAAAAAAGGAGCTTCCACAAGCAGTAGAAGAGGCAAAAAAGTAACACCAAACCGCACAACAATCAAGAACGAGGCAACCACTTACCAAAGAAGAGGAGAACGATCGGGATTGCAACCAACCGAGAAGACTGAAACCAGACCAACCCGAAGATAGAAACGCCAAAAAAAAAAACATCACCCACAACCACTAAGACAGATCCAAAATTGAAAAGGTAGAAAGCTTAAACTCCATAAGAATTCCGCAAAGAAGAACAACCAACACAAAGAGAAACTTCTATAATTTTGCTCTTATTAAATTACATTTTTTCAAAATTAACAATTTGTAACTTCAAAAGTCACAGTCCCTCAATAAGTAACAGGTCAAGCATCGTTTTTTTCTCTCCCGAAACAAATATCGCATCCTACCCAGAATAAGAACCGCCTTTGGCTTTTGATTTTCCGATCGGCTGGCAGAGGCTTTCGTAGCTTCGATGTCGGTTGGTTGTTGTCTGTGTGTTTTATTTTCCTTTTTTCGCTTGTATCTCTTCCTTTTGGGGTAGTTTTTTCAAGATCTAGATCTAGAGTTTGTAGATCTGGTTTTTTAGATCAAATTTTTGTCTTTTCCCTTTGGGTTGTTTTATTACGGAGGCTTTAATGGTTTTAGGCTTTCTATCCTTCCAATTTTGGGTCTGGCATAGTATTAGTGGTTGGGGTTTTTTTCCTTCGGCTTTGCCGTGTTCGGGTTGATCTGTTATTGGTCTTCTCAGTGGTTTCTTTCCCGGTCTTCCTCCGCTTCGTCAGAAAGTGACTCGTTCTGGTGTTTGTGTGGTTGGTGTTGCTTCGTTGCCGTTTCTCCTGCTCGCGGAAGCTCTCTTTCGGATGGGCTTTTCTGTGGTGTTTCTGTTGGGAGTCGTTCTCCTATCTGTTTATGATGTGCTACTTTATGCCGATGGTGTTTTCTTGCTTGGTTTTTCTTTGCAGCTCCTTCGAGGGTTTCTCGCTGCGTTAGCCGGCTTGGAGTGAGAGTTGTGGTTTCTTCGAAGTGATCTCTTCTTGTCAAGTTTGGGTTTTCCCCGTATTAATCTTCATATTATGCTTTGAATTAGGTTTGTATTCTGCATTGTATCATGCTCCGTATCATATCCGGTTGTGTGGTATTAATAAAATTCAGAAGAAAAAAAAAAGTCACAGTCCCAATTCCCAACCAATAATGGCACAAATCTGGAGGTTTCAGTTTTACCTTTCCACCTGTCAAGCCCAAATCATTTCCGTCTCTCGGTTTATTCCCTAAACCATGCAATCCCAATCCCAATGTAACCAGCTGATCAAACCAAAGAATCAAACTTGCAAATAAGTTCAGAAGCAGACGAGAGAAAAGTCTCTTTCACCAGACCTTCTAGTAGCCGTGGAGGCTCTCAAACAGATAAACTCACAAAATCTAAAGCAAAGGATAAAACTTTTGCCAACGAGAGCATATCCGCACATCCGTCGTCTTCCTCGCCGGACATGCTCGATAACAGTCAACGCCACTTGCCCAGAGATACCATCTCTGAATCGCGCCCACGAGACCTAAAGAACCTCCTCTCCGAAAACATCAAACCCCATACGCCAATTTCACTGGTATTTCACAATTCGAGGTTCCAATGAGTTTGTTCTGTAATTCGATTGAGACCCTTTTTCCGAAACCTTATCTTCCCCAGAAATCTCACTTCTTTTCCTTCTCCGATGCAAAATTCCGAAACCCTAATTTCGCCGGATTCCCTCGCCGCCGTCAATTGCCGATCAAATCGTGCCTTAAATCGGCGTCATCGTCTGAAATCGATATGGTGAGGAACAGAGAAGGTGTATTCGCTCCAAAGGAGAAGAAAGTAGTCGTCTTGTGGGACCTCGACAACAAACCACCTCGCGGTCCACCGTATGAGGCAGCGACGGCTCTCCGACGAGTCGCGGAGAAACTCGGCCGGGTCGTCGAGATCTCCGCTTACGCAAACCGCCACGCTTTCATCCATCTGCCTCACTGGGTCGTCGAAGAGCGGCGCTCGAGGAGGAACCTCGATTTCGCGGAGAGGAAAGGGGAGGTAACTCCGATCGAGCCTTACATCTGCGGCGTATGTGGCCGGAAATGCAAAACGAATCTGGATCTGAAAAAGCATTTCAAGCAGCTCCACGAGAGGGAGAGACAAAAGAAAGTGAACCGCATGAGATCTCTCAAGGGGAAGAAACGGCAGAATTTTAAAGAGCGTTACGTTTCCGGGAACGAGAAGTACAACGAGGCGGCGAGGAGGTTGCTGACGCCGAAAGTCGGGTACGGGCTTGAGGCTGAGCTCCGGCGAGCGGGTGTTCATGTGAAGACGGTGGAGGATAAGCCTCAGGCGGCGGATTGGGCGGTGAAGAGACAGATACAGCATTCGATGACACGTGGGATTGATTGGTTGGTTTTGGTTTCGGATGATAAGGATTTCTCTGATATGTTGAGGAAAGCAAGAGAGGCTGATCTTGGGACTGTGGTGGTTAGTGATCGGGACAGAGCCTTAGGAAGGCACGCCGATTTGTGGGTGCCTTGGATCGGAGTGGAGAATGGAAGGATTGGGGAGGCGGATTTGGTTCCGGGGAAGAGACGGCGGTTTGATGAGGAGGAGGAGGAGGGTGGATCCGGCGGCGGAGATGGTTTGTTTTCGTTGTCGTATGATGAGGACGAGACGGCGGAGATGAAGGTGGAGAGTGATGGGTTTGGGAGGTTTAGTGTGTCTGCTTTTTCAGAAGATGAATGGGTGGAGGATGATGAAGACTTTGCGTTGAGTGATAGTGATGATGATAGTGACGATGAGCTCAGCTTCTGATTCTTGGCGATTGAGTTTGCATTTCTTGATGTTAATCGGTTTACGAAATAAACCGGAAAGGAGAGCTTTGCAAAAAAAAAAAAAAAACTACTGTTTGAATTTAATCAAAGTTACTTCAATTTGGTAAAAGTTTTATTAATTTTGGTGTATAGATATTATTCAAAATACTAATGTTAAGTTTTTAGGCATATGCCAATACATTGGATTAGATGATTTCATCTTGGACCAGATGCATACTTATACGGAATACGACAGCAACATGCATCGATAGCACACAAGCTAAGACGATAACCATGGTCTATACAAAAAGCACGGCAGTTTCCAAGACGACATGTTTCTGTTCCATCGAAGCATTGAATATCCATCTGCTTTGTTTCATAACCTATAACAAAAATCATTAAACCAATACATATGTATATTCATTAAAAAGGACAAAATCATGTCCATAATAATAAAATAGCGGTATAAAAATAAACTGATACCTGAAGTACTAATCGTTGTTGTTGTTGTACGGCCATGAACAAGAGATATGATGAAAATGACAGTGAAAACAAATGTAACTAAAGTTTTCATGTTGAAAACCATTTTTATGATATTCTATTAACTTTTTGATGAGTTTTTGTTTATTTAGACTAGTTGTATATATAGTAATACAAACATACATAAAAATGTATTTTTCGTTGTCAAATTTGAAATAAAACTTAACAAACAAAAGTTGAAAATAACATAATCTTTCAATTTATTTACTTATAGATTTATAGTCAAAAGAAAATCACATGTAGACAAAAAAAAATACACACATATAATATTTTATTACCTAATTTACGTTTTAACATTGGTGAGATGGTATCTATTCTTTTATACATAGTCAAATATGTAATTTATTTTCCTCATATTTAGCATATTAGTTAAATTTCTGAAATTTAATTTGCAAAAAAAATTAATTGTTACTCCCTTCACTTCACAAAAATTTCGTTCAAGAATTATGTTTGATTTTAGAAAAAAAAATAATGTTATATGTTTTGATGTGATTTTTCAAATCAAAATTTAGTTTATTCTTTACCCAAAGCTAGTAAACAATTGATCCGTTTCAAATTATTAGATGTAAAATAATTTATAATTATAAGTTTATCTTTGTTTTTTATTAATTACTATTTAGATTTTTTGTTTAACTAATAAATATAATAAAAATTAATTTAAAGAAGAAGCAATAACTACTACACATAAAAAAAATACTTCATTTGTTTCACAAAGAATGTCATTCTACTCTTTTTCACATATTTTAAGATACTTAATCAAAAATCTATTTTATCTCTTATTAATACACTAAACAAGTTTCTCTTTCTAATTAATACACTAATATAATAAGGTTAAAACTGATTTTTTGTTTAAAAATTTGTTTTGAAAATACAAAACGACACTTTTTGTGAAAAAAAAAAAACGACATTCTTTATGAAACTGAGAGAATATAAAACATCTAATTTTCTGAAACAAACAAAAAAATATTATCAATTATCTTCTTTTTTTTGTCACGTATTATCAGTGAATAATTTGTACTCTCTCTTTTTCACAAAGAGTGTCATTCTACTCTTTTTCACACATATTAAAAAAACTGATAAAAATCCTATTCTACCCCTTATTAATACACTAAACTCATTTCTCTTTCTAATTAATACATCAATATTACAAGGTCAAAACTGGATTTTTGTTTTAAAAATTGCATTGAAAATACAAAGTGATACTCTTTGTGAAACAAAAACAAAACCTTAAAATGACACTCTTTGTAAAACGGAGGGAGTAATGAATTTCGTTGGTTGGGAAAAAAAGCCATAATTAATTGCTTCTATCTCTTCACCCAAACCAAACCGGTTTCGCAGTTTTATTTCGGAGTTCTACTTCTACATATATCATAAAACTTAAAAAAATCCAAACCGAAAATTCCAAGGTCAAGTCTTTATCAGAAACGGTTTAACGATTTTTTTATATCCCCTTTAGTTTAAAGAATATCCATTCGAGTGACAATGACGAAAAGAAACTCAACCTCATCCGGACACGAATGCAGCAAAAATTTGGCTAATAGTTTGACTAGTTTCTAGTTTTCAGTACAAAACAAACGAGAAAAAGATCCTTAAGCGAATCCTAAAATTTGCCAAAAATATACAATAAGGGACCCACATGCAAAAGCGCGTGGGTCTATAGATAACAAAAAAATCCCAAACCGTGGCTCGACAGCGGACGCACCGCCCTTCGTGACGTGGCGCGCCTCCCGAACCAAAGAGAAACCAGTGTTACGATCCAACTGTCAAAACCGTGTTCCCGTGACGTCATCTTTTTTTGTAACTGAAGCTTCTTTTGTCCTTTTTTCCTTATTCAATCGTTCCCTTTCCACGAACATAACAAAACCTTGGGAAAAATAATAATTTAATAATCAAAAACATTTTAATACTGAAATCATTAATACTCAAAAGGCAGCTGCACACTTCACACAGTACACATATACTCAAGACTAAGTAAAAGAAAGGGGCACGTGTCAGTCGTAAGCCGTGGGACAGTTGTCGCTACCAGATTACTCCGTGTTCCACTTTATTACACCTTATAAAAACAACGAAAACTTCTTCACTTTAAAAATATCCAAAAAAGCTCCAAACATCTGAACAAAAGAAAGAAAGAGAAATTAATAAACATCTTATCCAAAAATCAAGATACTCTGCTTCTCGATGAATCCTTTTTACACAGCTTTCTCAGACTCGTTCCTCTCGATCCCCGACCACAGATCTCCGGTTTCCGACAGTAGCGAGTGTTCTCCGAAGCTAGCTTCGAGCTGTCCGAAGAAAAGAGCAGGGAGGAAGAAGTTTCGTGAGACACGTCACCCGATTTACAGAGGAGTCCGTCAGAGAAACTCGGGGAAATGGGTTTGCGAGGTGAGGGAGCCAAACAAGAAATCGAGGATTTGGCTTGGGACTTTTCCGACCGTAGAAATGGCCGCTCGTGCCCACGACGTCGCCGCTTTAGCCCTCCGTGGCCGCTCCGCTTGTCTCAATTTCGCCGATTCGGCGTGGCGGCTTCGGATTCCGGAGTCTACTTTTCCTAAAGAAATCCAGAAAGCTGCGGCTGAAGCTGCAATGGCGTTTCAGAACGAGACGGCGACGTCGAGTGGGATGGCTGCGACGACGGAGGGAGTGAAAACTACGGAGGCGGAGACGGTTGGGGAGACGGCGGAGCAGAGCGGTATGTTTTATATGGACGAAGAGGCGTTTTTGGGGATGCCGAACTTTTTCGAGAATATGGCGGAGGGGATGCTCTTGCCGCCGCCGCCGGAAGTAGGATGGAATCAAAACGAGTGGGAGGGAGTTGATGACGTGTCACTTTGGAACTTTTAACGGTTGAAATTTTTTTTTTTTTTTTTTTATGTTAATTTTAAATAATTTTTTGGATATTTCCTATACCCAATATTTTGATTGGTAGTACGGTATGGAATGAATATCCATCAACTCTTTTCTTGTTTATTCTTTGTAACCAAATTTGATCAAATTAGAGTATCAAATTTTACAATTTTGTGTTGTAACTGAAACTGTGAATAGATTTTGCTTCGTTTCGATGTAAATAATATTCCTAAAGAGTGTCGTTTTATGATTTTATTTTTGTTTTATAAAAAGTGTCGTTTTATATATTTAATGTAAAATTTTAAATAAAAATTCAGTTTTAATTCTATTAATTTAATATAGTAATTAGAGAAATAATTTTATTTAGTGTGTGAACAAATGGTAAAACCGAACTTTTAATAATTTTTTTAATTCGTGTGAAATGTGTTAAAGTGTCATTTTTTTTTTAAAGAAAAAGTAGTATTTAACATTTTTTTTTATCAAAACAGCGTCTTAAAAGCTTGAAACTATCCTGTGTTTCTTTAGTGATAGCATGATCCACTTTGTGGTTTGTTGACTTCTTATGCTCGGGGAACAACCTGATTCTCTAATCTGCAGACTTTATATATGCTTATAGTTATATAGACTTTCCTCGGCTACCAATTTCTTCAAATTTGTTTTGTTGTTGTCCAAGTTTATCGGTTTCCTATAATTGAACTAGATCATAAGGCATATTCTTAATATATCACTTTAGATTCCATCATAATTTACATGTGTGATTCCTTACACACCTCTTTCAGATGATGAATTTTATTCTCATATATACCAACAAAAACATTAAATGATTGATCTCGATCGGTTTGGAGTGGACCAGGGTGTTTTAATACTCCGAGATATCATGTAAAGACAAATTTGTGCCAATTTTTTGTTAATCGTTGTTGGGGTTTGCTTACATTTGTCTTTACAGTGCAGCGAGAGTGAATTTTGTGCTGTTAACCAAAATTCTAATTGCACCGTACTGTTTAATCTAGAGCAAAGTCGCAGGACACCTTCTTAATCTTTTTTCCACTAAGCACACATATGCATTAGCTGGAGAATTTTTATTTACTAAAGCAACTTGTTTCCTCACCAATTTTCTTCTTCAAATCTGCTGATCTTTCAATAAAAAATCTTTAGAAAAGTCTAATTCTTCAGCTTGTTGGTTGATTTTCCACCTAAAAACTTTCTCGGTTTAACCGGTTTGGTTGATTGTAAATTTTTTTCTTGTAGTTCAATAATAAAATTAAACATTTTTTTTAATACAGATATAATTTATGAGACAAAACATTATTCAAAATATAATTAGCCTGTAAAATGTTTCAATTTAAGTCCAATGCTTTCTGTATAGACAATAACCGGTTTTAACCGAAAGTATAGACAATAACCGGTTTTAACCGAAAGCCAGACAAATAAACGAGAGTAACATTAAAGCAATTTTGTAAAATGGAAACATCCTGAGGGGTAAAATGGTAACTAAACCATTCACGTCAAGCTGACGCGACTGTGTCTCTCTCTACTACTTCTGTCTTCCCAAGAAGATCCCCCGAAGCTTATAAACACAAATCCGCTTCAAGTTTTCCTTTTTTTTTATTTTCAGTTTTCTCTCCATTATTATTATTACTTCACTTTCACATCAATCCCCAATTTTTGTTCTTTCCTTTACCTCCATAGTTCGATTATTAAGAAAAAAACCTACTTGTGAGAGAGAGAGATTATCTGGGAATTTTCTAGGGTTTCCTCCAATTTTGCCGCTTGATTTTGATTTCATGATCGGATTCTGAACAAAATTCCGATCCGTTTCAGATAACCCTTTATTGTAATCTATAGAAAGAGTGAGAGAGAGAGAGAGAGAGAGAGAGAGAGTCGATTAAAGAAAAAAAAGCCATGGATTTCGATTTGAACGGAGGAAACAAGCGAGTGTTCAATCGACTCGGCGGGTCGACTCGTCCGGCGGCGCCGACGGATTCGAGGCAGAAGGTTTGTTTCCACTGGCGAGCGGGACGGTGCAACCGGTCTCCTTGCCCTTATCTACACCGGGAATTACCGGGTCTGGTTCCGAGCCAGGGTCCGGGTTACACGAACAAAAGGGTCGCCGAGGAATCCGGCTTCGCGGGTCCGAGTCACCGGAGAGGACCCGGGTTTAACGGGAGCTCGAGTAACAGCTGGGGGAGATTCGGTGGGAACAGGACGGTGACGAAGACGGAGAAGCTCTGCAATTTCTGGGTCGATGGGAATTGCACTTACGGTGACAAGTGTAGATACTTGCATTGCTGGAGCAAAGGAGATGGTTTCTCGCTCTTGACTCAGCTTGATGGGCATGAGAAGGTCGTGAGTGGGATTGCTTTGCCTTCTGGATCTGATAAGCTTTACACTGGGAGTAAAGATGAGACGATGCGTGTTTGGGATTGTGCTTCTGGACAGGTCTTGATTCGGATTCTGTTTTGTTTCTATGGAGCTTTCTTTTTTGTTTTTGTAGCCTTCCTCAATGGTAGAATTGTTAGGTAGTGGCTTAAGAGAATGCAATTTGTCAAACTCTCTCTTTTCAGAAGCATGTTTGTATGTGAGGAATGATTTTTCTGATCTTGTAAGAGACTGCTTTAAGTAAACTTATGGTTGTGTTTTTCTCTTTTGATTAGTGTACAAGCGTACTCAATCTCGGTGGGGAAGTTGGCTGTGTGATTAGTGAAGGACCGTGGCTATTGGTTGGCATGCCAAATCTTGTAAAGGCAAGTTCTTCTGATTATGATTTTCTCTTGGCATTACTTTTACTTGACTGTCACAGTAGATATCGAGGAACCTCCGCTTCTATTGCTCTATGCTTGTTTGGATTATTTATTGTTGTTGTTGTTGTTGATACAGGCGTGGAATATCGAAACCAGTGCAGACCAGAGTCTCACTGGACCTGTTGGCCAAGTGTATTCTCTTGTTGTGGGTACTGATCTACTCTTTGCTGGCACACAGGTAATATTCCAAGTTTCCTTTCTTGCTGAGATCTCTGCGCTGAAGCATCTGTGTTGACTTTTGGTTAAATAAGTCATAAGTTCTTTGCTTTCTGTGCAGGATGGCTCTATATTGGCATGGAGATATAATGCCGCCACTAACTGTTTTGAGCCGGCGGCGTCACTTAATGGCCACACACTTGCAGTTGTTACCTTATATGTGGGGGCAAACCGGCTTTACTCGGGTTCCATGGATAAAACTATAAAAGTAAGTACAAGTAATCTTGGGGCGAACCGACTTTTATTTTTGTCTGAGCTAATAGTTTTGGTTTATGTGTGTGTTGTAGGTTTGGAGCCTGGATAATCTTCAGTGTATACAAACGCTCACGGATCATACATCAGTTGTGATGTCTCTCATTTGCTGGGATCAGTTTCTCTTGTCTTGCTCATTGGACAACACGGTCAAGGTTAGGTTCATTGTTAACTATCTATCCTATCAGATAATCTTGTGAAAATAGTACTGACACTTTTTTTATTTTCTCTCGGCTCTAGATATGGGCTGCAATTGAAGGCGGCAACTTGGAAGTGACATACACTCACAAAGAAGAACATGTACGGTTTCTTTTCAAACGTGTTATTCTCTCTTTTGGTTTTTCATCTTATATGTAATGTAACTAACAAGTTCTGGAAAATGTCTAAATTGGATTCAGGGAGTGCTAGCTCTTTGTGGTGTACATGATGCAGAAGCAAAACCGGTTTTGTTATGCTCTTGCAATGATAATTCCTTGCGTCTCTACGACTTGCCATCGTAAGTCTCGCAACAGTTTTTTTTCTTTATAACAAGTCTACAATTCTTCCTCCTCTTTTTCTGAAAGCTTAGGTTCATTTATTAGGTTTACGGAGAGGGGAAAGATCTTTGCAAAGCAAGAGATACGGTCGGTCCAGATAGGTCCAGGGGGCATATTCTTCACGGGTGATGGAACCGGTCAAGTTAAAGTATGGAAATGGTCCACTACGCCAACCGCGGCTACGTCTTGAGGAAGTTCGAAATCTTCTCGGAGCTGTTTTCTACGATCTTCTTGTACCATTATATATGGGTCTATTGAGTTTTTTCTTCTCTTTACTTATTGATGTGTCCTCCTAGTAAAGGCAATGGTCTGATGAGATTGGGCAAGTGGCCAAGATTTGTGCCATGTTAGGAGTTTTGAGACAGAATTGGGAGAGTTTTGGTCCCTTTTTTTGGTCCGATTTCAGCATTCTCTGTGTCTTGTAATGCTTGAGGATTTGTATTGTCAGATTGTCATAATAAAGGATTTTATCTATTCAAGGATTCGGAGTTGATGTACAGTGACTAGAGTGATGATGATACAATACCAAAGTTACAGAAGCAGTCTTATTACAGAAACCTCGAAATGTTCTTAGAAAAGTTCACAGATTGAACATGACTTTGATGGCATTGCTCCCACGAGCACTAGTTTCAAAGGCATCTTCAACTTCCTTCTGAGAGAAACCGAATCTGTGGGTTATGAGTGGCTTCACATCAATCTTACCGCTTGTAAGGAACTCAAGACACAAAGGCCATGTGTTCTTGTACCTGAACACACCTACCACATCTACCTCCCTGTCTCAAAACCAAAACACAAGTTGTTTCAGGATCATATGATTTGTTTCAAAGTTTAAAAGTTTTTCTTACTTTGTTGGGTCAAAAGAAGTTACCTTGCAGCTGCAGGAGTGAGAGGGACAGTCATCACACCGTGACCCATTCCAACAAGGCAGACTTTACCGCCACATCCAGTAGCTGCTAACGCCGTCGACATGGTTTTGTTAAAACCCGCACAATCGAATGTCACGTCGATCTTTGCCCCCATAGCTTTCTGAATCTGTTCAACCTCAAATCCAACATCCTGCAAAAGTGAAAAAGAAACAAGTTCTTCTTATCTTATACAATCAGATCATTTAAGTTTCAGAAAGATGTTGGAAGTATAAGAACTGTAAGAACCTCTAAGCTTGTTGTCACTTTAACAACACCGTGTGCCCCGAGCTGTTTAGCTACGGATAAACGGTTATCATCAACATCCACAATGACAATCCTAGGCACGCCGAAAGCCCGAGCAGCCAACATGGTGACAAGGCCAATAGGTCCAGCTCCCATTACCAATACGTTTGTCTCGGGACCAACCTCGGCTCGGCGACAAGCATGTACACCAACGCTTAGCGGCTCACACATTGCTCCTTCCTCCAAACTCACATTCTCAGGCAATTTGAAGCATAGATCCGCAGGGTGAACCACCTGGTTGGCTAGAGAGCCATGAACCGGTGGGGTTGCGAAGAACTTCATCTCTGGACAAAGATTGTATCTTCCTTCCTTGCAGAGATTGCATCTCCAGCAACTGATCCCAGGCTCAAGAGCCACACGGTCACCTACCACTAGATGCTTCACTTCTTCACCTACCTCTTCAATGATCCCAGCACATTCATGTCCAATCACCATCGGTTCTTTAACAATGAAATCCGCACATCTCATGGTCTTGTTTTGTAAACATCGAAACCAAGTGTCAAGAGCATAACAAAATCAAGAAATAAAAGAAAACTCTCTCTGATTGTATAAGTACCTTGAGGTAATGAACATCACTTCCACAAATCCCAACAGCTTTCATCCTAACTCTCACATCATGATGACCTTTGTACCAACATAAATTGATTTAAGTCTCCAAGGCTTTTGAGCAAAAGGGTCACACGAAAATCAAATAAAAAAACCCCATGAGAAGGCGATGATGAAAAAAGAATTTGGCTTACCAACGGAAGGAAGAAGAAAAGGTTGGATCTTGAGTGTGTTGAGACCAACAAGCCAAGCAGCCATGTTCTCTTCTTCCACCTTTGACCCTTCTCCGTGAGACATTCCTCCTTTCCCCATAACTCTTCTCTGCTATGCTTAGCTCCTCAAAGCCTCTCTATTGAGCTCAGCTATTGGATCAAAGGAAAGAGAAACCAAACCCACCAAAGCCTTAAGAATGATTATGAAAGAGGGTCAGCATCGAAGTCTCCACTAAATAAATTAATAAATAAATAAATAATTTAAGCGGTGGATGGCTTTTCGAGATTTGGATAAAACCCATATTGTTGATTAGTCTGTTTCTACTTTCTTGTCATAATCTTGTTTTAATCCAAATATAGATAGACCGAGAACAAGTTTCTCTAAATAGCTTTGAGAGTTGGATTGTTTTGTTATGTCTTGGATTTACAATAATCAAATCAGAAATACTGATGAAGTCAAGAGGCTATTTCAAGAATAATAACTCGTCTTTGAAGACCAAGCAGACCAAGTTCCTGAGGAACAACATAACTGTAACTATTATTTGATTAGTAAGGAAGATTTTAACTATATCACAATTTGTAATCACTTCTCTCACTTTGGTGGCTTCATACAACATAGTATATATCAAGAACCTGAATATGTTCTAGGTGCCAATATTTTTGTCCCAAAACAAATGAGGTAACAACACAACGAAAATTGTAATTCACGCATCTAAGATCTGTCAAATGCAAAGAGCTCTCTCTGGCTCCAAAGAGGATCAAACATATTCCAAATTTGAAGAAACCAGAGTGGCTTATCTTCCGGAAAGACTCATTTCTTCAGATCTATCAACAAAATATGAGAACAGCAGATCCTGCAAGTGACACCAGTGAGTGGTCTATGTTTACTAATGCATATGCTAACAAAATAGGAAGCATACTATATGGATTCGACTGTGAGGCATATTATGAAATAAGTTGAGTTTGATTCGTCTAGACCACAATCTGTTTCATGCATTTTCGTATTCATGAGAGGAGTCTAGTGAAGCTAAGCTATAAGGTAAACTTTCCTTGAAATAAACAGATGATGATGATGCTCAATCACGAAACGCTTACACAACCGAAGATTACCTCAAGATCACAGAAGAGCAGCTCAAAGCTTCGTCTCCAGGTGAAATCCAAACAGATGGATCAAGCTCAGACTCAGGAGAAGCTAAAACCTACGACTGTCCAAAGTTCCAAACCCCCCACCGCAGAAGAAAGCCAGCCTGAAGGTTAAGCCATGAGTAGTATATTGAACAACTCTCTCATCATCTTCCAAATTTGTCTGGAAACCGGGTTTGTTGCAGGTACAGCGAGAGAAACAGCAGCTGCATCCCCTCCAAGACAAGATTGAAAAAGCACCAAGATTTGACTTGAGTAGTGTTGAAAACACAAGCCTCTCTCCATTGAGAAGAAGCTTCGGAGGGTTTTGATCTGCCAAAAGAGACAGAAGCCATTACCTCTCAGGACAATCTCACAAAGCACTATGTGTTTCTTGATGAATTGTGTATTTATTGTTCCATTAGTTTCTTTCTTAATGATAAATTGGGTTTATTAGGCATTAAAGCTTGACATATTATAAACGGCAATCTTCAATGATTGATAATACATCATCAATTCTTCAATTCTTAATTGACATGTTAACAATTGTATGAAATAAAAACAAGAAGTTACTAAGCAAATTTAACGAGAACAAAATCTGATAGAAATTAGTTTTATATAATTCCAAATATGAATCAATTGGATCGTTACATATACACGAAATAAACGGTAATACCTAAAGGATTAGAACAATTAATTAAGAGTTTAAAGAGATTAAAACCCTAATTAACCAGATTGAACGATTCAAGATTCAAGATTCAAGCTTCAAGCTACGAACTGACCAGATTGGAGCAAATCGATCTCTTCTTCATTGAGAAATTGACTAATGTCGATCATCTAATCGTCTTCTTCGTTCTCCAGAGAGTTGTTTTCAAGACCCAAGTCATCGACTTTAAAGAGATTATCAACCCAAAAGCTCATCTCATCATCGTAACCACCGACATTGACCACAGGCTCTGTTTGTGTTTCTCGCGTTAGACTCGGTGAGTTATTCTTCTCATCCTGTGTTTCCCATAGCTCGTTGTTAAGACCGAACACATACTCCTTGATGAGATTGTCCCAAAAGCCGCTCTCATTATCATCGCCTTGGACAGAGGGGGGGCTAGGGTTTTGTGATGAAGATCCGCCATAAATGTCGTGGAGAGGAGATGAGTAATTAGGGTCCTGACCAAAAGAAACAAACTTTGAATTAGAGATATCGCTGGGAGAAGAAGCGAGGGCGAAGTCAGACAC
>JAHZTW010000002.1:66284360-66590486 GCA_020283515.1 Alliaria petiolata | reverse complement strand
GTGGCGGTTGATGAGTATCTCCCACAGAGAATCTCCTGCTCGGGGAAGAACATACAGAGCAAGCTCAGAGCGTCTTGGTTTTTTCTCCAGCATAACCGAAAGAGCTGCTACACCACCCGCGAACCAATAAACGAGCTTGTGGTCCGTGGATGCAACTTTTCTATGGGCACATATGAAAGCCTAGTGCAAATGGGATTATAAGTATTTAGGCACATACATTTAGGAACGGTTTTAGGCTGTCTCTTATACACATCTAGATGTGTATAAGAGACAGGCTTAGAACAAGCCACGGATCTCTGTTGTTTCGTCTCGCGTTTCTCGATTTCGATCTTTCTCTTTGTTCCTCTCATCATCATTCTTTGTTTGTGTGCAACCAAAATTCAGGGTTTTTTTTCTTACGGAGGCGAGAAAGAGAGTGAAAGACTTGTTGTGAGCACAAGCAATATATATATAGTTTCCTTTTTTTTAACTCTTATTTTTTTTTTTCTAAAAATACTAACGTTCACATACCATGATTTTCTTAACATTTTATATGTATGGTAATTTTATTATTATTTTATTTACTTTGATATATAAAATTTACTGGGCATTAATTTTATCTTCAGTACATATAATGCATTACGCATGCATATTATTAGAAATTTGAAAATTCATAATTGTAGGTATCGTTAACCATTCCACTAATTAATTAAACTTCCATTATTTCTAAAACTATGTAAAATAAATTAAAATTATATATGCAAAATTCTCAGTGATAATCAATAATGAAATAAAAGTAAATTATTTGCTCATGTGAGCCAGTCTCATGTTAATTTGGTAAGAAAACCATCATTTAATATGTATTTTTTTTTTATCAATTAATATTTAAGATAATTGTACTGTTTAATCTGACAAGTTTTTAGTATTCGAATGGTGACGCAGATCAAAAAATGCAAATCAAGCAGATCAAGCAGATCAAGCTGAACAAATACAGATCAAGCAGAATAAATGCAGATCTACAAATAATTATATTATATTAAATAGTATAATAATATAAAATGATGCAAATCAAAGATTTAAAAAGTAACTAGATGATAAAAAATACATATAAATACAATAAATAATACGCTTCAATTTTAAATATTATCAAAAATTAAATTTATTACAAAATAAAGAGAAATTTCTAAAATAAAAATTAATACAAAGTAATTTCATTTGTCTATATACAATATAATGAAATAAATATAATTATGAGAATAAATATGTTTAAATTTTTTAACATTATCAAAAAAATATGATTATAATATATGTAGAAAATTTAAAAGTAATATAGACTATTTTCATATTTAACATAAAATTTCATTCTCGGATTTTTACTTTTTCATATCCGATGAGTGAGTTTTATACATATTCACAATGAAAATATAATTTATAAAATAATATTTATGAATATATTCTACTAGTTTATACCAGTTAATAAGTTTTAGTATTTAAATTACTATATTTGTAACTATATTTATAACGATAATTAAATATGTAAAATAAAGCAACATGCATAATTAGTTATTGCAAAAAAATATATAAAAATTATGAATATGTAAAATAAATATATATAATTTTTTAGATAGAAAAATTGTTATGTTTATTGATATTTATAGAAGAAAATAAATACAATATATATATATATATATATTAAATATTTGACTAAATAAAAAATTATTCTCAAAATAAATTATTTACAAAAAAACGAAATATAAAAGTAAATCATACTTTTAAATTTGAGAAGATTTGTAGATTTTTTTTTTTATTATGTATAGAAAGTGAATAAAATAAATTATGAAACTAAAAACCATTTATAAGTAATTAAGAAAGAGAAAAAAAAAAGAAAAAAAAGTCACATGGTCATCTGCATATGTCCCACTACTTTTCCTTCCAATTGTGCAGATCTACAATTTAACATACAATTTAATCTGCATGCAGATGAATTTATATTTTATTATTATTATTTGTTCTACACTAAAATATATGAATGACACACAATTGTAGATAGATCTGCTTTTTTAAAAATCTGCATTTGTATTGCATTTATTCTGCCTCACCATTCAAACCCTAATGTCAGCATATTGTCAAAAAAAATAAGGCCCTTTAACAAAAAAAAAACCTAAAATTAAATAAAGCTTCTAATTTCTAATGGAGAGGTGACAAACCTGAAACGTTGACTTGTGTTGGCAAGAAAATATTTTCTCTTTTATTTAAGTAATCAAAATGTATCATTTCATTAATGATCCCAAAATTAGAAAGTTTTGGTAATATAGGCTTCTAAAGGGAAGCGAGTTGCAACTTTCTTGTCATAATCTCGTTTACCATTTTAAAATTAGATAAACTAGGAGAATACCCACGCATATGCACAAGTTTTTTTATATATTTATTATTTCAAAGATGTTTTATTTATATATCTCAAACCTTCTATACTCACAACAATCAAAATTAATTATAATTTGATACATTCAACCATTATATATTTATATTAAAAGAATATACAATTTTTGTTTGCAAATGATTTTGTTTGGCCATGACTAAGCAAAAATGGTGAGACATTAAGTGTGGTTTGATTGTATAAGGAAGTGTAATCCAAATTTAATAGGTATTAAAAGTTGAAATTATTTTTAAAATAAACTAAAACTCAAATGGAGGGAATGCGAGAAGAATGAAGACGGTAAGAGTTCTCCTATCTTCCTCCACAACTTGTTCCATTCCCACAAACTTTATAAAATTAAACAATCGTATTTATAGCTTATATTTATTTTTTTAATTTAGAATTTTTAAAGTTTAATAAATGAGTTTTATCTCTATCCTTACATTAGTTTTGATTAATTTCAATTTATTAGTTTATATCCATTTCCACATACGATTGCAAATCGATTTCGCTATGGAGAATATTATAAACAAATATTAGACCACACACCTAAAAACAAATTGACGGGGATTTGAACATCCTCGCTGAGGTGCATATTAAACGATATTTATCAAGCTTGTTAGAAGATGCAAAATTTTGATTAGACTCTTGAGTAAGATCACATTCTTGTGATCGATTGGAAATCAATGAATGAAAAATGTTACCCCTTGTATCTATTTCATCCATGCGGAGTTTTCACTTATCCAATTTACAATTACGGACACTGCTGACTTCACGAGCACAACTTCATAAATTGAAGAGGTTTTTTTTGTGGAAAAGTTTAAAAAATTAATGCGTAAAATATTTTTGCCATATAATTAATTATGAAGGGATCAAAACTAACATGAACATAATAAATAAAAATTTGTTCTTTCTAACTAATCAGAAATCTAAAATTTTGACTCAATTCAAAAATCCAAATTTACATATAAAACTATCAAATTTGAAGTCCAAATGTGATCATACAATATATTTTCCATATAAGTGCTTCCAATTGTTGTTAAAAAAAAGCTTTCAATTTAATGTGTAAAACATAGAGACAATATCACATTTTTTAAGAGAAGATTGTGAAGTAGTACTCATAGCCTAATGAATAAAATAGTTATTTTATATTGAGAAGATTATTGGTTCGAATCCTCATGGGATGCAAGTTTTAATACAAATAAAATGATTTTTTTTAAAATTAAATAGTGAATGACACGTCAGAAGCGAGAGTGCCCTTCCTCTTTCATATAATAGATTCAAGCGGTGGATTTCGAGATTTGGATAAAACCATCCATATTGTTGATTAGTCTTTTTATACTTTCTTGTCATAATCTCGTTTACCATTTTACTCGTAATCCAAATATAGATAGACCGAGAACAAGTTTCTCTAAATAGCTTTAGAGTTGGATTGTTTCTTATGTCTTGGATTTACATAATCTCGTTTACCATTTTACTGATGAAGTCAATAGGCTATTTCAAGAATAAAAACTTGTCTCTGAAGACATAGCAGCCAAGTTCATGAGGAACAACATAACTATAGTCATTTGATTAGTAAGGAAGATTTTAATTATATCACAATTTGTAATCACTTCTCTCACTTTGGTGGTGGCTTCATAAAACACAGTACATATCAAGAACCTGAATATGTTCTAGGTGCCAATATTTAAGTCCCAAAACAAATGAGGTAACAACACAACCAAAATTGTAATCCACGCATCTAAGATCTGTCAGTGCAAAGAGCTCTCTCTGGCTCCAAAGAGGATCAAACTTATTCCAAATTGGAAGAAACCAGAGTGGCTTATCTCCCGGAAAGACGAGAGAGGAATGTGTATGCATCGCATGATCAAGGCTGGTAAACCTTGGGAAGACGAAGCCCTACACTAGCTGCAGATTTCCCAAGCACTTTTTTCATTTCTTCAGTTCTATCAACCGCAATGTTGTATGAGAACAGCAGATCCTGCAATCACCAATTTGCCTATCCATGTGAGACTAAACACAAAAAGTAACCAGAAAAACAAAGTCTCTCTCTCTATATATACATCAAACAAGCCGTGTTTCTAATGGCCGGTTTCTTCTCTCTCAAATCATGTTTGCACAAACATAGGCAAGCTTCCAAAGACAAAGTGCAAATTTGATTAAGGGACATAAAAAGACTTCACCTTGTGAGAGTGAATGCTATTAAGAAGGTACGTGTAGTTGCGGGCGAGGTTAATTTTCTCTCGGTTCGAGTCTGACTTTGCGTTCTTCCGAAATTCCTGCTTCACAAAGTCTGTGAAATGAGCCTTGTGGTCTTCCTTTCCAACGTGTTTCACCACTGCTTTAAGAAGGTCACGGTAAACTCTAGCAGCTAAAACAACTTCACCACTCATCTTCTTCTTTACCCTATAAAAACATTCCAAAGAGAGGCACACAACTGGGGTTTTAACTCCAAATTCCAAATCCCTTAACAGCTAATCTGAAGCCTCTCTGAAGCTAGAGATTGATTATTATCATAGCTGAATGTGGACGATCACTAAACTCCCAATCAACCAAATGCAGAATCGTTATTCGTTTAAACCTAAAGTACTAAACACGAATTGAATCTTCTCAGAACATGAACACGAAAACAATAGATATTTCATGAACTCAATAGAAAACTCCAGATTTGGGGATTAAGAAAACCAAATTTGCAATAGCCATCTAAGCTTATCGAAGTTCTGATTAAACTGAAAGTTTCAATTATCAAAATCACGAGCAACCCAATAAGTCAATATATACAAAATGCAAACTTGTAAAACCTTTAGTGATCAATTAGATTAGAAAATAGAAAATGTCAACGAAAAGAACAGACTTTGGCCCTAATAAACCAGACCCAGACTTCTAGATTATGCAAGTTGGTGGTAGAAACCGCAACCATATCGAAGAACAATCGAACAAATCATTAGATCGGAGAAAGCGTACCAGCAGGTTCCGATAGCAAAGCGAGGAGGAGAGTGGCGCTGATCCTTCCGGCGATATGAATTTGTAGGCAATCCCAACTGGTAGTGACCGAGAGAAAAATGGGTTGCGAAGATGGAGTGGGTTGAGGACGAAGATGAGAGAGGGAGTGAGATCGAAGATCAAACGTGTCTGTGTTTGCGAGAGGTCGAAGACGAGAGAATTGAAATGATGATGATGAGAGTGAGCGAGTAAAATTAACCTAAATCTTGAACCGGCTCTAAACCGAATTTGAAAACCGGATCATAAGAGACTCGATGAGGAAGATATTTAGTTGGGCCGCCATATCCATGAATCAATTGGGCCGGAAAAGAGTTCATTTTCTTTTCTGCTTTTTTTTTGTTTTTAAACAAGAAATAGTAGTTTTTTTTTTACTTTCACTTGGCATAGGTTTGTAATACGCATGTTATGGATTAATTCTCTTCTTCTAAATTAGGTTTCCGATAGGTACTATGTACTGTTCTTTTCTTTTGTAAATATATATAGAAGGAAAAAAAATAAATAGAAACGAAAATCATGCCTACAAAACCCACCAATGAAATTAAAAAGTAGTACTACATTTGAAGTCTTTAGAAGTACTAAATTTTAAAATCATGCCTACAAAACCCACCAATGAAATTAAAAGCTCGACAAGTACAGAAGAAGAAAAGTAGGGTCATAAAAACGAGTGTTGCTTCAAGCTCCTTGGCCTTTACAGCATAAGTATCTCTCTAGAAGACGATCCCTACACAATATGACCCGATATGTTCCATCATAATTCATAAACTTTCCTCTGAATAGAGATAATCAATTAATGACAAATGTACATTTTCCACCAAAGTTTTGACTAGTGAATTAAAAATTTAGTTGAATAATATGGGCAGTCCGCAGTTGGAGCTACCTTCTTTCTATTGACGGTATTATAATTTCAAGAATCAAATTAACAAAATTAGCAAGTGACTTTTGCATAACTCATTAACTTCTATTTTGCCAACCGTTCTTTCTAGGTGATCATACAATATGGAAGATTAGATAGCACATTTTAAAAATATTTTCAATGAACGTTTATTATGTATTTTCTAATGCACAAGTTTATTACTATAACTTTTATGGTTGCTGGCTATAGAATTTCAAGTCTAGATAATGTAAGAGAAAAAAAAATAAAGGCTATAGTAATAGATCAACTGAATTGGAAAAAAGTAATAACTATCAAAGTTCTTGAACGAGTATTGCTCTAAAATTAATGCAAAAGTTGTTATATATATATATATATATCTTTTCATGCATCTCGATATTTATATAGCTAGGTTGTTGCCAGAAGATCTTTGCATGTAAGCAAAAAATAAACAAAAAAATTACAATTGTTGTGTTAGTACTACTTTGATCTAATATTAATTAACTACTAGCTTATAAATTTGACATGTAGATTAAAATTATTAGTCAATCACATTTCATTTTTGTGACAATTAGTTTAGCTGTATTACGATTGACAAAAACTAAAAGAACTGCAAAGATTCAAATAATTAGCAAATACGAGAAACAAGAAAATCCCTTCTTTATTTTTTAAAAGTTACCAAGACCCTAAAATCTTTGTATGAATGTAGGACCAATAAATAAGTGTTGGTGAACCATCAAAGCTTCCTCTCATAAAGATGAACGAAAAGAGGCTCATGTTTCATCTTATTATATAAACCCCATCAAACCTACTCATTTTGTTGCTCTGATCTAAATATAAAGAATCAGACATAATCTTTCACCATAATGAGTTTTCAAATATTATGGCTATTTCCCATAATCCTCATCGTAACATTCATTTTCCATGGCTCGTGTTTTGCAGATGAAGGTACAATATTTATTTGTTTCTTTACGTATCATCATTCAATGTGTGACGATATATCATTTGGATTTTTTGGTACTAATTTATTTGAATATTTCTTTTTTTTTCTTGAAGCTGGTTATTACAGATTTATGAAAGATGCAACATTGGCACCAATGTTCGCTCGTTTCGACTACATAATCATCGGAGGAGGAACCTCCGGTTGCTCGTTAGCCGCAACGCTATCTCAAAACGCTAGCGTTTTGGTCCTGGAACGCGGCGGCTCGCCTTACGACAACCCGACGGCGACAGATATCGAAAACTTCGCAACAACGCTCTCAAATATATCACCCAAATCGTGGTCGCAGCTTTTCGTCTCCGAAGACGGCGTTTACAACTCACGTGCGCGCGTCCTCGGTGGAGGCTCGGTGCTAAACGCTGGATTCTACACGCGCGCCGGAGATGACTACGTGAAGGAAGCCGAGTGGAATAGCGATGAAGTGGAAGCTGCTTACGAGTGGGTCGAGAAGAAAGTAGCGTTTAAACCGCCGATGTTGGGATGGCAAACGGCGTTGAAAGATGGGCTTTTGGAGGCTGGAGAGTTTCCGTACAATGGTTTCACGTACGCTCATAACTACGGGACCAAGATCGGCGGTACGATCTTCGACGGTGACGGTCATAGACACACCGCGGCAAATCTGTTGGAGTATGCTAATCCGGACACGACCTCTGTCTATTTGCACGCTTCTGTTCATAAGATCCTCTTCACAACCAAAGGTATTGGTAGATTCAAATGTAGATGTTTTGGACTAGGAGCAAGAAATCGGTTTACAGTTTAGTTTTGGTTCGGTTTTTGGTTTAACCAGTTTCAATTATAAAAACTGAAATAAATTATAAACTATCTATAATTCGGTTATAATATTTATGTAAAACATCAATTGATCTAGGGGTGTTTAATCCGGATTTTGGTTCGGTTTTAAATTTGTTTCTACGATTTTTTGGATTATGAATAGTTTGGTTTGGATTCGGTTTTTTATAAAATATATAATTAATTTACAAAAAATTTTGGTTTAAATCAGGTTTTTTTTTCTTTTCGGTTCAGTTCTATTTTGGTTTTTAGTCATAGAAAAAATGAATCCATTTAAATCGTATTAATATATAGTTCAGTTTTTAGATCGATTCGGTTCGATTAATCCAGATTGAACAACCCTACATCTATGTTGATATGTATTGTAGTGAATTATGGTTTATTCGGTTTACTTTGGTTCTAAAATCAATTTCCGTTCGGTTTCATTTAAACATGACGGTCTGGTTCAAATTCGGTTTTGTTTATCTGTCACACATATACTTAAGATATGAAAAACTATGTTTTGGACAGGAAGGCCAAGGCCAAAAGCATACGGAGTGATATTTCAAGACTCGAATGGAGTGTTACACAAGGTAGAGCTGGCGAAAAACGCAATGAACGAGGTGATTTTGTCCGCAGGCGCCATCGGGAGCCCGCAGCTGCTGATGCTGAGCGGCGTGGGTCCTATGGCTCATCTTGCGGCTCACGGGATTAAACCGGTGGTCTTAGATCATCCAATGGTTGGGCAAGGGATGGGAGATAATCCAATGAATGCCATATTTATTCCTTCTCCTAATCCCGTGGAGGTTTCTCTAATACAAGTCGTTGGGATCACAAAGTTTGATAGTTACATCGAAGGAGCAAGTGGCGTCATCTTCTCTTATAGTTGGACTCGTCATTTTTTCGATGGTGTTTTGAATTATCTCAACGAGGTATAACATATATAAACACATTAAAACGTTATAGTAAATTTTTATGCATGAAACTATATGTTAATATTTGTTTTTGTTTCTCCATTGTGTAAGATGCAGACAAGCCGTACTACTACATCTACACCACTCTCGACTCAATCCATCACAGATTTTTTCAAATCCATAGATCCATTATTGAATGCGACCACAAAAGCCGGTTTGATCCTCCAGAAAGTCGCTGGACCGGTCTCGAGAGGTCACTTGGAGCTTAGGAATACAAACCCTAATGATAATCCTTCAGTGAGATTCAACTACTATCAAGAGCCAGAGGATCTACAGAAATGTGTTGAAGGGATTACCACAATTATTAAAGTGATTAACTCGAAGGCATTCTCCAAATTCAAGTACCCTGACGCGACCATACATGGCTTGCTCGATCTAATATTGAGCGTTCCCACTAATCTTAGGCCGAGACACGTGGCCTCGGTGTTTAATCTGAAGCAGTTTTGCATCGACACTGTGATGACTATTTGGCATTACCATGGAGGTTGCCAAGTTGGAAGAGTGGTTGACAAGAATTACAAAGTTTTAGGTCTTGATTCTTTGAGGGTTATTGATGGATCAACATTTCTTAAGTCCCCGGGGACTAATCCTCAAGCTACGGTCATGATGCTCGGAAGGTAAATGCATAAAACAAAATTGAAAAATATGATACAAAAACATGTTGCACAAATGATTAGGAAATGATTGTTTTCGATTTTTATTTGTAGGTATATGGGACAGAAGATTCTTCGAGAGAGGGAAGCTTTCCACAAAAAGAATGAAGAAGCATGAGATTATACTTTGAGATATAAGCTATAAACAAATCTTGAACTTAGGATTGTTTTAATCAATGTATGATGAACTAAAATAGTCTGAATGTGTACATCGGTCCATGTTCTGTCTCTATTATGTATAATAATGGTGGAATCTTTGAAATTCAGATGGATTTTGTCTTGAAGGAGAAGGATATCTCTATATCCTATATTTATATAGTGAGCATAGTATATGCTCTGATTATAAACTTAATTTATTTTTTCATTTGCTGTTCCGTATATTTTATGTTGTCTATTACACTATCAAATAAGTGGCCTGGGAAGTGATTGGAGCATCTTCTATCTTTAGAGTAGGATAATCCGTTGAGCATATGCGGTAGCTATTATGGTTTATTCGTGGTTATAAATTGCGTAGAAGTTATTAGAACAAAATCTCAGGAGAAATTTTGGTGGATGAAAGATATCAGTAAAAGGGAAATTCAACTTTGGCAAGGAAACTATAATCTGTGAGAGAACATATCATTGCTCACAAAGATTGAAGTTGAGTCTTTGCCAAAGGAGAGTTGCCCTTTTACTGAAGTTGAGTTTTAGCTCTTGATTGTGTTCAGTGTAAAAGTGCAAATCAGATTCCCTTCTTCTTCACTGGTAACTTTGCTTCTAGTTAATTTATGCTGCTTTCTCTTCTTATTTGGAAGGCTTCTTTAATATATTTTATGAAATTCAAAGGCAAAAGCAATACTGTATTTGTAATTTGTAAATTTGATAGCATTAGAACACTTTTGACTTTTTTTTTTTTTTTTTAATATCACGGAGAAGTTACAGACCCTTACTCATAATTTATGTTGGTGTCAAGTAAATTCTCAAACTTAAAGTAGAATCTCTATAAATTAATACTCGATAAATTAATAATCACTATAAATGAATAAAGTTTGCCGGTCCCGAGCCGGGGCAGTAAAAATTTGCAAAATCTGATAAGATAATAAGATAATAGATTTTTTGAAACTATTATGTAAATATATAGTCCCAATAATAAGATAAATTAATAATTATAAATATAGACTTCTATATAATAAAATATGACTATTATGTTGTTTTTATGAAAATTGGATTCTCGCCCAAGTCCATCTCTAATCTTTCTTATTCCATCAATATTTTTTGGTGTTGTTTTCTTGATTTGAATCCAAAATTATGAAATTTTTTACAAGGTATAACTGATTCATGATGCGTAACTACTATCAAATGTTCTATATTATAATCTTCAACTTCATCATCAACATTATTAGCCGCAATTTTTTTATAAACTTTGAATTTCTGATCATGTATCATTTTCACCTAAATAGTTGAATATGCTATTGACATGCATCTATTCTTTTTCGATAATTGAGATTATCGATCACAACTTTATGTTTACGATGTTGTTCGGCTCATCATCCAATTTTATTGATGCAACGTCTCCTGAACAAATTTTGCACTTTTAAGAACATTTGTTATTGTTAGAGTTCAAATCGAAAAATATATCTATAAATTAATAACTTTATAAAATAATAAAATTTTGAAGTCCCAACATTATTAATTTATAAAGGTTTTACTGTATATGAGAAAAACCTAAACTCAACTTCCACTCCATCCCTCATAACTTTCTCTCATAATTCCACACACTCTCTCTCTTCTATCTCCACCATGAATGGATTAGTAAACCGGATCGGCAAACACATACGCCATAGATCGTTGGGTGCAGTTACATCACTGCATGGTCAATCTTCTGAAGACCCTGAGCAAATACAAAGGAAGCTTTGTAGATATGGCGTACTCATCCATCCCTATGTATTGGCACAAGTCATCGGAAGATTCACCACCGTGTAGAGAGGCAACCGCACCCAACGACCTATGGCGGATCTGTCTGCCGATGCAGTTTACGAATCCGTTCATGGCGTGGAGAGAAAAAAGAGAGAGAGAGAGATAGTAGAGAGAGAGATCGAGAGAGAGCGAGTAAAGAGAGAGAGAGAGAGCGAGTAAAAAGAGAGAGAGAGGAAAGTTATGAGGATTGAGTGGACATTGAGTTCCCTTAAAAAAAGGAAACAAAAAAAGAGAGACAAAAACAACACTGTTTTTTTTTTCATCAAAAGAGTAACATAATCATTTTAATGGTTCAAATAGGTTTGCTTCGTGGGCTAACCAATCGGGAAACATTGTGCTTACATGGAAAAAACAAAACCATGGGCTCGAGCCCTTTTTGCAAGGGAATCACACAGGTATTATATAAACGATGTAAAAAGGATAACGAGAACTCCGAAAATTCAGAGCGTAATTGAATGAATTCTTCTAATTCTGATGCGAGGTTCGGCCACTCCTCATCTCCATCAACAAGCTTAATAAGCTGCATACAATCTGTCTGAAATTGAATAGAAGAAATACCACATTCTTGAGCATATCGCATTGCCCACATGGTCGATTCCATTTCAGCGTGTAAGGGAGATAAATCTAAATTTTCCGTGAATGCTCCCAGCTGCTGGATTAGATCATTATGAATGAGTACAAGACCTCCTCCATATAGTTTATCTGGACTTACCCAAGAAGCATCAACTTGACATCAAAATCTACTACCCGGGATCATCATGTCAAGGAAGAACTTACTAGGACAAATTAGGATGGCAAGTGAGCAAAGCTAAGGCTGATAGATGCATGAATAAATATCAAAAAGATCTTTGCATGGAGTGAGAGTCTTGCGGCTACTTGCTTACCTAGAAACAATAAGGGTTATGAAGCCAACAATTATGTGCAACCTCAACGATAAGGAAAGCAAATGCAATCACTAATACTACTACAAACATATCATTAAGTTTGTGTTTTTCATTTAGCCATCCAGAAATTTATGCTGGATAAGATATTTAAAAAAAACATTATAATTTGCTTTATTTGGCTTCACAATACCTCAGTGACCGATAAACATAAACAAATTAACAAAGCACAAATTTACAACAAATAACACTCTACAAACAAACATATTGCAAACAATTGAAACTAACACTTCATCAACACAATTGAATTCAAGTACTTTTGTATTCTTTTTCTTAAATTTTCAAATCTAACATATAACAAATTCCAATTTAATTATAAAAAATACCCACCGTTTTATGCAGAAAATAAACTCATAGTAACGGCTTTATGAGATAAAGAAAAAGAAAATCTAGACAAAAATACATAAATAATATAAGAACCATACAAACATAAAAACAAAATTAGAAAACAAAAGTAAAAGCACAGTTACAAGAGCGTAGACCCAAAAAAAAAAAAAAACCAAGAGCAAAAAATGGAAAAATAATAATATCACATACAAGAAATGAAATACATAAAAATGCAATTAAATGATGTAAGCTCTCGCGCGAAGCGCCGATCGAATACTAGTATTATAATAAACAGAACGGTAATAAAATGATTTTAACATATTTAATAAGTGTTGAATATATATTTAAGTTGTATATTTGTGATGTTATTTTTACTATTTAAAATACATTTATGCAATATTTTAGATAAAAAAATTATTATGACCCTTCACTACAAGAAAACAGCTGATTACAAACGGAAAAATCCGTCAAAAATCCGTCAGAAATGGCCATTCCTGACAGATTTTCAACGGATTTTGTACGTCAGATCAAGGTCGTTGAAAAATAAAATTCCGTCGGAAATTTCTGACGGAGCAAAACCCGTCAGAAATTTCTCACGGATTTCCGACGGCTTTTCGACGGATATTATTCCGACGGGTTTTCTGACAGATATTTTCCGAAGGATTTCCGTCGGAAATTATAATTTATATAAAAATTTATAATTATATTATGTAAATTATAATTGGAGAAAAAAATATAAAATTCATTGTAGTTATTTTTAAATACGATTACAGGAAAAATATTTTTATAAATATTAAAATGTAATTGTTTTAAAATGCAATAAAAGAAAATGTTTTAAAAAGAATTAATATCTAAATGTTTTTAAATAATATATAACTAAGAATTTTTTTTATAAATATGATTATGTAATTTTTTAAATACTATATAAGATAAACTTTTTTTATATAATATTATTATCTATTTTTTTTAATTAATATATAAGAAAACGATTTTATATAACAAATTTTATAAATAGTATTATATATTTAAATATTGTAATTTACTAAGAAAAAGAATTCTAAATATTTCAAAAATTGAAAGAATTATAAATTAACAATTGTAAAAGATTCGTTAATAATAAATTTATTGAGAAAATAAAATCCAAACACCCTAAATCTAATAATTCTAACACAATCCTAAATCTAACAATCAAAAACCAAACAATCTTAATTATAATAATCATAAATCAATCAACCTAAGAGTCCACAATCTAACAATCCTTGAACTAACAATTTATAAAACAATTTTAACATTAAAAAAAACACAAACAATTTAAACAAGCTAACAATCTAAACAAATAACTAACAAAGATAAAAAAACTTACATATTTTCGGATTTGGCAAAAGGTGGTTTGGCGAGAAAAGAAGAAATGAGATTTGAAGAAAAAATCTAGGGTTGAGAATGAAAAGAAAAAAATTTGGTGTGAGATTTTTAAAAGAAAATTTCTAACGGGTATATCCGTTAGAAATCCGTCAGAATTTGACTTTTGATTTTTCCAAATTTTTCGAAAAACATTATTTTCGAGCCTTTTTCAAAAATTCTCGCGGGCAAAATACTTAGACCCGTCGGAAATTTCCGACGGATCTAAATATTTTGCAAGCGATTTAATTAGCCAGTAAAACAATGACTTATCCACTGTCCGTCAGAAATTTCCGATGGATTTCTGATGGTTTTGGAGTTTAGGGTTTAAAAACCAATATTAATTGGTGTTATTACCTTTCTTTTAATATTTCAATCATGAGTGTATAGTTATCTTAGTAATTCTTATTATATATATCAATATATATCAAATTTTCCAAAATCTCAAACTATCTATAACACTTAAACATAAACATACTACAACTTATACTATAACTTAATTAAAATCAGAAAATAAGTTTAATACGTAAGAGTACTTCTAAATTGTTTATGATATCAAACAAAGATTAGTAGGAACCCAATATTTTGTTGTTTTAAATCCTAAACTCCAATTCCGTCGGAAATCCATCGGAAATTACGGAATTCTGACAGGTTTAAGAAAAATATGTTACATGACTGAAACGTGTTTCCTTTAAACAATTATATATATATTTTCTGACAGACTTCTAACATGTGTTGTATTCTGTCGGAAATCCGTTAGAAATATGTCGAAAATTTCGGACGAATATTTATTCGTCGGAAATTTCTGATGGATTTCTGACCGAGCTAAAATCCGTTAGAGTCCTGTCAGAATTTCGTCAGAAATTTACGACGGACGAACATCCGTCAGAATATACAATGTTTTCTTGTAGTGCTTACAAATAATTATCATGGCACTGCCATTGACACACATTAACTTTATTAAAACCTTCAATGTAACTACCAAACTTTATGATCAGGGACACTTCTGCGGAGGTAGGAGAAGGACCCAAGACTTAGACGAGATTGCGGACTCGCCGGTCGATATAAAAAACAAGGTTTTGATAGAATATTCGAGAAACTTAGGTCAAAGAGAGAAGAAAACTTTGCTGAAGAAGAAGAAAAAGATCGATAACTAGAAAACCTAGATTTATGTTTAATGCTCTTATACCATGTCATGAAACCTTGGAGTGTAAATGCTTTTCTTATTGATTACAATACAAAGGCGATTGCATTATATACAAAATTGTCTTTGACTACATTAGCTAACCTACTTTCTACACAAACGACGGTCAAATAGGCCCAAAATAAAGTTCAAAAAAAAAAAAAATTGTAGAACCTTCGTTGTAATCAAGAGGGGGCAGCTGACAAAACAAAAATATCAAGAGGGGGCGACGTTCAAGTTCAACGATTCAAATAATATAATTAGATATATCAAACAAAAGAACATAAAATATGGTGTAAAAACAGTTTAAGATACAAAAAATGATGATAAAATGTCAAAGTTGGCTTGTGTATTAAGGATGCTTCGCTTTTTCACCCCATTACTTTTATAATGTTCAAGTCACCCCTAATTCTGCTGATACATGGATATAAAGTTTGTGTGAACGTTGGTTCCATTCCATTGATTGTTATCGTTGCATATAAGACATTGTGAAGAAGCAGTGCCGTCCCATAGGTTTTAGTGGCCTAAAGCAATGTTGAAAATATGTGGCATTTTATATAAATACTAATGATGAAAAATAACATTAAAACAATATAAAAGTACTTAAAATCATTAATATATATTATGGTTTGTGAAGATTAAAAAGTCTGATTTCTTAGGTAACGATTTTTAGGTTTGTCAAGATTTGTTATATATTAAGTTTAATTTATATAAATGATAAAAATACTTAAAATCATTAATATCACTGTTTATGTTTCCATTAGTTCTCCAAAAATATGTTTAGAAAAATAATTAAAAAGGAAATAAAAGGTACAAACAAACACACATATATAAAAATTAAGAATAAACGGTTCTAAAAATAGAGATAAATGAAAAAAGAGGAAATCGAATAAGAAAATGTTGACCATAAATCAAACTGGTTAACCAACTAACCAAAGTAACATATTACTAAATGTGGCCTTTAAAAATATAATATATTTTGTGGCTTGAAGCTAATACTTTATTTGCCTTATAGCAGGGACGGACCTGTGAAGAAGTGTGCGAGAATTAAAAAAAAAAAAGTGTGCGAGAATGTATAAAGAAGAAAAAGTACGATGATTGGTTTAAAGCAGTTTCAACTTTCAAGTTTCAAGAGCACTTGGAACCTAAGGTTCAAAAGAAAAAAAAAAAAACACTTGGAAACTTCTCTCTATATTATCTTTCAAAAGTATATGTGTTATGAATTAATTTTGTGCCGATCCAGCAATATGGTCCCATCAACTTTTGACTCAGACTTGGCGTAATTAAATTGGTTAGTTGTACGGAAAATATATATTTTAAAAGGTAAAAAATTATAGTAATAATCTATAAATACAATAACACAAAATTGAATATCATAAGTGGTGCTTTCTAATAAAACCCAGTAAAGCCAAAGAAAACTTATATTCTTACTAGACCCGTGTATCTATTTAGGGCACTTGAATCCGCCAAAAACCTCAGAGAAACACTTGTTATGATTTTTAAACACATAACATACATTGTAACGTCTGCGCAATGTTTTTAACGTAGGAAGTAATACTTATTTAGGAGAATTAACCGACTCATGGGAAGATTCAAGAAACAAAAAAATAAATATGTAAATTTGAAGAAAAAAACGAGAGGATATAATTAGTTTCTTTCAGATGTGTATATATATGTGTGAAATATGAAGAAAAAATGAGAGAAGGAGAAAATGTCCCAATCATTAGTAAATGCATAGAAAAAGAAAAAAGTAAATACATTTTTGGGTGAAAACAAATACTCTCTCTGTTCCTAAAAAAAAGTATTTCTAAATTTTATTTTTGTTTCACAAAGATAGTTGTTTTAAGTTTCAATACATTTTTTCTTAATTAATGATGAAAAATTGTAAATTTTAAGAGAATTAATTGAATTTTTTGAATTACTATTGGTTTAAATTTATAAAAAATTGTTAATAACAAAAAATTATATATTTATAGTAAAGATTTAATATATTTTCTTAATATGTGTAAAAATTGCAAAATAATTTTCTTTTTAAAAACAGAGGGAGTAATAAAAAGAGACGAAGAAAACAATGTAATCACCACCTATCTCATGCATGCAGAGTTCTTTACTTTAGCCTCGGAATTTCTTTTTATTTTTACGTTATTTTTTTTTAATCCCTCGATGTGTGTATATATAATATATGTGTGAAATATGAAGAAAAAATGAGAGAAAGAGAAAATGTCCCAATCAAATAATAAGTAAATGCATTAAATGTCTCGATGTGTATATATAATTTCAAATTTTTTTGTACAAATTAAATATAAATTTTTTTGTCTCTTTCCAACTGTGTTGTGTATGCAATGCAGGTCAGGTTGCATTGGTACATCTGTACAAGTAGAACAAGAGCACTCCGTCTTAATTTGAAGAAAACCAAAAAAACAAGGGAATGCAGTAAATCTCTTTCTCTCTCCTGTTTCTTCTTTTCTCTTCCCTGATTTTTTTTGTTCGTCGTAGAAATTAGCATTTAGTACTCTCTCCGTTTCACAAAGAGTGTCATTTTAAAGTTTTGTTTTTGTTTCACAAAGAGTGTCACTTTATATTTTCAATGCAATTTTTAAAACAAAAATCCAGTTTTGACCTTGTAATATTGATGTATTAATTAGAAAGAGAAATGAGTTTAGTGTATTAATAAGGGGTAGAATAGGATTTTTATCAGTTTTCTTAATATGTGTGAAAAAGAGTAGAATGACACTCTTTGTGAAACAGAGGGAGTATTAGATTATATAACCATAATTGTTTTTTTGATAACCAAAACGATTAGGTAACTCATAGTTGAAATTGATGCTGTATTACACATTACAATTTTGCACCCAAAAAAAAAAATGATCGACATGACAACTAAATGTATGTGAAAAAATGCTATAAACACATAAAGGACTACTATTATCTTTGGTTTTGGTTTTGTTTTTAATAAATTTCACTTTTATCGTTTCTTCTCAAATTTCTTAGGGTAACTGAAATTACAATACTTGAATAAAAAATACTTCTTTATGTCTAAGTTAAGTTTATATTTAAATTAGCATTAACATTATTACTTATATATGAATATTTTTTTAAAAAAACTGAAGAACAACATCGAATGCAGAATTATATGGAAGAAATATTTTAAAATTATGATAGAATATAAAGAAATTAAATTTAGAAAGAAAAAAGATATGATGAGATGACGCAACAGTCTTTGGGACTTGATTTCTTCTCTCATCCCTGAACAAAAGAGCAGTCGAACCTGAATGGGAAGATTAAAAAAAAAACAAGTTAATGTGTATATATGTGAAAATGCCCCAATCATAAATAATTAAAAAGAGAAAATGCCCCAATCATAAATAAATGTATTAAAAAAAAGTATATGCATTTTTGGGTGGAATGAAAATAATTAAAAAGAAACGAATTGAAGACGAAGAAAACGTAGGAACCACTTGCGGTCCTCCACTTCATCACCACATATCTCATGCATGCATAGTCCCTTACGTTAGCCTAGGAAAATTTCTTGACAACAATTACAAGTATTCCAAATTTTGAATTAATTAAATATTATGTAAAAGCAAAAATTAGGTTTTGGATATTCTTATCCTGTACTTCTCTGATAGTCTGATCTAATAATTTTTTTTTAATAATTAACTCATTCAACGTATTTTTACTCGATCGATATTAAATGTAAATGATTTATTTTTAAAATTTAGTAAAGGTTAGACGAAGAATTTATTTGTTTAAGTTGATGTAATATCTTATTATATAAAGTTGGATGCGTCAAAGTTGCTAATTAACGTGATCGCGACACGTATCGAGTCAATCTCATTAGATTTCAACATGTGTCGTAGTTATTTAAAAAAAAAAATCTTTAAAAATGATATATACAAACTAAAAAAAAGAGAATAAAAAAAAAGGTAAATAAAATTTAAAAAGGATATACACAAAGTTTGATATACACAAAGTTGCTAATTAACAAACTAAGAAAGAAGGATATATACAAAAAGTATAAATCTAAAAACGAAAAAAAATATATTAAAAAGGATATATACAAACTAAGAAAAAGAAAATCCCAATAAAAAGATAAATAAGATTAATTAAGCTGAAAAACTAATCCTAAACGAAAAAGGAATATATTATTTACATCTATATAAACACCAAAACCTTTTAAAAAAATTTACCACGCACACAAAACACTATCACATCTTCTTGAACATCATCGATATTTTGGTATAGTTTCTCTTTTTTTTTTAATCTTATATTATAACAAGCTTATATAATAAGATTGTAGTACGTAACGTTTTTACATTAGATGCATGATTAACGTACGTAACGTTTTTACTGTAATCTTGGTATCCTCTTTTTTTAATTTGGTTACATCATAAATCTCATCAAAGAAACAATGAGCTCAAGTGTTCAAACTGATAACAATAATTATTTTATGCAGGATTAATTAAATAAGAAACGTCCATATCGTCGAACGGTAGTATGTCTACTCCGAAAGTGGGATGCAAGAAATTTGAAGAAAAATAACGAACTCATGGGATTGAATTTGCTCCTACTTGATAAAAAGGTAATCAATTTTTTTTTTAATTAAACAACAATCTTCATCTGTTTATTATTAAATTATTATCCTAATTATCTAACTATCCTAATTATCTAACTTTATTTTTTTTGTTTAAAAATAGGAAAATACTATTCAAAGCTATATACATCATTCTCTAATTGAAAAGTTTGGCGAAAACCTACACGAAGGAAATCTTATTCCAAATTATTTTAAACTTTAGACGTGACTATTAATTTGTTTTGTTTCTTTAGACGTGATAATACCAACGCACGGGTCCGCATCTATATTTTCGTGACAATTTTAATTTGTTTTGTTTATTTTGATTATAACCAATCTTTTGTTTCTTATATTTAGCGGAATTGAAATACTAGCAACAATCACTAGATGAAAAAAACAAAATACCAGCAACAATATGGGCAGAACAAGCAGAACAATATTCCTGGACAAGAAGAAGAACATTCCAGTTTAATAAAAACGTTGCATGGCGAGCAGAAGCAAGTGTATGATGCTGTAATCGACTCTTGACAATAAGAAAGGACAATTGTTTTTCCTAAACGGATCAGGTGGAACAGGGAAGACATACGTGTATAAAACAATCATCTCAATGTTAAGATCACATAGACGAATTGTACAACCAGTGGCTTCATCTGGAATTACAGCTACACTTTTACCTAACGGCAGAACTGCACATTCGCGTTTCAAGATTCCGATAGATCTTCATCAAGACAATATGTGTAACATCAGTCGTGGCACGATGCTTTCTGATTTACTTGAGGAAACAGATCTCATCATTTGGGATGAAGCACCTATGTGCCATCGATTTACATATGAAGCTCTTGATAAGAGTTTGCGAGATGTACTCTCAGTGTCAGATCCAGATGCATCAAACAAACCCTTTGGAGGGAAAACGGTGCTTCTTGGTGGTGATTTTAGACAAATTCTTCCAGTCATACCGCAAGGAAGTAGACAAGAAACTGTTATGGCAACAATAAATCGTTCATATTTATGAAACTACTCTAGATTTACTCTACATAAAAACATGAGGTTGCAGCAAGATAAAAAAGAATTTGCAAAAGGGCTAATAGGGATCGGTGATGGAACAACACCTAAGCTAGCAAAATATAGAACATCAGATGACGAAATTGGCATCGTAGAAATAGACAAAAGTTTGGTCTTGCAAAACACTAAAGAATCTGTTGAATGCATTGCGAATTCTACATATAAAGATTTCCATGCTTTTTTTAAGGACAAAGATTATCTGATTGAGCGAGCAATTCTGACTCCAAGAAATGAAACAGTGGACGAAGTGAATAACTACATGTTATCTTGCTTAAAAGGAGAGGAAAAATAGATGTGCCAATCACAAGCTAGATCTCAAAATAGATGTGCACATCTATTGACATTCGACTTACCTAATGGATGGATTTGAGATTGAGAGGACCAATTTGTGCAATCCACAAGGTTGGGAAGAAGAAGAAGAATACACACAAAAAATGGGTTTAAAAAGCTTTTGATATTGTTTTTTGATGAAATTGGAAGATTGAGGGAGACAACAAAGGAAAAAAATGGAAGACGCCAGCGAATTGGGAGAAGAAGATGACAAGCTTCACCGCTCCATGGGACGCACAGCGGCACACGCCGGCTATCTTTCACTGAGACACCGAGCGAAGATTCCAGACTCTTATTAAAGTATGTGGGCCTTTGGGCCTATCGAGACTTATTGATCAAAAGCAATCTTATATATTAATCTTATTAGATCATTTGAGCTTTCTTTGAAATTGTTGAAACAATTCCAATCGTATGGATCCAATTTATTATGAATTATTTAAATAGATAATTATATCTAAAATAAAAAACAATTTAATGTGGAGGGTTTGATTTAGATTTGGTGTTTAGTAAAATATATCAGATGAGAGGAATAAATGAGGGTCAACCGGTTCGATATTTAACCATCGAAAAGTGAAGAATACGGTTAAAAAATAAAATATTAAAACCAGTAATTGCATTCAATAAATTGATAGATATCTAAACTCCATTTATCTATTATATTGGACTATAATTAGAACAGTGTTCAGAGTCAACTAATATTGAGTGTTCAATAAAAAAATAACCACTAAATATTCATGAACCAATAATTGTTTATTATAAAGTATTAAATAAATTAATATATTTTCTTAAAATTCTACTACACTAATACACAGAATCATGTATTAAATAAATTTGAAAAACAAAACAAAAATAAAAAGAGTATAAATTTAATTTCTAAAAACAAATCAAAATTTACAACAACTACTTAAAACAAAAATTTTAATTACCAACCCGTGCAACGCACGGATCCATATCTAGTGTTATATATACTATAATCAGGCATATGAATGTAAATATTTTTATTAAACAAGTAACGTCAATATTTATGATAGTACCGTTGACTATAAGTTATAATCAAATGCGTCATTTATAAGAAAATTCATGGGTTTTTTTACACCACATTAAGTAAGTTTTTTGGCCAATTATATTATATTAATTTTAATTATCGTAAGGTTAAATTACTACAAATACAGTGTTTTTTTTTTAAAGGCATACAACAAATTAAACACATTGTTGTTTTTGTCCTTTTTTTTTTTCTTATTTTTAAGGGAACTCAACGTCCACTCAATCCTCACAACTTTCCTCTCTCTCTTTACTCGCTCTTTCTCTCTTTATTCGCTCTCTCTCGCTCTCTCTCTACTATCTCTCTCTCTTCTCTCTCCACGCCATGAACGGATTCGTAAACCGCATCGGCAGACAGATCCCCATAGGTTGTTGGGTGCGGTTGCCTCTCTACACGGTGGTGAATATTCCGACGACTTGAGCCAATACATAGGGATGGATGAGTACACCATATCTACAAAGCTTAGGAAGAAGGGTCCATATGCAACGGATGCTGCGAAGCTCGAGTCAGATGCTAGAGAGTTAGAACTCCGAGCTGAAGCATTAGTGTGGGCACTAAAACACACACTCAGATATTTGTAGAGTGATTGAATAGATCGGAAAAAGGATGGGTAAGAATCTCTTTATGAACCAAGAATATAAGACTTAGAATGAATAAATGGATTTGATTGATTAGAACAAGTATTCGGTTACAAGGTGAATGAGAATACGAGAGCTCGTAGTGAACACAAGTGCGAATTAGGTAAAAGTTGCCTATCTATGATGACTCCTGATTCTTATATACTTTCTCATGATTTCCAGCTGCTGCGCGAATAAAGGGGGCCGTTGCACGTACTCCAGATTCTTCGGGAGTTGCTGCTGTGCCAAGCTCCGGATATTGCGGGATTTCGCCTAATTCTGATGACTTAACATGTATCCTTATCCTTGTGCGATAGCTCGGCAGGAGGCTGGAGATACAAAGGTGGGCCATATTGTCATTGGGTCGTCATAGGTGGGCCTGGAATGATGCCTTGGTGGGCTTCACGGTGGGCCGGATTTAGGTGGTAAATCCAGCTCCAACAGTTTGCCCCCGACCCATTAAGTGAGATGGCGAAGTTGATGGGCGGAGAACAGGTTTCGGGATTGTTTAACCCTTTCTTGCTTCGGTGATAGCTCAAAAACTTTTTCGGACTCCGAAGACGTCCGAGCTGGGGAAGAAAACTTTTTCGGACTCCGAGAGCTCGCGGAGTAAAACTCGAATATTGTCAAAAAATTTCTTCTCTTTCTTCTTTTTTGATAAATATTTGCACTGTTTAAGATAAGCTGTTGAGATTTATGGAAACGGGTGGTTGTATTGAGTTGGATAATACCAAATCTCGAGATAAAAATAAATCTTTTGAGATTTATCTCTAAATGTACGGTTAGGATTGGGTGAAATCAAAAATCTTTTCTCGATTTTCGTTGGCAATGATGACGGCTGCATAAATACAACCTCCCACTTCTCCATAAACCGCACACGCTCCACTACTTCTCGAGGTAACTTATGTTTCCCTTCATTACTTTACTTTTCGGGTTTCTTTATCTCTCTCATCTCTTATTCGGAACAATGTCGAAAGGAGGAAAGATTAGAGAGGGATATTGGTTATCGATTCATAAATTTTTGCGTTTTGGTTTCGATTGCTCGTTCGAGTTTAGCGATTCTAGCTCTGGGGTAGCGAATAGTTTTTCTTTGTTTCTCACCCTTCGAAACCATGGTAAAATCAAAGATCGTGGATAGTGAAACCTCGACCGTCGAATCTTCGAAGCGGCGAGTTAAGCAGAGGTCGGGTCCTCACCAAAACTCGAAGCTTTCCGTCGAGGAGGCTGATAATCTCCGGTCCCTTTACGGGGTTGAGATTGAGGTTCCTCGAGGTCTCAAATCTGCAGAGAAGGTGAGGCCGGGCTATGGTTGTGCCTTTTGGCACTACTTTGACTTGTGTGGCCTCACTTTTCCGCTCCCGTCCTTTTTACTGGAGATCGCGGCAGAAATAAAGATAGCGCTGCCGCAGATGCATCCAAATCTCGCCAGGACTCTTGTCGGGTTGCGCGTTCTGACCAGGGAGCTCGCGCTCTCTTTTGGTCCTGAGGAGTTTCACCAGCTATGCATGGTGAAGGCGAATACTCATAGCAACGGTTCGTTTTATGTAGCTCCTCGTTCCAACATGAGGATCCTCAAGGACTTGCCCGCGAGGGATAACGGGTGGCAGGATAAAGTTTTCTTCTTCAAGCTCAACCGGGCGTCGATTGGTGACTTTGATTTCGGTCGGCTACCAGCGAAGTGGGCTGATGCAGTTGGTTAGATAGGCTTTATCGCGGATTTGGGTGTTTGCATGTGATTGTTGGTTTTTTTCTTTTGATGAATGTCTGACATGCGATTCTTTGTTTTGCAGAATCCCCCGGTAGAATCCATTTCAACGAGGCCTTGATAGCACGGACCAAGTGTCTTCGCGAAGGTCAGACTCGGTGGGAAACATTTTCTAGAGAGAGGATCTTGCGAGCTTACCAAATTTCGGCTTCTGTACAAGATCCGACTCCTGTCCCCCTTCGTCCAGATACATTTTCTTTTCTGCGGTTTTACTGTTACCGAGGTACGGTGGAAGACGATTTTGATTGTATTGTCTTACTTCTGCAGCGGAGAGACCTGAACTTGCCGATAGTAGTTCGTCTTCTGGTCCCGGTTTGGTGCGAAAGATGACAAGGAGACCACCACAGCGTTATCTCGAGAAGGCTGCAAGAAAGGCGAAGGTTGATGACCGCGAAGTGCTGTGGTCTGGTGATGTGGCGAGTGCCGTGTGCGAGATGATCCACGACACTGTCGTTCCTCATGCTGTAGGAGGATCAGTATATGTTGAGAGTCATCGGGATAATTCTCTGCCGCGGGGCAGTCCTCCGGCAGCTCGTACCGGGACCTCGGATAGCAACAGTGGAACCCAGCCGCAGCACAAAAGAGCGCGGGTCGAGAGGTCGAGGGGTGGCGCGTCGAAGCCGCGAGGTGAAAACCAAACTGGCTCGAGAGGGAGCAGGTCTTTCCATTGGACTTATGAGCATATACGAGACTCTCCAAGTATGGACGATCGGGAGGGTCTTGCCTATTTGTTAAGGCATTGCAAACCTGCGGGCTGCGCGCTCCCTGCTCTTGACGACATGGAGGGGCACGATCTGTACATGAATGCTTAGGAGAAGCGAAAGCTCGAAGTTGATTGTCAAATCACTCTCCAAGAGGCCGTTGCTAATATCGACTTGATCACGGAGCTGGCAGCTAGGGAGATGACGGTCGAGGTCGAACTCCCGAAATGGTCGGCGAAGGCTGACGAGTTCGAGAAGCGTCTCGAGGCTCTTACGGTTTCGGACTTTACTGTCTCGAAGCTTAATCTTCCACAGATTTCAGAAGACCCAGTCAGGATGGAGGTCGACCCGGTGACTCAGGTTCCGGCAGGTGTGAACCAATTTGGAAGTAATGGTGACAAGGACCTTAGCAGTTTGGTGGCGAACGAGACTCGTGGTGATGCAAGCACGGCGGCCCGAAGGAGGTGGTGTTGAGGAAGAGGGCGGACAAGGGCCAGAGGAGGCTAATCATGGTGGGGAGTAGTTGTCCTGCCAGCTCGCCTTTCCTTGTTTTGTTTTTCTTTTGTTTCGAGACAATGCCGGAGAGAGTTTTATTCCTTTTACGTTTTATGTTTGGACTTGTTTTTCTTTTGGGCGTTTAGCCGATGCAAGCTTGTTAGGACATGTTGTCTGGGAAGGCTTTTAAATCCTTTGTTCTTTTGGTTTAAATTGATCTGCGTTTCCTTAGGAATTTGATCGTGTTTCTCTTTTGATCGTTTTCGTTTGAGCGGACCGTAGCTCGCAAAATGTTCTTAGCAAAGCATTAAGTTTTCTTAGCGCCGTGATCGTTCTTTTTCGTTTGAGCACGCAGTACCTCGCAAAATTTACTTGTCGGATTAGTCCAGACTTTGTTTATGCTTTGTTTCTAGGTTTGGCAGAGTACGTATCGAAAATCTATCCTTTTGACTTGTATAGCTCCTGATTTGATCGTCGCGGCTTGTCAGTGTCCATTATGACCTCTAGCTGTTATTTTCCTTGATTACCGTAGTTCACCTGATTTCAAGACTTTTAACTTGGTTGTTACGGTTCGTAGTCCGCGGCTTTTGCAGGTGTCGGTTTGGAATGTTGTGTGAATGCTGGTGATTCGGCTTGATAGTTTTGTTTGAGTGCGAGCGATAGCTCGTCACGTGCCTGATTCTAGTTTGTTTAGGTGGTTGTGTTTCCAAGCAGTGTTAGATCGATAAGTGTTCAATTGGGACGCGGTTGAGATAAGCTTTCAATATTTTGTCTGGCCAGACGTTGTTTAGCGGGTTGTTTATAGTTCCCGAGTGCTCGTTGCTTCTAAGTTAGTCGCGTATCGATTGCGAGAGATCGCGAGACTTTTGATGGTCCGAGATAGTGCAGTGTAAAGATTTTATTTATAAAAGATGTTTACAATTGTTGTACACTGTGTGAACCGTGAAAGGTGTTTTGGAAGAATGGGGGCTGGACTCTAGGGATGAGCTGCCTACGTACCCCGCCAGGGGATCAAGCCTTAATGTAGTTCGATTGTTTTACTATTTAGTAATTGTAGCGTTTGAGATTCATGGAATTCCATGGACGCAGTTCGGCTTTTTTCTTCGCGTAGTCGAAGAGTTTATAGACGTCGAGGCGTGGTGAAGCAGATCACTTCCATCGGATGTGGTGAAGCAGATCACTTCCATCACCATTGAGCCTGGTGTCGAGGTCGAGGTCGAGGTCACCATTGCAGATTCTTAGATGCATGTTGTTTTTTAAATTTACAAAATGTCTTTGAATTCCAAACGACATCTCTCTTTTTTGCTATAAGGTTTCAGACTTGGTGTTTCCTTCCTAAATATATTATCGTTTGCAATTTTAATTTTGTTGAAACATCTGAATTTTTGCTAGTTGTTTTCTTTTTTTTGCTGAAGCATTCGGTACTTACATTATTTATTTTAACATTTAAATTGGTAAATCTTTGCTGGAGCAAGGGAAATGAAATAGTGTAATTCCACAGTAACAAAAGCGCTTTAAATCTATGTAAATGTTTTTTTTTTCTCAAGAGTTAAATACTGGATTATGTGATAGGAAACTAGATTAATAGCTAATTCACAGTGAACTTGGTTTATTTGCTGACAATACCATTAAGGGAACACAAACCAAGTGAGACTAAATCTCAAATAAATAGAAGAAATCTACTGTTCAAATCCTTTTGTATGAATTATTAGTAACATAACGCAGTCAATCTTTTGTATAGTAAATAATGCGTCTATGGGTGTTTATAGTTTGATCAATTCGTAGAACAATTCTTTATTGATCAACAAGAATAGTCAAGAAGAAACTTGGTTTCCTGCTTTGTTAACTTTTAAGTCGGGAGAAAACTATTGATTCAAAGAGTTATGAAATGAGGAATAGTGAAACAAAAGTATGGGCTTCAAATTGGCTCCTAGCTTTCCATCAATTCGGGATGTTTTGTCAATCACATTTTTTAAGACTTCGTCTCCAACTTTGAACTTTCGTTCTTTGATGTTGGAATTGTAGTAGGGAGCTACTGCTTGCTGATAATTCTAGATGCAGACCAGTTCTTGATCTCGTTTTTCTTCAATCAGGTCTAGTCGGTCTCGCAATAGTTCTTCGTTGAGTTCCATGTTATGGAACAAAGTTCTCTTCGAAGGGTTGGCACTTTGAGATCGGCATGGATGATTGCCTCCATGCTGTAATCTAATGAAAATGGTGTCTCATTGGTCGCTTTGTGAGATGTAGTTCGGCAAGCCCATAGGACTGCGTTTAGTTCGTCCGACCACATCTCTTTTCTTTCTTTGAGCCTCTTTTGATGTTGCTAATTACAGTTTTATTGATAGCATCTGCTTGGCCATTTTCTTGCGGATATCTTGGTGTGGAGTAGCTTATATGGACTTTCCATTTTTTGCAGAAGTTACGGAATGCTCTCGAGATGAACTGAGGTCCATTGTCCGTCACGATCTCGTAGGGGAGACCGTGTCGGCAGATGTTATCTTACCAGATAAAATCTCTAACATCTACCTCTGTGGTTTGTTGGTAAGCTCTTGCTTCCACCCACTTGGTGAAGTAATCGGTTAGGACTAGGACGTATTTCAATTGTTTTGGCCCGGATGAGGCCATTGGTCCTATGATGTCCATAGACTATCTCATGAACGGGTACGGGGCACATATAGATGATAGGGCCTCCGTGGGTTGATGGATTGTTGGTGCGTGCTTTTGACAGCTGTCACACTTCATGGCGTAGTTTTCACAATCCACGATCACCGTGGGCCAGAAGTAGCCGTGCTTTTTGATTCATATCGCGAGAGTTCGTCCAGCGGAGTGACTCCCGCAGATACCATTATGAACATTTGCCATTACGGCTAAAGCTTCCAATCCGTGAACACACTTGAAGTATGGTTCTGCTAGGTTTCATTTATATAAGTTATGTTCGGTTATACAATACCGCGAGCTTTTGGCTCTTAGTTTTCGGGCTTCCCATTTGTCGTGTGGTAGTGAGCCGTTTTGGAGGTAATCGAGTATTGGGATTCTCCACTCTGGTCTGGCGTGGATTTCTTCATCGAAGATGAAACATCTTTCTGTGGTGGCTGTTTCTTTTGCCACTGCGTCCTCCGCGGTTTGGTTCATCACCGATTGACTGAGTTCGGGTTCGCAGCTTTCGGGTTCCGGTGTATGGATTTCTTCTAAGCTAGTCCGAGTCTGAAATAGCTCGTTAGTGCTGGCTTCGGGATCCGGGGTGTTGATTTCCTCCGAGCTATTAGCTCGTTTGTGCTGGATGCGGGAACGCTTGTCATTACAGCGATCTCTACTGTCGTGGATGACTTGACGGCTATGCTTATGTTTGGTTTGTCGATTCTCTCGATGGGGGGGGGGGATGATTCTTTTTAACAAAGGTTCCGAGGTGGAGGCTAGAGATGCTAGGGCGTCGGCCGAAGTGTTCTCTCCACGGGGAATCCTCGTTAGCTCGAATTTATCGAGTTGTCATGTGAGCTCACGTACTATTTTTAGGTAAGCTTCCACTCGCCCGTGTTTTGTTTCGTACATGCCGTGGAATTGACTTGTTACGAGCTGCGAGCCGCTGAAGGCGCTTACTTCGCAAGCTCTGATCCCTATTGTGAGCCGTAGCCCAGCGATTGGGGCTTCGTACTCTGCTTTGTTGTTTGAAGCGTAGAAGCCCAAACGGAATGACTGCTCCAAAAGTTCTCTGGTAGGCGATGCTAGTCTGATTCCTACTCCGGATCCTTGTTTAGATGATGCCCCATCTACGTGGAGTGTCCATTTGTTGTTCGTTGTCGTGTTATCGAGAGCTTGCGGTGCTAGCTCGATGACAAAGTCTGCTAGGACTTGCGCCTTGGCGCAGGTCCTGGTACGATATTCTATATCGTATTCACTTAGCTCGATTGCCCATTTGGTTAGGCGTGCTGATTTACTCGGGCTATGGAGGACGGTGCGTAATGGCTGCGAGGTCATGACCACAATGGAGTGGGATTGGAAATAAGGTCTTAGCTTCCGGACTGACATGACGAGCGCCAATGCTAGTTTTTCCATTGCTGGATATCTGTTTTCTGCATCTATTAGTGTTTTGCTCGCGTAATAGATGGGCTTTTGTTCGCTTTGCTCTTCTCTTACTAGTACACCGCTGACTGCAGCAATTGATACCGCGAGATAGATGTATAACGGTTCTCCCTCTACTGGCTTGGCGAGTATGAGAGGTTCGCTTAGGTATGTTTTTAGCTGTTAGAATGCTTCTTCGCATTTCTCGTCCCATTGGAATTTTTTATTCGCTTTTAGGAGTTGGTAAAAGGGAAGGCGACGACTTAGTGCTGTAATTCGCCCGGTCAAGCGTTGGAATTCTCGAGTGGTCTTAGGCGACGACATCTCGAGGAAAATCGCAATCTGTTTCGGGTTGGCTTCGATACCTCGTTCAGTTACTAGGTAGCCGAGGAATTCTCCCGAAGCTATGCCGAAAGAACATTTAGCGGGGTTAAGTTTCATCCCGTATTTATTGAGAATTGCGAAGCATTCTCGTAGCTGGGCTACGTGGTCTTCCTCTTTCGAGGATTTGACGAGCATGTCATCAATGTATACTTCCACTGATTTGCCCATCTGGTCGGCGAACATTCTATTTACTAGTCGTTGGTAGGTGGCTCCGGCATTCTTTAGTCCGAAGGGCATGACTTTGTAACAGTACGTTACTCGGTCTGTTATGAATGATGTTTTTTCCTGGTCCTCCGGGTTCATGATGACTTTGTAACAGTATGGCATTGTATGGCGCTTGGCGATCTACTACCACGAATTTTTTGTTTTTTTTGGATTCCGCCGGCTTTCACTAGGAGGCGGATGGAACCATGTAAGAAAATTGCTTCACCGGCGAAGCCGGTTAATGGGGTTATGTTTTTCACTAGGGCGGATTCCGGAAAACTCATTTTCTTGAAGGCGCTGTATAACAACAGGTCTACCGAGCTCCCGGTGTCTATCAGTATTCTTGACAGTTCTAATCCGTCTACATCGAGTCGGATAATGGGAGCGTCGTCATGGGGTTTGTCTAGGTCCTATGTTTCGCTTTCGAGAAATGTTATCTCGTGGTCTAGACCTTCTAGGGATCTTTTTACTTTGAATGTGTTTTCGACCTTTCGTTGAAAGGTTTTAATCGAGTTTATCGAGTTGCGGTAGCATAACGAGCCGCCCGAGATGAAGTTAATCTGTTTGGGGATGGATGGTTCTTCTCCCCCTCCCCCCCCCGGCAATGGCGTAGCCCTTGCAGGCGTTGGCACAAAGATTTGCGAGGTGCGGTTGGAGGGGTGAATACTGATTCTGTCGAACCTCCAACGAGTTTTGAACCGTTGAAGATTGATTCGAGTCATAGTTTGGCTGCGGGAGGAGGAGAGTTTTCCTTTTCCCTAGCTCGTTCTTTTCTCTTTTGAGAAGGTTTGTCGTTTCGAGTCTTTTTTGGTTTGGGAGTTTATGGAGGCGATTCCTCTTCACTTACTTCCTGTTCGGGGTTTGTCTCATCCTAGTATGTTTTGGGAGAGGTCCCGAACGACATTCCTCTGTGGAATGTCCGTTTCAGTTGTGATGCTTGCAGAATTTGCTTGCATCGTACTTTGAGCGTTTGTCCGACTTGAGTTTGTTTATTACGAGCGTTTGCTGGCTCTTGACGGAGTGTTCTCGGGTACCTGTTTTCTTTTACGGGTTCGAATAAGCTTTTTCTTCCTCGGATTGGGCGAATAGAACCGGTTGGTGTAGCGCATCATTCAACGTCGAGGTTATACGTCGTACTTTGAGTTCTTGTAAGAAGTCAGATGTGAACCATTGCGACCTCTTCATTGAGATTAGCGACTTTGGATTTGCATTCTTTGTACCGTGTTATGTAACTTTGCAATGGTTCGTTTTCTTGTTGCTTGATCTTCCACAGATCGCCTATTGTTATTCGGGCTTGGATAAATACCGAGTATTGTTTTAAAAAGATGGTTACGAGTTGATCGAAGTTATCGATCGAGCCGCTTTCTAGGCCTCCGAACCAATATAGTGCTGGGCCGACAAGGGCTCGAGTTCATCTTAGTGGAGGTGAACTCGGGCTATCATGGCTTGGAACGATCTGATGTGTGCCTTTGGTTCTGTTGTTCCAGCGTATTCCGAGAATTTGATTTTCCCAGCATCTCAGAGTTTAGCGTTTTCTATTCGATTGGTGAAGGGCGTTTGACGTGTTTCCTCGATCACGCGATCAATGTTGGGTGCTGAGCTCGTGGTAACGTGCATAGTATGTTTCATTTGTCTGAGTTCAGCGTCATGCCAATCAACATATCATTGGAAATGAACGGGATCTATTCCATTCTGAGGGTCGGGTTGACAGATCAGTGGACTGTTGCCTGGTCATTCGAGTATCGATGATATCGTTTACTCGAGCAGTGGCATGGTGGTACGTTCGGCGGGTGGTAATTGGGCTGAGCGGCTTGCGGTTGCCGTCGGAGTATGCTCCTAGGCATGCGAGATAAAGGCGAAAGAGGATGCGCTGATCCCTCTTGGGGATCTGCGAGGTGGTGGAGGCGGTAGTTCGCTAGCGTGGGCGTCTACCGTTCCTCGTGGGCTTGAATTGTTAAGATTCACGATGTGTGGTTGCGGTCCCTTGGAGCTCAAAGGAGCGTTGTACTGCCTTGCTGGCTCTGGGGTTATGAACGCTTGAGAAAAGTCAAAGTGTGTTCTGGGTAACGGGCTTTGCTTGGGGTCGATCTGCTGCTCGCGTTGAGGATCGTGTGTGGTTTCTCGAACAATAGATCGCGAAACTTCTGCCTGATATTCGTTCAGGGCGTTAGTCTGCTGATTCAATCGGGTTTCGAGCAGTCGTTGGCTTTGGGCCATCTGTCGCAGAATTATCATGACTTATGTGTCATTTGATTCGATGCCGGATGGGGCTGGTCAAGTCGGATCTTCGAATCGGGGAGGATGCTCTCTGTTTCGGATCCAGACGTAGGAATTTCCCCATCCGGTGGGATTCGGGTGTTGGTTCAGGGTAGGCGTTCTTGAACCAACTGCGGGAGTTTAAATAAACGAGTTCGTGGTTATCGTTTCGGTCTGAGATGTGTTTACATTCGAACAGGGAGCTGCGGCATCAAGGTTACTTCTGAGAGCACGCAGAGGGGGAGGTGGGATTAGATCTGCGGACTCGATTGTTTGACCCTCACCCTCGACTGTTTCTCGTCGGTTTGTCCTTCTAGTCGCAGTAGTGTTCAGGTTCGAGGGGTTTATCCCTGAACCGGCTGCGGGAGCTGGACGGACTAGATCAATGATCACTTGTTCGGCTCGCGACGTTGTAGTCGTCGAGCCGAGATTTGCGTTTTGGCTTGGGGGATTGTTTCCCTCGTTGGTGACCATGATTTGCGTGGTCGATCTGTTGGATTCAGTGGTTCTTGGATCCATTATCGGTCTAACGAGCCTTAGATCTGGCTTAGTGTGTTAGAGATTGCTTTTATCTTTCTCCATAGACGGCGCCAAAATATGGGCAGTAAAACCCACACTCAAATATTTGTAGAGTGATTGGATAGATAGGAGAACAGATGGGTAAGAATCTCATTATGAACCAAGCATATAAGACTTAAAATGAATAAATGGATTTGATTGATAAGAACAAGTATTTGGTTACAAGGTGAATGAGAATACGAGAACTCGTAGTGAATACAAGTGCGAATTAGGTAAAAATTGTCTATCTATGACGTCTCCTGCTTCTTATATACTTTCTCATGATTTCCAGCTGCTGCGCGAATAACGGGGGCCGTTGCACGTGCTCCGGATCATTCGTGAGTTGCTGCTGTGCCAAGCTCCGGATATTGCGGGATTTCACATAATTCTGATGACTTAGCCTCTATCCTTATCCTTGTGCGGGCAGGAGGCTGGAGATACAAAGGTTAGCCATATTGTCAATAGGTCGTCATAGGTGGGCCTATAATGATGCTTTGGTGGGATTTGATATGCTCAAATTTGCCCTGAGTTACTTTCTCAAATTAAGAGATCACTGTAGTACTTAAGGGTCGAATTCCACAGAGAATCGATGTAACTAGACAAATTCTAATTCAGATTTAAGCTAAGAGTAAAATAGGAAAGCAGTAAAAAGCAATGAAATAAAGAAGGCAAGTTCGAATTCTGGTTCTTAAAATCAGGGAGACAAAGCGTTAGGCAGTGAGGTATCTCAGGAAAATTCAAGATCGCAGATTAGATTACTATCAGGATTAATTGTTCTAGAACTCGAAACACAAAGCACAAACAAATCAGCTTTCGCTGCAGATGTTATCAATGCCTAAACCTAGAAAGCCAACTTTCGTTGCGAATTCAAAGATAGAAACATGCATTAATTTCAGGTTCGATATTGTTCACAAAGACCTAAACCAGCTGTCGCTGCGAACAGATTCAATGCTCATCTAATGATTCAATCGCTAAGTGAATAACAATACTTTCGCATCTGCTAAACAACCTAGGGTTTCGAAATCTAGGTGATCAATCCTAAATTTCAGAGTTAAAGCAATCAAAGATGAAGAACAAGCAAATAATCCCAACAGAAAATCAATTCTAACAACCTATCATCAATCCCTTGAAAACCCCACAACCTAACTATGAAACTACTCAGACATGGATGCAGCAAACATCATAGAATAAGTAATTTGAATAAAAAGAATAGAAGAAAAGATACAAGGGTTCCAAATCTCTCAAGAACAGAGTGCAGATTTTTCTCCCTAAAAGCTCTCAAAACCTAAACTCTCTCTTTGTCTCTCTAAAATAATAAGTGATGCCTCTTAAACAATGGCATAAAACATCTATTTATAGGCCTAGGTACGAATCTTCAATTCCCTTTTAGATTAGGAAAAGTCTTGGAATTTCCTTTTTCTTCAAAAACTCTAGAATCTTCACGACTTTGATTTTCGGGAAAGTCGGTGTCGATCGACACCAATGTGTGTCGATCGACACCCATCGTGCATCTTCAATCCGACTTCAACACTTCGTGACTTCATTCCATTATGTTCCAAAATGTATCCAAATTTTCAGTTTAGCTCCAATTGTACCTGAACCTGCATAGACTCTATATAGACTCGAAAATGATACTAAGACTCAATAAAAACACTTATATCATGGTCCTAAAATGGGTAAAAACCATGATATATCAACTCCCCCAGACTTAGCCTTTGCTTGCCCTCAAGCAAAACAGAAACTAAGTATAGAGTCGAGGTTTGAAAAACCGAAAGATCCATCTAACCTTTAGAACGCCACATTTGTTAACACTCTTGAATCCACATGCTATAGAGCCAATCTTAGGTAATTTTCAGTGTACTTACCACAAGCTTATCAATCTCCCAGTTCAAATCCAGATCCTTTCCTTGGTAAAATTTCGAACTCTAACAGTGGTATTTCTACATAACTTTTCTGATTCTTTCCCTTACTTAGCGCCTGAACAAGATATACTTTCTACAGCTCTCCTATTTTCTCTTCCCTTAGTCAACTTCTGCCCATTTTCAGGGTGTTCTACAGATCTTTTCATTGACTTTTCCGTAAGTCTCGGAATAGTGCTGCTATTACTTGTGTTCCTTGTGAGGAGACAGGTTCATGAACTCTCACTAATATTGTTCCTTGTGAGGAGACATGGTCATGAGGATCTTTGCACTATTCCTTGATCAGACTTCTTATTTCTTTTCTTTTCTCAAGGGAAGATCAAGGAGAGACTGCAGATTTCTAATCTCATCAAGCTAAAAGAGGAATTAAGTTCTGCGCATACCTAGTTCTTATAAGGGGATCTGAACTCTATCTGTTAGATTGATCCACTTGCAGCTTTCTACCTAGTAAAACCCGCAATCAATTGCTATGGGTTTGGTCCTTCAAGTGTTAATCTTCTGTGTTTAGTTCTTCTGAAAACTGAAAATTTTACTGATTTTGACTCAATAAAACACTTTGACTTACTCTTTAAAAACCAAAATAAAAGCAAAATACATTAGTATTTTCCTCCCCCAGACTTGAACAACACTGTCCCCAGTGTTATGAAGCCTGAAGTTAGAAGAATAAATGAAAAGGAACCATGAAACGAGCAAGGAGAAAGCACTTACCTGTGTTCGCGTCGGGTGTCGATCGACACAGAAGTGGTGTCGATCGACACTGTGTCTGCAGTCGAATTCTGATTTCCCAAAATCGTAATTGGGGCCTGTCAAAGTGTAAATCCGAGTTCTCCAAAGCTTGCACTGTCAGAGTACTCACATAACACGATTAAAAGCACCAATATATAGTCCAATCTCATAACTCAACCAAGGTTCTAAATCAAACTGAAAACTGACTCAAAAAATGAAAGAAAAAAATGACTCAAAAACTAACTTACCAGTGGGTTGCCTCCCACTAAGCGCTTTTTTACAGTCATTAGCTTGACTTTGGCAGGTGATCAGGCGATGGGTGGATCAGAGGGCGGCATCGAATGCTTCCCAGAAGAATGTCTCCTCATCCATGGTGGTGTATAGGCATTAGGTGCATGAGAGCGACCAAGGAAGTGAGGAACAACAGCAGGGTGGGACTTGAATTTGGGTGGGACACTTCGTTTTCCTGCACAATCATCAAAAGAAATACCAAGCCCTCTTTGCTTTCTTCGAGATTTCGGAGCTGTAGGATGTGGAGTTGTCTGTTTGATAACAGGTGATGGATTTGCAGTATTGGAAACAGCTTCTGGATTGATCTTCGTAGGGTGTCGATCGACACTAGTAGTGGTGTCGATCGACACCAACTCTGCATCTCGAATTTCTGCACCTTTTCTGCAACTTAGCTCTGCAATCCTTGCCTCCATGACGAAAACGTCTTCCTCCATCAACTTGTTATTTATCAGAACCTCATCTCTGCTCATAGTTTTGAAGAGATGATCATCAACTATGTTTCCACCCCAATCTTCAAGTTCCACAACTTTCTCATAATTTCCATCCAATGCCTCGTGAACAACCAGCTCGTTCGCTTACCCTTTAGAATCCAACTCCTCTCCAGAGATCACATCAGCGCAAGAGATGTGTTTGGATGTTCCAGTAGTTGGGATAGCTTTGTAGAAGACTCATTTGTCAACATTACAGAAGGATATTCTCTTATTGGGCATGTCTACAACTGCTCCCACCGTGGCCATGAATGGCCTTCCAAGGATGAATGGCATGACATAATTATTGCTCACTTCCACCACCTGAAAATCAGTAGGAACTAGACAATTCCCTACTTTGACAAGCAAGTCTGGAATTGTACCATATGAGACTATGGTGGAAGAATTTGCGAATGCAAGAGTCATGTTTGAAGGGTGAATATCAGCAATGCCTAAACTTTCTGCAATGTCCCTTGACATGAGGTTCACACTAGCACCAGAATCACAAAGAGATTTTTCAAACTCAACTCCACCAATGGAGCATGGAACAACAAACATCCCTGGATCTTCAACCTTAAGCAGCTGCTTCATTGGTGGTGGTGTATCTCTTGCCTTGTGAAAAAGTTCTTCCATCTCTTCAAAATTTTCTCTGCTATTCTGAAAAAAAGCACACAAAGGATACCTCTCATAAGCTTCATCAAATGAGATCTCCTTAGGGATCTTTTCCACCCTCTTGTTGAAAGCAGCTAGCTTCTCTGCATTAATGGGCGGCCTTAGATGTTTGGGTAGCAAAGGATATGGAACCTCAGGCTTGTATACCCTTTCCTCTGCAACTTGTGAAGCTTCACGTGATGTCTGGGAGTGGTGTCGATCGACACCCAGCTGGTGTCGATCGACACTGACATTTCGTGTCGAGGATGTTGTGTCGATTGAGCTCGATTTCGGTCCGTCAGAACTCAATTTCTCGAGTTTTTCTACTGGTGTCGACCGACACTCAGTAGTGGTGTCGATCGACACCAGCTCTGCAACTTCAGCATCGTGTTTTTCATCTAGCTCTTCGATCTCTTCAACACTCAAACCCTTTTACAGCTCTGTTTGAAAGCTTCTTCCACTCTGAATTGTGATGGCATTGACATGGTGTCTGGGATTTGTATCAGTTTTTCCAGGAAGAAATCCCTCTTGTCTCCTCACAGATTCTGCAGTTTGTGCCACTTGAGTATCCAATTTCTTGACATGGTTGTTCAGAGATTCGAATTTCCCATTCAAGTCTTGGTACATGGCATCCATCTTTCCAGTCACATCTTGATATAATGTGTCAATCTTTCCATTAAAGCTCACTGTCATCTTCTGTTGTCCCTCTAAAAGTAGTTCCATCATTGCTTTCATACCATTATCTGCAGAAGATTGAGTTGGTGGGTTTTGATAGGAGGAAGATCCATAGTTTCTGGTGTAGTTGGTGCTCTGGAAAGGCTTCTGAAACTCGGTCTTCTGAAACTGGGATCTTGGAGAGTAGCCTCCTGAATTCTGGATTCCAGAGAAAGAGCTTCTTTGGTTGTTTCCATTGAAGAATTTGTTTCCCTGAAAACCACTTCCATTGATGTAATTGCAGTCTTCCTCTTGAGCTTCTGCAGTTGGTTCGAAATGCTCCACCTCTGCAGCAAATTGGACTTGTTTCTTTCCCACTATAAGGTTGTGTATAGACCCTAGCATGGCTTTCATCTCTGCGATTTGTCCTCCATCATTAGCACCAGCTGATGCTTTCCTTTGAAGATCTGCATTCTTGGTACTATTGCTAGATACCAAGTTCTCAATCAGCTTCACTGCATCTGCTGGTGATCTAGTATTGAAGTTCCCATTGCTTGCAGCATCAAGCGTCTGCTGGTTAGCTCTGCTTCCTTTTTGCTCTTGGTGTGGCGTTTAGGCATACACCTGAAACAAAAGAAAGTAAATTAGTTAGTAAAAAAAAAGTTGGCTAAAACTTAGACAAAAATTCTAAACAATAAATCTGTCTAGATAGCAATCAATTCCCCGGCAACGGCGCCAAAATTTGATATGCTCAAATTTGCCCTGAGCTACACTCTCAAATTAAGAGATCACTGTAGTACTTAGGGGTCGAATTCCACAGAGAATCGATGTAACTAGACAAATTCTAATTCAGATTTAAGCTAAGAGTAAAATAGGAAAGCAGTAAAAAGCAATGAAATAAAGAAGGCAAGTTCGAATTCTGGTTCTTAAAATCAGGGAGACAAAGCGCTAGGCAGTGAGGTATCTCAGGAAGACTAAGGTTGAAGGTTTGATTACTATCAGGATTAATTGTTCTAGAACTCGAAACACGGAAAACAAACAAACCAGCTTTCGCTGCAGATGTTATCAATGTCTAAACCTAGAAAACCAACTTTCGCTGCGAGTTCAAAGATAGAAACATGCATTAATTTCAGGTTCGATATTGTTCACAAAGACCTAAACCAACTGTCGTTGCGAATAGATTCAATGCTCATCTAAAGATCTGATCGCTAGGTGATTAACAACACTTTCGCATATGTTTAATTACCTAGGGTTTCGAAATCTAGGTGATCAATCCTAAATTTCAGAGTTAAAACAATCTAAGATGAAGAACAAGCAAATAATCCCAATAGAAAACCAATTCTAACAACTTATCATCAATCCGTTGAAAACCCCACAACCTAACTATGAAACTACTCAGACATGGATGCAGCAAACATCATAGAATAAGTAATTTGCATAAAAAGAATAGAAGAAAAGATACAAGGGTTCCAAATCTCTCAAGAACAGATTTTTCTCCCTAAAAGCTCTCAAAACCTAAACTCTCTCTTTGTCTCTCTAAAATAATAATTGATGAATGCCTAAACAATGGCATAAAACCTCTATTTATAGGCCTAGGTACGAATCTTCAATTCCCTTTTAGATTAGGAAAAGTCTTGGAATTTCCTTTTTCTTCAAAAACTCTAGAATCTTCACGACTTTGATTTCGGGAAAGTCGGTGTCGATCGACACCAATGTGTGTCGATCGACACCAATGTGTGTCGATCGACACCCCATCGTGCATCTTCAATCCGACTTCAACACTTCGTGACTTCATTCCATTATGCTCCAAAATGTATCCAAATTTCCAGTTTAGCTCCAATTGTACATGAACCTGCATAGACTCTATATAGACTCGAAAATGATACTAAGACTCAATAAAAACACTTATATCATGGTCCTAAAATGGGTAAAAACCATGATATATAAGGCTTCGCGGTGGGCCGGATTTAGGTGGTAAATCCAGCTCCAGCAATTAGGTCAAACGGAGCAAAACAGATTGGATATTAGAGACATCGATGGGGCGAGGCAGATATGTGAAGAGAAGAAAGAGGTTCTCAAGTTAAGCGGTGAGAAGAAGCAAGAAGCAACGAAGATTATTAGGGACATTAAAGCTACAGTGGAAACATCCAAGGAGATTGTCAAGACGATGGTAAACAAGAAGAAATGAAGAGGATGAGCAAGATCTTGGTATTTTAATTATATTTATGGTTTTTTTTTTGTTATGTTCTAGTTGGTATATTAAATAAGATATTATGCTTTTTAAGTTTGTTTATCTATGAATTATATTTATGCTTTAAATTTACGTTCAATTGTTTTTACTAACAAATCGTGACCATATAATATATATCTTCAAAAACTAAAAGATAGGCATCTAGCTCAACAAATATGCTTTGATTAATGTCAGATTATTATATATAAAGGCCAAAGACTATTATTATTCACCGATCCAACCCATAGAGTTTCGTCTCCCTCCTCCACATCACTTTATGAATATCAATTTATTTCCATTTGTACGTACCCTCAAATACCTCAAATATTATTAAGCCACTAACTTTGTCCGCTTTGATGGGCTTCACGGTAGGCCGGATTTAGGTGGTAAATCCAGCTCTAACAATGAGGTCAAACGGAGCAAAACAGATTGGATATTGAAGACATCGATGAGGCGAAGCAGATAGGTGAGGAGAAGAAAGAGATTCTCAAGTTAAGCGGTGAGAAGGAGCAAGAAGTAACGAAGATTATTGAGGACATTAAAGCTATGGTGGAAAGAGCAAAGGAGATTGCCAAGATAGTGGCAAACATGAAGAAATGAGGAGGAGGAGCAAGATCTTGGTATTTTAATTATATTTATGTTTTTTTTTTGTTATGCTCTACTTGGTTTATTAAACAAGACATTATGCTTTTTTAAGTTTATTTAAATATGAATTATATTTATGCTTTGAATTTACGTTCAATTATTTTTACTAACAATTATGGATACTAACAAATCGCGACCATATAATATCTATCTTCGAAAACTAAAAGCTAGCATCTAGCTCAACAAATATGCATTGATTAATGTCAGATTATTATATATAAATGGCAAAGACTATTATTATTCACCGATTCAATCCATAGAGTTCCGTCTCCCTCCTCCACATCACTTTATGGATATCAATTTATTTCTATTTGTACGTACCCTCGAAAACCTCTAATATTATTAAGCCATTAACTTTGTCTGCTTTGGTGGGCTTCACGGTGGACCGGATTTAGGTGGTAAATTCAGCTCCAACAAATAGGTCAAACGGAGCAAAACAGATTGGATATTGAAGATATCCATGGGGCGATGCAGATAGGTGAGTAAAGAAAGAGGGTCTCAAGTTAAGCGGTGAGAAAAAGAAAAAAACAACAAAGATTATTGATCACATTAAAGTTAAGCTGGAAAGAGGCAAGTAGATTGTCAAGATGGTGACAAACATGAAGTAATGAGGAGGAGGAGCAAGATCTTGGTATTTTAATTATATTTATGTTTTTTTTTTGTTATGTTCTAATTGGTCTATTAAACAAGACATTATGCTTTTTTAAGTTTGTTTAGCTATGAATTATATTTATGTTTAGAATTTACGTTCAATTATTTTTACTAACAAATCGCGACCATATAATATCTATCTTCAAAAACTAAAAGAGAGCATCTAGCTCAACAAATATGCATCGATTCATGTCAGATTATTATATATAAATGCTAAAGATTATTATTATTCACCGATCCAACCCATAGAGTTCCGTCTCCCTCCTCCACATCACTTTATCGATATCAATTTATTTCCATTTGTACGTACCCTCGAGGACCCCTAATATTATTAAGCCATTAACTTTGTCAGCATTGGTGAGTTTCACCGTGGGCCGGATTTAGGTGGTAAATCCAGCTCCAACAATTAGATTAAATGGAGCAAAACAGATTGGATATTGGAGACATCGATGGGGCGAGGCAGATAGGTGAGGAGAAGAAAGAGGTTCTCAAGTTTAGCGGTGAGAAGAAGCAAAAAGCAACAAAGATTATTGAGGACATTAAAGCTACGGTGGAAAGAGCCAAAGAGATTGCTAAGATGGTGGCAAACATGAAGAAAAGAGGATGAGGAGCAAGATCTTGATATTTTAATTATATTTATGGTTTTTTTTTGGTTCTGTTCTAGTTGGTATATTAAACAAGACATTATGCTTTTTTAAGTTTATTTATCTATGAATTATATTTATGCTTTGAATTTACGTTCAATTGTTTTTACTAACAAATCGCGACCATATAATATCTATCTTCAAAAACTAAAAGCTATCATCTAGGTCAACAAATATGCATTGGTTAATGGCATATTATTATATATAAATGCAAAATAATATTATTATTCACCGATCCAATCCATAGAGTTCCGTCTCCCTCCCCAACATCACTTTATGGATATCAATTTATTTTCATTTGTACGTACCCTCGAAAACCTTAAATATTATTAAGCCACTAACTTTGTAAGCTTTGGTGGGCTTCACGGTGGGCCGGATTTAGGTGGTAAATCCAGCTCCAACAATTAGGTTAAATGGAGGAAAGCAAAATTGATATTGGAGACATCGATGGGGCGAGGCAGATAGGTGAGGAGAAGAAAGAGGTTCTCAAGTTAAGCGGTGAAAAGAAGCAAGAAACAACGAATATTATTGAGGACATTAAAGCTACGGTGGAAAGAGCGAAGGAGATTGCCAAGATGGTGGCAAACATGAAGAAATGAGGAGGAGGAGCAAGATCTTGGTATTTTAATTATATTTATGTTTTTTTTTATATGTTCTAGTTAGTCCATAAAACAAGACATTATGTTTTTTTAAGTTTGTTTATCTATGAATTATATTTATGCTTTGAATTTACGTTCAATTGTTTTTACTAACAAATCACGACCATATAATATCTATCTTCAAAACCTAAAAACTAGCATCTAGCTCAACAAATATGCATTAATTAATGTCAGATTATTATATATAATTGGCGAAGACTATTATTATTCAACGATCTAACCCACAGAGTTCCGTCTCCCTCCTCCACATCACTTTATGAATATCAATTTATTTACATTTGTACGTACCCTCGAGGACCTCTGATATTATTAAGCCACTAACTTTGTCAGCTTTGGTGGGCTTCACGGTGCGCTGAATTTAGATAGTAAATCCAGCTCCAACAATTAGGTCAAACGGAGCAAAACAGATTGGATATTGGAGACATTGATGGGGCGAGGCAGATATGTGAGGAGAAGAAACTTAAGTGGTGAGAAGAAACAAGAAGCAACGAAGATTACTTAGGACATTAAAGCTACGACGGAAAGAGCCAAAGAGCTTGCCAAGATGGTGGCAAACATGAAGAAATGAGGAGGAGGGGCAAGATCAGGATATTTTAATTATATTTATGTTTTTCTTTGTTATGTTCTAGTTAGTCTATTAAACAAGACATTATGCTATTTTAAGTTTATTTATCTATGAATTATATTTATGCTTTGAATTTACGTTCAATTGTTTTTACTAACATATCGCGACCATATAATATCTATCTTCAAAAACTAAAAGCTAGCATCTAGCTCAACAAATATACATTGATTAATGTTAGATTATTATATATTAATACCAAATACTATTATTATTCACCGATCCAACCCATAGAGTTCTGTCTCCCTCTTCCACATCACTTTATGGATATCAATTTATTTTTATTTGTACGTACCCTCGAAGACCTCTTATATTATTAAGCCACTAGCTTTGTCAGCTTTGGTGGGCTTCACGGTGGGCCGAATTTATGTGGTAAATACTACTCCAACAATTAGGTCAAACGGAGCAAAACAGATTGGATATTGGATACATCGATGGGGCGAGGCAGATAGATGAGGAGAAGAAAGAGGTTCTCAAGTTAAGCGGTGAGAAGAAGCAAGAAGCAACGAAGATTATTGAGGACATTAAAGCTACGGTGGAAAGAGTTAAGGAGATTGGCAAAATGGTGGCAAACATGAAGAAATGAGGAGGAGGAGCAAGATCATGGTATTTTAATTATATTTATATATATTTTTTTTGGTTAAGTTCTAATTGGTCTATTAAACAAGACATTATGCTTTTTTAAGTTTGTTTATCTATGAATTATATTTATGCTTTGAATTTATGTTCAATTGTTTTTACTAACAAATCGTGACCATATAATATCTATCTTCAAAAACTAAAAGCTAGCATCTAGCTCAACAAATATGCATTGATTAATGTCAGATTATTATTTATAAATGCCAAAGACTATTATTATTCACCGATTCAATCCATAGAGTTCCGTCTCCCTCCTCCACATCACTTTATGGATGTCAATTTATTTCCATTTGTACGTACCCTCGAAAATTTCTAATATTATTAAACCACTAACTTTGTCTGCTTTGGTTGGCTTCACGGTGGACCGGATTTATGTGGTAAATCCAGCTCCAACAATTAGGTCAAACGGAGCAAAAATAATTGGATATTGGAGACATCGATGGGGCGAGACAGATAGGTGAGTAGAAGAAAGAGGTTCTCAAGTTAAGCGGTGAGAAGAAGCAAGAATCAACGAAGATTATTGAGGACATTAAAGCTACGGTGGAAAGAGTCAAGGAGATTGCCAAAATGGTGGCAAACATGAAGAAATGAGGAGGAGGAGCAAGATCATGGTATTTTAAGTATATTTATGTTTTTTTTTTGTTATGTTCTAATTGGTCTATTAAACATGACATTATGCTTTTTTAAGTTTGTTTATCTATGAATTATATTTATGTTTAGAATTTACATTCAATTATTTTTACTTACAAATCGCGATTATATAATATCTATCTTCAAAAACTAAAAGATAGGCATCTAGCACAACAAATATGCATTGATTAATGTAAAATTATTATATATAAATGCCAAAGATTATTATTATTCACCGATCCAACCCATAGAGTTCTGTCTCCCTCCTCCACATCACTTTATGAATATCAATTTATTTCCATTTGTACGTACCCTCGAAGACCTCTAATATTATTAAACCACTAACTTTGTCAGCTTTGATGGGCTTCACGGTAGGCCGGATTTAGGTGGTAAATTCGAGCTCCAACAATTAGTTCAAACGAAGCAAAACAGATTGGATATTCGAGACATCGATGGGGCGAGGCATATAGGTGAGGATAAGAAAGAGGTTCTCAAGTTAAGCGGTGAGAAGAAACAAGAAGCAACGAAGATTATTGAGAACATTAAAGCTACGGCTGAAAGAGCCAGAGAGATTGCCAAGATGGTGGCAAACATGAAGAAATGAGGAGGAGGAGCAAGATCATGGTATTTTAATTATATTTATGTTTTTTTTTAGTTAAGTTCTAATTGGTCTATTAAACAAGACATTATGCTTTTTTAAGTTTGTTTATCTATGAATTATATTGATGTTTTGAATTTATGTTTAACTGTTTTTACTAAGAAATCGCGACCATATAATATCTATCTTCAAAAACTAAAAGCTAGCATCTAGCTCAACAAATATGCATTGATTAATGTCAGATTATTATATATAAATGCCAAAGACTATTATTATTCACCGATTCAATCCATAGAGTTCCGTCTCCCTCCTCCACATCACTTTATGGATATCAATTTATTTCCATTTGTACGTACCCTTGAAAACCTCTAATATTATTAAGCCACTAACTTTGTCTGCTTTGGTGGGCTTCACGGTGGGTCGGATTTAGATGGTAAATCCAGCTCCAACAATTAGGTCAAACGGAGCAAAACAGATTAGATATTGGAGACATCGATGGGGCGAGGCAGATAGGTGAGGAGAAGAAAGAGGTTCTCAAGTTAAGCAGTGAGAAGAAACAAGAAGCAACGAAGATTATTGAGAACATTAAAGCTACGGCGGAAAGAGCCAGAGAGATTGCCAAGATGGTGGCAAACATGAAGAAATGAGGAGAAGGAGCAAGACCATGGTATTTTAATTATATTTATTTGTTTTTTGGTTAAGTTCTAATTGGTCTATTAAACAAGACATTATGTTTTTTTTTAAGTTTGTTTATCTATGAATTATATTTATGCTTTGAATTTACGTTCAATTGTTTTTACTAACAAATCGCGACCATATAATATCTATCTTCAAAAACTAAAAGCTAGCATCTAGCTCAAAAAATATGCATTGATTAATGTCAAATTATTATATATAAATGCCAAAAACTATTATTATTCACCGATTCAATCCATAGAGTTTCGTCTCCCACCTCCACATCACTTTATGGATATCAATTTATTTCCATTTGTACGTACCCTCGAATTGTTATTTTTATGGTGGCAAACATGAAGAAATGAGGAGGAGCAAATCTTGGTATTTTAATTATATTTATGTTTTTTTTGTTATGTTCTAATTGTTCTATTAAACAAGACATTATGTTTTTTAAGTTTGTTTATCTATAAATTATATTTATGCTTTGAATTTACCTTCAATTGTTTTTACTAACAAATCGCGACCATATAAAATCTATCTTCGAACATTAAAAGCTAGGAGATTGCCACGATGGTGGCAAACATGAAGAAATGAGGAGGAGCAAATCTTGGTATTTTAATTATATTTATGTTTTTTTGTTATGTTCTAATTGTTCTATTAAACAAGACATTATGCTTTTTTAAGTTTGTTTATCTATGAATTATATTTATGCTTTGAATTTACCTTCAATTGTTTTTACTAACAAATCGCGACCATATAATATCTATCTTCAAAAATTAAAAGCTAGCATCTAGCTCAACAAATATACATTGATTAATGCCAGATTATTATATATAAATGCCAAAGACTATTATTATTCACCGATCCAACCCATAGAGTTCTGTCTCCCTCCTCCACATCACTTTATGGATATCAATTTATTTTCATTTGTACGTACCCTCGAAGACTTCTAATATTATTAAGCCACTAACTTTGTCAGTTTTGGTGGGCTTCACGGTGGGTCGGATTTAGGTGGTAAATCCAGCTCTAACAATTAGGTCAAACGGAGCAAAACAGATTAGATATTGGAGACATCGATGGGGCGAGACAGATAGGTGAGGAGAAGAAAGAGGTTCTCAAGTTAAGCTGTGAGAAGAAGCAAGAAGCAACGAATATTGTTGAAAACATTAAAGCTACGGTGGAAAGAGCCAAGAAGATTGCCAAGATGGTGGCAAACATGAAAAAATGAGGAGGAGGAGCAAGATCATGGTATTTTAATTATATTTATGTTTTTTTTTGTTATGTTCTAGTTGATCTATTAAAAAACACATTATGTTTTTTTAAGTTTATTTATCTATGAATTATATTTATGCTTTGAATTTACGTTCAATTGTTTTTACTAACAAATCGCGACCATATAATATCTATCTTCAAAAACTAAAAGCTAGCATCTAGCTCAACAAATATGCATTGATTAATGTCAGATTATTATATATAAATGCCAAAGACTATTATTATTCACCGATCCAACCCATAAAGTTCTGTCTCCCTCCTCCACATCACTTTATGGATATCAAATTATTTCCATTTGTACGTACCCTGAAAAACCTTTAATATTATTAAACCACTAACTTTGTGAGCTTTGTGTTCAGGGCTTACCCGATCTTTTTGCGAAAACGGTTGTACAAATTTATTAATAATAAAATCTCAAAAAATACAATAACAAATCGATAGTGACACACTGACACTATGTAGTAGTCATAAGTATACTACTAGTACTAACTAAGTAACTATCACTTCCTTTGGTATAGCTAAATTGCATGAAGATCCATCAAACCTAATTTTCTAAGATGGCTCGTATCACATTAATTTTATTTTCGACAGAATAAACCAAATACCAATTATCCTTAGACTCTACAACTGTTAGTTTAAAATGGCTGGGGTAAATCTAATACAAGTATTCTTAATTTATCAATGTTTGAACATAAACTTTCATTTTATGCTATACTTGATATCTGGACAATTGGCTAGTTTCTCTCTCCTCTAAAAAGGGCGAAACTGAGTGCTTTTTCTTCCATTCTTCGGCGTCGAAATTCTCCTCCTCTTCCTTTTCAAGGCCCTCCCCTCCTCATGGGGAAGACAAAACCTCCAAAAAAATCACCTCCTCCACAAAATCCCCTCCGCCGAATGAAGCTAAAGCTTCTTCATCTCAGTCCGCCATGGTTGTTGAAGGAGGAATTCCTTCGATTGCTATTGAAATTGATGCGCACATCTCCAAACCGGTGAAGGATAAGGCCATTGAATCAAACCCAGCTCTGATTGCAGCGAAAGTAGCTTTAGATCTAGTTCTAAATACCGCTTATGTGGATATCGTGAAAATGACAGTATCAGGACCGGAGAAAAAGATAGTCGATAATGAAGTATCTCAGGTCGAATCCGAGAACCTTACCATTCCTGCGAAGGCTGCAAAAGCGGCTAACCCAGATTCGTGGTGTGACCTAGTCAAAGGATCGACGAAAAGCTTAAAGAAGAAAGGTACAGCTTTTACCCTTCCATATGGGGAGTTTTGTGTAAAGATCCCAAACAGCGTCATTGAGAGGAACAAGAAGTCTTGGAAATACTTTGTCTTAGGGCAATTTTATTCAGACCCTCCTCCTCAAGGTCTGATGCCAACATCGTCAATGACATATGGAGCAAGCATTACAGGGATATTTCGGTGTCAAAAATGGAGGGAAGAGCTTTCTTATTCTGAATCCCAAATGCTTACACCAGAAACAGAGTGCTAAACCAGCGCTTGTGGCAGATTGAAGGATAGACGATGTTTGTTGCTAAGTGGGAACCTGGTATTACTCTGGTAAAGCCAGAGCTTACCCTCTGCTCCGATATGGCTTGAATTGAGGGATGTCCCGTTTCAATTTTTCAACGACGAGGGTCTGAAATATATTGCCGGTCTTGTTGGTGATCCTTCATCCTTCAACAACAAATAAAATAAATCTGGAGGTTGCTAAGGTCTTCACGTTGGGTGGAATGTCTGTGGTTTTAATATATTCAACCACCAAAGCGGATTTAAGAAATGGTTTAAGAGCAGCAAACCTATTTTTGGTGGTCTCATAGAGACTCACGTGAAACAGCCGAAGAATATAAAGTTCATTAGCGAGCTTCTTCCGGGCTGGTCTTTTGACGATAACTATAATTTTTCAGAGTTGGGTAAGATTTGGGTACTGTGGCACCCGAGTGTCAAAGTGGATGTAATTTCGAAGTCCTTGCAAATGATAACTTGTGATGTTTTTTTGCCGGATGCACAAAGTTGGATCGTGATCTCAGTGGTTTATGCTTCAAATGATTAGGAGCTCAGAAAGGATCTGTGGCAAGAGCTGATTGATACTCACGCACTCTAGCGAGTTCAAGGTAAAGCCTGGCTGGTTATTGACGACTTTAACCAAGTGTTACACCCACATGAGAGTTCAAATACGCTATCATCCTCAGTGGATAGGAGAACTTTGGAGTTCCGTGAGTGCCTTCTGGAATGAAATTTGGCAGATTTGACTTACAAAGGTAACACTTATACTTGGTGGAACAAGAGAAAAAGAGCACCAATAGCTAAGAAGCTTGACATGGCTTTGGTTAACGATTTGTGGTACTCCCAGTTTCCCTCCTCTTACGTTGTCTTTGGTGAGCCAGATTTTTCAGATCACGCTTCATGTGCGATAATGCTGAGCTCTCAGATGCAAAAACAGAATAGGCCGTTCAAAATACATTTTTACATATACATAAACATGATATGTATTTGCTAGATATCTCAAAACTTTCAGTAAAATGATCGAGTATTTATCCGCAATAACAGAGTTTCTGTGTAATAAAATTTTATGTTCTTCGAATTTAAAGAAAATGTTTGTCATCTAATTTAACGTTGTTTAATGTCATATTGCAGTAGTTAGGGATTTGATATTAGTGTTTGCAATGTAGAATACTTATTTTAGGTAATGAAAATTGTAAAAGTTGCTATTAAAAATTAGTAATAAGATATGAACAAAAAGTTAACTAAAACTGAAAACACTATTTCGTTAAATGAACATTTAAAAATAGTTGATTGGTAATCTTATTTATCCTCCATTAATTTAATACAGATGAATTGGCCTTGCTCACCAAGTCTTTATCAGATATACTAGTATCTTTTTGATTTTTCGCTATTTATTTACGAATTTTATTCGTTTGCTACCAAAAAAAAAATTGACAACAAAAACAACCGGTTCACTTGTGCTGTAGCCGGTTCAAATGTTTCATGGATTAGAGAAAGACCCTTAAGCCAAGAGTTTAGCGTAGTTTTCATCTTATCAAAGCTGATGGTGAGATCCCAACACTCCCTCTCGAAGCAATTGCTTTGATTTCTGATTTAGGGGTTTTCTCTCGGTGGAGAAGGAGATAAAATCTCGAGTTTTGTTTGGAAATACGCTGATCTAAAACCGGTTATCTGATTTAATTCATGATCATCACTATAAATCAACACGGTTATATACGAGAAACTATTGTCCAAATAAAATACAAAAACACGGGAAACATATGACAAATCCAAAAGCTAAAAGCAAAGCTATCGAGAACACTGAGTAAGTTGGAGAAAATGATCTACAACCTAGACTGAAGAGAGCCGAGGAAAGAGAAACCTGTGATGATTAACATCACAAAATGAGAACAAAAGACGAGAATCTAATTTTTACATACCTAATTTTCTTCCAACAGAGCCGAGAAAAGAAAAACCCTCGATGATTAACCCCACAAAATAAGACCTAAGGACAAAAATCTAACTACTACACACCTAATTTTTTTTCCAAAATAAGAGTCAAACGATTTTAAAGATAAAAACGATCGCGAATATTTAAACTAGGCTAGAAAACGGATATTATTTTAAAATCTTGTTTTTAACATCTTATAAACTATGCATCCTAAATCTATGACTATGCATCTACACAAAATGTTAGTTTTACGAGAACAAATCAAGAAAAAGACCATGGAAGTGATATATCATGGTTTTTACCTATTTTTGTACCATGATATAAGTGTTTTTATTGAGTTTTAATACTATTTTCGAGTCTATATAGAGTCTATGCAGGTTCAGGTACAATTTGAGTTAAATTGGAGATTTGGATACATTTTGGAGCTAAATGGAATGAAGTCACGAAATGTTGAAGTCGGATTGAAGTTGAAGGATGAGTGTCGATCGACACAGACTGTTGGTGTCGATCGACACCCGGTTTTCCTATTTCAAAGTCGTGAAGTTTCCAGAATTTTGAAGAAAAAGAAATTCTCAAGACTTTTCCTAATCTTCCAGGGAATTGAAGATTCGTACCTAGGCCTATAAATAGAGTTTTTATGCCATTGTTTAGGCAACACACACATTATTTTAGAGGGAGATTTGTAGAGAGTTTTTGGAGAGAAGAATCAGACTCCTTTAGAGCAGATTTGGAACTCCATTTATTTCTTCTATTGATTTCTTTTATGCTTTCTATTCAAATTATGATTTGTGTTTCATTGATCATGTCTGAGTAGTTTGCTTGTTAGGTTTAGGGTTTGTCAAGGGTGATTGATGAATTGTTAGGTTGAATTGATTTGTTAGGATAAAATCATTAGAGTTCTTCATCTAGATTTGTGTTTAATGTTTATTCTAGCTTCGCGACCTAGAATCTGATCTTAGGTTAATTAATAGATGCGAGAGTATTATTGATTGCCTGAACTAATGTTAGATGAGCAAAATACCCATTCGCAAAGAGATTTGGTTTATGTATTTTGTGAACAATCGAACCTGAACTTTAATGCTTGTCTGAATTGATAGGATTTGCAAAGAGATTTGGGATTCTAGGGTTTAGACATAGATAATCTTCGCAGCGAGAGTTGGTTGATTTTATTGTTGTGTTTCGAGTTCAAGAACAGTTCTTCATATTTCCTAACATTCTGTCTAGACCTGCAATTTGGATCACATGAGAATTTTCCTGAACCTAGTGTTTCGTCTCCTGAATTTACATCGTTTTTAATTGCTTTCGGTTTTTATTTTTAATCTTTATTCTTAGCTTAATTCGAACTTAAAAATTTGATGTGTGACTATCCCTTCCCTGTGGATTCGATCCCTAAGTACTGCGACTGATCTCTTAATTTGAAAGAGTAGCTCTAGGGTAAATTTGAGAGCATATCAAATTTTGGCGCCGTTGCCGGGGAAGGAGATTAGTTGCCTACAGATTTTTAGTATTAGAATTTTGTCTAGGTTTTTAATTTTTGTTTTTGGTTACTAATTTTTAGTTTCTTATTCTTGGTTTCAGGTGTATGCATAATCGCAATACCAGGAGCAACAAGGAAAAGGAACTAATAGCACTCAACCAGGAATTCGGCCGTCTCGAACGCAAAAACCGAAAATCTGCAAGAGCGTCGATCGACACCAACACTAGCGTCGATCGACACCCTGCGCAGACAGAGATGGTTGAGCCTGTGATTATGATTCGTGATGAGGCTGGTAATTTCACGGATCTGGACGGCAATAGGAGAAACAATCGTGGCCAAAGACTTGACGATAATGGAGTTGTTATCATCGAGCAACCAATTCAAGCCGTACATGCAGACGTTGGACGCGGAAGAACACTTGGTGAATACAACAGACCAGACCAGTTCTATGCTAATAGAGCTGCGATCAGTCCTCCTGCATTCCAGAGGAATGATTTTGAGCTGAAGCCTGTTTACTACACACTTGTAGCTCAGCATCCTTTCCATGGTCTTCCCAATGAACATCCTATGGACCACATTGAAAGATTCGAGGACTTGGCATCAAGCATTAAGGCCAATGGAGTGTCCTATGATTATCTCTTCTGCAATCTTTTCCCTTACTCACTTGCTGGAGATGCATCATATTGGTTAAAGTTGTTGGATCCAGGATCCTTGACCACTTGGGAAGAAACAAAGAATGCATTCTTATGCAACTTCTTTGATGATGCAAGATCCGAAGAGCTGAGAATGAAGATCAATACATTCCCTCAAGGACCAATTGAAGCATTCAAGGCTGCTTGGGTGAGATTCAAGGCTTATCAAAGAGACTGTCCACATCATGGTTTCAGCGAGCCGCAGCTTCTCGGAATTTTCTACCGAGGGATCGATTGGAGGTACCAGATGGCCTTAGACGCTGCGAGTAATGGCAACTTCAACACCAGATATCCAGATGATGCGATGGTGCTTATAGAGAATTTGGCCTCTTGTAACAGCACCAAGAATGTAGACTTTGAAAGGAGACAACACGCTGGAGTGAATGGAGGAAGCCAAATAGCTGAAGTTAACAGGAAGCTGGACATCTTGGTGGGCAAAAAGCAAGTTCACTTTGCTAATGAAGTAGAGACCTTTGAGCCAGAGCAAGAAGAAGTCAATTACATCAATGGTGCTGGTTTTCAAGGACAGAGATTCAACAATCAGCAAGGCTATGGTTCCTCTTACCAAAAGCCTTTTCAGAACAACAACTTCCAGAGAACTTATGGTTCTTCTTCTTACCAGAAGCCTCCTGCACAAGACAATAAGGTGGAGTCTATGCTAGAACAGCTCTTGGAGGGTGCACTTTAATGGGAAGATTGATGCCATGTACACTGATTTGAATGGGAAAATTGAGTCTCTAGGTACTCATGTAAAGCAATTGGATGTTCAAGTGGCTCAAACTGCGGGAGATTTGAAGAGGCAAGAGGGATGTCTTCTTGGAAAGACAGACGTGAATCCTCGACGTCAAGTCAATGTCATCATGGTGAAGAGTGTAGAAGAAATCGAGGCACCACAGGAAGTTGAGGAAGACGAGACTGTTGCTGCAAAGGTAGTGTCGATCGACAATACTACTGCGTGTCGATCGACACCACTAGAAAAGCCCGATAATTCGAGTTCTGGCGGACCGATATCGAGCATGATCGACACTGTTTCGTCGACACAAAAGACTAGTGTCGATCGACACCAGCTGGGTATCGATCGACACCATGCCCAGACTTCGCCAAACACGCGTGAAGCTTCAAAAAGTACAGAGGAAAAGGTGTATAAGCCTAAAATACCCTATATGAGGCCTCCTATAAAGTCTAAACAGGAGATAGAAGAAGCCAGATGCAAGGAAATGATGGATAAGCTGATGGTTGAGCTACCCCTAGTTAATGCAGTCAAACTTTCACCTGCATTAAAAAGATATGTCAAGAGAATGGTTGTCAATGGTGTGAGTCCTGAGGAAGGAGTATTGCTTACCAGAGACATGAATGCAATTCTCTTGAACATAGTTCCAAGGAAGAAGAAGAAGGTGAGGGTTTCTGAACAAGTTAGTGCTGTGATTCAGAGGAGAATTCCATAGAAGTTACCTGATCCAGAAAATTTTGTGCTAGAATGCTCAATCTCAACAGGAAGGTTTCCTCGTTCTCTCTGTGATCTAGGTTCAAGTATCAACTTGATACCATACTCTGTTGCTGTTAGACTTGGAATGACTGATTTCAAGCCAACCAGAATCTCCCTTGTCCTAGCTGATCGATCAAAAAGAATCACAGAAGGTGTCTTAGAAGATGTTCCTTTGAAGATTGAAGGTTACATGATTCCCACAGACTTCGTGGTTTTGAAATACGATGAAGAACCTACAGATCCTCTTATTTTGGAAAGATCATTCTTGGCTTCAGCTGGTGTCATTATTAATGTGAAAAAAGGGAAAATAGAGCTTGACTTGGGTGATGTTGTCATGAATTTTGACATAGACAAGTTAAGGGGACCCTCCACCATCGATGGTCAATCTTTTTCAGTAGAGATTTCTTTGGATAACGATCCAGTCCTAGAATGTTCGGATGACACTACTGCTGGGAATGGCAAGGAGCTGGATTCTAAAGAGCAAGTGAACAAGGTGGCTGTTCAAGAGGCATTAGCTGAAAATTCTGAGAAAGTTGTTGAGCTAGAAGATTGGAGTAGAAACAATCATCTCTTCAGGACTTTGGGCGAAGATGAAGGTCTAATCAATGCCAAGTTGATGGAAGAAGACGTTTTCATCATGGAAACAAGGATTACAGAGCTGAATTGCAGAAAAAGTGCAGAAATTCGAACTGCGGATATGGTGTCGATCGACACCACTACTAGTGTCGATCGACACCCTTCGCGGATCACACTAGAAGCTGTTTCCAATGATGCAAGTCCATCCTATATGGTCAAACAGATGGTTTCACATCCTACAGCTCAGAAACCTCGAAGAAAGCAAAGGTACGCACTTCATGGAATCAATTTCAAACCTCCTGATCATCTCAATAAGAATTTAAAAGGTTCAGAAGGTGCATCACACTTGAGCAAGCAACGAGATTCTCGTAGAGGGCTTGGTTTTTCTTTTGATGATTCTGCAGGAAAACGAAGTGTCCCACCCGAACTCAAGTCCCACCCTACTGTTGTTCTTCAATTTCTTGGGCGATCTCATGCACCTACTGCTTATACACCACCATGGATGAGGAGAAATTCTTTCGGGAAGCATTCAATGCCACCATCTGATCCACCAGATTGAACCCGACAACGTCAAGTTAATGACTGAAAACAAGCGCTGAGTGGGAGGCAACCCACTTTTAGGTAGGATTTCTCTTTGAATTCCGTTTTGTTTTCACTAACTTTGGGTTTTGTTTTGTGTTTCAAAAAAAAAACAAAAATCGGCGAACGGACGGATGCCGACCGTGGTCGACACTGGAGCTCGATATGAACAGTGTCGATCGACACTATTCATGGTGTCGATCGACACCCCCTGTGAGGTAAGTTTACTCAATTTGTTTTCTTCATATCTCTTTCAATTCTTAACGAATTTGAGTGATTTAAGAGCCTAAGTTGTGTAGATTTTCGTCCTCTATCCATCCTGTTCATTATCTTTTCGATTTGGTTTGTTTCTGACCTTAGGATTTAATCACACTGAGGACAGTGTTGGTTAAGTCTGGGGGAGGAAAATACTAATGTATTTTGCTTTGTCTTTTGTTTTGAGTCAGTTGAGTCAGTTGTTTTTGTTTTATTGAGTCAAAATTTAGTTGAAATTTTCATTTTTTCTTGGAACTAAACCACAACATATTGACACTTGAAGGACTATTGCCATAGTAGTTGATTGCAGGTTTTACTAGGTAGAAAGCTGCGAGTGGATCAGTCTAACAGAGAGAGTTCAGATTCATATATAGAGCTTGGTATGCATTGGACTTGATTCCTCTTTCAACACTGACAAGATACGAAAATTAAAGTCTCTTCTTGATCTTCCCTTGAGAAAAGAAAAGAAAAAGAATCTTAAGTCAAGGAATAGTGCAAAGATCCTCATGAGCCTGTCTCCTCACAAAGAACAATATTAGTGAGAGCTCATGAACCTGTCTCCTCGCAAGGAACACAAGTAAAGAGCAGCATTGTTCCAAGGCTTCAAAAGAATAAGAAAAGTCAATGAAAAGATCTTAGAACACCCTGAAAATGGGCAGCAGTTGACTAAGGGAAGAGAAAATAGGAGAGCTGTATAAAGAATGTCTTGTTTAGGCACTAAGGAAAGGAAAGAATCCGTAAAGTTCTTTGGTCATACCATTTGTTAGAGTTCAAAATTTTACTAAGGAAGGGATCTGGACTTGAACTGGGAGATTGCTAAGCTTGTGGTAAGTACTCTGAAACATTACCTAAGGTTGGCTCTATGGTATGTGGATTCAAGAGTGTTGGTTCAATGTGGCGTTCTGAAGGTTAGCTGAATGTTTCTGTTTTCAAACTTTGACTCTATATTTAGTTTCTGTTTTGCTTGAAGGCAAGCAAAAGCTAAGTCTGGGGGAGTTGATATATCATGGTTTTTACCCATTTTTGGACCATGATATAAGTGTTTTTATTGAGTCTTAATACTATTTTCGAGTCTATATAGAGTCTATGCAGGTTCAGGTACAATTGGAGCTAAATTGGAGATTTGGATACATTTTGGAGCTAAATGGAATGAAGTCACGAAATGTTGAAGTCGGATTGAAGTTGAAGGATGAGTGTCGATCGACACAGACTGTTGGTGTCGATCGACACCCGGTTTTCCTATTTCAAAGGCGTGAAGTTTCCAGAATTTTGAAGAAAAAGAAATTCTCAAGACTTTTCCTAATCTTCCAGGGAATTGAAGATTCGTACCTAGGCCTATAAATAGAGTTTTTATGCCATTGTTTAGGCAACACACACATTATTTTAGAGGGAGATTTGTAGAGAGTTTTTGGAGAGAAGAATCAGACTCCTTTAGAGCAGATTTGGAACTCCATTTATTTCTTCTATTGATTTATTTTATGCTTTCTATTCAAATTATGATTTGTGTTTCATTGATCATGTCTGAGTAGTTTGCTTGTTAGGTTTAGGGTTTTTCAAGGGTGATTTATGAATTGTTAGGTTGAATTGATTTGTTAGGATAAAATCATTAGAGTTCTTCATCTGGATTTGTGTTTAATGCTTATTCTAGCTTCGCGACCTAGAATCTGATCTTAGGTTAATTAATAGATGCGAGAGTATTATTGATTGCAAGAACTAATGTTAGATGAGCAAAATACATATTCGCAAAGAGATTTGGTTTAGGTATTTTGTGAACAATCGAACCTGAACTTTAATGTTTTTCTGAATTGATAGGGTTTGCAAAGAGATTTGGGATTCTAGGGTTTAGACATAGATAATCTTCGCTGCGAGAGTTGGTTGATTTTATTGTTGTGTTTCGAGTTCAAGAACAGTTCTTCATATTTCCTAACATTATGTCTAGACCTGCAATTTGGATCACCTGAGAATTTCCCTGAACCTAGCGTTTCGTCTCCTGAATTTACATCGTTTTTAATTGCTTTCGGTTTTTATTTTTAATCTTTATTCTTAGCTTAATTCGAACTTAAAAATTTGCTGTGTGACTATCCCTTCCCTGTGGATTCGATCCCTAAATACTGCGACTGATCTTTTAATTTGAGAGATTAGGGTAAATTTGAGAGCATATCACGAAGAAAACCTATTATTTAACTAAACTAAAAGCGGTGGAAAGGATACTAACTTCAACGACCTAAAAGAACTGGATAAACGAAAGCTATCATAGACCAGACAACATAACTTTACTGGCACTTTTCTGAAATAAATAAGAACAAAACCAAAACTCTAAACCATAACTCAACACCATAACCTTAAAAACTCAAACACTAGCTGAAAATTCAATAATACGAAAGCGGATGATCCTTGCAAAGGCTGGTGTCGATATTATTTATAGATTAAATAGTATTATAACACAAAACCATGTGTGCTAAGAGCATCATTATTGCAGAGATGGTTCTTAAACTATTTTTAATATTAAAAAATGATTTTTGAATTTTCAAAAAAATAAACAAAAAAAAAAGAAAATATGTCAAATGTTGTCTTGACACTTTTAGTAGAACTGTTTTTAGCGGATCTCAAAGAAGAGTCGATTTTTACTTTTTCGCTTGCCATCTCATTTTTCTTATATTTTTTATTTTTTTTTATGTTAAAGAGCTTTCCAAAAGCTGTGCATTAATGATGCTCTAAAAATTATCATGTAATATTATCGTTACACGTCATCGTTTTCACGTCATATTTTTTTAGAGATTAACCAAAGAATATGCATTTTCATTAAACTACATGATCAACTAAAATATAGTGAATACTTCAAATAAATATTTATTAAAAAATTAATAATGTATTTTCATTACAAGAAAATTTGTTTTTATACATTCTAATCCACTAAAAAATGGCGAAGAATTTGCCGCATTATATGCCATCAAAAAATTTTTGTTGTAATTTTTATCTCAAATTTGATATGAAACTACGACTAACTTTTTATGTGGAACCTGTGCAACAACATTTTGACGTAAAATTCATTTCAAAATGTGAAATTTTTTTGACCGAAAGTTGTTAACTAAGAATTTCAAAAACAATAACAACTAATTAAATAAATCACATATTCACTGAAAATATTGCTGCAGAAAAATAGTTAATAAAGACTTGACTGGTTTAAACGCAGCGACTACGGTTGCGGTTGCGTGAGTTTGCGGAAGCAGATGATTGCGGTTAACAGCGTTATTAAGCTGGTTGTACGATTGGCAGAGCGGTTAGAAACGGGTGCGTTTGCGGGATATTTACGATTGGTTAACTTGCGGGTGCAGTATCGATTAAACAATAAATTAACAATATAAACATATTTTATAACTATAAATATATTAAAAACCATATTATTATAAAAAACTATAAAATTATTAATTAAACATAATTAATTATACAAATTATTACATTTATTTCTCAATTTTTTTTAGTTTGGATGAAAGTTATGATTTTAATAGATAAATTTTTTTTTTTTTGGTATGGAAATGTTAGATGTAAAGAATTTTAGTTGTTATGTATACATTAGTGATGAAGACAAAATTTATCAAAATAATTCGAGTTTATAGATCTTATACATATAATATTATGAAAGATTGTTAATGCATATTAGTTAAAAATGCAAATTTTATTTATTTATTTTTAATTATAATATTCAAATCTTATTTTTCAAAAAGTTTCATATATATATATATATATCTTAATTTTAAATATTTTTTGTTTTTTAAATATTTAATTTTTTTAATTATCCATCCGCAAACGCCCGCGACCGCAAATGCTAGCTGGAAGAATCTTTTGATTTTGAGCGATAAAAAGCAGTTCGAAGCGGTAGAAAGCGTTTTGTGTGATTGTAGTCAAACGCCAACAACCGTTACCACCCGCAAAAGCTGAGTTTGCGGGTGCTAGCAGGAGAATCAATTAAGCCCTAAATATGTAATTGTTGATTATGAATGTCCGGAATGTGACACAAAATTTCTGACAGAATTTGCAAATCCCTTCCAGATTTCGGTAGCAAATATGTTGCAGAATTTTGTTTATACTCCTGTAATAGTTGTATAAATAATGGAACTGATTAATGTCGTTAATGATTTGTCTTAGAGTGAATTTGGTAGATGGCTAAGTTTAGGGGAAAAAAATAGCTAATAGGCAATGACATAAACGTTAGAAGAAAATAGTTAAAGGGTATCCGTTCAAGGTAATTGGCAACATCAATTTACTGAAAATGCCATCTTCATGCGCATAGGAAGTTATAATAAATGATAACAAAATTTGGACAATAAATGCTTGAGTTATCTTGAATTTTGTCATCATTTATTATGAGAGAGGCGATGCACAGCGATGTGATGGACAATAAATGCTTGACCAACCGTGTTATCTTGAATTTTGTTGAACTAAGAGCGGGAAATTGAAAAATATCAAGGTACACTTAGGTTTTTGGAGTGCTCATATATAATTATGTAATATAATTATGTTCAATTTAAATCTTGCAATGCTAAGTCGTATTATGAACGTCTATATGGTCATATACATGTAAATATCGTCTAAATTGGTGTCTGATGTAAGTCTATATATATGTGTGAACTTGTATCATTATTTTTTATACGTGTATATATATATATATATATATATATATTTAAAACTTAGACACTTGAACTCACTCCAAAAACGAAGTCTTAATAAACAAACGAACAATAACGTTAGCAAAATACAAAATACAAATATAACCAAGTGGTGCTTAGACGGTTTGATGGACAAGTAACAAAAAAAGTAGTTTAGAGAGATGGAGGAGTAACAAAAACAAAGAGTTTCTAGGACAAGTTAATCTCGCCGCAACAGTGCTCGAACATGTCCACGACGAGCTTCCGACCACGTTTCTGGATCATTCCTTTTTGGACGATATAAACTTTAGAATAATCCTCCAGTAGCATGCGCCTCCAAAATGAGTAGAGCTAGACTATAATACATTTCTATATATTATATTATTAGATAAGAATTTAAACGCAATGCCTAGATTTATATATATATATATATACATTTACAATAAGATATATATATATATGTCTACATTTTATATTGTAGTATTGTCATCTGAATTAGTTCTGAAAATTTATTTGTAGATTTTAAAATAAAACATTACTTCTCTATATTCGTAATTTAATATGTAGATGTCTAACAACCTAAATTACATATGTTCATCATACTTCAATTATCAATGATTTATATGGGTTTTCAACATCGTTCTCGCCGAAAATAAGAAGAAATACCGATCTCAAAAATTTAATTATGTGAAAATCATGTTTGAGCCGTTATGAGAACAAATATGAAATCGGCTCTTTTGTGGCGAAGGAAGACGTAGATATCTAAAACAAAACGTAGAGCTGTATCTTTGGTTCTTTAGTACTGTTTGTTCTTCCTCTTTCTGATTCCTAAAGGATATTGATAAAGATCTTGAACTTATCACCATCTCATCCAAAAAGAGAAGATTCTCATTCAAATCTCCGAATTAGATCCAAACTATGCACATAAACAAAGTAATAACTCCAGAAATCGAAAGCCCAATGGTAAAAATAAGGTAGAAGATGAGCAAATCAGAGAGAGTATATATATATACCTATGATTTTGAGTTTCGGTGATCGTTGATCTCGCCGCCGCTTCCAGCAGCATCTCCAGAGTGAAATCTATAATCGGCGGCGTCGTTTTCTTCGTTATCAGACATCTCTCACGGTTGAGATTTTTTGAGAATCGATTTAAGAATCGATGTTGAGGTTTTTTTGAGAAAATAGCGTTGGTGTATGATATAAATTGAACGACCAGGCGCGTGGGGATAAAGACGTCCGGTTTGATGGCAAATTAATTTAATGTTTGGACCTGCATAAGAATATGTCTGATCCCCTAATTTGTGTTCAAATTTGTGTTGTTTACCCAATTCTCCCTTTCTCTTAAACAGAAGAAATGCACCAACAGTACCCAACACTATAACTTCACATCATATTAAAATTATTTTTACTAATCATCTTAGTTAGAAAGATAACAAATAATTGTTACAAACAAAAAATAGATGTTACCAAAAAAAAACAAATAATTGAAAACACCAACTGGATTATAAATTATAATCACTCTTTTATTTGGACGATGAAGACCATATATTGGTCTCATCTTTTTTGTTTGTTAAAACATAAAAGGTGTTATATATTGGTCTCATCTTTAACTATTGAATAATCTTCATTCTTTTTCCCAAAAGCATTTCTCTCTCGAAAGAATCTTCTGCCCCATGTACCTGCACATAACACACTCAAAACAATTATGTCTTATTTAAGTCTATAATAACATGTATCTATATATAATATTAGAATAGGACCCGCATTTATGCAGGTTTTGAAAAAATATTTTAAACCGATAAAAAATTATTTGAAAATAAAATTCGATCACTTGTGAAAAAAAAAATAATTTTTTTTATTGTTTGTAACTAAATTTTCTTACTATTTCCAAATAGGATTTTGATATAATTAAATTAATATTTTATTTTGGTGTGAAAGTTACAAATAGAAATGTTATATTCTGAAACAAAATCTATTCGATAGTGTCAAAATTTGATCGATAAACTTTAACACGTGTCACGATCATGTCAATTAGCAAATTTGAAATATAGAACTTTCTTATTATATTGTGTTTTAAGTCAAATAACTGTTATTATGTGAATCAGGAACATTTATTAAATTAAATAAATAATTTATGTTTAATTTGAAGTGTGGACCGTAGCAAAACAAACGGATAACCAAAATTGGTAAATCTATTCTAACAATGAAAAATATTAAAACCTTATTTTCCTTTTTCATAATTTCTTTATTTACTTTTTTATTTTATTTTTTATTTTCCTTTTACTATTAAGTAATTTATCATATAATTTTCTTAATTCAAATCCATAATCCAATAAGCCCCCCTAAGTAATTTATCATATAATTTTCTTAATCAAAATGAAAAAAAAATATAAAAAAAAAACTTAAAAAATTATTTCTCTTTTTCTTAATTTTTTTATTTACCTTTTTGATTTTTTTATTTTCCTTTTACTATTAGTAATCCATTATACAATTTTCTTAATATAATTGGAAAACATAAAAAAAAACTTAATTTTCTTTTGTTTTTAAAACTAATTTTTAAATTTTTGTAAATATTATGTTAAAATCTAATTGGTTGGATTTTTATTTAACACATATCAAAATCTAATCGATTAACTTGACACGTGTCACGATCATGTTAATTAGCAACTTTGACGCATCCAACTTTATATAATAAGATATGGATCATTTGATTTCTGCGTTTCACCTTCCAAGCATCATGACCGTGGCTTGGGGATTAGTCCCTGGAGACTTGAGAAACGTGGATCCATCAACGACTCGTAAGGCATCAATGCCAAAGACTGTAATTTTTGTCGACCACTCTTCCAACTTGGCAACCTCCATGGTAATGCCAAATAGTCATCACAGTGTCGATGCAAAACTGAGTCAAGTTGGACAGTGCGGTCTCGTGCCTTGGCCTCAGATTGATGGGAAGGCTCAGCATGAGATTGAGCAGCTCACGTGCGGTTACATCCGAGTACTTGTAATGGGAGAATGCATTTGATTTTTTCACTTTAATAATGGTTTTAAGTCCTTTAACACATATCTCTAGATCTTCTGGCTCTTGGTAGTAGTTGAATCTCACTGAAGGGGTATCATCTGGATTCGTGTTCCGGAGTTCTAAGTGACCTCTTGAGACCGGACCATCGACTTTATTGACGATCAAGCCATCAATTTCCATCACGTTCATCAATCGAAGATCGATGGATTTTAACATGTTCGTGATTGATTGGGTGGAGACGCTTGTCTGCACGATGCTTCATAAGTTAATAACATATAGTCTCATTATCTTTGTTAATAAGTTATAATAACCTTTAAAATGTATATATATTGTACCTCGTTGAGAAGATCTGGAACACCATCGAAGAACCTACTGGTCAAGTTGCAAGAGAGACTCAAGCCACTAAAACCTTCAATGAAACTATCAAACTTGGTGATCCCAACAACCTCTACGAGGGACAGTTCTACAGGTTGAGGAGTGTAAAATCAAGACTTAGGGAAACTATTAAGAACAATATGAAACCCCAAAACCCTTGTGTTTCAATGTGAATCTTACGACGTTCCAAAGCCTAACCTAACCCCAAGGTCTAAGCCCCTTATATATCCTGCCCAACTCATCTAGTTGTGCGATATATTCTTTCCTAAACTTTGACGTCACCGAATCTTCAATTCATGACTTCCAGATCTTCTAGCTTGTTAATCATGTCCAAGCAAGACCCGCCAATGAGAACCCTCCACGTCACCACATGTTTTGACGGAGTCTCTTTAATCCAATGAATTGTGTTACTCAGCATCGTCTCTGTGTAACACTGCATTCACAAACCAAGCTCCAAGATCCTTGAGCTTACAATCTCCCCCTTTTTATCTGAATGTGTCAACTCAATCAACCTGCAAAAATCAACTCACAACACACAACACACCTAGCAGAGACAATCTAGTACATAATTATTCAATGTGAGACTTATTCATAAAACCATCAGATTCTCAACAAAAAAAGGTGAAAACCAATGACCAACATCAATCGTGAGATAACTAGTCATACCCTATTCTCCCCCTGCTTGATTGCATATTCAGATAAAAACAACATGATTATGACATACCAGCTTCATTAAAGTTCGCAGAAGACCAATCACAAGTCTCAGTAGATTCAAAGATGCAGATGGTAGTAGTAATGATCCCAAGGGAAAAGTTAAAACATACCACTTTTCTAGCGGAAGCGAATTCGGTGTTTAAAGATCGCTTGTTTGGTCTCTTCAAAGCTGGATTGAGGCGGTTCTTTACGAGGATCAATGAACTCCTTGTTTGCAGCATCATAGACATCCATCACATCACTTTCCTCATTTGCAGATTATGTGGCAAGGGCTTGGTTGCAGGTGATTTGACGAGTCGATTCCATGGTGTTAAAAAAAGTGTGGCGGCAACAACTTTTGTGTGTAACACATCTTAGAATTGCAGTTTGTCACTTAGCCGGGAAAAACACATAAACCCTATGAACCACTTAGCAGATCTCGTTAATATACACAAAATGGACTACACAAGACAAAACCAACACCTCAATAATTCACGATAAGATGCCATAAACTCAAGTTTCCTCAAAACACAAAGTGTGTTACACAACAGTTGCATAGTTTCACACACTTGCAGAGAACTAGCAAGGACCCCATGATAAATCAATAAACTGTGCACCTGAGATATACTATTTTTAGGATTGTAAGTTCCTTTAGCTATAAGATATGAGAACAACTATTCACACCACTAGACTCCCCCCCCCCACACTCGGCTAAGAGAATCACCGCACATACTTTGCTAAGTATCATGTCACAAAATTTATGAATGAAATCAACTCACCAGCTTAATACTGTAGCTGTTTCTCAGCTGAGTAGTTGTCACAGAATTAACCAGCAAGGGAAGAACTATGTAACTCTTCGCACCTCAAGAACAGACCACTCTTTCTGAGACACACTTGAGCATCTTGTGTTTCTACTACTCCATCTGTAGTAGTTCGAATTTTTAGATTTGGCCTTTTTAATCTCCAGAGATCCAATGGAATATCAAACAGTGATCTTATTCAGGTAAAATGTGTTTGCATCCTAACCCAGATAAGGCTGTCGTCAATCCCAAAGTTCCTCTGCCTAATCCGGACATTGATCAATCTCAGAACAAGGTGTGTTTACAACTTATCCAGAATTGAGTATCCAACACTTTAGGCCTTGAGTCAATGAATAACACCACATTCTTGCAGCGTGAGGCACTTCTACAACCCTTCCTTTTTTTTTATGTGTGTGTTACACTCAGCTCCTTCTGTGTCTCTCCGTTCAATCCAGACAGTGATCAAATTTAGGACAAAATGTGTTGCATCCTGCCCCAAAGATGAGTGTCTTTCTCAGTGAACTAGAACGTCTGTCTCTGTGAGGTGTAAAATTACAGTTCTTTCCCAAGTTGACTTGCTGATGAGAGGTTTTTAATAGATGACATGATCCACAACTTTATTTCTGCACAACAACCTCTCAAAAAGCCAAAAAGTGATTAGAGATCACAAATTCCAAGAGCTTTTCGCAGGTACAAAAAGCTGTTGAAATCTAGTTTTTTAGTAAATATATCAGCCAATTGATACTCAGATGCTACATGTTCAATGACCACAAGTTTTTCCTCTACCAATTCCCTAACAAAGTGGTGTCTAATGTCATACTTAGTGTGTGAGTGTTGTACATGGTTCATTGATATTTTGATGGCACTCATGTTATCCCAGTGAACTAAAAGAGGTTCAGATTGAATACCATAGTTAACGAGCATCTGTTTCATCCACAAGCTATGTGTATAACAACTCTCCAAGGTTGTGTATTCCGCTTCAGCAATGGTGAGTGACACATGGTTCTGGTTTTTACTTTGCCTCGACACTATGTTATTTCCAAAGTAAAATCATCCACCTGAGGTACTCCTTCGATCATCTAAACTTCCATCTCAGCCGTCATCGCATAATCTTGCAAGATTTGTGTTAGTTTCAAAGGTATAAAGCAACCCAAAGTTCAGAGTACCTTTCACTTAATTGATTATGCATTTGACAGCGTGTAAGTGTGGCTCTCTTGGACTGGTTTCATATCTTGCATATATGCCAATGCTGAGGGATAAGTCTGGTAGTTCCATGATGTCGTCACAGTCTCGTATTTCCAAGTTGTCGTCACCTTGGATTTTGCCTTGACAACCATTGCTCAGCTCCACCGGTTCATCAAAGTTTATGCGAGCAAGGTTGCACACAATTTTTGTGTCTGACACATTACTTTGCGTGTGTGTCACATCAAACACAGACTCTTCAACATCCGTGTAAGCAAGACTGCTCAACATTTTTGTGTCTGATGCAGTACTTTGTGTGTGTGACACATCGAATACTTTCTCAAACTCTTCTGCATCTGTGTAAGCAAGGTTGCACACAATCTCATCATCTTTACTTTCTTTCATGAACTTAGGATAAAGATCACGTTTGGCTATCAAAACGTGACCAACTTTCTTGGGTTCGATGAAGCAAAGATTTAGTCTCCAAGCACGTTTCATCTGATTCCTTTGGGAGTAGCAATAATCAACTCGGTGTCCCTGTTTACCACAGAACAGACATCCATTCTTCCTTGTCACAGTTGCCCTTTTGACTTGGGATTTCATTTGGGATTTCTGTTTCTTTACTTTTGGTACTGTTTTCTGCACTTTCTCATCCTTCATACTATTCTTAGGAAGAGACATAGGACTTTGTACCAACTTGATCCCATTTACAGATTCAGATTGATCCTTGATTGCTGCACCTTGATACCCTAACCCCCAATTCTTCTTAGGAGGTTGTCCCATTGACAAAATCTGATCCAGATTGTCTGACCCATTGTTTAACATTCTGAGTTTCTTGTGGTTGTCATTGAGTTGCCTTTCAAGGAGTTGACTCTTCTCTTGTTCTTGGGTAAAGGCTTCCCACATCTTGTTGATTTTATCCTCCAAGCTTCGATTTTTTTCTTGTTCAGCAACCAAATCTTTGACAAACTGATTATTCTCTTGCCGAGACGTAGAAATTGTTGTTGCGATTTCTTTGCACGATTCAGTATCAGGGATGATCTGATCCAACTCCAGAATGTTTACCCGGGCCTTCAACATCGCCTTATCTTTGATCAACTGCAGGTTTTCATTACTGAGTTTAACAAAATTATCAAAGAGAGTTCGATACTCAGCTTTGAAATCATTCTCTTCATCACTTTCATCATCCTCTGACTTCGTATCAGAAATTGATTGCTTACTTTGAGATTCATCTTCCTCCTGAGACACCAGTGCTACAAAATTCAGCATGAGTTCTTCATTGTCGCTATCACCTTCTGATTATGTATCACTGAAGCACACAAAGGATTTTTCCCTTTTCAGATTGTTTGGACACTCACTTCTTGTGTGTCCAACACCTTTGCATTCGACGCACTTAAGTTCCTTTCTCTTAGTCAATGGGCATTCATTTCGAAAATGGCCAAACCCTGCGCACTCATGACACTGCAAATCCTTCTTTTGATTTCCCTTGTGTGACACATGTCTTGAGCTGCGGTTAACATGCCGATCTGAATTATACTTCTGAAACTGACTGAGAGTTTGATTCTGTCCGTTCTCAACTCGCTTCAGCATCTTATTAAAGTTACCGGCCATGAGACTTATATTCTCTTCAATTCTTTGAACCCGATCAATTTTCTGTGTCTCAACAGCAAAGGCAATCCCGTTTTGAACCTTTGGATTGTCGTCTATTCTCTCTAACTCCTCTGCTTTGAGAATACCAGCCAACTGATCAAACTTCATGTCATCTGTATTCATTGCCACCTTCAGTACTGCTTTGTAAGCTGTGAATCTGGATGGGAGACACCTAAGCACCTTTTTCACAAGCTTCTTCTCCTTGTACTTTTTGCCTAAAACAGAGGCTTCATTGGCAATTGCACTTATCTTGGTGATGAAACTTGCGACTGGTTCATCATTTTCCATACGCAAATTTTCGAATCGAGATGCGAGGTGATCTATTCTGGTTCTTCTAACACTCGTATCGCCTTCAAAGTGATTTATGAGAGTATCCCAAGCTTCTTTGGCAGATTCACATCCTTGTATGATTTTGAACTGATCTAAATCAACTGCATAGAAAATCGTTGTCAAAGCCTTTGAGTTGAATTTTGATGCAGCCTTGTCATCATCATTCCAGAGTACCTTCGGCTTAAGAACAATCGTCTTGTCTTCCATGATCATGGTGGGTTCTGTCCAGCCATTAACTACTGCTGTCCAAGCATCCTCATCAATCCCACGTATGATGTGTCTCATACGAGCCTTCCAATGACCAAAATTCCCTTCATCAAGCATGCAAGGTTTTTGAACAGATATGAATTCCTTCATAGTTTCCATGTCTTCCACAGGATCTCAACCTGAGTGTAGATTGCAAATCTACTGAGGTGACCCGCTCTGATACCAAATGTAAAATCAAGACTTAGGGAAACTATTAAGAACAATGGGGTATTCCACAATTACGTATCTCTTTATTAGAAATCTCTTAAACAATCTCTTACAGACTTGCTTAATCCGGATTACACGACGTCACACACGACTCGAGATGGACCGATTCCTAAGGTAACCACCTTACGTGACCCAACAACAGTTGAGCTGCACTCTTTGGTCACTCACCTATGAAACCTCAAAACCCTTGTGTTTCAATGTGAAGCTTACGACGTTCCAAAGCCTAACCTAACCCCAAGGTCTAAGCCCTTTATATATCCTGCCCAACTCATCTAGTTGTGCGATATATTCTTTCCTAAACTTTGACGTCACCGAATCTTCAATTCATGACTTCCAAATCTTCTAGCTTGTTAATCACGTCCAAGCAAGACCCGCCAATGAGAACCCTCCACATCACCACATGTTTTTGACGGAATCTCTTTAATCCAATGAATTGTGTTACTCAGCATCGTCTCTGTGTAACACTGCATTCACAAACCAAGCTCCAAGATCCTTGAGCTTACAAGGAGAAGAAACCACAACTCTATTCATCGGATTATATATCGCACATCCCTTGTCCAACAATGGGATGATCTAGGACCACGGGGTTCACCCATGGGCCTCAAAATGAGCCCTAGGACCCACGCCGCTCAGCATTAGCAGTTGCGGCCTCCCAAGGGCACCCGCACACAAAATCACCTCGTTCATTGCGTTTTTCGCCAGCTCTGCCTTGTGGAACACTCCATCCGCGTCTTGATATATCACTCCGAACGCCTTAGGTTTTTTGTCTCCTGTCCACGGACCAAAGTACATATATATATAAAAATGTAGATTAATCAAATACTTTTAGTGGTGAAGAGGATTTTGTGAACAATAGCGTGCAAGTAGACAACAATCGTGTCTGGATTAGCATACTCTAACAAATCCGCTGCAGAGTGTCTATGGCCAGGAGGATCGTAGATCGTACCACCGATATTTGTCCCGACGATATTGTCGGGCGTGAAACCGTTGTACGGTAACACACCAGCCTCCAAAAGCCCATCTCTCAACGCAGATTGCCATCCCATTACCTGTGGCTCGTACACAAGTTTCCTCTCGACCCACTCGTAAGCATCTTCCACTTCCTCGACCTCCCACTCGGATTCCTCCACGTAGTACTCTTCCGCTCGTGAGTAAAACCAAGCGTTCAGCACCGAGTCGCCCCCGACGCGCGTGCGGACGTTGTAAACACCATCCTTGGATATGAAAGGCTGTGACCACGAGTTCGGTGTGACGTTAAAGAGTGTGTTGGAGAAGTTGTCGATGTCCGTGGCCCTCGGATTGTCGTAGGGAGAGCCGCCGCGTTCGAGAACCAAAACGGTGGCGTTTGAGAGAACGTTGCGGCTAATGCACAACTGGAGGTTCCTCCTCCGATGACTATGTAGTCGAAGCGAGCTATAGTTGGCGCGTGCTAATGTTGCATCTTTCATAAATCCGTAAAACCCTATTTTTACGAAAACAAGTTTTCATAACATTTTGAATTCGTTCTAACAATAACCTTACTAGTTCAATTGTATTGAACATGCATGCCATCACACATTGAATATGGATATTCCATGAAGTTAAGATTGTACCTTTATGGGAATAACATGAGCCATGTAATATGAAAATTGTGACGAGAGCAAAAGCAAAAATATGAAAATTCATTACAGCGTAAAGTTATAGGGATATTTGATTTTTTTATTTTTTTATCATGTGGAGATAAAAAGAAAAAAAAACTACAAGTATGACTGTATGATCCTCGTGTTTAAATTTGATTAGTTGCCCCAGTTTATGGGTTTCTCGTATATAACCAAACGATTTTGAACTAAATTATGCACTAAACTTCGGAAACTAAAACCAACAATATAACTTCACATCATATTAGAAAATATAATATATAGTAATTTTAGTTGAAAAGATAGATTACTCTCGTTCCCGAACATAATAACTTCACATCGAGTTTCTAGTATGTATTCACCTAGCTATATTGAAAACTATAAAGTTGTAAATTTACATCTTAAAAAAAAACATATGATAACCAGAATTCTAGTGAATGTTTTTAATTTTTTTTAAAGTATAGGTTAACCAGAATTCTAATGAATGTTTTTAATTTTCTATAAAGTAGGCTTAGTAAATAATAAATAGTTAGTGAAACTTGTTGACAAATACAGTAAAACCTCTATAAATTAATAATGTTGAGACTTGAAGATTTTATTATTTTATAGAGTTATTAATTTATCGATAAATTAATAAGATAAATTTATCGATAAATTAATAATTTATTAATTTATAAAGATATTTTTGGTTTGAACTTTTAACGTTCATCAAAAAATAATACAAAAATATTTTCTAAATATAAAATTCATTTAGAAAATATCATATTAAAGAATTTAAAGATAAATCAACAATGTTTATAAACTTTAAACAATAATTTAATCATATTTTACTATATTACATTAGTTATATATGCAGATATATATGATGAGATGTAATTATTAATTTAGCTTATTATTGGGACCATATATTTACATAAGAGTTTCAAAAAAATTATTATCTTATTATCTTATCGAATTTTGTTAATTTTTACACTGTCTTGGCTCAGAACCAGCAAAATTTATTAATTTATAGTAATTATTAATTTATCGAGTATTAATTTATAGTGGTTCTACTGTAAAGGGTGAGTAAATAAGTTATACTAACTGAAGTCGTCTTTTATGGTTCCTCTTAAACAGGTCAAAGAAACCAACTTTACCCAACAATGTAATGTCGTCACACCATATGGTCCAGATCTACAAGAAACAATCTTTTATTTTTCCTAAAAAGTATAAATATGAAATATATCTGAGTTTTTTTTTTTGAGAGAGAAAGGCCTAAATATATCTGAGTTAAGAAGACAATTAATCATCAAACATCAATTAACCACTCTAGTTCTTTGTAAATAAACTGATGAAGCGTGTGATTAGCCATTCTTCCTTTTTCATTTTGTTTTCTTCTCAGTTTGGGATTATATTTTCGTTTCAAATTGTAAGGATTTGTGGCTAAAAGTTTTTTGTTTTTGACTAATTAGATACAAAAACTTTCGTCTCCTCTCAACTCTCTCTATACTAATCAACAAAACGACGGGTTAGAATATTAATCTAATTGCCCAACAATTGGTCCCTTATTATTTGAGGTGTAAAAAGAATGCAAATTCGAATCTTTCCACTGTTGATACAATACCAATTCTGCCTTAAAATTTCCTTTCTTTGAACGATGCGAGCAACAATCCAATAACAAGATTTAAAAATCTCATGCTTCTTCCTAATTTCCGCGGAAAGCAGCCCTCTTTTGAAGAATCTTCTGTCCCATGTACCTACACATAGCACTCCATTTATAATCATATCTTTAAATATATTTATAACATGTTATGAAACATTTGTTCATTTGTTTTTTTTGCCCTTACCTTCCAAGCATCATAACCGTAGCTTGAGGATTAGTTCCAGGAGACTTGAGAAATGTGGATCCATCGATAACCCTCAAAGCATCAACGCCTAAAACTTTGTAATTCTTGTCGACCACACTTCCAACTTGACAACCACCATGGTAATGCCAAACAGTCATCACGGTGTCGATACAAAACTGCTTCAAGTTGAACGTTGAGGTCACGTGCCTCGGCCTCAAATTAGTTGGAAGGTCCAGCATGAGATTGAGCAGCTCACGTGCGGTCACACCAGGGTACTTGTACTTTGAGAAGGCCTTCGAGTCTATCACTTTGATAATGGTGTTAAGTCCTTCAACACACTTGTTCAAATCCTCTGGTTCTTGATAGTAGTTGAATGTCACAGAAGGGTTATCGTTTGGATTCGTGGTCCTAAGCTCCATGTGACCTCTCGAGGCCGGTAAAGCAACTTTTTGGAACATCCCATTCGTATTTAACATCACTTTTAATCCAAGATCCAAGGATTTTAAAAAGTCCGCAATGGATTGAGTCAGAATTTTCCTAGATGTAAGACGGCTTGTCTGCATAACGCGACATATTATATATATATAGTTAACAGCATATAGAGTCTCATCATAAATAATAAGTTAATGTTTTGATGTTATTACCTCGTTGAGAAGATTCAAGACACCATCGAAAAACCTACGGGTCAAATCATAAGAGAGACTCGCGTTACTTCCACCTTCGATGTAACTATCAAACTTTGTGATCCCAACAGATTGTACCAGGGACGTTTCTATGGGCGTAGGAGAAGAAACAAAGACTGGATTCATGGGATTATCGCCCATTCCTTGCCCAACCATTGGATGATCTAAGACCACCGGTTTAACGCCATGAGCCGCAAGGTGAGCCGTTGGACCCACGCCGCTCAGCATCAACAGATGCGGGCTTCCCATTGCTCCAGCTGACAAGATTACTTCATTCATTGGGTTATTTGCTAGCCCTGCCTTGTGGAACACTCCATTCTCATCTTGAAGTATCACTTTGTACGCTTTTGGTCTCTGGCTACCTGTTTTTTTATGTCATTTTGTTATATCAATTTTTTTTTTCAAGTAATAAATTAAACACAGAATAATTCATTTAATTAATTGTAATCATATATTACGTGTAATAATATGTTTTGTAGGTTTATGTTTAAAAGTAGTACTTATTGAACTTTTTTTGAAAACAAAAAAAATTGGAAAAATCAGTCGTAAATAAAAGAAGCTTCAAAAATATACATTATGCAGTAGCGAGAGCGACAACACTAATACAATCATTAACCACGTACATATTCCTGATCAGCTAAAAAAACTTTAAAAACAACAAAATTTTGAAACAAGATATACATGATTAAATAAAGTCAATGCGTCGGGTTGTCGCATCTAATCATAAATGTATAATTAAAAAAAAGAAAAAAAAAATACTATATACTTTCCTCCGTGTTTTCTTCATCGAGTTGTGCATTCTTCCTACGTATACGTTAATCACAGCCTTTTTAAAAAATCATTTGTTACGCGTTCATAAATTTTCATACAAAACAGAAAACAAATCATACAAAATACAATTGGTTTCGAAACTTTTCCCAATAAATGTGTTTGTAAAAATACTTTTCTAGTATTTTATTTAAAGATTTGTAATAAATTATAAAACCATAACATTTAAAAAAAAATCATTACATTGAAAATGCTCTACTTATTAAAATGCTCGTTAAAAAATAATGAATATGAAGCAATACCTGTTGTTGTGGTGAAGAGTATCTTATGTACAGAAGAGTGCAAGTATACAACCAGATTGTTGGGATCGGCATACTCTAACAGGTTCGCCGCCGTGTGTCTATGACCGGCGCCGTCAAAGATCGTACCGCCGATCTTCGTCCCGTAGATATGATCGTACGTGAAACCGTTATATGGATTCACACCAGCCTCCAAAAGCCCGTCTATAAACGCCGTTTGCCATCCCATCACACGTGGCTCGAACACAAGTTTCTTCTCGACCCACTCGTAAGCAGCTTCCACTTCCCCCATCTCCCATTCAGCTTCCTCCACGTACTCGTTTCCCGCACGTGTGTAGAATCCCGCGTTTAGCACCGTGCCTCCGCCGAGGACACGTGGCCGTATGTTGTAAACGCCGTCCTCGGAGATGAAGAGCTGCGACCATGAGTTCGGTGTGATGTCGAAGAGTGTGTTAGCGAAGTTTCCGATGTCCGTGGCCGTTGGATTGTCATAGGGAGAACCGCCGCGTTCGAGAAGCAAAACGCTGGCGTTTTGAGAGAGCGTTGCGGCTAATGCACAACCTGAGGTTCCTCCTCCGATGATTATGTAGTCAAAGCTAGCATAAGTTGGTGCTAGTGTTGCATCTTTCATAAATGTATAGTGTCCAGCTTCACACACAAAAAAAAAGTTATGAATATTGAAATGAATACTAAGAGTAATCTTGAATACAAACATATCGTCACATATTTCATGGTAACTATAAGGAAACTAGCCAATGTACCTTCATCGGAATAACACGAGCTATGGAAGATGAAAATTGCTACGAGAATAATACGGATTATATGAAATCCCATTCTACGGTCTAAGATTGTGTTGGCTTTGTTTCATGCGCTTTATACAGTGAGCCTCGTGTTCAGAACTTCAGATCTCAGTTTTCTAGCGTTTTGTTGTGTATTAGTGTTTTATAGAGGGTTTGATTGGTTCTTTTGGAATCGTTCGTAAACGTGGGCGATTGCGTTATAAAAACTGAAATATTGGTCCATGGTAAGAAAATCATAAGTCTTGCGATTGTTTGATGTTTTCACTTATCGCTTGATTAGTAGTCTATAATTGCTTTTATTCTTTTTGTTTGTTCACTTGATTAATCTTAGTTTCTAGTTTACTTGTATTTAGAAAACCAAAAACCATAAATCGCTCTAGATTAACTTGAATTCCGTAAGTTTGTTTGTTTCTTTAATATCTCTAAATCTCCTATCTACTACGTACTCGGTTATGCAATTTGCCGTGCATTTGTTTAGTTCTAAAAAGTTTTACGTATTATTTTTTTAGAATCCACCATATAATTTATACGGGAATATATACACGTGATACTTCTCTCTATATGTGATATGATAGTCCATCATCTGGCTAACATGCATATAGCATAAAACATTAGATGTTATTTGAAGGTCGATTGCAAATTATATAATAAGAAAATAGTCAAAGTCAATTCTGAGAAGAGTTCTAATTAAGTCCGTATATAACAAAGTGGCTTAGTACACTTGATAAAGGTCGAAATACAGTTGTGCAAATACTGCTGGAAATTGGTTTATTTAAAAACTTGGAGATCGAATAAAATCGATAATTTTATTGCTTACACATGCTCTGTCTCATATATATACTATTATATATGACACAGAGCATGTCTAGCCTCTTACATTTTTAATAGTTACAAAGTCTTTGTTCATGTTCATAAACATTCTTGGTAATTGGGGAAGATTAAGTAGAATCAGAACCAATTTTGAAATAGTTGCCGCCCATACGAAATAAAATAAATTTCTTTTCTATATTTTTTACAGAACTATATTTAACATCAAGAACTCAAATATTTGTTCCGCTCGTCTTTAATCACTGAAAAATTAACCTTATTTTTGGCACTCAAGCAGATCCGAGAGAACTCTCTATCTTACCCTTTTCATGATTTTCTTTTTATGTAAGTGATATCATTCAGAAGTGGATTCATTGGCAAAGAGTTTCTTACTTTCTTTTGTTGTAATTCAAGTTAATTTTTAAATAAGATTGTTAGGTTTCCACATTTCTGAAAGCCTTATTCAAATGTTTCATGGCTATGTCCTCAAAACTGGTTTTTTGATTAGAGAGAGTCTTTCTCAGAAAGACCCTAAAGCCAAGAGCTTAGTGTAGTTTTCATCTTACCATCTAGTCCAGTAGTGTGTGGTAGAGAGTTTCTAGAAGCAGCTAGAGCGTAGACTTTACTTTTCGAGTCTAGCACGAATCTTACTTTTGCATCTGATTTTTTTATTTTTCATTTTTGGAATATATTATTTTCTACTCCAAGACTGATTTATTATTGTTAAGCAAAAACATCCATATCTCTGAGCCAAAAGAAGTGATTACTAATTTAAGCCAAAACATCTGATCTTAAGATTTACAGAGAAATAAAATCACCACAAACTAAGAAGAAGCATATAATTCACATAAACTCAAGTAGTAAAAGAAAACCTTGTACGTCCATAATCAAATACTATTGAGGATCAGAGAACAACCACTTGGCATGAGGTAGAGAGTCTCGGAATGGTAAGAAGTAGTTCCTTGAGGATAACAGATTCTTCTTTCTTTTTGGGACCACCCAAGCATAGAGTGAATTTCTTGAGGTTCAAGTAAGTACCTCACTAGCTTCATCGCCACCCCTTTAAATGGCCAATCTATTTCAACATACTCGAGAGATGCTAGGACACGCCGAGTTTCGGGCAAAATATGAATCCCCTCCTTCTCCTCATAGTATCTAGCTCCCTGCATGTACAATACAACCGAGTACAGGAAACACAAGTTAAACATACGATACTTTGCATCTTAAGATAAGGAAACTTTATGGTTTAGTGGACAATTCCTCACCACGGCAAGAAATTTTAGATTGGGGCATCTCTCAAGAATGATTGGCAACATCTCCCACTGGTAGCCAAAGAACACAACTCGCAAGAAAGATAGGTTCTTGAACAAAGGTAGTGACTCACATCTTGAGTAATCATAAATGACCTCAAGAGTACTCCAAGCGATGATCAAGCCTTGGACACGAGAGATCCCAGCGAGAAATTTACGAATCATATCTCTCTTCTGTAGATCATTTGGATCAAACTTCTTCTCCAGAGACAAGCTAAACACAGCGTCGATATCAGCTTTCACAAGGGAGCTCGTGTTATCTAGTACGAAACTGGCGGTTCGATAATCACGGAGCCTCAAATACTTAAGCCTAGGAGCATCAATTGCAACTACTAGATGTTCATCGAAATCCTCCTCTTCACAGTCAGAAACAATAGTTAAGCTCAACAGAGACTGAGAGCGAACAGTTAAAACTTCAGTTTCATCACCGAGACTCCTCTCTATACCTAATCTTTCGAGTACAGGGCAGCCTGAGATGAGCGTTTCTAAAACCGAATCGTCGGCGAACTTGACCGTATCAAGAAGTATAGCCTTGAGGGAAGGTAAAGAAACAAACTCGGGATTAGGCAATGTAACGTAGGAGAGCTTTAACGATACCAAGATCTCGCATGTGTAAACCGCTGGAGGTAACTGAAGTTCATCGTCTTCCTTACACATGTCCGTAACATGGAGATGCTGAATCTTCCGATTAACGACGGTGTTGATCCACCGCGTGTGATGAGCGAAATCAGGCGGGTTCTCGTACCAATTGTACATTATTAGCTTGAAATAACGTATGCGCGAATCGCTGTTGAAACCCAGAAAGGTATCGATGAAACTCACCAAGGCGTTTGGCTCCCGGAAATCACCATACTCCAGATCCAAACCAGGTACGAATCGCCAGAGATTTCTCCATCTGCTGGATAAAACGCTGGTCTTCACCGCATCTTTTGTGTAGAGCTTCAAGAGTATCTCAATCCTCAAGGAATCTGGCAAGCTGCTCAGTCTATCTATTTCATCACCCGATCGTTCGGCACGAACACGTTTCCCTCGGTCTTCGGCCATTTACTCCTCCTCAAAATTCGATTAAAAATCTTCCCACAAAATTATGAAAATCTCGAATTAGCAGTCAGCCGCGAAAGAGTAGACGAAAATGAAGCGAGATCGAGAAACCTCGTCGTGGAATATTTTCCGGTGGCTGATTTTCTGGAGTCCGTTTAGGGTTTACCCTCTCGGTGGAGGAAAAGGGGCAAAAATCTCGCGTGCTTTGTTTGGAAATACGGTATCTAAAACCGGTTCGGTTTAATTTGGTTTAGTTCAGTTCCAAATATTCATCAACACGGCCATTTACGACCGCAATTTGTCAAAGTGATTAAACGACTCCGTTTTCGTGTCTGGATCCATATATAACACGTGGGCTTATTCTGGGCTATTTTCGTACGTGCAAGTTTCTTCATTGTCTTTTTACATTATAACCCCTACTTTTTAGTTTTCTTCCTCTCTGGACCTTTTTCTTTTTAGATCGCCCCAAGACTCAGAGGAAGAAGACTCGTAAAATGTGTTTTGGAAACTCTTAAAATCGATCGAGCCGTGTACAAATTTAAGCAAGTCAATTTTCTATCTCCAGTTTGAGAAAAATATTTCTTCAAAAAGCGAGATTCAATTTAAAAAAAAAAAGGCGAGATTTCTAAAATGTCAAATTAATAATCCTCGACTCATCATCATTAATGATCCTCGGCTTAGCGTGCTCCTTTACGAACCACCACGATCACACTTGTCGACGAAATAGTACGTCGTAACATGAGATAAATTTATAATGTTGATAATTAATTTACTCTTGATGATAACGTTATAAATTAAATTCAACATTATAAATTTACTTTTGATGATAACGTTATAAATTAAATAATACTTCCTCTTTTTCTTAAAGAAAATTTTTTCAGAATTTTTACACATATTAAGAAAACACATTAAAACTTAATAATAAATATATTATTTTCTGTAATTAACAATTCTCTATAAATTTCAATCAATAATTATTTAATAAATTCAATTATTTTTATTGAAATTTACAACTTATCATTATTAACTAATAAAAAAGTGCATAAAAAACCTAAAACTGTTATATATTTGAAAAAAAACAAAAATTTGTTGTGAATAAAGAGAAGAGAAGAAGGAATTGATGTTGATGATGTTATTCCAATGAATAAGGGGTCCTTTATATAGGAGTACAAGAGAAAGTTTTACTTGGTGACAAAGTAAAACCTAATGGGCTTATGAACTTATAATGGACATCACATAATAGTTCATAACATTCCCCCTTGATGTTCATTATACATAAATATTTTCTAAAGCGCATGTGATGCTGCCTCGTTAAAAACCTTACTAGGAAAACCCAATGGGAAAAACCATAGCTAAGGGAAAAAGAGTGCAGCGCGCATTAACTCCCCCTCATGAGTACATCACTTGAGATCTTTGAGATGACGCAATCCAATATGATGAAATAACTTCTTGAAAGTAACGCCTTGGTAAATCTGTCTGTCGAATCTTCACTTGAATGAATTTGTAGAATTCTTACATCGCCATTCTTCTGCAGTGCATGAGTCTTGCTAATGATTCGTCTTGATCATTCTCTTTGCTTCACTTGTTCTCATTAAAGTATGACAAATACTTTGGAAGGGTGATAAACTTTCATCTTTACATTTCCCTTTAGATGTCTATCATTTGCGTGTTCTTTGTTGCCTCGTTAAAACCTTTCATAGAAAAACCCAGTGGGATAAAAACCATGATAAGGAAAAAGAGTACAACCACGCACACCATTATATTTCTCCCCTTGGAAGTATCTTCTTCAAGAGATACATTCCAATCATATATATCATCTTTTGAGAATTGTTATAAGCATAAGCTTAATGAATAAAATCGTATGATTATCTTGTAATCTCTTAGATTCCTGGACTTCTTGTCCATAACAACATTTTCACATAAAACTTAATTTCTTAAATCTATTTGAACTTCAAGCCAAATTTCTACTTACATACAGTTTTCTAAACTTGTATTGTACATACTTATACATAACATTTTATTCATGCTCTTCTTTATTGTTTTACCTTTCTTTCTTGTTATGTGAAAACACAAGAAATCAATACATTGCTTAACTAGCATTTTAGATATGGTACTTCAAGACCAAATATATGTGAGCAATCTTTAAGTAAAATCCTGCAAGGATCTTTTGAGATAACATCTCTTTTACTAAACTTTTTAATTTGGAATACTTGAAGACAATGTTGTCTTTCCAAAATCTTTACTTCCAAATTATGACTTATATTAACTCTTCAAGAGTTTCAACTATATTCAAATTAAGGATCTCAATGATCTATACTCTTTTGATAAATACATATGGGTATATTGGTTAACCTTATAATATTCACTTATACCTCATGAAACATATATGTCTTAACTCGATCGAATATCTTAAGTTCCCGGGAATATAATTATTGACATCATTAATCCATCGGAGATTGTATCATTTTGACATCTTTAATCCTTTGGGGCTTGTATCTTTCATGGATTATATCCTTAATCCTTAGGGGATTTTCACTTTAAGTATCATTTTCCAGTGGGTCGAATAAGTCAAGTTCTTCTCTTATTGCCAGACTGATAAGGAACTTGAAAGTAGTTGCATCCACCACAGAAGAGTATGTCTCTTCATAATCAATTTCATATTCATCATAAAATCTCATTTATCTCCCACTGGTTTTACACTCTTAGGTGTATGGACAACTGGTCCAAATACTCATCTCTTTCCCAGAGATTATAACTCTATGACTATTGCTTCTTTATAATTTGGCCAACCATTTCTTTGTGTACACTTTGCAATAGATTTCGTGATCCTCTTTCTCATTCATTATATCAACTGCTACATTGCATGCAAAAATATTATCGACGTCGATTTGCTTTTTGGTTCCATTTTAATCTACACATGACATAACTTGTTGAGATCGATCTCTTTATTATCTCAGGTACCTGAATTTCTTTCTTGTCATGTTTAATGTCTCTTCTTGAGATCATTCAAAAATCTTTGTTTCCTCGATCTGACCATTGTCAAATTCTGCTCCTTCTTATTTTCGAGGATTCTTTTATTTGGAACAAGTCTATCACGCTTCATGCGTTCTTTAGACTCACTAGCAGCTTGATATTGTCCTTCTGAGACATTAATTTTTCTTGGAGCATTTACAGCTGGTATATGTGACTTTGTCACTTTATTTGGGTCTGTAAATACGTCTGGCAATTTTGTAAATGAATTATCTTTTAGACTTTCAATTCACTTTTCGAGGATCAATGATAATTCATTCCAACTTATTTTCTTTTCCAGCTGTTTATTTTCTCCCCCTAATGTTGGAAACACTGACATATTAAAATGGCAGTCTACAAATCAAGCCTTAAATAAATCCTTCATGGATGGCTCTACATACTTAATTATCAATGGAGATTCATATCCAACATATATTCTCAACCTCATTTGAGGATCCATCTTATACCGCTGTGGTGGAGCAATGCGGATGTATACTGCACATCCAAATCCTTTAGATGGAAAAATTTGGTCTGACCCAAAACCAATTTTGATGGGAGAACCTTTGATTACTCGTTGGCTTAATGCGAATTAATGCTTCTGGATTTTCAACATTTATCCTTATGCTTTTATCATCAAAGGCTTAAGATGTAAATTCACTAGCATTACCAAGTACTCTTGCAAACTTCAGGTTGTAGATCCATAAGAAGGATACATACAATCATCTTGTTAAATCCAAATCTAATAAGACTAGTGATAATCATATTATCATATTTGCCTTTTGAGTACGTATTACATGAAACATCATTAGGAAGAATCTTCATGTTCTTCAATGAATGTCTACATAAATTATTTTTCGCATCATTCTTGAACCGTTATGGTCTAACCGGTTCATGCCAAACAATGATATAAATTAAACTTCTGGTTTAACATTTATCTCCATTATACTAATCTTTTTGTAGTACAATCTAGTATAGAATGCATATAGTCTCACCAAAATATTTTTTTATTGCCTCGTGATTTGAAAGTATTAAACTTTTCATTCTCTTATTGTCTCAACTTGATTAACTTTGAAATCCATTGGAGTTACTTTATAAATGATTCATCAAGATCATTTTAAGTGTGACCATAATCTTCTAGATGTTTCACTTACTATGAATTGTGAGATTCTTCGATTCTCCTTTATCAATGATTCATCAAGTTCATCTTGAGTGTGAACATAATCTTCTAGGTGTTTCACTTACTATTGATTATGGGGTTCATCAATTCTGCCCCTCGAGATGATGACACTTCAGGTTCATCTATCTCGAATTGAATCCCAATTTAGAATGAATAACATACCCAACTTGGATCATGTATTCTACCTTTGATTCTTTTGAGACTTTGGAGACTATAATGCATCAATGATTACAAATTTCGTTTCCATAGGCAAATAAATCTGCTCTTCTAGAGTTTTCAATAATCTTTATATTATTAGATCTTGTACACACACAAGTTTCTTTCATCATTAGATGATAAATATCTCTTGTTTGTACAATCTTTATTTTCTCACTTCTTGTGAGAATTTGAGTTCTTCAAATAAACTCTTTGACCTCGATTATTTTATCTTCATATAAGAGATATATATTTTCTTTGTTACCATCTTTATTTTCTCACTTCTGATGAGAATTTGAGTTCTTAAAAAAAAAACTCATTGACCTTGACCTTGACCTTAACTATATCTATATTCATATTCATATTCTCGTCCATGGCCGCATCTATAACTACGTACTTGGCCAAAGTTATTGGCATGGTTCTTTTCTTTCTCAATATATGATATAACATTCACTTCAGAGAATGGATCATAACCAATTGGATGTGATTCTTGACTTTTCATCAATAGCTCATCATTTTCTCAAAATGATTCTTAAACTTCTTTTAATGGTATTGTGTCTGCAAGACAACAATATTTTTCTAAGGAGTAGAGTATGCCTTCTAGCATCTATGCATCATTGATATTCTCTTCACTAAAAATTATTTACAGACTTCAAGTCTTGTAATCTTAGATTCAAAGACTCATAATGAGCTTTTGGTAATGTCACATTATAGTGATCATACTTTTCTTTAGACTTTTGTAAAGAATTTGTGATCTTTTATGGTCAAGTACACAATATTCATATAGAAGATAAATACTATAAAACTACATATATATAAATAAAAGCATAATTAAAACAACTAATATAAATGACATGTACCATCTTTATTCTCACTTCGGGTGATAATTTGAGTTTTAAAAGAAGCACAAAGAGATAAGATATAATTTCAAAGTATTTCTCAAATATCTTTATGTTATTGTGTCTTCAAGACAACAATAATTGTTTGATGTATTCTAGCATCTCTGTATCACTTATACTTCAAGTCATGTAGTCTTAGTTAGAATCATAAAGAGTTTTAGGTCATATCACATTCTGGTGATCATACCTTTCTTTTTGTTCTAAAAGAACTTATGGAACTTTTAAGTACTCAAGGCTTAAATATCATCAAAGAGGTGATGACACATAAATATGATCCTAAATATGATTTACATATAATATAAACAATGATAATAAGATCATATAAAAATAACTCAATCAATCATATCATTCATTAGTTTAATTCTATCATGCCATTAAACTAGGTTGTCAATAAATCAGCTCACAAAAAATATCAGATTGATAAACATGTGCAAATTTCGTGATAAAGAGAACAGACAAGCATGATGCAATAGTTCTGTGCAAAATCCGGGTTTATATCATATATGTGCAAAATTCGGGTTTTTGTCATATCTGTGCAAAATTCGGGTTTAACAAAAACCAATGCATGTATAAACACAGAAATTCAAGTCTAAACTGTTTTGTGCAAAATTCGGATTGTAAGCATGTCTGTTCAAAATTCGGATTAAACAGTATTGAACAAACAAGCATGATGCAATAGTTCTGTGCAAAATCTGAGTTTCAAGATAAACTGTTCAGTGCAAAATTCGGATCATAATCATGTCTGTACAAAAATCAGGGTTTTATATGAAATACGAATTTGTGCAGAAACAGTATTCGATATAATAGATAAGATTCAGTTTAAGAAATTTCGTGCAAAATATGTGCATAAACAGTATGAAACCATAATCGATTAAATAGATCAGATTCAGTTTCAGAAATTTCGTGCAAACTATGTGCATAAACACTATTCGATTTAATGAATAAGAACACTTTCATGAATATCGTGCAAAATATGTACAGTATTCGATTTAATGAAATAAGATTCAGTTTACGAATTATGCAAAAACGATGGATATCTGATATAATAAAATTTGTGCAAAAATAGAGCATAAATAAAAATCTGTGCATAAATAAAACATAAATCAAATTTGTTCAAAAATAGATCATAAATAAAATATGTGCATAGATAAAGTATAAATAAAATATGTGCATAAATAGAGCATAAATTAAAAATAAACATGCGTTTTCTACAGGAGAAATAAAAAGATAAATATGTGATTTAAATCTCTGCTCGAGAATTTATCATAACATAAATCATAAAATAAATATGTGTATTGAATCTCTGGAGGAGAATTCATCATAATATATTGATTGTGTAAAAACAAATAACAATAAAATAAATATATGATTTGAATCTCTGCAGGAGATTATCGTAATACTGATAAGTAATCCATTCTTATGAACCATGAATTGATAATAAACATGATTCAAAGTTGGAATATTAAACACTAAAAAAAAAACTTAGAATTGAATACCACTTAGCTCAGGCGGCTAGGATTTCGTGCTGATAACGTGTTGTGAATAAAGAGAAGAGAAGAAGGAATTGATGTTGATGATGTTATTCCAATGAATAAGGAGTACAAGAGAAAATTTTACTTGGTGACAAAGTAAAACATAATGGGCTTATGGGCTTATAATGGACATCACATAATAATTCATAACAAAATTTAAAATTTTTCTTTAATAAACAGAGGGAGTAGAAGTTCGTGGTGCAGGGTCGTCGAAACCAATATAAAATCAATGTTTTTAACCTAAATGAGAGCATATAGAGTGGTATATATCTTAACATGTAAGATTTGTAAATAGCTAAGGAAACTAAAGAGAAAAACAAAACACTTTATTGACCACTAAAATCTACGCGTTCTGAAAAGAAAAAAAAAATTTGGAGAAACAATACAAAGTGCACACTTTTCAGTCTTTTCTGGACAATAATCATTATTCCCGGCTAATTTGCTTCTGCTTTTCTTCTTTTTGTCTTATAGTTTCTGTAAATAATTAGAAAAACATCCACCACTCCATATTTTCATTACCACTGCAATTATCTCATACCATATATGTAACACCACCACCACACTTACAATTTAACTATGGTTCTACGAAATCTTAGTCATTGTGAGTGGTCATTGAGTTTTGTAATATATAACGTCAATCTATGCGTTGTAGAAACATATTTCCTTAACAACTCCAATAATCTCCTATGACTGTAACACCAAAATTAGCAACAATTGTCAATTGAATGCTCTATTTTTTGCAAGTTTAATTACCACCAACTTAAGCTTAGATTTTATACATATTTACAATTAAAATAATGCCCGAATGGCTTAAAACACTATGAAAATGTTCAAGGTCCTAGCACCACATATGAGTACACACACTCGCACCAAATCTTAGATTATTGTAAATATTCTAAGTCTAACACTTGAAAAATTCGATAGAAGTTGTAGATTTTCCAATGCATTTAACCTTTTTCTGATATATAATCAGAAATAAATTATACATCTAGAAAACATAGAAACATGATTTTACTTTTGTCTTAGGTGCGCTACTTTAGAACTTTAGACTTTAGCGTTATTTAACACAAGAGCTAGCTCAAGAACAATTTACAAATCAATCTTTTTGCACCCAAACCAAAAAAAAAGAAATGCACCGATCATCTCCCGGAGATTCACCACCACCAAACTGCCTTCACGGTTGCTTCTCGTCGTCACCGTTCCACGGCGGCGACACCTCCGAGCATCCTCAAGATTCAACCCCCACCGTCACTTCCGCCACCCTCCGCCGTGATTTCGCTCAAACCACCGCCACCACCATTTTCCCGGACACCCAATTCACCGACCCAAATTCTCTCCCTTCCCTTCAAGAATCCTTCTCCGATTTCATCCAAGCTTACCCCAATTACGCCGACACTCACAAGATCGACCGCATCAGATCCGACCACTACTTTCACTTGGGTTTAACACATTACACGTGTCTTGATTACATAGGGATTGGTTTATACTCTTACTCACAGTTACTCAACTACGACCCTTCCACTTACCAGATCTCTTCTTCCTTGTCTGAAAGTCCCTTCTTCAGTGTTTCTCCCAAGATCGGTAACCTCAAGGAGAAGCTTCTCAGCGATGGAGGTCAAGAAACAGAGTTTGAGTACTCGATGAAGAGAAGAATTATGGGTTTTCTCAAAATCTCCGAGGAAGATTACTCGATGGTCTTCACCGCCAATAGAACTTCTGCTTTCAGGCTCGTCGCCGAGTCTTACCCCTTTAACTCAAAACGGAAGCTTTTGACGGTTTACGACTACGAGAGCGAGGCCGTGGATGAAATCAACAGAGTCTCTGAGAAAAGTGGAGCTAAAGTAGCTGCAGCGGAATTCTCATGGCCAGGACTGAGAATATGTTCGTCTAAGCTGAGGAAGATGGTCACTGGTGGGAAAACCGGGAACAAGAAGAAGAAGAAAGGTATTTTCGTATTTCCACTTCATTCTAGGGTTACGGGATCTAGGTATCCGTATCTCTGGATGAGTGTGGCGCAAGAAAACGGGTGGCATGTGATGATCGATGCTTGCGGTTTGGGACCTAAGGATATGGACAGCTTCGGTCTTTCGATATATAATCCTGATTTCATGGTGTGTTCGTTCTACAAGGTGTTTGGAGAAAATCCTTCCGGATTCGGTTGCTTGTTCGTCAAGAAATCCACCATCCCGATTCTTGAATCTTCCTCTGGTTCAGGTATGGTCAATCTCGTACCTACCGACAATCCAATTTCGTTACACGCCTTGGAAATCCACCGGGCACAAACAGAATCGGAAGAAGCAGATAGCTTTAGTTCTGGAATCGAATACAGAGGCCTAGATCACGTGGACTCACTTGGGTTGGTAGCAACAGGGAAGAGATCAAGATGTTTGATCAATTGGTTGGTAAGTGCTCTCTACAAACTCAAACATTCGACAAGTAGTCGTCTCGTTAAAATCTACGGTCCAAAGGTTAATTTCAATCGAGGACCAGCGATTGCGTTCAATCTATTAGACCAAAAGGGAGAGAGAATCGAGCCTTTTGTCGTGCAGAAGCTAGCCGATAGCAGCAATATCTCACTCGGACAAGGTTTCTTGAAGAAAATCTTGTTCGAAGAGGAGTACGAAGGTGTGAAAGACAGAGTTCTTGAGAAGAGAAAGAACGAACCGGGGATTTCTGTTCTTACTGCTGCGTTAGGGTTTCTTGCGAATTTCGAAGATGTTTATAAGCTTTGGATTTTCGTTGCTCGGTTTTTGGATCCAGAGTTTGTTGAGAAGGAGAGTGTGAGATGTGGAGTTCATGCCTTTGAACACAAAGAGCCGTGAAGTAGTCTAGGTTCGGTTTTGGTTGGTTCGGTTTGGTTTGGTTCACTTCAAATTGCAAGTATTGTACTTCGAATCATATATATATAGTCAAATCTCTCTCTATTTAAGCTATCCACATCATCAACTTTTTTTTCTTTCTAATGGGCTTTTATATATATATATTTCATATGAGCCTTCACATAACATAAATTTAGAAATTAAAAAACAAATTCTCTACAAACAAAAAACTATAAATTCTCTAAAAAATTAATTATTAAAAATGTTAATTGTAATAAAAATCAAATAAAATGTAGAAACACAATTGGAAACCCTACGAACAGTACTAAAAAAGACAAAAATACTAAAAAAAAATTCTAAAATCCATGAAAATGAATAAAAAGACATTAAAACCTATCAACAATATTACATATAAAAAACAAAATGCAGATATTCCAACGAAAAAAGAATCTACATCCGAATGACTTTAAACTACACTTAAAGAGGCTATAAATTAGGCATCCACATGACATTAGTTCAAAAATAAAAACAAATACTTATTCTACAAACCACAAAACTGAAAATTCTCTACCAAAAAAAAAACCATAACGATTGTGAATTCACTTTGTTGATCTCGCATAAAATAAGCGATAGAAAAAAAAACTACTTGAATAAAAATATTCAGTGGAATACATAAATAGTTACGCAGCGTATAAGTATAAAATAATATTTTTAACAATTAACATATCTCAATTTATATTAAGTAAAATATTTCACAAAAGATCTATATATTCAACAATAATAAAATAAATTAAAATAATATTTAAAATATTAAAAAAAACAGAAAAACATAATAGTAATAAAAACATATAAAATTATAAATTAAAAAAAAAATTAACAGATAACTCCGCGCAACGCGCGGGTTGATTTCTAGTTTGATAAATTAAGAGGTTTAAAACTTAGTAGCTTCTGTTCCTAATTCACTCGTCTACTAAATTATTCAAATGTTAACTACGGTATCTTCTAAATTATTAAAATGTTAATGGACAGAGAGATGTATTCGGGCTAAGGCCCAAACACTAAAATGGGCCCATATTGGTTCAGCTGACTCAATCCATGTGAATATGCGAAGATGTGATCCACACCGTTTATTTGATATAGGACTATAAAAATGAAACGAGGATCTTGAGGGCCCCTACTTCCATCTTTGTAGGGTTCGTGAAGAGGATAAGGTGCGGTGGGGACTTCTCTACCTTTCTAGGGTTTGTTCAATTTCCCCCCTTTTTTCACTCTTCTTTAATTTACAAAAATTCAAATGACTTTTTATGGTTTGTTTCGTCTGTCAAATTTCGAGATAAATCTTTAATCAGTAAAATAATAAGTTGACTATTCGACTGAAATAAAAAAAAATTGAATCTTTGTTCTGCAGTTTTCTCTCAAGTGATTTTGAATTTATTCTCTTGTTAGTGAAATCTAAAGTTTTGTTCACATTCAGATTTCTAGCGTTTTGGGAAATGGAATCGAATCAAGAAGGCGAATCGATTCGAGAGATTGACGAAAACAATAGCGCCCAAGCAACCATGGCCAATCTATCCGACCCGAATCCGGAAACCGACCCGGGTTTGCTCATGAAAGAAGAAGAAAACGACCCAATAAGGCAACACGAGGTCGGGTTTCTTCAGCCGATGACGAATTCGCTCATCCTACAGAGGAAACCGGCTCCGAAACGGCCGTCTAAAGACCGTCACACGAAAGTAGAGGGTCGAGGTCGGAGGATCCGAATGCCCGCCGGTTGCGCCGCCCGGGTTTTCCAGTTGACCCGTGAGCTCGGCCACAAATCCGACGGAGAGACCATTCGGTGGCTACTCGAACAGTCTGAGCCGGCGATAATCGAGGCAACCGGAACCGGAACCATACCGGCGATTGCTGTCTCCGTCAACGGAACGCTAAAGATTCCGACGAGCTCTCCGCCGCATCATGAGAGCGGCGACGGCGGCTCCGTTGACCTAATGAGGAAACGGAGGAAGAGAAACTGCACGAGCGAGTTCGTAGACGTTAACGAACAAGACAGCTCCGTTACTTCTGGTCTGGCTCCGATAACGGCGTCGAGTTACGGCGTTAGCTTAATGAACATCGATACGCAGAATTTTGTGCCGTTTTGGCCGTTCGTTACTGGTGGGCCGAATCAAATGAGCCATATGTGGGCCATACCTACCGTTGCTGCTCCGTCGTTTCTGAACGTTGGCACTAGACCGGTACCGAGTTACGTCTCAAACGCTTCGGCCGCCGCTGAACCGCAGATGGAAACAAGCGGCGACGGTGCGACGACGCAAACGCTGAGAGATTTTTCGTTGGAGATTTATGATAGAAAAGAGCTTCAGTTTTTGGGTGGAAGAGAGAACACATCGCCGTCTTCATGTAACACTTAGGAAATTTTAATTGTTAGTCTCTGTTTTTAGGTCAGTTTGATTATTGAGCAGAAGTAAAAGAGTTGTGAGAAGAATTAATTACATTAAAATTCTATGTATTGTCAAAAACGTGATTCTGACTTGTCAATCCTTTATCTTTATGTCTTAATTATTGTCTTAATAATATTTTAAGACAAGCAATGGATGTGCACGAGCTTCTAGGAACGTGCACGAGCTTTTTCACTCTTCGTCATGACACGATTTTCAGCTTTTTGTGAGTAGGTTGCCTAGTTTAATTAAACTGATCTGAACCTAATCACCAAAAATTAATTATGTTAAGGTTCAAACAAAAAAATTATGTTTATTTTGTTCTATTTTTATGTTTTGATTCCCAGAAAATATGATTTTTTAGATTCATTTTTTTTTTTTAAAACGATTTATGTAAGTTATTGGAGACGAAACATAATTTTCAAGACGATGCAAGCAGGATTTTTGTGAAATAATTAAATTGTCGGTTGAAAAATTATTTTGTAATTGTCTTTATAATTAATAGTAAAAATAATATTTTTAAACGTTTTTTTTTTTAAAAAGCGCTATAAGAAATATACATGTTGTGCACAACTAGGCCGGGCAATTTGGTGCGTGGCCGTAGGTCCAACTCATTTTTGCATGGACGAGAATATAAAATTCAAAGCCCAAATTATAGCAGTCCAAATAGGCGTAGACCAGAGACCAAATTCAACCGTAGATTTGGAGTCCCAAACCGCACATGCTTGGTATAAAATCCCACCCTCGACATACGTTGGAGTCCCAAACCGTACACGCTTGGTATAAAATCCCACCCTCTACATACGTTGGGATGCAATGTCACCGTCGTTTATACTTAAACAATATGTTCAATAACCATTTGTAAACCAACTCGACATCTCATAAAATTGGAAGAAACACAATATCAAATATGAATCCATACACTAATTAAGCATGTACAGGCTACAATCAAACTCGAAACAAAAATAAATCTGTTAACCACCAAAAACCCGAGATATGGTAAACCGACGGAACCACCATCTTTCATAATTTCCATTCACCATCAATCTTTTATATTTCTTAAACCCAAGATGAAATGGACCGTATTTGAGGGATAGACACCAAAATAAGCTTCAACTGTGAAATGCAATATCCGCAAATGTGAAATATACTGTTGGATATTTGATTCGGCTAAAGTTCCGTTAATTAACACGAAATCTAAATGTATATAGAGACCAAAGATCGAACTGAAATATTGTAGTTTATTGATAATCTAGGTTACATAATTGGGATCAAGAGAGAAACATGAAAAGTAAAAAGTAAGTAGGGTTTTTTTGCCGAAGTTATCATTAGCCATTTTTATGTAATACTTATAGGCCAAAAATCCAATATTTTCAGTTGTTGACCAAAAAAAAAGAAGAAGGAAGTTTTCTCATTTTTTTTTTTAATTTTCCTTAATTGCAAAACAAGTAGTGCAGTACACGTGAGAGGATAAACAAAAAGGATGCGCGGAAAAAAAAGTACAACAAATCCTTCACCAACCGTACCGCTAAGTAAGCCAAGGCATTGTTGAAACCAAACACTGATAGGCATAACTCAACAGTAGCTACCCTTTTTTGACCATCTTCTCTTTTAATTCACTTCTTTATTCATTTTTAATCTTACTCTATCTACTACACACACACATCATTATGCACCATTTTACATCTGATGTTAGTCTACATCACCCATATTTAAACATAGTCCTCTCGTTTACTCGAACAATCCGGATTCTAATCCGAAGTCTTTCCTTAGCATACTTTTCTATTAATATTTTAAAAGATATTCAATTTATTTCAATATTTTCACCAAATACAATAAAAACTCTATAAATTAATACTCATATCTAATTTTATATATTTTATGATCCCAATTCGCAAATGTCAAAAACCAAGAACATCCATTTGTTTTATAGAAAATCTCAAGGTTTTATTATAGATACTATTAGTAGATATATATTTAGGGTCAAATATATACATTTTTTTATGGTTACTAAAAACAATAAAGATTCTGTCCAGCTCTGCTGCACATATTCTAACCAAAGTGCATGCTTAGACTCAAAAGTACAATTTTTTAAGAGAGAAAAAAATCGAACACCGGAATATATGCATGTTTGTTCCAAATAATTTGAGTACCTTTAAAGCATATATTATACACGCACACATTTTCTATAATATTTGCTCTCATGGCTCTCCTTATATAAGCCAAATAATCCCGCCTCTTCTTCATCATCACCAAATCCTCAAAACAACTTCAATAACAAAGAGTGCTTTTTGAGGCCTAAACACACAAAAACCCCATAAAATGGCATTCTCCAAGAGACTCGTTTTCGCGATGATCTTTACGGTTTTTGCGATAGTTAAGCTATCAGAAGCTGCACTTGATGCTCATTACTATGATCGATCGTGCCCCGTTGTGGAGAAAATCATACTTGATACCGTTAGGAACGCTACTTTGTATGATCCCAAAGTGCCTGCTCGTCTCCTCAGAATGTTCTTCCACGATTGCTTCATCAGGGTATGCTTATTGTTTCTTTAATTGATCATCGATAATTGATCCAATCTTGAGTGTTGAGTTAAAATGTTTGGTTGGGTTGTTGTAGGGATGTGATGCGTCCATTCTACTTGATTTGACTCGGTCAAACCAAGCTGAGAAGGATGGTCCTCCAAACATTTCGGTACGGTCATTTTACGTGATCGAAGATGCTAAAACAAAGCTCGAAAAGGTTTGTCCTGGTACCGTGTCTTGTGCCGATGTAATAGCCATCGCAGCCAGAGATGTGGTCACCCTGGTGAGTCTTCGCAATAGAGTGGCTCCTTTGTATTTCTATGATCATTTACGGTTTAAACATTTTGGTTTGAGTTCGGTTCTGTTTGATTTGTCCAAGCCTCTAAGACTAACTTATAACCCAACTCGCAATGTTTCTCATTTCTTAGTCCGGTGGTCCTTATTGGAGCGTACTAAAAGGGCGAAAAGACGGGACAGTTTCACGAGCAAACGAGACAATCAATCTCCCAGCACCAACATTCAATGTGTCTCAACTGATCCAAAGCTTTGCAACAAGAGGCTTGTCGGTGAAAGACATGGTTACACTCTCTGGTGGCCACACGATAGGATTCTCTCACTGCTCTTCTTTCGAGTCCCGGCTTCAAAACTTCAGCAAGTTCCACGACGTTGATCCTTCGATGAACTTTGCATTCGCTCAAACGCTGAAAAAGAAATGCCCGAGATCATCTAACCGAGGCAAGAACGCAGGGACGGTCTTGGACTCTACGACCGCGGTTTTCGATAATGATTACTACAAGCAGATTTTGTCGGGAAAAGGAGTGTTTGGGTCTGATCAGGCGCTTCTAGGCGACGACCGGACTAAGTGGATCGTTGAGACTTTTGCTCGAGACCAAAAGGCCTTCTTTAGAGAGTTTGCAGCTTCCATGGTGAAACTTGGAAACTTTGGGGTCAAGGAGACGGGAGAAGTGAGAGTTAAGTCTCGCTTCGTCAATTAAAAGCAAAAAGACTACAGAACAAGGAAGCGAATGAGAGTTTTCTTTTCTTCAAATTTGATTTCATTTTATATTTGATATTATAATAATGTAAACTCTGGCAAATGTATCGACCGGTTTATAGTCCCCTATGAGTTTGCTTTAAAAGTAGAGTTGTTCTGCTTTACTTAACTTACCTTTATGTTCATTTAACATCAAACCGACATGAAGAAAATGAGTCATGGGCTTGTTAAAACCGCCCGAACCAGCGGAAACATGAACTTGATTCGGGTAAATAGTGGTCTACACAAGCCTAATCGATGGTTCATAACGTTGTATGAAAGTAATCAATGTGAGAAACACAGAATACAGAGAATTCGAATCGGTGTTCCTCATGCAAAAACAACATCAGAACGGAACACATACTTGACTCCCTTGGTGACGTTTCTCCCTTCGTGCAACATGCACTTGTCTCCATGGATGTGAAAGAGAGCCATACCTTCCATTGGAGCTACCTGCGATGATAACAAAGCAAGGTTTTATTTAATGGTGAATCGAATAAAATAATGAAACTAAAAACAGGAAAACTATTTGGTGGAGTTTACCTCAGCTACAATAATGTTTCTTGAACCATAAAAGACGGTTTCTCCACCTACTAAAGGCTCAGCTGAAGAAGAAGAATCATTAGTCTTGTTGCTTGAACTGCTCTTTGATTTGGATTTCGTGCTGTTCCCGCTTAGATATATCAACAATGTGTAATAGGTCCGGTTCCCATCTTCAAGATCAACACTTTCGTCGATGTGGCGACCAAAATGCTGACCAGCACTATACCTGAAAATTTTAACAAAGGGATCTTGTAATCTTCACATTTGTGTTTGTGACAAGATAAAGAGTGAAACTTTAAAAGTTGGGGAAAAGGTTTTTGAGATTGCAAACCTGTAAAATCTTATGTTTGGATTCAACCCAACAGCAACTTTCCTCCTAATCTTGATATCAGTAAACAGATTTGAGATCCCGGATTGCCATAGTGTATCGGCGAGGACAGGATCGTTCACCGAGATTCGATGGTTATCTCTATAAGCTTCACCATAAGCTGGGCCACGGCTTCCTTGGTGAGTGAAACCGAGAGACTCTGCGATTTTCACAAAGCCCTTTGATTCATCTGAAGTTAGACAGTTCTCCACCTGAGATCATAAAACCCTCAAAGTTAAAACCTCTCTCAAGCAAAAAAATGTGTTATAATTACTTCATTTTGCACAAACCAAGCTATGAACAGAACCACTTAAACATTCAAAACCAAATCTTCGTGATAACCATTAATTTCGACTTAAAAAATAAGAAACTGAATCAATTTCAACTGAGAAGTAAAACCCCCAATAAAGATTCAGCTTTTTTTTCAAAACGTTCGAAGCAAAATTGTATTTTGCGATTCATACCTCATGGCTTTAACCCTAGATTGATTCGAACAAAGTGAAAGCTAATTGATGATAATCTCGATGTACATATGGGACAACAAAACAATACACATCAATTCGATTTCAGAAAGAAAATGAAATCGAGATTAAAAATTTGCAGATTTTACAGCTTTCTTGTTTAAGGATTTCTCCAAAACTAAATTTGGGGGAAATAAATGAAATCCGCTTTTGATGAATTTTGTTGAGGAACTTACGGTGAATAGATCAAGATTCTTCAGATAAGAGACAATGAGATTCGGTTTGGGTTTGATCTTCGGCCACTTGATTGTTGAAGCCAATTCTCCATTGTCTCCCATCTTCGCGGCGATTTTACTACCTTTCTGGGGAAGAAGATGTAAGATCAGAGAATTTAAATTTATTAAATTCATTTATTTTTGGTTTCTCAGTTAAATCGAATAATAATTATATATATATTTCCCGAGACCCACTTAAATCCCAAGCCTATATAGTAAGCCCAAGACTTCGCACAAGCCCATCACATAAAAATTACTTGTTAAGAAGAGCCGATGAACATAGGAGGATACCATTACATAACTATGAAGATATTAAGAAGAAGTGGGTGTTTTATGTGTTTGAGTTAGATTGTAAAATATTAACAAACTTATTGTTGGGTTTTTCAAGCTATGTCCAATTCCCACATTGGTATGATATTATTCACTTTGGGTCTTAGTGGCAAAGTCTGCACGTATTTGTCTTTAGCCTTCTCCCAAAAGATCTCATACTAATCAGAGTTGGACATTACTTATATATTAGACAATTCCTATCTAATCTTTCGATGTGAGACTTGGATTGATATCCTAACAATCTTGTTAGGAATTATTTGATCGATTGATTGCTTAATTCTTTGAACTTGACACAGAGAATTTGATCACCGAGTTCCCGGCCTCTAACCGGTACGTCTCGGGTGGGAACCGTCTCCCACAAACTTCCACTATCAATCAAAGGGTTTACACAAACGCTCTAAGCGCTTGCAGTGTAATAGGTGACACCAAAAAAAGACTCAACAAAGAAGAATAAAGATCAAAGAAACTCTCTCTCGCAAAGACATGACTCGAACAACGTCTCCTAGGTTTCTTCTTTTCCGATCTCTCTTTATTCTCTCGGCTCTCTTTCTCTTGTTCTTCTTCTTAGGTCTTCGGGTTTCCCTTCAACTCTCGACTTCCTCTTATAGCCAAAACCGTAGCCGACTTCTTCACTTCCTTGTACGTGAAGTCATGATTTTGTTATTGGGCTCTTGCTCAAATTGGCCCATCTTTATCCTAATGGAATATATTAAACCAAAGCCCATATTCTCACAATCTCCACCTTGGGCTTTGTTCTGCTGAGACCCATCATCTTCTTTTTTCATGTTTCTTTTCATGGTAAGAGAAGAAGACAATTTTCCTCAATTGCCGATGAACCAGAAAACAAGTCACATGCATGCTTGCCGGAATTTCTGAAATTTCCGGCGAAATTTCCCATTACAGATCAGAGCCACCTTCTCCTCTGGCTCCGACGCCCACGAAGATCCTCAGAGACTATCTCATTTGTCTCCTTTGCTATCACACGAAACTGAGAGCAATACCACCCTCCATTAATTCCGACCACTGTCAAGCTCTCCGTCCACGTCAAGCTCTCCGACCAGCGGTTTCCTCCGGCAACTCCCACTGTCAACTCGAACCTCCGTCGATTCAAGCTGCCTCCACATTGGGCTCAAGGCGAGAGAGATTCGCGACTCTCTCTCTCAAGCTTTCTTTCCCGATGGTGAAACACGCATGCGGTTCCCGCCAACCACGCATCCTCCGGTGATACCTCAAGATGCCAATCTTTTGCTAATCCCTTTGATTTTCCTGATAGTCCATGAAATCTCTGCTTAGTGATCATCTCCTCTTGATTTGTTTCAGTGATGAAACACGACAATTTTGTTCTGGCCAGAATTCATTGTTCTTCTGGTGAATAGAGGTATCACCATCACCGTCTGAAACAAACCCCCAGGAGCCTTCAACTTGAGATGCCTGACGAACCCACATTTGCATCTCCGGTGAGATTTCTTCCTCTGTGAAATTTCTCTGCATTCCTGGTGATTTTCTATTTCTTCTCTACTGCAATTTCTCTTCTTCTTTTCACAGCTTCTCCAACGAGTAACCCGTGCTCTTATGCTCCAAGTAAAATCCCATAACCTGAATCATCTTCTTTGTCTCTATCTATACTTGGATTTCAGAGACATATCCGAAATCTTTTACTTGGTTTCTCTTGCAGATTTTCTGGTGAGCGATTGGTGCTCCTCCTCTGCCTCACGACACAAGTAAACACTTTTCATGCCTTGTCTCTCATGAGACCCTAAGAAACCATAAAATCCATAAACGGTTTCTCCTTTCTTCACAGCTCCACCTGGAACTATAATCAACACTCTGCGACTTCTGATTCCTCACAGGTAACATCCTCACCCATAGACAGCCTCCTTTATGACTATTGTTACTGCCATAAATCTGTTTTAGTGATTGAATTAGTCGACTTCCCTCTACAACTTGATTCCCTTTGACGTCCTTTTTATTCTTATCATGTGCACTGATCTAAGAATCAAATTTCCTTTGAATCATATGTAGTAAACCCTTGAATCATACATGCTTAAACCTGAAACAATCCTTGATTCGAAAAACACCTTGATGTTTAAACACTACAATCTTGGACTCTTCTTTGTACCGCTGTTATCCCGAAGGACCCTAACAGAACACGCCATCAAGCTATCAAACCTGCTAGACAGACTTTCGACACAAACCTTTTTATCCAAAACATTTCTCTGTTTAAACGGAACCTTACTAACAGTCTCTAGTTTTTCTTTTTAACTTGTCTCACACCAACTGATCCAATGATGTTCTTGAGATTTATCTTGTAACAGCTCTCTTTGATATCACTTCTAGAACCCATGATATCACTCCCTAGCTGAAACTCCATTCTTTAATACATTTACATCCTTTCTTGGATGTCCCCAGATTTTAGAACCTCAGCTTCTCCCGGTTACCATGCAATTGCTTTTCCTGAGAGGCTTTCTCCTTATGCGCATCTTCTCTGCACTCTTGTCCTCTTCTAAAATCCTTCTTGAAGTTTATAAGACTGAGACAGCACTTGCATAACCTGCATTTGTCTCAAAGATTATCCTTCAAAGAAATCTATATAACCACTTCAATATCCACTCATCTCATGCTCTCTATCTTTCAGCAATCTTGCTTTCTTTTAACTTGGAGTCTTCCTCATGTTCCTCACTGTGAAAAACTTAGATTGATACACCATCAATCTCCACCTCAATACTAAAGATCACAAAACCTTGACCTCTCCTCCAACAATGCTAACATGTACATGTTTGTACCGCTGTTTAAACAAACAGGACACGCCGTCTAACACCAATGTTAGAAAGACTATCGACACAAACCCCCAACACATTACATTGCAAGGTAACATTGAGAACCAATCCACTTAGAACATGCAGTCTCCTTGATAATCTGTCTTTTGACTCAACAGATTACTTAATCTTGCTTCTTACTAATTCTGCAACTTCCCTATAAGGCAAATCCAGAAATCTCTAATGATAATCTTGAACACAGCACGATTTCCTGTGTTCTACCAAGAAGACTTCGATTCCCTTACTTATGCAAGCCAAACAACCACATATTAATTGAACACACTTGTACCGCCATTGTTACTAATGGAACCCGCTGCCTAACTTTCAACCTTGTTAGGAAGACTTTCGATACAAATTTTTGTTCAATTCTCCTTGTGATGGCAGCGAAAACGTACTTGAAGTATACACGGTTTGAGCCTTGAGATTGAAGATGCAATTCTGATTTCAATCTAAAACCAGAATCCATCTATACCAGAGATTAACTCCACCTTAAACCAATGTCACCTTTCCCTTTGAACTTTTCAACCTCAAATCTTATTTGTGTAAGTTCCGTCGTCTAACTGTTTTATTTAACCTTTTGCAACAGGTAAACAAAACAGAAGATTCAAACAAGAAACATCACCTTGGAGACTATTGATTCGCACTCCTCCTTGAAGAACAGATAGGTCCCTTTATCTTTCTTCTTTGCAATTCTTGTTAGACTCCGTGATCTCTTTTCCACCCGCAATCAAAACCTGGATTGCTCTGATACCACTTGTTATGAATTATTTGATCGATTGATTGCTTAATTCTTTGAACTTGGCACAGAAAATTTGATCACCGAGTTCCCGGCCTCTAACTGGTACGTCTCGGGTGGGAACCGTCTCCCACAAACTTCCACTATCAATCAAAGGGTTTACACAAACGCTCTAAGCGCTTCCAGTGTAATAGGTGACACCAAAGAAAGACTCAACAAAGAAGAATAAAGATCAAAGAAACTCTCTCTCTCGCAAAGACATGACTTAAACAACGTCTCCTAGGCTTCTTCTTTTCCGATCTCTCTTTATTCTCTCGGCTCTCTTTCTCTTGTTCTTCTTAGGTCTTCGGGTTTTCCTTCAACTCTCGGCTTCCTCTTATAGCCAACACCGTAGCCGACTTCTTCACTTCCTTGTACGTGAAGTCATGATTTTGTTATTGTGCTCTTGCTCAAATTGGCCCATCTTTATCCTAATGGGATATATTAAATCAAAGCCCATATTCTCACACTGATCCTGCGTTTATATGCAAATTCGAATTTTCGGCTTAATTAATTAGTTACAATATAAATTAGATAAATTTGGTGATGCAATTGAATTGAAAGAAGGAACTTGGATGACTATGTGTCCACCAATGCATCTCATATATCTCTCGAACACCCATGCTAGTTTGTGGTCTTTGAAAACGACATAAAGGATCATGTGATACTTGTTGTTTCTAGATTAATTAAATTTTGTAGATGAACTGCAATGAGCACTTCTCGAACGAATAGAGAAATACAACTCGCCGAATAGAAAAGTACAAAGTTAAGGGTTTAAATTTTATTCATTAATTCACACAATTAATAAGAAAAATGCTTGACGGATATGTGCCTAAATTTGTTTTTTTTTCTCTAAATTGTTTTTTCCATATCTTCTTATTTTTTTTCTCGCGAATTCACAACAATACTCAATCGAACCATAATACAAAAGTCAAGCTATTTCACGAAATTATATTTAAACAAATGGACTTTAGATTGCTCATCTCACGTTTGCACTCATGATCATCACCAAATCTACAAAGAAATCTTAGATTAAATTTGTACCTCCATCTTAAGAGGCGCCTTAGAAAATAGTGTACTAAATACATTAAAGATACTATTATAATCAGCTCATCTAATTGACTCTACTTGTAATATATGTGTACAGTTTGTCTAATGAATTCAAATAATTTTCGGTAGTTTTGGCCTGCAACAATGTCGTATGTTGTAAAGATAAATGCCGGTAACGAGCACATTTGATGAAAAAAATACAAATCGTAACGAATTGGTATGTATACCCAAAATAGCGTTCTAATCTACAAACAAACTAATTTGCAACATCTATTTATTGGGATTAGTAGAGGTTAATGGCCATAAGGCATTAATCTCTAGAGAGTGTGTGTAAAATTATCACACATTGAAAGTTGGGAGGGACCTTGACTAATATATAAGTAGCTTTGACCAATCTACTCATTGCCAATTGGTTTTGGGTTGGAAGCTCACTAAACTTAACATGGTATCAGAGCCCGATCCGCACACTCTCATAATCAGGCCCGGAAAGTGGCATTTGCTCATCGACCCGAAATTGATAGTCATGGCGAGATTAATGGCTAGAAGGGCCATTATCTCGAGGGGGGGTATTGGGATTAGTAGAGGTTAATGGGCCATAATGCCTTAATCTCTAGAGAGTGTGTGTAAAATTATCCTACATTGGAAGTTGGGAGGGACCTTAACTAATATATAAGTAGCTTGGACCAATCCACTCATTACCAATTGGTTTTGGGTTGGAAGCTCAGGAAACTTAACAATATTCAAATCCATAATTTTTTTTGTTTTGTTTTTGTTAAAAGGTTTTCATATTAAAATAATTTTGAGTTTTTGGAGTTTTACAATATACAAAAAAATATAGAAATAAGAAACTAAAAGCCCAAACTAAAATCGAGAAGAGGGCTCAATATGAAGATAAACCGAATTAAACTGGATTGCACAAAACCGACAATAAACCGAATAAAATCACCGCCACCACCGCTTCCGAGAGCCGACCACCGCTGAAAGCCTTGCCGAGACCAAACCGAAAAGAGTTGCCACTGCCTAAAACCACCAAAGGATACAAAACCAGAATGAGACAAAAGAAGAACCACATCTCTAAAATCCTCACAAGCATCGTGGTCGGGAAAAGTCGCCGTAATAGAAACTTAAAAATGGGATTTGGGGAGAAAAGAGCAGGTCCGGCCACAACCAGAAGAAGCTAGTGGGAGGAAAGATCTGTACCATACCTTGCCGACTTCGAGCAGCAACCGTCGCCGATGTCAGTCACCACCAAAGAAAACTTTGTATCCAATCAAATCTTACGAATAATATGCCCATCGACTTTTTTGAAATTAGTATTGGCGATTTATTTTGTTTTAGATAAATATTATATTTTAGTATTTGATTTGTTTTAAATTATTACCGATATCCGAATTTTTCGGATCGAATCGAAGCAAAAATGAAATAAATGTATTCATACATCATAGAATGTATTCAGAATGACTAATTTGGCACTCCTAGACCAAAAATGTATCTACATTCATGAATTAAATGTATTCATACATCATAGATGAATAAGAAGCAACATTAACAGAGAGTCCCACGAGAAAAACAAAATTAAAAGAAGAAAGAAGAAATCATATTCCCTTATCACGGATTTAGAATTTGGACACCATACAAATTACTTTATTCCACTTTTTCTTATGTTTCGACACATACTCTTTGATTTTTCTTTTAAAAGAAAAGAGGAATATTACTAAACATAACCAATAACCGAGTAAAAGAGGAAAAAAGAATCTCTGTGTAGTTTGTACAAGACGAGGTCGCACTACACAGAAGCTGACTATAATTTGGGGAAAGTAAAAAAACATACGTGTCGTAATATAAATGGTTAACTGTGCACGTAATTGTACGATGATGTCGACACGGCGATCGAGAACACTATTCTTTTTTGATGCATTATTATATCCACCCACACTCTTCTTCTGACAAAAGAAAAACAAATTATTTCCGTTTTATTAATAATTTAGTCGCTTATATTTCCCAAATTATTACAAAAAAAACGATTCTTTCTAGTAAATTAACTGTTTTCTTCTGCTCTCTATTCTTAATTTTACCAAAAACAGATAAAGTCATGGACATTTCTTTAATCAGAGGACTCACCTTTTTTTTTTTGAATTATTTTATCTATTCTCTGGTTCATCAATTATTAATCCAACTATAGCATCACCATCAGAAGAAAATGAAAATCTCTTTTCTTCTCTTTTTCTCTGTCCAATTAATCAGAACAAAAAAGCAAGCTTAGACTTTAGGGTTTGTGGCTCCTGTACAAAGACACAGAGGTAAACACAGAGCATCATAAGATCTATAGCTCATGCTTCTTTCTGAAATTATAGTTCTAGGGTTTAACTTTCCACCAATTTTATGCTTATGTTATATATTTTCTTTGTCCTAATTATTCCTTATCTAAAAATAATAATTTTGTGGACTGATTTTCACCTGAGAAAAAATTATGTTCTTTGGGGTTTTTGAAGCTAATCTACACAAATCTGGTTTTGAATCTCCTTAGTTTCCTCCCCTTGACTTCTGGCTTTGGATGTCCTCGTTTTTCAAAAAACCATTTCTTGGTTTTGTCTGAAGAATTCCCTGCAAAGTCTTTTGGCTTTAGTTAGGGGTTCAATATATCTAATCTTGGAATTAGTATAGCAGGAAGATGGTGAGAGGAAAGATCGAGATCAAGAAGATCGAGAACACGACAAGCAGACAAGTCACATTCTCAAAGCGAAGGAGCGGTCTCTTTAAAAAAGCTCATGAGCTTTCGGTTCTATGCGATGCACAAGTCGCCGCCATTGCCTTCTCTCAGAGCGGAAGACTATACGAATTCTCTAGCTCCGAGTAAGATTCTTTTTTTTTTTTTTTTCTAATTTAATTTCAAAATTTACTTCATGGCTATTTCCAAATCTTTCTCTACATATATAGATTAATTGAGTGCCTAGAACTTCTGTGGTTAATAGTTCTATCTCTTTCTGGTCAAATCGTACTAGATATTTTGCAATATACACGTTAAAGATTTGGCTCTTTTTTTTCTTCCTTTTTTTTTTGGCTAGCTAGTTTCTGACTTTTCCCAAAAATGCGTTTTGATCACATTTTTTGTATTTTGTTCCTTTTTCAGTACTTCTGGATTTTAATTTAATGAGCTAAAACTTAAGGATACCAATTAATTGCAAACTTAAAAAGTTTGACTGAAGGGGTTATTCTTCAAGCATGAGCAAGTGGATTAGGGTTTTCAGAAAAGAGGTTTCTTGAACAGTGAACCTCGTATACCTTGGAACTTAAACTGATATCCACTTGACATCATATTTAGAATATTTAATAAGAATTTTCCGACAATATAATTACATTGTAAGAACAACAAATCCTATATATATTCTGCATGATAAAAGATTTGAAAATTTCTCCCGGGGATCCCAAACTTTTCTTCTAGATTTTCTTTCATGAATATTAAATTTTGTGCTAATCTACATAGCCAACCAAATTTGATACATAGTTCGTGTTATAATTCCCTTTGTATTTGCATTCCATGCTTAACAAATAGCAACCATTTTGCAGAAACCAGCATAGGATTTGGTGAATAGAAAACGAATTCAGTTACATAGTAATGTTAACCAAACTAGATTTCTAAGTTTATCTATTCTCCATTAACAATCATGGTAGTCTGTATAATTATGTATTATATATTTTTGAGAATGTTCACACATAAACCTAAACAGAATGATAAAACGTAAAAAACAACAATACTTTGTTTGTTCTCCCCATATGTAGTGATAGTATACTATTTTTTCACGTTTTCACAATTTATAATATAATTCCGCTATTTTTTATCATTCAGAGTATTCATCATTTTTTAGAACGTTCTTATGTTTTCGAAAAGTGACTTAACTATATCAACTTGATAATTTTTTATGTAAACTATGTACCTTCTATTTGGATTTATGAGCCGTTTTAATTTTTATATAATTGTTGACAAAAAAAAATGATTTTACTATATACTATGACTATGTTAAAAAGTATAACTAGAAAAAACAAAACATCATTAATACACTAACACTAATTTTTCAACTTTAGTGTTCTATGATTATTCCACGAAAAAACTATCCAGTTCAGTTTTTTCTCTTATTCGTTCATTCGACTAATTATCCCGCTAATATTATATCATTTTGACGTAGTTTAAATAAAACTTCAATCATTTACAAAATATTAGTTTTTGCATTTTAACTATTCATTTGTTTCATAATTTTGTTTTAAGTTTATTGAGCTTCCGATTTTTTTCATTCTATTGATTTTTGTATTCCATGTTTTATCTATTCAGCTATTTAGCTAGTATACTATTCATTTAACATACCACTTAATCCCATAACATTTCATCTCATGAATGTTATTAGCATCACTGATAAAGGAAGCATCATCACCACTATTAAGGAAGCATCTCTTGTGAATTACGTTTTCAGGATGGAGAAGACGATAGAAAGATATGGCAAGCTAATTAGTAATGATTACTTTGTGCCAGGGAAGCCCCAAGTAGAACTATACTTGCAGGTTCATTTTCTATATATATATATGTGTATACCTATTCTTGATTTTAGTTTCTTCTTTAATTAAATAAAATTGATATATACTAAAATACTCGGCATTTTTTTGTGGTGTGTGCAGGAGCTGAAGAAGGAAATGGATATAATGGTGAAGAAGATTGATCTCCTTGAACTTCATCATCGGTTCGTATCTCACTATTTCTGTGGTTTCTTTATGCATTAATTATATATAAACATATTTTGTTTCAATCCTGAAATCTATTGTGTGAATGCCACTATATATGAAGGAAGCTAATGGGGCAAGATATGGGTTCATGTTCACTGGCAGAACTTCAAGAGATAGACACTCAGATTGAGAAAAGCCTTCGTATTGTCAGATCAAGAAAGGTACAAAACACACATAAACATTTTGGATCTTCTATATAAGAATGTGAATAATATACATGTTAATGATGTAATATTGTCTTCATCGGTTGATCTTGGTACGTAGGCTGAGTTATATGCAGATCAACTAAGGCAGCTAAAAGAAAAGGTATTTTCACTTAGACTTATATAGAAAATTTTAATTTATGGGTAAGTTTTGTATTTTCCATGTGATATTTATGGATCTTTCTCTATCGGAATTTAGGAGAGAGAGCTCCTGGACGAGAGAAGAAAGCTGCGTGAAGAGGTAAATACATACATATACATACACTCATCACAGGATACACATATTTAAACACACTTACATACGAAACTCAGTCTATCTCAACGTTTAGGAAGAAGTTTATCATACATAGAAAGTTCATCGTATTTTTTATAGACCTTTTCTTATGAGAAGAATCATGGTTTACTTAAAGATTTATTAATTTTAGAACTATTGAGGCATTAATTGATCGTTTGTTTGAGTTTGCATTTGATTCAATTGTTAATTGTAAACCAAAACGCTAAATTCAAACGGAAGAAAAACCTTCCATTCGTGTTTGACATAATTGAGTTTGCATTTTGCAAATATTTGATGGAAATAAAAAATTGTGATAGGAAATAAGAACTATTTTGTCATGTAAATGGAAACAAGAAAAAAATTGCACGTGAACTATTTTCCCCCCTAATTATCACACACATATCCTCTACATAAAAGCGTTTTGAGTTTCGTTAAGAGCTTGAGTTTCACTAATTCCCCACTCTCTACTAGGTTGATCATGGCTCCTCTTAGTGTACTCATCAGTTGCTCTAAAGCTATGTTAGGGTACTATATGAATCGATCATATACAATGAACAGCTAACTCTCTTCGAATTAGAATGTATTACAAAGACATACTTACATTGTACGAAAACACAATTTTATACTTTATTTTCAGGAAATTAGAGAAAGGTTGATGCGACCAATGCTGCCAGTAACCCTACATAGTGAGAAAGGTGAAACTGAAGGTGGTTGCAGAACCAAACATTCATCAGAGGTCGAAACCGATCTATTTATTGGATTGCCCGTGGCTCGGTTATGACAGATTTCGCACGTTCATTAAGTATGCTTATAGTTTAATTACCTTCGATTCGATGCTTGTATACTAATAGTTTCCATGCTACATCTAATTTTGGTGTGTATAAACTGGTAATAATTTGGCATGTAAGTTCGTCACTATAGTTTTTATTATGAGAATAATTGTGACATTTTGTTCTTATGTAGATAGTCAAAACCAAACAAGTCGACAATTATACAAAATCTCAGTAGTCTTGAATTTCTGGGAAAGTGGAAAGTATACGTGGATAAGTTTTATTGGTTATCGATATGTGTCACTCGATGATGATATTAACATCCTAATCGCAGACGCTTTCCATTTTTTGTTTTTCATTTTTTATCGATGAATTTGATCAACTTTTTGGCGAAAAGAAAATCAACTCTTTTGGGTTTGGTGCTATAAATTATACATTTTAAATTTAACTTATCAAGATGCAGATTAAACCTAATAATTCAAACGAAAGTAATACTCTTAACACACGATTTTCAACATTACAAAAATTGTTTTTTCAGAATATTTTTATTGTTTGGCTTATTTTACCAATAATTTACGGAAAGGATATACAGGATGTAATGGGAAATTGAGTATACGAATAAATTATTAAAAGGTTGATTATTTCTCCCGATAACATTAATGGGGTATTCCCATACTCAGTGACTCATTTTAGAACCGGTTGATCCGGTCCCGGTTTAAAGAAAATTTTATCTTACATATAGAGAGATAGATTCCGATTCTTTCTTTTGTTAAAGAAAAGCTTAGACTTTTAGGGTTTGTGGCTCCTCCGCTAAGAGCTCAAGAGAGGTAAACAAGAAGCTTTTTCTGTTTATTGTATTAAAATTTCACTTTCCACTATTTTTTCTTCTTTTGTTTGATTGCTTTTTCTTTTCCTTCTGGTGAAAATTTTACTTCTTTAGTGGGTTATTTAAGGGAATCTTGGACAAAACTAGCTCAAACGGGCTTTTACAAGATATCATTATAATTTCCCAGATTTTCTCAAAGTTATCACATTGATTAAATTTCTGGGTTAGTTTTCCAATCAAGAAACCATTTCTGGGTTTTGACGACTTTTGGTTTCATATCTGTGATCTGTTTGCTTTAGTCCCATCAAATCTTTTCACCTGTAGTTAGGGTTTTCATAGGGATCTTTTAACAAATAAAGCTCAATCTTGGGATTGATTTTGTAGGAAGAAACTAAAATGGTGAGAGGAAAGATCGAGATCAAGAAGATCGAGAACACGACAAGTAGACAAGTGACATTTTCGAAGCGAAGGAGTGGTCTCTTTAAGAAGGCTCATGAGCTTTCTGTTCTATGTGATGCTCAAGTCGCAGCTATGATCTTCTCTCAGAAAGGAAGATTACATGAATTCGCCAGCTCCGAGTAAGATTCTTAATTTCACCTTGATGAAGATCTATATACTATTTCAATATATTTCTTATGATGTTAAATTTGTTGTCAAAGTAGTACTTGTGTATAGTTGAATATCTCTCTAGACCAAATAGTACCAGAGATTTCTAAAGATACAGGTAAAAGATTTTGCTCTTTTTTTGTTTGCCTATAGCTCTAGTTGCTGTTGTTAGATTTTCCCAAAATATGCCTCTTTCACATTTCATTTGATTTTATTTCTCCTATAGGTTTTTTTTTTTGGGTAAACAATTATTTTCCTGTTTTAACTTCCGGTTCTTTTTCCATATATAGTTCAACTTTTTTTTGTTTGAACATATATATATAGTTCAACTTGCGGTTATCATGTGAATTAATTAGGGTTTTCACTTTTCAGATATACGGTTTATTGAATATTGAGCCTTAATTTTACGTTGGAACTCAAAGTGCCAAACTGAAACCCACAAATCATTTGACATAATATTATATTCACAATGAACTTTTAATACTAAGAACATAAATAAAGTGTTTTTGTCCAAATAATTTGGCTATATGATTTTCAAGTGTGTTCAAGTATATATTGTTCATGTTTTGAGTCCAAGTTCTATATTTGATGCTTCCCATATGATCTAATTCGTTAAGGTCGAACGACTCACTATGTATGCATATAGTCGGTTTAGAATTATTTGCATATATTTCAATACACCAATCATTGATACTTTGATTCATATCTAGCTAGGTTTGTGTCTAGAAAATTCACACACACGCACATATTATCTAACAAATGTCTAGTTATAATCTCTACCAATTATAAGACCATGTCTAGTGTAATTTCAATATCTATTTATGAAGAGCCATAGATGGTTGAACATGATTAACCATGCGAGAGAGTATTCACATATTCTTTAACTAAAAAGTTACAAACTAATGAAAGTGTTCCTCGGCAATTCTCTTAGTATGCAGAAGACAATCAAACGATACACTGAGTATAAGAGAGAGTACTTTGTTGTGGAAAGTAGTCACCCCATAGAGCAATACGTGCAGGTTCCTTTTTATATACCAATTCTCTTTAGTTATTACTCTAGTTTTCATCAATCACTTACAAACCTTTTTGTATCTTGTCAGTTGAAAAATTACATGCATCTAGTCACACTTTATTTGATTTTTGTGACAGTTGGTACAACCAATTTGTTTATGCAGGGACTAAAGAAGGAAATGGCGACAATGGTGAAAAAGATTGAAGTTCTTGAAGTTCATAACCGGTCTGTATTCTCAGTGTCATATTTGTTTTCTACACTGTTTACTAATGATGATAAGATTGATTTTTCAAGTTGTAACTGTGTTGATTTTGGAAATCTGGTTTTGTAAGGAAGCTGATGGGGCAAAGTTTGGGTTTTTGTTCGGTGAAAGAACTCCAGGACATAGCCACACAGATAGAGAAAAGCCTTCATATTATTAGATCAAGAAAGGTAAGAAATATAAAATGCATTAAACAAAAAAAAGAATGAAATATAAAATGAAATGAGATGTTTCTTTCGTTGTATGATCACTTACTTATCTTTTGGATTCTATATTTGAGTATTGGTAGGCTAAGTTATATGAAGCTGAGGTAGAGAAACTAAAAGCCAAGGTTAGAATAATTACAATTTGATTTTGTTTGGATCTTTTGTCCTTTGCCGTGTGATATCTCTTCTTTGAAAATTAGGAGAGGGAGCTCAAGGACGAGAGAGTCAGGCTTTGTGAAAGGGTATGTACCATATGGTCCATATCACTATTACCTATATGTGCATATATATATAGACATATAGACATATAGAGTCATCATCAATACGTACAAATTGATTAACACATTGTAACTTGAACCCATTTACATTCACAAAAACAATTCAGCTTATGTACTGAGAAAATTGTAAAATATGACAATTAGTATATTATATCTTTTTGGCCAAAAAGTGACATATACTCTTATATATCAGGTTGGAGAAAGACCAATGGCGATGCCATCAGGAAGCAAAGAGAAAGAGGATGTGGAAACTGACCTATTTATCGGATTTCCGAAGAGCCGACCATAAGAGAGATCTATCTTGTTCGTTAAACCTGATTTATATATGTAGGTACTTATAATCTTAATTAATGTATGTGTATACTAATAAGTAATAATCTTTTCAATCATCACTTTCTTTATGTATAAACTCAGAACAATGTAATGTAAGCTTTAGTTTCGCTTTCCGTTTTCTTAACCGATATACTGTATTTGTTTTATTTATGTATTAATATATTCTAGTATTTTGAAATAGTTGATATTTAATGGAATGCGGCATGTGAAATTGTTTCTAGTGTGAAAAATAAATGTAATTCCTCAATGCTCATTAATTGATCGACGTCCCTATACTGCCTAGCTACTATAGGAAAAAAAAACAATTAAATTTGCTCTTAGTTATAGACTTATAGTCATAATGAAGTATCACTAAATACGGCCTCAGCAATTAATATGAGTTTCTGGTTACAAAAAAATAAAACCATTTATTATCATTTTTTAAAACCTTCATTTGCTAGTATTTGGCTATTTCTAGAGAAAATATAATGATTTGTTTTTTTTTTTTCTTTCAAGAAAATATAATGATTCATATATATATCATAAATATAAAAAATCAATGGCCTATGGGAATTATACAAAATTAACATACACAAATGGCCCAATAAAGAAACTATTCTAATAATACTTAACTAGTCGCAGATCTTTCAGCCCAATTATAAGAAAATTATGGTATATATATTACGGAGTATCTTATAGGCCCGTAAACTAAATCAACTAATAACTCAGTTTTACGTCCGTCGTCGTTTTGATTCGTCTCCGGTGAAGACTCAACTCCGACGCCGTTTCTCCCACGAGCGCGTCTATGATGTCCCGCTCAATCTCTGCGACGATCTCTTCTTCTCCTTCCTCTTCAAGCTTCTTCTTCTTCCCTAGAAGACGATCGAATTCAATTGAAGCGATCTCTTCTGGAACCGGACAACGCTTACCGCTATATCTCGACACAGCGGAACAGAGCTCGCCGATAAGCTCCGATCCATGGTAGTTACGGCGTCGTTTCGCGGTTTCAGTCAGAATCTCGCTCGCTAGATCGAACAACAGCCTTCGATTGCATCGAAGCGCTAACGATCCCGATTGGTTTTCTCCCGAGTCCTCGAGTTTGTGGAAAATCGAAGGATCGAGCATTGTTGCAGAGGAATCGGGCGAGTCGGTGTTGGTGATGATTCCCGCGAGTTTCATTGTTCTTCTGATGTATTCTTGTTCAGATTCGATCACGGCTCCTGATGAAGCTATGGTGGCTGTATCGTTTAACTTGTGATTCCTCGCTACTTGTGGACTATTCTCCTCGATTTTGTGCATGAGACTGGACCAAAACGATGCTTCTTCGTTCGATTTCAGTCCTTCTCCTACAGTTTCGTTTATCTGTCAAAAAAAAGAAACACGAGAATGGGATTAAACAGAGCTTTGAAGATCAGTGTGTGTTGGAGAAAGAGAGGAGGACCTATCAAGTGTTTGTATTATTCTCCTAATGAAAACAAAAAAAGCAAACTTGAACGAGATTTTACCTGTTTCTGAGGAGGTTCTGTGGCAGAGATGTTGACAAGATCACTTGACTTTGGGGTTTTCTTGAACTTCTTCCTGTGTAAAGGATTGCTAGCTTTAGCTTCTCTTGATTCAGAAAAGTATCTCTCTTGCGGCTTTATTCGGATATCTTGTGTTGGAGAAGGCTTTATGGGATGTGGAGAGAACCTTTTCTCACTCTCTGCCTTCTTGCATTGGTTGATGGGTCTAAGTTCCATTTGTTTTACTCTTTTCTTGCTCTGTTTCTCTCCTCCAAAGGCTTTCGACACGGAAACAAGGATCACCGTCGTTGGCTTTGGCTTTGGCTTCGGCTTCGGCTTTTGTGTGATTTGTTCTGTTGTGAAAGAGGACGAGGAATTTGGTTTATGACTGGTCCTTGCTCTGTTCTCTTTATCTGAAAACCTGGTTCTTGGCGAGCAAGAAACTGTCGTGTCTCTTCTAAGCTCATTACTGTTTTCCGATGGTCTTGCGTCTCTGTTCTTCACCGAGTTTGTTATATCCGTACCGACGACTCTTCTGGTGATGACTCTCTCTTTGATTTGTTTTACGATCTGCCTCGCGTAATCCCTCGGACTCCGATTCTCTTCTTGATCTTGTCTCATCATTTTAAGCCTTGAACACCCGAACTCTTCATGCTTATTCTCTTTGCTCAGCTGGAGAGAGAGACGATGAATGTCGAAATCCGATTTCCGAGCAGAGGAGATTCTAGGGCTCTCCGGTAAAGATCTAGTCCCCAAGCGTGTTCCTTTCTTGGAAAGCCTATGGCTTGTGAGACGACTTGATCCAGGATGGGTCATTGTTGTATGAAGATTTGTGAGTGAATGGTTAAGGTCTGTTTTATCAGGAAGAAGATCAAGACCCATTAGTCTAGCCACCAAGCTCGGTGTTTTGCTCCCTGGTGAGTTGCAGATTTCAGATGAAGAAGATGTGGAAGTATCGGTCACAAAAGCTCTGAGTCTTGAACTTATTGTCCCTGTCTCTGTTCTCACTCGCATGCTTACCTGCAGTTTCATGGTCGTTTTCAGAATGATTAGCTCAATGAAACGCATCAGACAAACTAGTAAAGCAAAATCCATTTTTATAAAAAAACAATTTTGACTTACTGGAATGTTCAAACTTTGTTTGTCCTTGTAGGTTGTTGATGGTGGAGATTCTTCTGTTAACTTCAAGCCTGCAAATTTCAGAATAACATCACTCCTTTAGCTCTGATAATCTCTCAGAACTTGGCCATTTATCCTTAAAACCTAACAAATAAACGAAATTCAACTTATGATGACTTGTGAGAGAGAAAGAGCAATATACCTTTTGACCTTGAAGGAGAGTCAATGGTTAGGTGTTGATGATGATGATGAGAAGTGAAGTAGAAATGTTGGAAATCAAACAAGTGATAAAAAGCAGCCATGCATCCATTTGCTGCATTTGCTTTTCTCTTTGACTTAGAGGAAGAGATTGCTCCGCCGCCGTCACCGCCGCGGCCACCGAGTCTGTGGCAGTCTCTTCCCATTTGTAGTAAAGAAAAAGCTTACACCTTTTTTCTGAAGCTTACACCTTTTTCTGAAGCTTAACTCTTTTTTTATACCTCTTTAACACAGAGAAAAGTGACTGACAAAAATAAGTTTACAAAAAAGATTCAAGAACTCTGCCTGAGCACAAATCCAAGGAATGGTTTTTTTTTTAAATCTTTTTTTGGGTTTTTGTGTTTAAACTTTTTCTTTCTGTTTAAGGTTCATGAGTTTTTTTACCAGACAAGAGATGTTGGAAGCATCTCTCTCTCTCTCAGCTATTCTCTTACTTCTTCTCTCTCTTACATTGGGAATAGAATAGAGGGTGGTGAAGAATATTTAATGTGACAGAAATGTTTATTCAAAAAATTACAGATAATGAAAACTGTAAATAGTTAGTTGTATTTATTAGATAAGGATGGCCACGCATCTATCTAGGAACAGACAGCTTGAGTGTGTTTACAGTATCATTATCCACCACACTTCATGTCTCTCTTCTTCTTCTCTCTGTACTAATTTGTGGTTTTCAAGTTTTGAATCTTAATAATAATAGTATAAAACTTAAGGTTGTTTCCTGTTGAGTTTTTTTTTTTCCTTGGGGATTTTCAAACTCGTGAACCCTTTTTTCTTAAAAGAATATTGGAGAAGATAATTTATTTTATTGTTGGCTTACGTAACAGAATATTCTCACCATATGTAAGCAGTTTGTTTCATGGTACCAAGATGGTTAGTTGTTAGGTTAATGTACAATACATATACATACATCACCACAGTTTTTCAACTATTGTAGAGCTTCGATGTCTTTGTATTTTCTAGACTTTGTCTCCTCTCACTCTTATTTATTCATCTTTTGAGGTTTTTTTTGGGTTGATCCTTTTGTTTTCTTTGGGGCACAAAACTTAAGATGTGTTTAAAGTGTTTTAGCTTCTTCTTTTTTACACGAGTATATAAGAAAATCAAAATGATATTAATTCTTTCCATTGTAATCATAAACTAAGAACGAGTTGGGGAGAGCGTTGACAATAATTAAAGCTGTGTCTAAATCGCTTTTAACGTTTGGATTTTTCTTTCCACGCTTTTAGAAATATCATAATGTTTTCTTAAAATTTGGTTCAAGCCATAACTACCGTCTTCACAAAAAGTGTCATTCTAATATTTTTCACACAAATGAAAAACTTGTAAATTTCTTTTATGCCCTTTATTAATACACTAAATCAGTTTCTCTCTCTAATTAATATGTTAAAATAGTAGGGATAAAACTGAGATTTAGTTTAAAAAATTGCATTAAAAATATAAAGTGACACTCTTTATGAAACAAAAATCAAGAGTCAAAATGACACTCTTTGTGAAACGGAAGGAGTATTAGAAGTTTTTTATTTTTATTTTTTGGAAGTTGAACTTTTCTTTATCTACATAAAAAATGGTTTTGTATGTTTTTGAATAGTCCTTTTGCAAAAAGTCACATGTTTTTTTATATCATTTGTTTCTTTTTTTTATATAAAACATAGTTTTTTTTGGGGGGGGGGGGGGGGGGGGGGGTTAATTTGTGCAAAGGACAATACAACTTCAAATGTCATATTCAATTTGTAAGACGGGTATGTATGTGGGAGGGTCTCACATGATGGATACTTGTAAATGGAAAAAGGATAGTACAAAAATATTCTTATTTGAAATCCATACTATTCAGTTCATATAGATAGATCAAACCGTTTAAGGCGTTAAGCTTTTAATTACAGCTCTTAATCAAGAAAACATGTTTTAGGATTGGTGGTCGCGGGAACCTTTGAAAACTGGCTCGTTTTTTTGGCGGTCGACGGATCGCTTCAAACTAAACGACCATAACTCTCAGTCCGTAGCTTTGGTCACGACGACATAAACTTTTCTTATCGTTTTGATAGTGAGTGCATCATCTTTAGTCCAAATAAGTTTTCCGTCTTTCATATTGTCCGTGATCTAGAGACCATGATGATAGAGATTTTGCATTGACTGTTGGATAGTTGCTTGGAGCGTTACACATGAATATTTTCTTCCATCGCAAGGAATGTTTGGCAAAGTTCAGCCCAATCACTTGTTGAATTTGCTGTCGCTTTGATTTTGTGTGACATCATGATTGAATCGAGGATTCGAGAATGAGTTAAAGGATCGTTTGTTTTTTCCTACGAAATTAACGGTGTGGTAACAATAGATAGTCTATGTCTTTTTACAACACTCGAAAGACAGATTTATAAAATTATACAAAAAAAAAAAAAAAAAAACTCAAATCCCTTTAGGATTCAAAAAATGAAATTAAAAGCCAAAAACATTCCAAAGAGGGACAAACTCAAAACACTCGAAGACTCAAAGCATGATACATCAAGCAATTAGGGACAAACTGCTAAAAAAGTATACTATATATATACATTAGATCATAATAACAAAAAAATGTTACACAAATGTGCTGCTAGTGACGACAAATAACCAGTTACATGCCATTGATAATATATTGTCAGTTGTCACAAATATATTGATTTCAATGTTTTTAAAAACCGGACCGGAAACCAGACCGAATAAATATCAAAATAATAATAAAATAATATTTATTATTAACAGCTAAACATATAAAAAGAGAATCGGCTTTTGAATTGTTATTTTATAAGATATATCAAATATGTTATGAAGAAAATAACAAAAATTCTACAAATTAAGAAGATTAAATCAAAACCTAATAATATTATATAGTATCATTATTTATATAAATTTCAAAAAAAAATTATATTTATTGTTTTCATTTAATTATTTATGGTAGAAACATATTTAATTAGTAAAAAAGTGAAAATTTAAAGAAAAAAAAATGTAAATATGGAAGATGTTAACTAGTTTGTTTGCTTCATCCGGTTCATGGGTTTTTGGCGATTTTTAATAGTTTTTTATCCGGTCTAAAAGCTTTTGAGTTTTATAGAAATCCAACCCGATCACATGTCAGGTTCGTAGTCGAAACCGGTTCAACCACAGGTCGGTCCGATTTTCAAAACACTACATATCATCTTTTTTGTCAATTAGTTTAAATTATAAAGAGTTAATTTATTAAGGCATTATTTCTATAAACGTTGGTCACCTTATAATCGACGAGTTGTGCATGATGGGTTTGCAGACAATTATATGAATTTAAAATTTATGTAATTGTCTTTCCGATAACCAAATGAATCTCTTGTCTTACTTAACAATAAAGAGATAACTTCTTAGTTCTTCTCTTTCAAAAAAATCTTCTTAGTTCTTACAATCCGACAAGTCAAATTATTGTTGTTATTTTTTTTTTTTATACTATATATATATAGAAAAAATAAATTATTGCTGTTATTTTCGAAGGCCAAAATTGAAAAACAAATGCTGAGGTGAATGTAGACGTTGTTTTTTACGCACTTTATTGCGCCTCTAATCATTGTATTATCTGAAAATTTAATGTCATCTGATATTGTGTCAAATGTTCTACCTACTCGACGACATTTTTGAAAGATCATGTATGAGCATGACAAGCTTTGAAAATAAATATAATTGAGGAGCTCTTAGCCAAATGTCATGTGCGAAAAATATAGGTTTGAGTGTTGTGTCTATAAGTCATGCTAATCTTTAGAACAAGATAGTTTTTGGCGAATGTGTGTTAATATATGTGTCATTGACAAAATCACTGCCCATTTAGTGGTTTGTTATCATATCGTAATGAATTTTTTGGATGGATTTTTGTTTTTATCATCTAAAAGTGGTTCCCATCAAAAATGCATCCATGAATAGAAAACATATTCCAAAAATCGCTAAGAATTATTGGAGTGACTGGTCATATCGTTCAACCTAACATCAGTCAAGCATATGTCACTAACATTAGTCACCATCGACAACTGATCTATAGCGGACAACAACAAAAACTTTATATATTCAAAAGTGATGATAAAATATTTCAAAATGTGACGCTATTTGTACATATATAACTTAACTAGTGATTGTAACTCTTTAAATATGTCCCGAGCTGCTATGGTAACGAATTTTCTACATCACTAATTTGTTACAATCTGTCAATATTTACCATAATCTACGATAAGTCAGTAAAACTAATATAGAAATATGTTAAGGGTCCAATGATAATAGTTAGGGTTTTGAGGATAAATCAAATCTATCGATCTCAGACAAGATCAAACATCAAGAGAGGTCTGAAAACGATAGTGATAGAAGCTGCCCATTGCTAAAATTCAAAAATTTAACATATCCCACTTGGAGAGGAGAAAAGGATGTGTGTATCGGTAGAGTTCCTTCTGGGGTCAGATCCCATAAGTGAAGACCGATGAGTCATTACACAACTACAGTGGGCAATCGAATTAATGGGACCATTCTCTTACTTAAATAATGCATTTTTAGTTGTATAATATATAGTTTTGGAGGGTCGTGGGGCAAATCAAGATTTGTCTTGTTGCTCGAACAGTGTCCCAATAGTAGAAGGGTTGTTTTGTAGGATAGTCAGTGTTTAGAGTATTGTCGAGAGCAAATCAAGATAAAAGTTTCGTCACTGTACTTGCAGGTTTTGCGATGGTCCTGTATATTATCAATCCCGCCATATTCGCGTTTCAATATCTTTTGAATAGATTCTATTCCTCGTGTTTATGTTACCAACAAAATTTAAAGAATAGAGGACATCATCATTGTTATTTATTTTGTTTCCTCGCAAGTATTAATTGATGATGCATATTTGAGATTTGGAACCATATACTTCATTTCCCGTCAGAAAAAATAAATATAAGGGAAAGCAATCATATATGTAAGGCTTCTTTTTAAAACGGTAAAATAATGCATGGTTTGAGACCCAACCCGGACCGGCATGTCGGGCTAGTTAATCCTCGACTCAGTCACTAATTCAGTTCGAGTTAGATTGCATGAAAATGAAAATAGAAACGGAAACGCGAAATCAAAATGTTTTGAAACGTAGAAACACCATTTAAAAAAAAAACGAATGTATACATTTTGGAAATATATACATATATATAAATATTATGATAAAATATTAAACATCTAAATTCTATTAAAAATAGAATATTTAAATCAACTAAAATCTAGTACATAATTATTAAATAGTTGAACTAAAGATAAAAATTATAACATTTGAAATAAAAAATATTTAGAAGATTTTCTTTATCATCATTTTCATTAGAATCATCAACCAAAACTATTTACAAATCTTGTTCATCGAGAGAGAGAAAGACCCTTAAACTCAATAATACCAAGATTAATTTATCTAATGAATCAAATTAATTATTACCTTATATACTCTAAATAATCAAATTAATTATTATCTTATTATAAAGAATCAAATTGATAGATTAATCTTACTTATTATCAAAAACAAAACTAAGTTTTCCTTGTGTTTCTAAAATAGAAACGAGCGTTTCCATCGCATTTTCAAACTGTAATTTTTAGGAAACCATGTTTACAACTAGTTTTTGAGAGTTTTCGTTTTTGAAAAGTTTTCGAAATGGAAAATAAAATTTCCATGCAACTTTGTTCGAGTAAATTGCTAAACACGAAAAATCTTGTCAAGTTGGATAGCATTAAGAAAACTATTTATCGGGAAATATTGGTTTATTTATTTTAATGGATTTAAAAAGTTCAAACAAAATCATGTGTTATTGGCTTATTAATTTTAAAGTGTTTATCAAAATCATCTGTAATTTGTTATATAGTTTTAAATTATGAGTTCGAAATCGAATCACGTGTTATTCAACATAAGGATTTATATTTGGATTTTAATAGATATGGAAGAATTTTCAAGATAAAAAGAAAAAACTTATGTATTTACAAATATTAATTAAAATCAGCATGATACATTTTGAAATCAGTATATATTGTACAATTTTTTTCTAAATAATATATAAATTTCCAAATCAATTAAAATACACAAACGAAACTAATCTATGGGATCGATTTAGAGACACAATCACACAACCATTTTGGAGTTTGATGTTCGGTGAGCGACATCAACGTTGGGCAAGTTTGTTTGCCTTCGATCGTCTTCTTTCAATTGTGTTTTCTATTTCTTCCAATATAAAAGAATTAAGATTGACTCTTTTGACGAAGGAAATTGTGATGGAGATGGTCCATATAGATTAATTATTGTGATGTTTTATTAGCTTATGTATATCATTAACGATTTACTGTGATCTTAGTGTTTTTTTCGTTTGATTTAATTTGGATTTAGAATGGTATCAATGTATGTATCATCATCATCACTATTATTAAGATTGATTTTTGTTTTTTTTTCAAATGATGAATCTAAAATAAAGACAAAAAAATATGTGAAATTTAAACATCTTGCAATGGAATCAAAAAGGGTAGTTAGAGAAGATCAGACATTATAAATGAAACCACATTATTGCATTTGAGATGAAGACACAAGTAGGAAATTAAAAGAGACAAAGACACATTTAAGATTTTAACTACAAAACAAAAACTTGTTATTACTACAAAACAAATTTTTCCAAGTGACATCAATAACTGGGTCTCACTTATGGACTCCCTGACACAGATCGGTCACAGTTTCACTTATCTCTAGAAAACGTTATTATTTGGTATACAGAGGAAGAGCAGGAGCATTAAGATCCACTGTTACACTCTTTCAGTCTTTTGACCCTTCATTTACAAACTATCCTTCAATCTGAGTGAGATCAGTTTCAGTTATCTCTGGCTTTGATTCAGAAGAGCCCAAATTGAAATTATAATATAGTACAAGTTTGTTTATTTAAAATGGCATATTATGATTACTAGTCATCATTTGAAACATACAATTTACCAATGAAGCCCCCAATCTAAACATCTTATACAATAAAATCTAACTGTTCTCACATTAATAAACCAATAACAACACAACATTAAAGACCTAAAACTCAAGATGATGAATTGAAGAAGCCAAATATGATTTCATGGTTTTTCTTTTCAGTAAACACATATCAGTGATGAGAGGCCTCTCTGTAGCTACAGGTCCATCGATGTTTAACGATGAAGAGAACTTACCTGGTCACATTACATCCGATGTAATTCTGATTGGAAAAGGATGTGTGTATTGTATTGTATATATTTCAATTTTTAATTCCTACCATCCACATCGAATCCAGCACCTGTCCAACCTCCTCTGCCTTTGTTCATGATTCCAATTCCTCTTCCCCTTCCTTGAATCTGCGGTTTCCTTTTCGATTTTGATTCTCCTTCTGCTGTTGCTGGCCTTTGTCCATGTTCTTTAACTCCCTCCTCCTTGCCGTGGTTGTTTTCTGGTTTTTCCGGGTGAGTCTGATTAGCATTGGCTGCTGCTGGTGAGCTGTCTGGTTCATGGACCTAAATACGGAACACAATCAGAAATATTCAACATGTTTCATGCATCCACTTGATCGCCAAGCAAATAGATTCGATATTTCATGTAACAGTTGCAAAGTATTAGCAATGGTTAGCAACATACTCATGCAGGAATTATCCGGTGTCTCTATTGCTAGAATAAGTTGCATTAGGAGAAACAAATGGGAGATAAACTAATAGGAGAGATTGATTTACTTGCTGAACAGAAGTAGATGATCTATTCGGATTCAGCGCTTCTAGTCTTCTTTTCAATTCCTCAAGTCTGGCGTACTGCGTATTGCTGCTTTCTTGTACCTATGATTACAGTTTAGAAAAAAGATTGTGATTTGAATGCCTTCCAATGAGGGGGAAAATGCAATTTTCCCATGATCAGTATTCGACAAAGATATGTACCAGACGGTTTAAATCTTCGCATAGACTCTGCTTTGCTGCTTCTTCATCCCTCACAACTTTTGATGCTGCTTCAAATGCCTTAAGAAGACAACGACCTTATATATAAGAAGTACATTCAAATAAAAACAGACTAGTCAAACAGTCTCTACTCTCTAGACTTCAAAGGTAGGGCTAAGCAATTTCAGGGAGAGTTGAATTCCTATAGGTCACAGGACGACATGAAAACGCGGCACTCCAGCATTGGAACGTAAAACCAACAACATGATTGAATGTAGCAAACCGTTCATTTGATCTGACCTATTTCTGCTACTTGCATCACAGCTAAAACAGTAAAATCTCTCGTTCTGCTATGGGGCAGAAATAAGCAACAGAAAAGCTCTAATCCACCCTAAAACTAACTCTATCCCAAGTGAGGCCACACAAAACATGACCAGGAGAAAACGTTGAGATACATTAGTCAAGAGAAATTAACCTTTCGTGCTTCGTCTTCTCTCAACTTTGCAGCATGGATCTTTTCAGTACATACTTCAATTTTCTTTCTCAAGTGTTCCAGTGCTAATGAAAAAGAAGAAGAGAGGTATAAGTTAATCGTCCCTTCCATGAAACAAACCAACCCAAAAAAACCACTAAAAGTGTGACACTTTCTAACCTGCTTTCTTAGGTCCAGCCGTGAGTTTCATTTCCATCGTGAGGTTTCCGAATTCCCTTTCGACATCCCTTATCTTTGTATAGTTCTCCTCAATGTATCTACAACATGATGACATAGAAGAAGCTCAGTAAAAGGAAGAAACAACCACATTCTTCGATTCTTAAGCAACTTATAACGACGCAAGGAGAAGAATGCAACATTAATAGAGAAAACTCCATCATCACGTTCGTTGAGCTCCAAAACCACTAAAAGGAGAGTCTCAGATCGCAAGATGCACACACTAACATTCCTTTTCAAAAAATTTACAAATCGATCAAACACAACCCCCAGAATTAGAAACGACTACTTACTTCTTCAGCTGAAGTTGCTCTTCCTCGATTATCTGATTTTGAAAAAAAATCATCAAAAACAACAGAAATTCGCGTTCAGTAAAACGAGATCACACGAACAAATTGGTGGGGATGATAATACAGAAGAACACATGCATCCAGAGAGTAATTGCTAAATTACCTTCTCTGTGTAAGCAATAACCGGAGCTTCTCTTGCAAGTCCATCGGGACCGATCTCAGCCTTCAGTTTTGGATCCGAAGCCATCATCTTCTCCTTCCTTCCTCTCCAACTTCAAAATTCGATCTAAGAAAATGCTCCGATTACTTCTTCCTCGAATTCAAAAATCTACAGAAAACTTGACAATTTTTTCCAACATTCCAATGATTCACATTACGCGATTCGCGTGTAGTTCTCCCACTCCTCCTCTCTCTGGTTTCGGATCGAGGAAAGTGATGGAGATTGATGAACGTGAGTATTTTGACGGCGAAAATAAAGTTCAAAGTTCGTTAAATTCCCACCGAAGACTCAACGTTCCGTTCTTAACGCCGTTAAAATTATGAAATGTCGGTTATACCCCAAGCGTCTTCAAAAATATACGGAGGTGTCACGTGCTACTCACGTTCTGTTCAACATAATTTATATTTATCGGCCTATCCGGAAACTAGAGACACTCCTCGTAAACAGTAAACCGGTTTGACTAACAATTAATGGTTCGCTTCGGTACATGCGTTCATTAGTTTTGTCGTTTTCCATCCAAGAGAATGCGTGTCGTTCTCGGCTCAAAAAAACGGCGAGAAGATTACAAAGCAGAAATTTTATATGTTTCTTGTAGAACCTAACTTCTTGAATATAATTGAAACCAAAACACCCCAATACTAAAACTCCGGGAGATCAACAACAAACTAAGAAACACAACATTCTCGAGTTCCTACAAATTGGGAATCAAAAGATACAGAAAACAAAAAAACAAAAACACAGAAAATACAGTGGAAAGGTGATGAAACTGATTCCCTCAAAAGAGACTTTTGAGCACTTTAGGAGCGAGAAGAAGAGAGAAGGTCTTGAACAGCATTCATGGTGGGCATCGCCGGAATAGCTCCTCTCTCTGTTACTGTAATGGCTCCACAAGCGTTTGCGAACAGTAGTGCCTCTCTTAGTTTCTTCTCATCCTGCAAATTCCACAAAAAGTACCTTAGTTTAAAAGCCAGAGAAGGTAATGTAAGTGAAACGAAAGAGATAAAAGAAGCAAGTAAGTACAGTGAGAAGTGTGAGATCAGAAGCTAAGCTGTTCAATAAACCGCTAACGAAGGCATCTCCTGCACCGGTTGTATCAACTGCTTTCACTTTTACTCCACCAACTCTACCTTTAAACTCCTACAAAGATAATTTAGCTACAAGAATAAGTAAACCTAATAACGATCTGATACTGAAGAAGAGTACCCATTTTTTAAAAAAAGACAAGCAAACCTGAGTGTAGTATCTACAGCCATTAGGTCCTTCTGAAACAACAAGAAGCTTAAGATTTGGATGGAAGAGCTTTTGCAACACAACTTCATCATCATAAGGATCATCGCCACCAGTCAAGAATGTAATCTCGTCCTCGCTAATCTGAAAAAAACTCTCAGACAAGACTTGTGTCATTTTAAGTACTAGAAATGATCTCTTCTTTCACCTAAATTTGAGATTATATACCTTTATAACATCTGCCAAATCCCAGATACTCATGATCTCTTTCCTTGCAGCTTCTTCTGATGGCCACAAAGGCAATCTCAAATTCGGGTCATATGACAAGAGACTCCCTGAGGCTTTAGCGATTTTCATAGCTGCAAGCTGAGTCGAGCGGCAAGGTTCCTCGATCAAACTGATGGATCCGTAATGAAAGATCTTGGCCTGTTGATTAAACAAAAGAAGCCATTGGACTTAGTTAGTCTCAATTGAAAATGTGTAATAAAAGAGTGAAATTTTTTACCTTTTGGATGAGGTTTTTGTCAAGCTCAGATTCCAAGAGAAGCATATCAGCACTCGGGTGTCTGAAGAACAGAAACTCCCTCTCTCCATCAGCTCTTAATGTAACAAAGGCGAGAGCAGTACGTGCTTTGTGGTCGAATCTCATCCCGGAGTTATCGACATTGTTCAGCCTCAGGATATCAGCTAACATTCGTCCAAACTCATCCTCGCCAACCTGAGTTTTAGAAACAAAATTGAAAACTAAAAGATTGGAACTTTGATCAATATTAAACAAGAAGCGGCTTCTTGATTGACTGATCATCAAATCGGAGAAACTCAAAAGACCTTTCCAACGAAAGCAGAAGAGCCACCGAGTCTAGAGACACCAACAGCTACATTTGCAGGTGCGCCTCCTGGAGCTTTCTTGAAAGCTGGTGCTTCAGCGAGCGAGACACCTCCCACGGTTGGAACAAAGTCGATCAACATTTCGCCGAAACAGACGACGAGAGTTTCTGGATATCCCGTGTCGATTGTTAGATTCTTGAGATTCCCTGTTACAAACCCAGATATGAATCAAAATTTCGAATTCTAAGAACCTTAAACCAAACGAAAACACAAGATGAAAGACTTGTCGCTTATAAAGGCAAAGTTAAAAAATCCGCAGAAAGAAACGATATGTATACAAACAGAGATCTATAGAGCAAAACCCAAGAAGATATATCATCAAAGATCAAAGCTTTAAGGAGAAACAATCAAACCCAGATAGTTTAAATTCCATGGAGACAGAAAACACAATTCGAATCCAGCTTGATAAAGATCATTTAAACGGCGACAGATCAAGAACAAAAGAAAAGTGAAGCGGTGCAAGAAAGATTTCAAACAGTACCTGAGATGGCGTTCTCACCCATTTTTCGGTTCCAGAGAGATCTTCAGATTCGAGAGACAAACGGAATACAGAGGGATCTACGAAGCAAAACAGAGAGAAAAGAAACGGAGGAGTTTCCTAAGAGAGAGAGCGAGAAGAGAGGAAAAGATTTGAAAATTCGTCTGCTTTTTTTTTGTTGCTAATTGTTAGTAGAGATGAAGAGGCGAAGTTGGTTATTTATTAGTAGAGGGACTCGTGATGACCTCACCGAATTCTGAATATTCCGGTCTAATACACACACATACACAGACCAGCTCGTGTGACGACTGCGTGAGTGTGAAAAATCTATGGACCGACGAAAAACAAAATTAAAAAGGTTAATGGAAGGAAACAAATTGTTAAAAATCTTTTGCAACGTCTTCTCCGAGGCAAATTAAAATCCTCAATAGCTGAATTTATTTGCTTTTATTGTTTTTTTTTTTAAAGTGAATCTATTAGTAGCTTTTACTAATCGTTCTTAATAAGATTATATTCTATAATTATAGTTATACTAGAATAGGATCCGCATATATGCGGGTTTTTAATCAGATATTTTAAATTCGTAAAAATAAATTGAAAACAAAATCGGATAATCTATAAAAAAAAAAATAAGATTCTATTAATATTTCCAAATATATATGTTTAAATATTTTTATATTAATTATGTTTACTTCTAATGTATTATCTATATATATAGATATAATTATTTATTCAAAATATTAACGAATTGTTTATCCTACTTTATTCATAATTAAAATATATATTAAGATCCGCGTATATTCATGTTTATAATAATAAAATTTAAAATCCGTTAAAATAATTTTTAAAAAATATATAACAAAATTGGATGACAATTGAAAAATATATATGAAAAACACAAAATATAAATCTAAGAGTTATTTATTTATTTTAATTCTTATTTATTTTTAATTAAAAACATTCAAAACATATGATATGTTGTGGGTCCTAGGTAACATTAACCATACTTCTCATATAGCTCACACACTTTATCAACTATGTTTTTATCTTCTCCTGCGTTAAAAATTGTGGTATGCAATTCGAATCTTTCGAGTATGTTAACGATCTCCCATTAACTCTTTTCAAACAATTAAAATCTCTCTTTCTCTTCATATTCTTCTTCCAGATATGATATTTCTGCTCTTTACAGAAGTTATATTTCTCAAGACTCGCATCAAAATGATATTTACATGATTATTGCTATCTTTCTCTTCATTGAGCTCATCATCGTCTAATACCATATCATTAGCATCTAGAATTTCTTTTTTAATTGAAATATATCCTAATTAATCTAATTTACTTTTTGTTTATTTTTATTTCTTAAATTAAAATATATTCTAGTTAATTTAATTTTACTTTTTAATCTAAATCAATAAATTTGACATTTTTATTTTTTATTTTTTTTGGAAATTCATTTTTTCTTTAAAAATAATATTTTATCGAGACACACGTCAAAATATAAATCGATAAACTTGAAACGTGTCAAAATTTTATTGATTAATTTGCCACATGTCACGATCATATTAATAACTAACTTTTACGTTTAATTTTTTTTAGTAAAATTGAAATATCTTATTTACTTTTTTATAGCATTTTTATTTTCTTTTTCTTTTATTTTTATTGAAATATGTTTTTCTTTTTATTTTATTTATTTCTCTTTTAAAAATAGTAGTATTTTCTTTTTTCTTATAGGATTAGTATACTCTTTATTTATAACATATTTTAATCAAAACACGTGTTGAAATCTTATTGATTAACTTGTCATGTATCACTATCATGTGAATTATCCTACTTTTATTATAATTAGATTTATCATAATTAAAATCTATATTAGGATATGCGTATACGCGAGTTTATAGTAATAAAATTTAAAATGCGTTAAAATATTTTTTTTTAAAAATAGAATACAAAATCGGATCACTACTCAAAAAAATATATGAAAACATTATCGAAACCTAAGAATTATTTATTTATTTTAATTCTAATTTATTTTCTATTAAAATATTCAAAACACAGAATCTGTTGCGGGTCCTAAGCAACATTAACCCTACTTCTCATATATTTCACACTTTATCAACTATTCTTTTCTGTTCCGCTGCGTTAAAAACTTGGATATGCAATTCGAGTCCTTCGAGTATGTTAATGATCTTCCCATTAACTCTTTTCAAGCAAATAAAGTCTCTCATTCTCTTCACATTCGTCTCCCGTATATGATCTCTCTACTCTCTAAAGAAATTATGCTTCTCTAGACTCGCATCAAATGTCTCTCTACATGATTTTTGTTATGGTCATTCTCATTGAGCTCATCATCGTCTAATGTCATATCAATAGCATCTAACTTTTTTTTAATTGAAATATATCCTAATTAATCTAATTTACTTTATGTTTTTATTTTTATTTTCTTAAATTGAAAGGAAACTTATTTTATATTTTTGTTTTAAAACTAATTTTTAGATTTATATAAATATTATGTTAAAATCTAACTGGTTGAATTTTTTAACACGTGTCAAAATCCGATCGATTAACTCGACATGTGTCACTATCATATTAATTAGTAACTTTGACGCATCTTCGTGTCGCGATCAAGTTAATTAGCAATCTTATTTATTTTATTTTTATTTTCCTTTTCTTAAATTGAAATATATACTTTTTATTTTTATTTTTTTAGATATATACTTATGACACGTGTCAAAATCCGATCGATTACATTGACATGTGTCGCGATCATGTTAATTAGTAACTTTAACGCATCCAACTTTATATAATAAGATAGAATAGGATCCGCATATATGCGGGTTTTTAATAAAATATTTTAAATTCGTAAAAATAAATTGAAAATAAAATCGAATAATCTATAAGAAAAAAAGTTTTAGTTAATATTTCCAAATATATATGTTTTAATATTCTTAAATGTTATGTTTACTTCTAATGCCTTACCTATATATAGATATAATTATTTATTCTAAAATTTAATGAATTATTTATCCTACTTTTATCATAATTAAAATTTATATTAGGATCCGCGTATACGTTGGTTTATAATAATAAAATATAAAACCCATTAAAATAATTTTTAAAAAATATAAAACAAAATCAGATCACTATTAAAAAAATTATAGGAAAAACACAAAATCAAAATCTAAGAGTTATTTATTTATTTTAATTCTTATTTATTTTTAATAAAAATATTTAAAACACAAAATCTGGTGGGGGTCCTAAGAACCATTAACCATACTTCTCATATAGTTCAGACAATTTATCAACTACTTTTTTCTATTCCGCTACATTAAAAACTTGGGTATGCAATTCGAATTCTTCGAGTATGTTAACGATCTCTCATTAACTCTTTTCAAGCAAATAAAATCTCTCTTTCTCTTCACATTCATTTATCTTTCTCTTAGATTTTTTTTTTTTGGAAATTCTTTTTTTATTTAAAAACAATATTTTTTCGAGACACGTGTAAAAATCTAAATGGATAAACTTGACACATGTTGAAATCTTTCTTTTTTTCTATTTTAAAAATAGATGTATTTTTATTTTTCTTTAACAATAGATGTATTTTTCTTTTTCTTTTAGGGTTAGTATTTTTTATAATATATTTTAATCAAAATACATGTCTAAATTTTATCGATTAACTTGTCATGTGTCATAACTCGTATCAAAATTTTGCTTAGACACGTGTCAAAATCTAAATCGATAAACTTGACAAAAGTTGAAATCTTTTTATTTTATTTTATTTATTTCTATTTTGAAAATAGATGTATTTTTCTTTTTTTTTTAGGATTAACTTGCCACGTGTCATGATCCTGTTAATTAGCAACTTTGACGCATCCAACTTTATATAATAAGATTTTAATCAAAACACATGTCAAAATCTTATCGATTAACTTGTCACGTGTCACGATCATGTTAATTAACAACTTTGACGCATCCAACTTTATATAATAAAATATAATAAGATAGTGAAAAAGGTGAAAATTGCGTGTTTAATGTGGCATGAAACATGATTTGGATGTTTTTTATATTTTATTTTCCCGTGAACTCCGATTAGAAATGAGAAACCTCGTTCTTTGAATGATATATAGAAACTTCCGTTCCTGATATCTTTTTTGTAGTTGCTGCTACTTTGTCTTTGTTTATTTTTCTTTTTAAATTTTCATGAAAATCTATGAGATGAATAATAAGTTTATAAGTAAATATAATTACAAATTGATTACTTAATTTTATTTAATACTCCTTCTGTTTCTTAAAGAAAGCCTTTTTAGAAAATAAATTTGTTTCAAATAGATAGTAGTTTTAAGTTTTCTATGCATTTTTTATGAGTTAATAATGATAAATTGCAAATTTCAATAAAAGTAATTGAATTTATTAAATTACTATTGGTTTAAATTTATAGGAAATTATTAATCACAGAAAATAATACATTTATTATCAAATTTTAATGTGTTTTCTTAATATGTGTAAAAATTCTAAAAATATTTTCTTTAAAAAACAGAGGGAGTAGAGAGAGTAGAGGGAATAGTAATTAGCAACGAAAGCAATTTGGTCAATACCTACCCTCGTTTCTTAAAATTTTTATACACTTTCCTGCCAGAGTTGACTTGATAGTCTTGACTCTTGATGCATGCAAAGGGAGATGAAGAGGCGAAGTTGGTGTGCGCCTGATTCCGGTTTAAGTCGGTCCAGTCCTTCGGTTTACTCACTTGAAGCTAACCGGCTGCGTTTAAAAGAGAATGAGCTAAGAGGTTGGGTTTGGCCCAAGAAGAGAGAAGGAGAGAAGCCCAGGATGAAGGAGCTAATAAAATTACTCTTCCTCGTTATGAGTTTGCCATTGGACCGGACACACTACTCGGTATTGTTTGTTTATTGGATGGCTTCTCGTACTGGTCCATCTAATCAAATCGCGTTCCATCTCAAAACAATTTCGTAAGTTTTACAGAAATTGCGTTCTTAAGAGTTTAGAAAATTTTATAAATTGTGAAAATAATTTTTGTAACTTCCATGATGTCCTTAGAAAATTATTTAGATTTTCTAAAAAATCAAAACAATTTATAAATTTATAAAATTCATTTTGTAAGAAATTATATAAAGTGTCGTTTTTAAGATCCATTTTTTTAAATTAAAAAAATCATAATCAATATTTTCTTAGAATTTTAATCAACTTTCTAAATCTTTTTAATCTCATTCGGTTTTTAGGTAAAACAAATATTTTGTTTAACCTTTTAACTTTCCGCCAAAATCAAATTTTACAACTTAAATAATACTACAATCTAACAAGATGACATAAACCCATCATTATTTTTTGGTTTTAAAACCAACCAAAATGATTGTTTTACAACATTTCGACGTCTACAAATCCACATTCTTATTTTCAATTTATGAATCATTGATCTCGTATAATGCAAAAAAAGAAAAAACTAAAATTAACACCAAATTCATAAGAAAACTATATCATAAACTCCATAAACAATTATTATAATGAAAAAATTCATAAGAATATTATAATTTTAGATAAAAAATATAATGAACTAAAAAACAAATGACATTTTAAGTGATTTTTTTTTTCAATTAATGACATTTGAAATGGATTTTTACAAAATAAATGGTTTCAACTATTCCCTCCGTTTTTTTACTTGATGTTTTACTATTTTTTGTTTGAATTTAAGTGATGTTCTCACGAATTAATGCAAAAATAACACTAAATAACCTAAAAAATTACAAAAGACTTTTTTAACCTTGTTTTTATTAATTGTTACTTAAGTTATTCTTTAAATATTAAATGTTATAAGGGCAAATTAAGTAAAAATAGACAGTAACTACATCTAGAAAATTGAAAATTTCTTTCTTTTTGAAACAAATTTTTTTTCTAAAACTATCTTCTTTAAGGAACAGAGGGAGTATTAATTAATGAATTTAAAACTAAACAAAAATTACAAAAAGATTACAATAGACATTATATAAGTTTTTTAAATTTGTGTGCATAATTCTAAAACATCAACTATAAAAAAAGGAGGAAGTAATATTAAAAAAAAAACTGAATATCCATCTAAAGTAAGAACATGTATTTTTGTAACGCATTAGACATTTAGTCATTTATTTTGCAGAATATCATGCCAGTCTACAAATTACCAAATTCATTATCAGAAAAAAAATGTTTTGTTTTAACGCATTAGACATCAATTTTTGCAGAAGATCATATCACTCCACAAGTACCAAAATCTGATTCCACAGGTGATAAAAACCCATAATATTATACTATCGAATATTTTGACAATCAAAGGATCATCGTTCGTTCATTCCTTGAAAAGTGAAACCAAAAAGGAGAAATAATAATAAAATATAATAATAATAAAAAATAGTCTATAGATAAGCGTAGCAAGTACATGTGGCAATCTCTGGGTTTTCGATTTTAACACAAATATCAAGTACTTTCTCTCTTCCCCAAATCGTCCCTCTCTCTCTCTCTCTCTCTCTCTCTCTCTCTCTCTCTCTCACTCCACTCTTTAACTGACACTTTCCGAGTACGACTCTGATCGATCCGCCGGAGCAAAATCGCGGCCGAAACAAGAGCCGAGATCAACAATGACGTCGACCTGTGCGAGATTCGATACCGTTTTTCTGTTCTCAAGGTTCGGCGGAGCCAAGTATTCGCCGTTGTGGCCGTCACCGTCGTCGCACTCTTCCCTCCTCTCATCCGGGATTCACCTTAGAACCAAGCCGAGTCCGCGTTTTCAGCCGTCGATTATAGCATCATCTTCCTCTTCATCGTCTGGAGCTATCGTCGCCGGAGCCGAAAACATTGAGGTTTTTTTTTTTCTTCATTCATCTGAATCCGTTCTCTCACTGCTTTTCTGAGATTTTGAATTTTCTATTCGTTTTATGGCTTTTCTACAGATTAAATCATTGCCGACGAAGCCTATCGAGGGGCAGAAGACCGGAACAAGCGGCCTCCGGAAGAAGGTACTGAGTCTACTGACTGTTGTTATCAATCAATTTCTTCGTTTCTGAGTTTTCTCTTTGGAGGTTGAATTTTAATTTTTTTAGAGTATTGCATTCGATTTACTTCTCTCGTTTTTGAATTGAAGAAATCAAACATACGTATTGTTTCAGGATTTTTCCAGATGTTTCAAGCTGAGTTTGATTTTTCATTTTTGTGATCATAGCATGTTACTGTTCATACTTGTTGTCTATTGACCCAAAGTTTGAAGAGTCTGTGTTTCTAATAAGTAAATCATTTCCATGATTCTGTTGAAGATATATGAATATAATTGAAGTTGCGTTTTTTTAATCAGTTTCTGACGGATTAGTTGCTGACTGTTTTAAGTTGCATTCCTTTGGATATTTATGACTCCAGGTGAAAGTTTTCATGGAAGAGAATTATCTAGCCAACTGGATCCAGGTGCTGATTCCTTACTCCAGTTTGATTGCAATTCAGAGCGGATGACTTATTTCATGAAAACACAGTGGCAATAATAGTTTTAATCGTTTCTCTGGTCTAGGCATTGTTTAATTCATTACCGCTTGAGGACTATAAGAACGCGACATTGGTATTAGGAGGTGATGGTCGTTACTTCAACAAAGAGGCTTCACAGGTTCTTTTTCAGTTTCCTTGTACAAAGGTTATCTTACTCAACTCTTTTCGTTCTTGAGCCCGGACGCTTTTCTTACAGATCATAATCAAAATTGCGGCTGGTAATGGAGTTGGGAAGATTTTAGTTGGACAGTGAGTTTCCTTAGCCATTCAAAGTTTCTTGGAAGAAATACAATGCTGAAAGATTGGTCTTCTTAGCTATTGGTATCACATTATTTACGTATGAAACTTTGGGATAAAGTCAATCGTAAACTACAATGGAGTTGTAGAGCTAGTCTGTCAGTTCCTCTTCTGTGTTCGGTTTTTCATGTCATAGAGATTCTCCACTTCTTTTACTTATCATGCTGAAAACCAAATACTTGTAGGGAAGGCATTTTGTCAACACCGGCTGTTTCCGCTGTAATCAGGAAAAGAAAGGCAAGCGTTCCTATAATTCTATTTTATATCTTATAAAAATGTTCAAGATCATTTTTCCATAACTCATATTGATTGTTATTCTCACAGGCAAATGGAGGATTTATTATGAGTGCAAGTCATAATCCTGGTGGACCTGAATATGACTGGGGTATCAAGGTGAAATATCAGTTACATGCCCTTACATATTTTTTTCTGTAACCTAATATCTGTGAAAAGTATTAAGCTTAATTTTGATTAGAGTTCATCATGTGTGGAGATTTGGGTCTTGAGCGACAGTCAATTATATTTTATAATCAGCTTTGCTATCTGTGGTGAAATAATAATTAATCACCTTACCTGATTTTTGTTAATTTCCAGTTCAATTACAGCAGTGGTCAGCCGGCTCCTGAAACCATTACTGACAAAATTTATGGAAATACACTCTCAGTAAGTATCTAGCGAAGTTTTCCCTTCTTGATCACTGAAACTTGTGGCGTCCTATCCAATTTTTTTTATAATGGTCTCTTTCCTGGTGCACATTGTTAGATCTCTGAGATTAAGGTGGCAGAGATTCCCGACACTGATCTTTCTCAAGTTGGAGTTACAAAATATGGGAATTTCAGTGTGGAAGTTATAGATGCCGTTTCCGACTACTTGGAGCTCATGGAGGCAAGAATATACTCACATGCTTCTTCTGTTCTTTCCTTATATTATTGGGTATGTAAGACATTATATATGTCTCTATGCAGGATGTGTTCGACTTTGATCTGATCAGAGGTCTTCTTTCAAGACCAGATTTTGGGTATGTTCTTACATCTAGAACCAAACAGGCTAGAATTTTTTATGTCTTTTTTGGGTGTTAATGTTCCTATTATTTGTGCCTTCAGCCCGGTTGCAGAGTCCTTCAACGTGCTAAGAACCAAAAGTAGGCTATGATTTGATGTTTTGTTTATTCTTTATGTTTCTTTGCCTTGCCTTTAGGTTCATGTTTGATGCCATGCATGCTGTTACTGGTGCTTATGCGAAACCAATTTTTGTCGATAATCTTGGAGCCAAACCGGTATGTCTTGGACATTAATATAAATATTACATTTAGTTTCGAACTTCTAGACATTTCAGATGATTGATATTAGGCATGTTTTGTAGGATTCGATTTCCAACGGAGTTCCCCTTGAAGATTTTGGGCATGGGCATCCAGATCCTAATTTGACGTAAGAAACAATCTGAAGAGAAGTTTCACCATACTTGCTTAGTATATAACTTCTATAAACCTTCTTACATATAGATATGCAAAGGATTTGGTTGATGTCATGTATCTTGACGATGGACCTGATTTTGGAGCAGCAAGTGATGGTATGATTGTGGACAGATATCTTACAAAGTTCTTGTTCTTTCAGCTTAAAAAACATCGGTCATGAATTTAGTCACTACAATAGTGAATTTTTCTGACAGGGGATGGTGACAGAAATATGGTTTTGGGAAACAAATTCTTTGTCACTCCTTCAGACTCTGTTGCTATCATCGCAGCCAATGCGCAAGAAGCAATTCCATATTTCCGTGCTGGCCCTAAGGTGGGATTCCTTCGCATAAACTGCATTTCGTTATTTTCTTTTAGATATGGTGCCGTTTAAAGTTAATGGATGTCAATCTTATTCTCAGGGGCTAGCACGTTCTATGCCAACAAGTGGTGCTCTTGATCGTGTTGCTGAGAAGTTGAAGCTTCCTTTCTTCGAGGTCAACCATTTTTAGTCAATAATTTATTTTCCATGTTTGCAAATAGATAAAATTATCACTTATCAGGATAAATTTCTTGACAAAGTAACTTGTATTTTCTAGGTTCCCACCGGATGGAAATTTTTTGGAAATCTTATGGATGCTGGAAAATTGTCAATCTGTGGAGAAGAGAGCTTTGGCACAGGTTCTGATCACATCCGTGAGAAGGATGGCATATGGTACTCTCTTCCTTAAACCTAACGCTCAATAACAACTGGGTGAATATGCGAAACTTTAAACCTTTGACATGAATCTGTGAAGACCTTATTCAGTTTATCTAGGATAGTGGTCGTCTTAATGGCTTTGCATCATCATACATCAGTTTGCGAATGGTGTTTAGATCTATTCTGCATTGTATCATGGGATTTCCAAGAAATTTTATTACACCCTGACCTACTCTACTCTAGTGAGTGAAACTCCCAAAACTCTGACTTGATACAACATAGAATTTTGATTTTCTGTGGCAGAAATCTCCCGTGAAATTACTTCATCATTTAGCTGTAGACTCATTACTAAGATGAAGGTGTCATTTGTAATTTTTCCCGACTCTTGATTTTTTCTGGGTACAAACTATGCTTCTTTTCACTGAAGTTGGTTTCATAAAGCTTTCTGCTATATGGCTTTTTTTATCCCGTTCCCTAGCCTTGGATTCGCTACTCTGCTTTTACAATGTAGGATGACTCTAACCTTAAATGACAGGGCTGTGTTGGCATGGCTTTCGATCCTAGCTCATCGCAACAAGGACAAGAATGCAGGGGACAAGTTGGTGTCAGTTGCAGATGTTGTGAAAGAATATTGGGCAACATATGGAAGGAACTTTTTTTCCAGATACGATTATGAAGTAAGATTGTGTAAGATTTTTGTTTTACGTCTCGGGAGCAATTACTTTTAATGTGGAAACCCCTCATTTTTTCATGACTGTGTAATCAGGAATGTGAATCTGAAGGAGCCAATAAAATGATCGAGTATCTTAGAGATATCGTGTCTAAGAGCAAGGCCGGTGAAAGTTATGGTTAGGTTCATCTCAGACCCAGTCCATTTCTTTTTCTGTACTTCATAACTTATTTTAATTGTTCAGAACAACTTTTTATCTCTCAGGAAACTATGTTCTCCAGTTTGCAGATGACTTTTCATACACTGACCCTGTAAGTCTGATAATAAAAAAATGTTGATGATAATTTAACCATGCATGTACTTCCAATATGCTGAGCAAGTTTATAAATTTCTGGTTAGGTTGATGGAAGTGTCGCATCCAAGCAAGGTGTTCGGTTCGTTTTCACGGATGGATCCAGAATCATATTTCGTTTATCCGTATGTTGTAGATTCTGTTTTCTTTACATCAAATTCATAGTTTCATATGTGTGGAGACGCATTGGCCCCTATCAGAGTGACCTAATTTTGAAAAAAAATTGTTCCAGGGAACTGGTTCAGCGGGCGCTACAGTTCGAATATACATCGAACAGTTTGAGCCAGACGTTTCAAAGCATGATGTGGATGCACAAATAGCTCTAAAGCCCTTAATTGGTCCGTTCTTGTTTTGTTTAGGGAGACTTAAAGATGTCCCAGTCATGACTTTTAGTAATGAATTATCTCGTTGTCATGTTACAGATCTTGCATTGTCGGTATCAAAGCTGAAGGACTTCACAGGGAGGGAGAAGCCCACTGTCATTACATGAAGTATAAAAAAAACTATCCTGTGTCTGATTTCAGCTCCAATGCACAAGGTCCTTCTTAAAGGCAAGTTGGGTTCCTGACTTCAGTTTTGTCTGCCATGTTTATTTATAAAATCTAGAGCAATGAAATGCTTATATGTGTAACATATATAAACTTAAATACGTGGTTCTACGTAAATAAAAAGGATATCTTTTCCTTCACTTGTGTGAGTCTTTTTTTCTGATGATGCATGACTATATAGAGTCATAGATAGACACTGTCTTGGCAAAGAAATACACTGATATGGCAATCAAAGTCCTTGAAGATTCATTTTCTCGGTCTATATAATCATTTGCTATCGTCCAGACCACCTCACTGGGTACTATACGCACGGTCACATGTACCTTTGTGATGAGAATAGTCGTCTCTTATGCTCTGTTTGTTATTGGATGCTTCAACTCAATTATAATCTCTTCATTGGTGTGTGTCCTTTTCCTTGGAGGAGACCAAGTGAATATTCGCTGCAGGGACACAGGTAAATAAGAAAGCAGAGAAGTTGCACTTGTATTTTTTATTCCTATGTACTTGCAGGCTCCTTTAGCTGACAAGCATCCATGATAGAGACTATCTTCTCAATGGCCTTTCAAATACCAGTCCATTTGCTGTACAAGTAAAAACTTCCACTACAAGAAAAAAACAATGGAAGGCTTCTATTTCAAGAAAACCTTTTTTTTTCATTCATTGTGATGGGTTTGTGCAAAAGCACTCGCTCACTCACCACGACCTTAACACATATGTTTGCAAGTAGTCTGGTGTTTTGTTCACAGGATGAACGATAGACAGGTATAAATGAAATTCTATATAGTTTTTTTTTGCGGCATATATATTTTACACAGATGCTTTGGTAACTAAAAGATCTTTCCTTCTTTTTTTTTGCCTCATCCTGTCTATTTCAGTGTTCTGTTATGTGCACAGACGCCTGGTCGCATTCTAATATCCTAAACAGTGAGAGACATGCTTTTGGCGTTATTAGTGATAAAGCCATGTCTTTTTCTAAGGGAAATCAAGAAACAAAGATCCATTGGAGATCATATCTGCTCCCTCATGTCTAGTGTCATCAGTTAAGCATCTCTCTCTCTCTCTCTCTCCACTCAATAATGCCACGGGAGAAAAAGAAAGTAATCTTTTCAAAGTGGATAAACAATAAAAATCGAATAGGAACTGTGTTGTGTGTCCTAATTTGTTGTTAGTGATTAGTGACGAAACCCGATGTGGAAACGTAGTCCAATCCTAGGTCCAGCTTTGCTGTGTGGGTGTGTGTAATCAAATATCATAGTGATTTGTTTTTCTCTCTTTTTGAAATTAGAAAGATATAAACTCAATTAAGTACATGATCTCCCTTGTTCCCCACCTTCTTTTTATCTGTTTTGTCGTTTCGGTTCGGTAACCCCACTTTGCTGTTAGTTGTTTCCTTTCAAGTATTCACACCCCCACCTGAAAACTTGTTGACCTACAAATATCATTGATTTGACCTACTATAACAAAAAAAATAAGAAGAGTTTTACGATATATGTACATTATGTATTCTATTCTTATATTTTGGTGATTTAGTATATACTTGTATATATACTGTTTAGGATAGAAACCCTTGTATAAATACTTGGTATTTGGACCTTATTACAATCAATACATAAAACTATTCTATACTGTTTTCTGACAAAAGAGGACCCTCCATTTTTTATTTTTTTTCACTTTCTGTGATACCTACACTTACCTGCAATTATACATGTTGTGTGCGATAAGAATAGGAGAAGTTATGGTTTGATAGTGAGATTGTCATGTCAAAAGCAGAGTTTTTTTTTTTTTTTTTTTCATCGTTTAGTGAAAGGAGGGACCCTATTAGTGGTTTTATAAAGTAGAATCGCTAAGTGACAAGACAGCAATGGTTTTGTGCGACTCCCATGGTTTTTGGCTCGTAAAGATTTTACTATTTTTTTTCTTTCAGGTTCTCTCTTTCTTTTCGTTCGTGCATGGAAAGTTTTTTTAATTTTTTATTTAAATAAAAAAAGAGGTCGCTTTTACTTATCTTTAGACCTCTCTTTTTCTTCCCATTCTACATCATTTGGCTTTTTTTATCTGGTGGGTTTTTTTTGTCTTCCTCTTTATGTCATTTTGTTTATAATCATTTCGATTTAATTTTCCGAAAATAGAAATTGTACAGATCTCTCCACCCTAAATAGGCAGAGAAGCACCTAACAAATGTTCCAAATACATCATCTTAACACCTATCGCACCGTACCTGTTGCTTTCAATTTGTTTAGGCCTTCGATGAAACTAGAGAAATTGCTATGTTAAGTAGTTGAGAAATATCATGTTCTGTGAGATATCATAATCACTAAATGACATAAGATATAGGATGTAAGTAACATGTTAGTTTGTAGTAAAACTAGCATGTTAGTCGTTAATTTAACTGGAAAAATACCAAAAGCAAAGCTTAGTGGTCATAAAATCGAATGATGGTTGAGATTAAAGTATATTCCCTCTCTTCTTTCTTTAAGGTATTTTTGAGTTTTTCACACTTATTAAAAAAATTTTACAAAAACTTTTCTAATCTTGTTTTATTAATTGTTACTTAAGATATTCTTTAAATAATAAATATTATAAGGGCAAATTAAGTAAAAATTAACAATAACTACACCTAGAAAATTGAAAACTGCTTTCTTTTTGAAACAATTTTTTTTCTAAAACTACTTTCTTTTAAGAACAGAGGGAGTATTACATATTCTGGTTTCGGGTTTAAAGAAATTATGAGATTTGGTTTAAAACATGCTAGTAATTCTTCACAAAAAAAAAACAAACGAACATCCCGGTAATTCAGAAATAAAAAAACTAGCATGTTGTGAGTGAGTGAATGATCGACTATTTCATTTAGACACCGATTATTTTATTCTCTCTATTACTTTTCTAATAAGTTGTCTGAAATATGTCATTACACCGATTCAATTTTTGGTTCAACAAAACTCTTTCACCCATATAGAAATTTCTATTTTAAAATTAAAAATATGGGTTTTTAATGTTTTCTCTAACTCTTTATTCGACTCCTCTCTGCTCCTTCTCTCTCTCGTTTATATTTCTTGTGAAAACTCTCGGCGTTAGAGATTTTTTAGTCAACTGTTGCATCTCTTTATATCCTATTGAAAAACCTCGACAAATCTCATCTCTTTTAGATCTATTCTCTGGTCTCTCTAACATATTATTTTTGGTGTCTTCATGTCTCATCCCTTATATGAATCAGTCTACAAACACAAACGAATCTATTTTCACTCTTCCTATATTTTTTCATCTCTCAATTAAAAAATTCCAGTTTGTGTTTTGTTTTATTGTTATTCTTTATTTTAAAAAAAAATTCAAAAAATTCACATAATTGAAATAAGTTGAGGGCAATTTTAATGTACGCGAGATTTTAGAAAAGTTTTAATGTAAAAAAATGATAAAATTAAAACCCAAAAAATATGAACTTTAGCGTTTAGGTCTGTAAAGATTTGATTATGAATTAAAGGTGTTTAAAAATAATTATTTTAAAATTCTAAAACACGAAGAAGAAAGACAAAGAATATTATAAATGAATAGTTGAGTTAATCCGCGATTGACTCGGATCGACCCGCTGATTCGGCGATCCGAATAACTTTCCGGTTCATCATCCGGATCGGATTTAAAAACATTGATATTTTTAGGATTTTTTTTTTAATATGACTTTTCTTGAGTTTGATATTCTATAATCGAATCTGGACCCAAAAAAATAATAAAACTTTGGACGTCTTTATTTGTCAAGATAGCGATTGTTTTTTCGTACTTCTCTTTTTTTTTTTTTTCAACAAGGGTTATACTTCTATTTTCGCTGTTCAATAATGCTTCAATTCAAATTTAGTTTATACAATTTGGACCTCGTTTGATATTTTACAAGATAATGGGTTTGATTGGTAACACAAATCGTTACCAAACAGTTGCGATACGACTTATACCGTTTTAATAGTTATCAATCACAAAAGCTGTACAAAAAGCGTTACTAACAGTATTACACTAAGCTTTTTGTACAGCTTTTGTTTACAACTCTTTTTTTACAGCTAAAAAATCCAGCTTATCGCTAAAAATCTCATACCGTTTTAAGTTACCAATCTGACCCAATGTGTCATACTACGACCAGATTTCATAATAACATTTTATATTATACTGCTGACATAGCTCTACCTATAAGGGCTATGACTTGATGCTACTAAATCCACTAAGTTACCACCATTACTCGTTAACCTTAGATTAGACCTGTTATATTTGGTAGCTTTATTCCACCTGAAAACCATTTTACTTATTGAAGAATAATAAAAAAAAAATCGTAGATGCATTACATCATTTCAAATGAAACTAACTACTTATGAGATGGTTCGGCGGTTAAAAAGTTGTTACTTAATCGTCTTCATTCTTTTCTCGACCGGTCAGCTTTACGTGCCCCTTCCTCATAGCATCTTTGTGATTGCCGTTTCGAATGCTGAAAACAAGCCAATCAAACTTTGACTCTTTTTTCATTCTTTGGTCAATGAATTTCGGGTTTATGGTCTTCATTCTACTTTTTAGATACAAAAATTTGCAACATTTCTTTATATCTATAGAAAAAGACTAAAGAGTTTTGGCCATGGCTCTAGAATGAGAAAGTGACCTCGTTGAAGAGGTGTTCAAGAGAGAAACCAAATTGAGACAAGTACCACACTACAATCTTTGTAACCAACGTGCACCTTGTCTTATTGTCGCACTATGGAGTTGACATTATTGGTGGTTAAATCGTTATCACTTATCAGTATCCACATATATATATACCACAGTTTCTTAAATATTTTCTTAGGATATTTAAAAGAGTTTTTATTCACTACTATGGGAACTCATTTCCTCATTGTCAATGAAATTTGTTGACCGTGTGAAACAACAGTTTATCATTGAAAAGTTACCTAAGTTGACCAATCTATTTAGGCATCTACGCACACGCACATGTAAATTCGAATTGGATATCATTGAATTTCGGAGATACTTATTACTCAACTCATTTTTTACGGATAATGTACATGAATTCAATTCAGGAAAATGGGTACTCAAACAAACTTATACAGTACAACATCTATAAATTAATACCTGATCAATTAATAATCACTATAAATTCATAAATTTTACCGGTACCGAGTCGGGACAGTGTAAAAATTAGCAAAATTCGATAAGATAATAAGATAATAATTTTTTTGAAACTTCTATGTAAATATATGGTCCCATTAATATCATAAATTAATTATTTGTATATAATCCATCTATTTTACAATAAGTAACGTTTTAGGGGGGGAATATGTTTCAAATTATATTATATTTTTAACTTTCAATAAAAAATAATTAACTTTTTAGTGTTTTTAACTATCTGTATTCGATAAATTGTTTTATCATTGGTTAAATTGTGTTTCTACTGCTTTTAAAACAACGATTATGAATTTATTGTTAAAAATTTTATTTTGATGCTATTTAAGGATATTTATTATAAATTAATAACATTATGAAATAATAAAATATCATAATCCCAATATTGTTAATTTATAGAGGTTTTACTGTATTCTAGAAAATGGATATATGTGTACAGTACTCGAATCTAAATTTAAATTGTTACATTCTAGTCAATATCCAAACTTTTCAAACGTTTAAATACTTACATAATCACTTTTCCAAAATAATTAACAAAATAATATAATATTTGTATCTACAAAAATCTTGTTGATGTTATGTAGCACGGAAATTTCTCTAAAGGTCTGTTTCTCGCTTCGAAATCGGAATCGGAATCAAAAGCTGAGAGCTTTCGGAAGCTCGATTCCATAACGCTTCCAAAAGTATTGTTTTAAAAGGGTGTTGGAAGCTTGCGTTTCCGTTTTGAAATCTTACACTTCCATATTAAAAGCATTTGTATATACTAATTTTATCTTTATCTATAAAAAATATTATTTTAATCAATGTGAGATATGGAAGTGATTAAATTGATTAGATAAATGAGATTATTTTGAAAAAATTGAATTGTATGATCTATGTTTCAACAACAAACAATTTTAAATGATTTTATTTGATGAAGTTAAAAAAATTGAAAATGAAAGCGAGATTTTGGATTTTTTTTTTGTAAAAATCTTTTAAATTAAAGTAAATTATATAAAATATATTTATTTTTTTTGATTAAAGTAAATTATATAAAATAAACAGATTAAAATTATATTATTTATAAATATTTATTAATATAGTATAATTTTAGCTATATATATGATTCTAATACGTATCCGTTTCTTAATATGTTTTTAAAACCCGCTTTCGTGCTTTCATATGCTTCCACGTATCCATTTTTTATTACTTGAAGCAGGTTGTATTATATATAACTAGGAGAGAACCGGTGCGAGGCACGGATTTTATTTTAATTTGAGTTTTGAATAATATGTTTTAGATCTATATTTTGACTATTGATTTTATATTGTTTTTAAAAAAATTTAATTTTCTACTTTTTTTCTTGATGATCTGTGTAATCTCTTTCATACATTATTTTACGAATCTTTATTTATTTTTCAATTTTCATACTCTTTTCATTTGTCTAAATCTTAATATTATAATAATTTTTATTTTTTTCAATTTATTATTTCGAAGATTTTTTTTATATATATTTCATTGAATCCATGTATTTTTCATGTTTTAAAATTTTGCATATTCTTGTATCCATTCTTCTTTTTCTTTATTTTGTTTTCTTCTTCTCTATAGTTTTTTTATATAATTTGTTATTTTCTCAATTTTTATTGAATATATTGTTTTGTCTTACGATATTGTAGGTTGTAGTTAACTTTTTAATTTATTCAATATCATAATTTGTTTTCACTTGTAGCAAAGTTTAATTATCCTATTTAATTTGAAAATAAGGATTAAAACACTAAAAAGAGAAAATATAATGATATATTTAAAATTATGTATTATATAAAATTTATATATTTATTATGCTCTTAAATTAAATTTGAATTTCATCTACTTATAAGAAATTTTAAATAGTTGAATTCAAATTTAGTAGTTTTTATGTACAGTTAATTGTACATATGTTAATATTTATTTATGTTATTTGATATTTAAAAAATAATAATTAATTACTTATATACTTTATATTGTGGAAAAATATTGAGATTGACTAATAAGAAATAGCTAATGTGTCATCCTCTGGAGAATCTCCTTCATCTTTTATATATGTAGTAGATGATGATTTATGATTTGTGAATGTGTTATTTGTTTATTCTTTTCAATGATTTATTTTTGTGTTAGATATGTTATTTATTATTTCTTATACCGTAATAATTGACATTTTATTAAATACATAACAGAAGACATAATTTAATCTGAAAGAATAAGAAAGTAAAGAAGTGTACAAACGAAGTCTTCCAATGAAGTCTTATTAACTCTAAACCCTAAATCGAATATTTTAGATTAAAATTTATATGATATATTAATTCTGTTTGCATAATCACAATTTAGAATTAAAATAACAAAGATATGAACCCTAAATCAATAACCGAATCATAAACTATGATTCATATAAAATTTGTGTTTACCCTAACAATTACTCTCTTATACCCTAAACTTTAAACGTCAAACTCTAACCCTTTTAATCGTATACTCATGAAACTTAATAATTGATTCATTTTCATGTAATTTTATTTTATATATATGTTTTGTTTATGTATATAATGTTTTTTATCGAAATGTCAATAAGCACTCATGGCATAATGTTTAAGGCTATTAACTTTATTGAGAAGATTGTGGGTTCAATTCCCCTTGGAAGTGATGGAAGAATTTTTTTTGTTTGGTTCGCATTTAATGCAAATTAAACAAAATTTTAGAAATTAAATAAAAGAAGATATGTGTCAAAATTTTAAGTGCTGACGTGGCGATCTCTGGGGAGAGCCATTCAGCTTTCATATAGTAGATTTCTTTTTCTCATTAGACTAACTAGGAGAGAACCCGCGCGATGCGCGAGTTTTATTTTAATTTGAGTTTTGAATAATATGTTTTAGATCTATATTTTGACTATTGATTTTATATTGTTTTTAAAAAATTTTAATTTTCTACTTTTTTTTCTTGATGATCTGTGTAATCTCTTTCATACATTATTTTACGAATCTTTATTTATTCTTCAATTTTCATACTCTTTTCATTTGTTTAAATCTTAATATTATAATAATTTTTATTTTTTTCAATTTATTATTTCGAAGATTTTTTTTATATATCTTACATTGAATCCATGTATTTTTCATGTTTTAAAATTTTGCATATTCTTGTATCCATTCTTCTTTTTCTTTATTTTGTTTTCTTCTTCTCTATAGTTTTTTATATAATTTGTTATTTTCTCAATTTTCATTGAATATATTGTTTTGTCTTACGATATTGTAGGTTGGAGTTAACTTTTTAATTTATTCAATATCATAATTTGTTTTCACTTGTACCAAAGTTTAATTATCCTATTTTATTTGAAAATAAGGATTAAAACACTAAAAAGAGAAAATATAATGATATATTTAAAATTATGTATTATATAAAATTTATATATTTATTATGTTCTTAAATTAAATTTGAATTTCATCTACTTATAAGAAATTTTAAATAGTTGAATTCAAATTTAGTAGTTTTTATGTACAGTTAATTGTACATATGTTAATATTTATTTATGTTATTTGATATTTAAAAAATAATAATTAATTACTTATATACTTTATATTGTGGAAAAATATTGAGATTAACTAATAAGAAATAGCTAATGTGTCATCCTCTGGAGAATCTCCTTCACCTTTTATATATGTAGTAGATGGTAATTTATGATTTGTGAATGTGTTATTTGTTTATTCTTTTCAATGATTTATTTTTGTGTTAGATATGTTATTTATTATTTCTTATACCGTAATAATTGACATTTTATTAAATACATAACACAAGACATAATTTAATCTGAAAGAATAAGAAAGTAAAGAAGTATACAAACGAAGTCTTCCAATGAAGTCTTATTAACTCTAAACCCTAAATCGAATATTTTAGATTAAAATTTATATGATATATTAATTCTGTTAGCATATTCACAATTTAGAGTTAAAATAACAAAGATATGAACTCTAAATCAATAACCGAATCATAAACTATGATTCATATAAAATTTGTGTTTACCCTAAAAATTACTCTCTTATACCCTAAACTTTAAACGTCAAACTCTAACTCTTTTAATCGTATACTCATGAAACTTAATAATTGATTCATTTTCATGTAATTTTATTTTATATACTTGTTTTGTTTATGTATATAATGTTTTTTATCGAAATATTGTCAAGAAGAACTCATGGCATAATGGTTAAGGCTGTCGATTTTATTGAGAAGATTGTGGGTTCGAATCCCTTGAAAGTGATGGAAGAAATTTTTTTGTTTGGTTCACATTTAATGCAAGTTAAACAAAATTTTAGAAATTAAATAAAAGAGGACAGGTGTCAAAATTTTAAATGCTGACGTGGCGATCTCTGAAGAGAGCCATTCAGCTTTCATATAGTAGATTTTTAGTTGGAAGGAACAAGTGGGCCAGTGGTGCTATACCTCTATTACCATTCCACCAAGTGGTTCACACCTGATGATTTTCTCCTCTGAAACTTTGCCATTGGACCAGTGTAATATGTTAATTATTGGACCGACCTGTTGTAGTTTAGTTGATGACAAAAAATAAAATATGATTTTTAGTTAAAAGTGCGAAGTTTAAAATAACTACAAATTTTAGTTTTTTTGTCTCTTTATATTAAAAACATTATTTAATATTTAACTAAAAATAAATCAACCAACAAAAGAAAAAATTACATAATACAAAGATCACAAAACATTAAATTAAACTGTACATAGAAATTTGAAGAAAACAAATAAAATGAAAGAAAAAAAGTTTTTAAACCATAGAGAGAGTATTGTTTATTAGTTGTTTTATCTTTTTTTTGTTCTAAATAACAGAAGACTATATATATTTTTTTTTATACAAAATACAAAAGAAAGATATATATATATATATATATTTTTTTCATACAAAATACAAAAGAAAGATATTTCCTAAAACATCTAGTTTTGTAAAAGGGATTGATGGAGTAGATAGTTTTGATCCATTAATTGGTTGAACATACTCATGTGCGATGATTTGACTGAACTTTCTATTTTGAGTTTGAACCAAGAAAAATCTTATTATGACTGTTAGTGTCTGTTACCTTTATAAACTTCTTTATATCCTTATTTTCTTGTCACCTTTGTTATTAAAAAAAAAATATATCATATAACGGTATTTAATAAATATATCGAAAATTTATATTGATCTTTCCACGCATGTTATGAATACAATTCATTGGCTTGAGAAAATATCTCGATTTAATCTAGTGTCATCAAAGCAATGAAGTTCTTAGTCCAATATGTTTTATCATTTGACCACAAAAAAATAGTTTAAAGTCAAATTGGGAAGAGTTCTTTTTTCCTGATCGAAAACATTTTTGATTTTCAGGATTGGTGGCATATTTAATCTCGAATACATTTTTTTTTTTAACCAAAAATCTTTCTTCTTCAAGTTTTCTTGTATTTTTGTTTCATGATATTTTTTAAATTGTTATTAGTCCTACACAAACCAGGACAGTAATTGACATCCTTAAATATAAAGATCGAATGGAGAAATCTAGTGTCACTACGAAACCATTAGTCTCCTGTCATATTGGCGACCTAAATTTCAACAAATTTGAACCACTTTCGCTGAGTCAAGATGAATATTCCGGCGATGATCACTTCCCTCTTTAAAACACCAATTTCTCTGAATTTTCTAAAAGAACGTTTGTGACTAAATGAGAGTTTAAATCTATTCTATTAAAACAATAACATTTCAGTATTTAACTAATAAACATGTATTATATTACGAAATATGTCATTGTCCATTTATAATTTTGCTATACGTTTATTAAGAATAATTTTGGAAAACAACTTATGCTCCATAAATCTATTTCCAATCATTACACTAAGATGGGTGTATTTAATATAATACTTGGAAGAATTTAAAATGATTTGAGTTTTAATAAGTTTTTTTTTTTTATAATTTTGGATAAATTAGAGAACTTATTATGATTTGTTATTAAAATATATGAAATCCCACCTAATTAAAACTAGAATACCGATCGGTATAATTAAATTTTGGATCGGATCTATTCGGTTCTCTCTGAGTTCGGATCAGTTCGGATTTAATTTTCGGATCCGGTTTTTTTCTCGAGTTTTCTTTGGGTTCGAGTACTTTTATTCGAAAAATAACCAAAAATCTAAACATGAAAAATTAAAAGTAACCACAGTAATATCGAAGCAAACTAAACATTCAAAATTCAAAACCAAAATAAACATTCAAGTTCCAACTCCAAATTTGATTTTCGAGAAGGAGAGATTTGGCTCTCGAATCCTTTCTTCTTTCATCGATCAATTCAAGTCATGCATTCATCCATTCAAGTCATGATTTCTTCTACTTTTTCTATGTCTTAGTAGTTAATTTTCGTTGGGCGTTCTTTGAGGGGATCTATGGAGACTTTCATTAACTATTTTTAAACTGGCTTCATCGATTTTTAAGCCATATTCTAGGGTTTTCTTTCGTCTGAATTTGTTCTTATTGCATGAGTTTAGCGTCATGAACTAGGTTCTGATCTTAGGATTGTTTAAGAGCCGCTAACATGTTGGATCTGACCCAATTTGACCGAGCGGTCGCGTCGTGAGATATTCACGCATACTCTACATAGTTTTCATAACATAGACCATATATTCTATTAAAGTAGTTAAGTCATAAAATCAGTGATTCTAGTTTAGAGAAGCTCACAGTCTCATTTTCTTGTTTCGATGTATGTTTGATTTCTAATAGGAATCCCATAGATTTTCTGAAAAGATCCCTAACGTGTTTCACCCCTGCTTTTACTCGAGATTTACGCATTTCCATACTTTACATTTTATGCACTGCTTACTTTGATTTCCTTTTTGCAATTTATTTTAAGCTTTAAGTTAATTTTCTTTTTTCCATTGGTATAGAGTTAGGCGACATCTACCTCTATATAAACGTTTCCTGCATTTCATCTTTACTTAAAATCGTGACACACAAACCACAAACTCCTTTCTCTGCGTCTTTGGTTGCTCTAACAATCTTTTGTTTTGCAGCTGATCAATTCCATGTGGATCGACACCGTAAGTACTACAATGCACGCTGTGCACTTGTAGCTTAGGATCTTTACAAATTTAAAACTCGAGAAAGTCCCTAAAAGCATCCAAATTTCGGATAGCTAACCTCGATCCTATCAGTCTAATAACTTAACTATTCAGTTTCGTTGGTAATTACGCAGTAGTGCACACAATAGATTCAAATTCATTAACGTTCACAAAGGTATATAACTATTGCTTTCGTTTGTTATAGCATAATTGTTTGTCTACTTTAGGTCCGGTTAACAAATCCAGCACGTTAATGGTTCTCTTAATCCTAAATTCAGTTGCTAGGTGATCAATCAAGCAAACATGGATTAACGGACAAGAATAGAACGATGATACCCTAAATAATCCTAAGTCTATCAACATAATATAAAGATATCTATGATTAAACCCATTCGAAAACCCTTAAAACCCAACAAATAAACTTCTCCGACATAGAATCACAAAACATCATGAAATTCATTGAGTTATGCGAATTCAAGAAATAAAATAAAGAGGAATTCAAAATCTTCTCTATGAATTACAAAGGGTAGCGATCTGTTCACTTGAAAGTGAAAAAAAAACCAAAGAACTAACAAGCACAAAAGAACAAAGTAAAGATGTGACCATGATGATCACGAACGACTGTCTAGGGTGTGAATGTTCAGATTTTCGTGATTCTCGGACACTGTAAAACCCTAAAACAATCGGTTTTCTGTGTTTTCAAAAGGCCAGGGGCGTTTTGGTATATTTCGGGTGGATTTAAATTCTTAGGAAACCAACATGTTTAGATTTAGGCTTGATGAAAATGACATAAGTTGGCCGCAACCTGGGGTAGAAACGCCGCATAAGAGATGATTTGTGGCGGGGAGGATGGGCTTCTGGTCATCTTGACTTATGCACTTGCTTCAGCTTTTAGGCAGTAGGACATGTCTTCAGTAAAACGAGCATATATGAAAATCTAAACATGGGATTGCCTTCAAACCACTTCGCCGTAGAAGCTAACTCAATTATCTTTCTTGTGTCCAAATTGATCTATATGAGGTTAGTAGAAGGTCTTCATCGTATGGAAGACTTCTGGTGGTCAAAATCTGTTTAAAACCTATTTTGGTCCAAAATATGCTCTTTTAGCCCAAATTATCTGAAAAAACTTTTGAAACTTCAAACGTTAAAATCACTTAAAAGTCATTAAAACCGAGTTAAAACACATACAACATATCTTGAATTCATATCCAAAAAGATATGAAAATGGGTTATATCAATAATCTCGTCTCAACCCACACATTACTTGGAAATTAGAACTCTTTTTCCTTTAAATCGTTGCTATATGAATATGTCATTCTTGAACCAAAAATTCTGACCTCAAATCCGTAGGAGGTTGTGTGATTATCAACTTTAGTTCACTTACTACATCAGCAACAATGACATAGGAATCACATTATCAAACGCATGAAGATGTGACAAGTTAAGTCTGTAAGCCAATGCATAAAACCGTTTGAGAATTTCGTATGGTTCCATATATCATGGTCTCAACTTACTCATCTTTATTGTTCTATCTTTTCCTATCGTGAACTTTATCATCTTCCAATCAATATTCTGAACTTAGAACTACAATTTCTTCCTCTCCCTATATGCATCTCTTTTGCCAATCTTAAACTTCATTTATGTTACCCTTATAGAACTTAATCATTTTCGTCGTCTCTTTCACTGTTTCTAATACAAAAATTCATCTCTTCCCTCACTTCGTTCCAACATGAGAGGGTTCAACAAGATCGACCATACAAAAATTCATATCCGATACTAGAGTGAAGACTATTGTTATACACAAACTCAACTCTCGACAAATTATTTTCCCAATTTCCACCCTAATTTGTTCACAAACTCGCAACACGTTTTTCAAAGTAGGAATCGTCTTTTAAGATTTTTCATCTATTTGCAGGTGAAATCATGCTCATGTGAATCTTTTTTGTAATGCCATTTCAATTTTTTTTTTTTCAGAAATCTAAAATAAATAGAAAGTTATGATTAAACACAACATTAACAAGAATGAAATCGAAAAATCTTGTTTATATAAATTCTAACGATCCAGTTCATCCATCATTTTCCTTGATCTTTAGAAAGTGTGCAAATCTAGTCAATCGATTCAAATCGAATCCTTACCATATCCATCTTTTGTAATAGGACATAAGAAAGACTTTACAGTAAACCATTCAAAATATATTGGGTCCGATTGATAATTTAAATTGGTGTAAATTTTTTAGTAGTAAGTTATAATAGTAAATGATTATAAAATAATTAAAAATTAAAAAAGAACTATAAACGAAAATGGTAAAAAAACGTAAATGTTGGTAACATTTTCTATATTGTTTTTTGTGATCCATAATTTTTTTAGGGTCAATTTGGTAGATGGCTAAGTTTGGAGAAAATAATTAAGAAAATAGCTATGACAATTTTCGTGTTAGAAATCGACTAAAGGGTACCGGTTGCTCGAATTTTAACAACAAAAATTATCCCTTATGTCATCGTTATGCGCATGTGATTTACATTTAACGTGACGAGACCATGTTCCACTTGAACCGTCTGACTAGAGCATGACATAGATCGAACCGGTGGGATGTTGACAATCATTAACTGCCGTTGTGAATGAAAACCACGTCGTTGGTTTTATAAATGGACTTAATTAGGTTCGGTGGAAGGTGGAAAATTAAAATATTTGGGTTAACCTAGATTTTGGATCTTTATTATATATGATAGATTTGATTGTTAATATAAGTCGAAGTAGATAGATTTGATTGGTTAATAAATGTCGTAGTTAATCATCTTTATCACTGTTTGAAATAAATTTTGGTCAACAAAAACGAAAAACTTAAAAACATCATGGTTAATCTAAGTTTTTGAAGTGCTCATATAATTATGTAATATAATTATGTTCAACTTATAACTTGTAATGTTAAATCGTATTATGGACATCTATTCGATTATATACATATAAAGTTTTTGAAATGTGCATATAATTGTGTTCAACTTAAAACTTGCAATACTAAGTCATATCATGGATATCTATTCGATAATATGCATGCAAATTATGTACATATTCGTATATATGTAGATGTCTAATACAATATGTACATATTTATATCTATTTATAGAATAATATTGAGATATTAAAGAGTTATGTAAATATGTAGATGTCTAATATAGTATGTACATATTCATATTAATATAAAGATTTTCTCCTCGATCAGCCGCGAACCGGTTCACCCATAATCCCGCTCCTGCTAGACCTTGATCCCGGCTATCTATTCCGTGGAATCTCATGGATCCATCCCTTTCACCCATTGCTGGAGTCGGAGTCACCAAAGCTATTGCGAAACCCCAAAATTCTCGAAGAATACCCAATCCGACAAACCAGATCGCTTGATTCCTGAATCCACACAACAACGAAGAGATTAAGAATGGATCAACATACTAACTCATATCATGGATATCTATTCGATAATATACATGTAAAATTATGTACATATTTGTATATATGTAGAAGTCTAATACAATATGTATATATTCATATTTATTTATAGAATAATATTGAGTTATTAAAGAGTTATGTATATATATGTAGATGTCTAATAGAATATGTACATATTCATATTAATATAAAATCAGTTCAGGCAGCTCGTTTTTGGCCATGGCTCGGAAAATTACAACAGATTTAGAGGTAGTCCGAGTAAAAATTACCTAGATTCGAGACATGTCGCAGGATTGAAAGCCTGAATTGGTGTCAATACAACTACTGACGAGACAAGCAATGCGAATTCGGTTTCTGAAAACAACACCTTGCGATAATTAAATATTAACTCTGAGAGATAGCGAATTACCAAAATAAGAGTTGCGATGGTGGTTGAAGCTTCGAATTGGAAGATGAGGCTGTAGATCTTCGGCGGAATGATGGTTACAGTGATGATTCGTCAATTGTGGTACTTGATTGAGTAAAACCGACTTGAAATGAGGATATAAAAACCAGCGCCTCCGTCGAAAATGGTGTTTGAGCGAGAAAAAGCGTGAATCGATTAGGATTTTTCTGGAAGTGTAAAATGAGGGATATGATATTCACCCAGTGAATACCAAACATGTGCAAAAGATATTATAGTTTCCACTTTTATTTTTGTGCAATTTAATACTCAAGCATAATGACTAAAGTTTAAAAAGTGGTTCGTGATGGAGTAAGCTTGTGGGGTTAAAAACAATTACTATTATGACAAAATATTTTGATGCTTGGACTTTCGTAAAGATATGTTTTTTAACCCATTAGAGTTCATATTTGTGTTATTTAACCAATTTTCCCATTTTTTTACTAGTTTTCGTAAATTAATAACCAGGAAAAAGCATCCCTAGATTAAATTTATAAATCTTTTATACATTCTATTGAGGGTGATTTTCTGTCTACTAATTTGGCAACGACACATGGACTTGGCGACTTGCTATGTCATAATGGTGCTAATGAGCAAGATGACAAAATCATGATTCATAGAGATGTGGATTCCGTTGAATGGAAGAGAACTCTCTTCTCTTTCTTCTTGCGGCCTTTGTGGCTATGGGCCCCACCTATCTTCGCCAAAACACTTCTTCTCCTCTTTGTCCTTTTCCATGTCCTAATGGTTTCGAGTTTGGGACAGATAAAACACACGTGAGAAGAAAATACTTTCGTCTGATTCTGCCTTTCGCACATCTCTATACATTCAACTTTCGTCTGGTAAATTTTTCATATTGACAAAATCAAGCAAATAAACACTTCCTCGAGCTAGTTAAGAGTTTAGTTTTGAATAGGAAAATAATAAAAAATTAATATTTATATATTTTAAATACACTTGAATTTATTTTGGTGTGTACTTTTTTTTAAATGAATTTCAATTAATTTGTTTGATTGATCTAGATTACACTAAATTTGGTTTCACTCTATTTTTTTTCCAACATAATAAGCACCTAAAAAGGCTCAGAAATCTAAATTTATTTTACTAAGTTTACAAATACGGTTTAACTTTACTTTATCAGATATAAAATATTTTTTTGTTTAATTTTAAAATAAAACTTTGTTTTAATTTCTTCGGATGATTGTGGTTTGATTTGAGTTTTATGTTAATTCTACTAAATACTAATAGTAACAAAATTAAAAAACGATGCATATAATTTCATTTATTAACTTATTATGTTTCATATTATTATTTATAATGATGATAGTGTTAAGTTATCACATCAGTACTCTTGTAATATGAATAGATCAGTATATTATCTTGAAGTTTATTTAATACAGAAAAATCTAAAAGAATTAGTTTGATTATTTGTATTATGAATTGACAAAAGGAAAATACTAGGTGTATTTATAGAAGCGCAAAACTATGCAACTTTTGGAGTTGATAAAATACTATGATAAAGCGTTTGTTTTACACACATGAATTTTCAAAATTGATGACAGTTGTAGGAATTAGGTACAAACATAAATGTTAGTAATGATAATGTGTAATTAAATGGACGAAAATCTACGATCTTCAAAGTCGAAATTGGTCGAACCAACCATGAACGAGTGGGCATCAGAGGAGATCCTGCAGGTTGTGGCTTGTGGTAGTTTGCAAACGGACCCCATATGTTACCATTAAAGCGTGATAACTTATAAGAGCAGCCCAAAATTATTACCTTTTCTTAGATCCAAGCTTGGCTATAAGTCATAATATATAACAAAACAAAAAAAAAAAGTTTTTTAAGAATAAAGTGGTCCATTTTCTTTGAGATCCAATAGAAAATAGACAGACAACTAAAGAAATTTAAGTTGAAAATATTCAAACTAAGTAAGAAGAGATAGTAAATAAGTATGTGGAACCAACACTTCTCCTAATACAGCCAAAGCACAACCTCGGGAACCTCTTCCTCCTGCCAACTATAAAAACAGACACCACCAAAAGGATCCACTGATTTTATTACTTTTATTTTGCTTAAAACAATATTGTTTTTGTTTTTGTGATTAAAATATCCAATTAGTTCCTATTCCCATGTCAATACAGAAGCCAAAATTGATTCTAGAGGATGTATCTATCTTATGAATTTTGTAGTGTGATCAAATATGAATTTATTCTAGAGTAAGTATCCATTTCATAAAAAATGAGTTGGTTTACACTATAGAATGTACAGAACGTAAAGTAATTTTAAGATGATGTAAGTAAATAAAATTTATTAATATGGATGAAATGAAACTACAGTTAAAATTTGTAAGATACTACAAATTTAAAATATTTTTTTAATTAAACGGTCATACATATTAGATATTTTTTTGTGTGAAATGATTGCAAGAATCCGATAAGAATGTATTATATAAGAACAAGATTGAATCCAACATGCATGAATACCATTTACCAAGCACATGAACAAATTAATACGCATTTGATTCAGGGATTAATTGTCGTCTAGTTTTCTTTCTTTTTGCTAAAGGATTGTCGTCTAGTTTCCTTTTGTCGTTTTGAGTTTAATATATGCAATTTTGACACTACAATTATTTTATACAAGAGATTAGTATGAAATCCCATGTGGCAAAAGCCCTTCAATACAAAAGAAAAAAAAATGGAACTAAATTATTATAAAGAAAAGAAGAGAAAAACAAATGAAACCTAACAAGACTTGAAAGCTTGGTTATATAAAGACTTAAAAGGACCCTTTGTTCCCCCATCTCCTCAACAACACTCGCTCCCATTTCTCCTTTTCCTTCATTTAAACTCAGAACAAGACAAAACAAAAACCCCAAAAACTCTCCAAGAAAGAAAGAAAAAAATGGCGATAATTTGCGCAACAACATCTCCAGCAGAGAAAGAACATGAACCAAAACAAGATCTTGAGAACGACCAAACTCCTCCACTAATCTTCAACCCTTCTCTTCTTAACCTCCAATCTCAAATCCCAAACCAATTCATTTGGCCAGACGAAGAGAAACCTTCCATTGATATTCCCGAGCTCAACGTCCCTTTGCTCGATCTCTCGAGCCAAGGCTCAGCTCTAGAGGCTTCTAGACTCATCGCAGAAGCTTGCACCAAACATGGCTTCTTCCTCGTCGTCAATCATGGCGTCAGCGAGTCGCTCATATCAGACGCTCACAGTTTCATGGAACGTTTCTTCGACATGCCTCTCGCCGGAAAACAGAGAGCTCAAAGAAAATCCGGTGAGAGCTGTGGTTACGCCAGTAGCTTCACCGGAAGGTTCTCCACCAAGCTCCCATGGAAGGAGACTCTCTCTTTCCGGTTTTCTAACGAGAATAGTGGCTCAAGAACCGTTCAAGATTATCTCTCCGATACATTAGGACAAGAATTCGAAAGATTTGGGTATGTGTCCTAAAATAGAATAAAGAAACAGAGTAAAACCCAAATATGTCTATATTTCCTCTGTTTTTTTTTTTTTTTGTTTTCTTATTTCCTCTGTTTTAGTCTTACTCGATTAAACCGGTTTCTTATACCAAAATCATTAAACCGGAAATAGTTTGACCGGTTTTAGTAATGATTTCCCTGGTTTTGTTGTTTACAGGAAAGTGTATCAAGACTACTGTGAAGCAATGAGCTCTCTGTCACTCAAGATCATGGAGCTTTTGGGGATTAGTTTAGGCGTGAACCAAGACTATTTCAGAGGATTTTTCGAAGAGAATGATTCGATAATGAGGTTGAATCATTACCCTCCATGCCAAACACCAGATCTCACGTTAGGTACAGGACCTCATTGTGATCCAAGCTCTTTGACTATCCTTCACCAAGACCATGTCAGTGGCCTTCAAGTCTTTGTTGACAATCAATGGCGATCCATTCTCCCCAATCCCAAGGCTTTCGTCGTCAATATCGGTGACACTTTCATGGTAATTACTCTAAAAATTAATCACATTTTGGTTACTCATTGACAAATGATTTATTAAGTTTTGGTCTTATAGGCTCTATCGAACGGGATATTCAAGAGTTGTTTGCATAGAGCGGTTGTGAATAGAGAGTGTGCGAGAAAATCGATGGCGTTTTTCTTGTGTCCCAAGAGAGACAAAGTTGTGAAGCCACCAAGTGAGATTTTGGAGAAGACGACACGAAGAAGATATCCTGATTTCACTTGGCCTATGTTCCTTGAGTTTACTCAAAAGCATTACAGAGCAGATGTCAATACCCTCGATTCCTTTTCAAGTTGGGTCATTGCCAAAAAAAATTCCAACTAGGAAACAAAATTACTATCGAAATCTTTTGTCTTTCTTAGTAACTATGTGTCTTTTGTTCTCATGGTGATATACGTTCACATGGGTTTCAAAAAAATTTCTTTTTTGTCACAAGGATTTCAAAGTTTAAAATGTTTGTATATTGAATGATCGTTAAATTGAATACCTTAATAACTACGTATAAGAAGGGGTAACGGGATTTCGGAACTGAAATACGGGAAAATAGGATGTGAATGAGACTCCAAATGGTAATAATGACTAATCTAGAATGGTGAAAAGAAAATTTTAATTCACAAATAGAAATTCTGCATATTAAAAAGTCGCGAAATGAAATTATTTATTCGACTACAAAATTATAAATATATACATATACATAACAAATAAATATGATTCTAAATATATTTTAAATATTATTTGATATAAAAATATTATAAATATTACAAATATTTAAAAATTATCAAAAAAGTTGTGACACGTAGTAAATATTAATCGAAAAAATGACATGATTTTCATTATAAATAATATTTTTTATCTTTTCTTGTAGTCGTTGATTTTTTTATTGTAAAACAAAAATATTATTCAACTACTTATCATCAAATAAGATATTAAATACTTACCTATTTGCTTAATGAACTTTTATTTGTAGTATATTTTAAGTTGAAATGCGTGTGTTTCTGTGTTTTGTTTTGGGAAATTTCGTTAGAAAAATGCAATTACGCCATTCTGCAAGTTTTCAATCATCAAAGCATGAAAATAAGTGTTGGTCAGTTTTAAAATATTTTTGAAATTTGGGGTGAAATGAGAATTCCTGCAGCTAAAACCATTTTCCAAATGTGTTTTGAATTTTATATCAAAATAGGTATGTGATGGAAAGATAACAAATATAATAAAATAGGTATTCCGACCAAAAAATAAAAAATAAAATAGGTATTTCAAAATATATATATAATTAACAAAAAGAAATCTGCAATCTAATCTTGAGTGAAATGCATGGCCATATAAGACAGAAAATCATAAACAAAAGCAGACGGGAACGGGACGGGATTTCAAACCTATGTGTCATGTTTGAAAATGGATTTGATTGAAAAAAAATAGATAAGAGTAAGAAAAATCATTTGCACCAAAAAAAAAGGATAAGAAAAATCCAAGAATAAAGTACACATCAAGTATCATTAACCAGTGAGTCCAACTTAAGATTGAAGACAGAAATTTTTGCATCATATACATCAACATGTAGTGTAGCAAGAGTCATCAAAAAAAACAAAACACATGGGCCACCAAAGCCTACCCAAGAATGTTCTCTTTCTTACAAACATAAGAACCAAAACCCTTATGATGCTCATCGTGCTCTGAATCTTACCTGTTTGGTACCCTATATATACATATGCACATACCTTTGTACAGTGTTTGCACAATAGACAACTAATTATTGAATCTCATTAGTTTCCAATTTCAATTTTTTTCTCATTCATATATTTACTTTTTTGTTGAAAGTGTTTAATTTCAAGAAAGTTTTGTCCGATCTAGGGAATGAATCGACTAAAATAAATAACAAAAATGTATGAAACGCAAAATGTTTATCGATTTTTTCTTTCTTTTTTCAGTTTTGCTAAAAATTTACCTCTTGAACCCAAAACTATAGCTGCGAATACAGTGGATGAGCAAAAATCATAAGGAAATTTTCTTCAACATAACCTCCTCAAGAAGATCATCGATATCACCAAATATTTGATTCATGTCAGAGATTAATGAAGTGGGTTTATTTAATGAGAAGCCTTAGCTTTCAATACAATTTATAAAGGAACAATTGAATCGTTGGCTGATGCGTTTTCTTGTTACTGCCAATAATATGAGAATTTCATTGATTGATTGAAGAAATTGTAGGTTTGTACAATCAGATGAGTAAAATACTTACGGCAGAGAAATATGAAAGGAAATGTTCATTGCCTAAAAACGAGGAGAAAGAGAATCATATGTCGAAGAAGAGAAGAACTTCCCATGAAAATGGCTAGAACGAGGGGGAAAAGGTTTTTGTCAATTGGGGTTTTGGGTTCAAAATTGGATTTTGTAATTGTAAAGTTTATAAATTTAATAGTTGACTTAAAATAGTTCAGATTATATATATATATCAACTAAATCCAGTAGTTTGGATAGTGTAGCTGGGAATAAATAATTTGGATTGTTATAGCAGAAGTGGTCTAGTGAAATCAAAATCCTTGAGAATATGTATAACATACCATGACAACGTACAAAAACTTGTGATGAGCTTTATAAATTCCATATGTTAATACTACTAAATGGTATAAATTTTAAAGAATGAGGAGCAATCCATTATGGTATATATAATGCAATTAAATATATCTAACTAATATTTGTAAAAAAAAAAACAAAAAAATAATATCTATCTTACTAACGTCCTTTAGCTTGTGAGGCAAACAAAACTTATATTATAAAAAAAAAATCTGACCAATTATGTAATTATAAATTGACATGTACATAAATAATAAACACAAATGGACGTCGGGAGGGAAAATGACAAGAAGAACAGCTCCATTCTTATTTGTATTCGTAATCAAAATCCAAAAACACCTTCTTCGCATTCACGTGCATCCCTTTTGTCTCTTTCTCTTCCCCACTCTTGAATCTTAATTATTTATTTTCCTCTAATTATTTTAGGTTAAGAAAAAACAAACGAATAGATCTCTCTCCACCGTGCTAAACGACAACGTTGGGGATTTTGCATCATGCACATCACAATATACATATAGTCCAAGTTCTCTCTGATTCTTCTTCTTCTCCCTAATAAACCTTTTTTGTTTTTATTCTAATCCACTTTGTAATATTATCTTTGATTGATGCCATCTGTCTTAATAGTTACTACAACCCTACATGCAATCATGCATGAGTCGTGTGGATCGGTAATTGGTGGAGCGGAAACTTTTAATGATAAAACTAAATCCCTTGATTAAAAAAATCTGGAAATTAAGGTTTTTGAGATTCTTATTTATCAAAATCTCTTTTAGAAAATCTATTTTATTAAAAAAAAAAAATACAATATGAAGCATAAACCGGTTATTTATAATAAAAACTAAAATCCTTAGAATATTCTAAAATGTTCTAAAAGATAAAAAATTAAAATACAAATATAAATAAATATACAAATTATCTAAATATACAAATAAATAATAATATTAATAATAATAATAATATTTAAGATATTTAGAAATAGCTGCATCAGATTTCGCCGGTCGAGAATAATTTTCCCTCGAATTTTCGACCGATTTTTCCACATCGATTTTGTTTCTTTTTGTTGATGGTATTATGTCTTTGCATAAACCAAACTTTGCAATAAATCTCCAGAGACCAATTCTACACAAACCAAATCTTCATTGATTTTTCTGAAATCACCATACTTGAACACAAAATCTACTTGATCAATGTTCAAGACATCGTCTTCATATACATCATAGATAGGATCACCATAGATTTTTCTATAGATCTCATCTTCTTCATAGACGTCATAAATCGGATCGCTATAGATCTCTCTGTAGATCTCTTGCCTCTCTTCTCTCTCGACAAAAGGATTTCCGCCTTCGAAAGTGTAGATGCTATCACTCACCATGATATCCAAAATCGTTTAAGATTAAGAAATCAAAGAGACACAGCTGTGATACCAACTGATGGAGCGGAAGCTTTTAGGAATAAATTAGATAAATTGATTTTAAAACATCCAAAAATTAGGGTTTATGAATACTATTTATAGTGGTTGATCCTTTTAGAAAATCTCCTTTTATTAAATCATCAAAAACTAAATACAATATAAAACCTAAACAGCTTATTTATAATAAATCTTAAATTTTTAAAATATTCTAGAATGCTTTAAAAGATAAACATTAAAATATAAATATAAATAAATATGAAAATTATCTAAATATACAAATAAATAATAATAAAGATATTTAATATCGCTGTATCATTAATCACACATCCTTTGAACTCTTTTATTTATTTTTGAACATTACCCTTTGAACTCATAATTTCTACGAACGTATTAATTTGTTAGGTTATGTCTCCGGGAGTTATTTGAGTTTTTTAAAAATGATGTGGGTTTTGTAATCTCTTGATTAGGTGTTGTGGGGCTAAGTGACTAATTTAGAAATTAAAGTATTTTAATAAATTAAGAAGATTAAATAGGCGATTGAATTGGAAGTGTTTTAGAAAGTAGCGTAGTAGAGATATACTGCCTCAGTTTCATAAATAGTATTATTTTATTAATTTATATATATATATATATATTAAAAAAAATTAAAAATTATATTATATTCTTTATTAATATATACTAAACAAATTTTTTTCTAATTAACACACTAATATATATATATATATATAATACATTAATATAAACAAATTAAAACTGGATTTTTGGTAAAACCATGTGCATTTGAAATACAAAACATATTATTTATAAAATAAAAACAAAACTTTAAAATGACATCTTATCTTATTATATAAAGTAAGATGCGTCAAAGTTACTAATTAACATGATCGTGACATGTGTCAAGTTAATCGATAAGATTTCGACACGTGTTTTGATTAAAATATATTATAAATAAAAAATATACTAATTCTAAAAGAAAAAAGAAATACTACTATTTTAAAAAGAAACATAAATAAAATAAAACGAAAGATATCTTATTATAAAGAAAAAATATACTAATCATAAAAGAAAAAGGAAAATACTATTATTTTTAAAATAAAAATAAATAAAATAAAAGGAAAGATATTTTAATATTACTAAAAAGAAAAAATAAACGTCAAAGTTAGTAATTAATATGATTGTGACGCGTGACAAGTTAATCAATAAGATTTCGACACATGTCAAGTTTATCGCTTTAGTTTTTGAGAGGTGTCTCGGTAAAATATATTTTGGCAAGTTAATCGATAAGATTTTGACACGTGTTTTGATTAAAATATATTATAAAGAAAAATATACTAATCCTAAAAGAAAAGGGAAAATACTATTATTTTTAAAATAAAAATAAATAAAATAAAAGAAAAGATATTTCAATATTACTAAAAAGAAAAAATAAACGTCAAAGTTAGTAATTAATATGATCGTGACACGTGACAAGTTAATCAATAAGATTTCGACACATGTCAAGTTTATCACTTTAGATTTTGAGAGTTGTCTCGGTAAAATATTATTTTTAAAGAACTCAGGTCTTACTCTCAAGTAATTCACTCTATTTATGTGATATTTCTTTAAAAAAATTAGGAAATCCTACTAATTTATATAGAAATGTCCTCATTCCTTTTTCGCCAACAATGGCTTTTGTTTCCGGCAATGGCCGGGTTCGGCCCTAAATCTTCGAGTGTTTGTGTTTATGTTTGCATTTACGCATCGTATATGTTTGTATTTTCAAATGAGTCCACAATTTTGTATATTTTAAAGAAAACGTTTTTTTGTGCTAATTTTGAATGTAAACATCAAACGCAAGATGAAGAAAATCTACCAACATAAGCTTAAACTAAAAGGCAAAAGTTGTGTTTGAAACAATAGTTACCTAAATCTAAGTCGAAGAAAAGTAATTACGAGCGTCAAAATATTTAGATGAACTCAAAACATATGACCAACAATTAATAGATAAGATTGTTTCAAGAAATATATAACATTTTGATGATCATTCATTCAGGTGAACTCAACCAGAATCCAAAGATGGTATTTGATGCAATTTGTTAAAAATAAGTAGCACTTTAATGTATATAGATAGTAATCAGATTGTATATTGAAGTTATTAATATCAGTAAACCAAATCTACATCTCCCCTCTCGCTACTAGTACTTGTTATAACAGCCTTTATCTCTGTATTCGACCCTAAAAAAGAAAAACCTTATTTCTATATATACATATAGGTTCTGAACTTCTAATAGAATTTGAATATTGTATGGATATTTACAGTCCTTAATCAACAAAAGCATAATTTATTTTGAATAAAAAGAGATGCCTGTGGAACCTGGCAATGAATAAAGCGCATCAGTTTGGCTAATTTTTTCTTAACGTTGATGTTTGATTTTGACAAGTAGAAAAAGGTAAGAGTGTCCATCATCATTGTCTTTGAGACTGCAAACGCGGCGTAAGAATTCATTTCTGCGTTCATTATTATTTTTTTACAGGTTACTATTTCATTTTTAAATTAATTTTCTTGTGCGCCATTTTCTCATTAGTTAAATTTTGGATAATTTTCTTTGTTTTCGTGAATTTCAGAAAAAGAATAATTAATACCGGAGGAAAAAGGGACTGAGAGTGTTTGTGCGATAAAAGGGTGAGAAGAGGAGATGTGGACACATCGATTCCATGCTTCTGCTCCATTGACTCTCATGCCAGTTTTGCCTTTTCCGAGCTCTTTTGACTTAATTGTTTATTATTTCTTATCAAAATGTAGCCATTACTAAAAATACTTGAAGTATTCAATTTTTTTTTTTACTAGAAATAGTTAAAACATGTATCGTTTTACCTTATATTGTGTTGTCCAGCTCAACCCCCACTTACCAAAAAGCAAGTAAGCTTAGCACAACTTAGTGAGTTTATAAACTGTTTTAATTCAGTTTTTCAGTTTTTTTTTAATTCAAAATTGTCCAAGTTAATGTGCAATTTGGTCATTTGGAAATGATAGTAATAAAAATAACAATACAGCAAATATATCATAAAATAAAGAAATTAACTAAAATGCAGAATTGACTCAAATCCTAATAATGTTGTGTTAATATTTTATTGGAAAATCAAGGTTATATGAATCGCAGTTTTGTGACGAAATTTCATGACAACTTATCAAATAAATCATATCCAGTTACCAAAAAACACTTAGTCTTTTTTTTTTGTGTATTTGTTTATGTTCATATTGTATGTGCTCTTCTTTTCTTAAATTTTAATATATATAATGCAATAGCTGAAAAAAAAATGAATCTAAGATAGGCCCTTTAACAAAAAAAAAAAGAATCTAAGATTTTTCTTAGTTTTGTAGAAGAGCATCTCTCATATTTGAATATACATATGTGTGATTGGTGAGTATTAGAGTAATTGAGAAGAATTGAGATAAATGTAATTCAGAGTAAAAGAAAAGTGATAATTAGAATAATTGAGAAGAATATTTAAATGGAAATTTTTTTTAACTTGAATGGTAGTATTGAGAGTAATTGAAAATAATAAAATAAAATATATTTCATTACAAAAATCTAAATGTAGTAAACTTTTCAGAAATGAAGTAAAATGTAATTTCTCTGACAAGAAAGTATTTCATTACAAAAATCTAAATGTAGTAAAATTTTAAGAAATGAAGTAAAATGTAAATTCTGTAAACACACTACTCTCAGTCATTTAAAAAAAAAAAGAGTCGTATATACTGCGATAGATTGTCACAATAACCCATTTGAAATCCATATCTATTGGTGATAGAGATTGTCACAATATGAGATATATAATACATAAATTATTTGCTAGATCGCGGCTAAGTATGGTTAAATCGTTTTCATAGACTGCTATTATACTCAATTTCAAAAATCATTTAATCCAAGATTCATGTTCATATGGTTTGGTAACCACGACTAGAGGACGGCAAAAACAACGGTGGAAGCAACGGATTGGGTCATCTCCTTGATTCGATCTATGTGACTATGTCCGGTCTGAAAGTTGATTTGCCGGACTTGATTTCGATCTATCTGTTGGACTTTTACTAATTCGCAAGTAAACTGATCAATAATTCAATAACTTGCATATAATAATGCCTTGAGGGAAATGTAATGGGGGTGAAAAAATAGAGTACGATGTCTTAAATTTTACAAACCGTTAAAAACACACAGAAAAACAAGTGAAAAATGATGGGCACGATCACCAAACCATTAAAACACATCTCTCTGTGCTATATCTCCAAATTTTAAAAATTTAAAACCCTAGACCCTCTCTCTCTCTCTCTCTCTCTCTCTCTCTCTCTCTCTTTCTCTCTACCTATATATGCTTTTCTCTCTCTAGGTCGGCTGCTGCTCACCTAATTAACAGACCATACACAAACACCCTCTCTCATCACTTTCTTGTCACGAATTCTTCAATGCGTTTATATGCATGAAATTAATTTATTGTTTCCCCAAAAGGGCACATACACATGCTCATGCCTCATCAATGGAGGTAAACTTAGCTTTTCTTGTTTTAACATTTCTAGAAATGATATGTCTTTGTTTCCACATCTATTTATAGGGAGGCATCACTTTCTTAGTTCAATCTACTCAAACCTCGATAGTTGAAACAATATCAACATTTTTTTGTGATTTCATTTTCTATTTATTTGGGTTTAGATTAAATACGGCTTTAAATCATATACACATATTGGAAAGAAACGGCATCTTAGAAAAGTGACGAAGGGCATAAAAAAAGAAGAGGAAAAAGTGATGGAAAAAAATCTATATGGTCTGCTTTATGGAGAATATATAATCATGACTATATAATATGCATGCTTATATAATGATAACATTAATAGCTAGAGTTTGCTTTGCCTCGCGCTTATAGGCGTATGATTTATTTATTTTTGTCACTATATACTACAGGCATTTTGGGATTCGGTGCTTTACCCTAAAGGTGTTATTCTATTAGTGTGTTTATTCGATAAGCCCTTGGACTTTTTTCGTAATTTTGAAGATCCTCCTCATTTTCAAGATTTTCATTTTAGATCCTGATTTTCCGAAACATGGATTCCGTGTAAGAGAGAGAGAGAGAGAGTGAGTGAGAGAGAGAGTGAGTGTGTGAGAGAGAGAGAGAGAGAGAGAGAAATAGAGTGAGTGAGTGAGAGAGAGAGAGAGGGAGAGGGTGATGAGAACCAAGCATTTTTTTCTTCTTATTGCACGGTTTGTGGATGGAGCAGCCAGCACGGTCCCAACCGTTATGAAAATGTTGAATGATGATATATATAATTTTTCACAAACCAGTATATTACTTATCATGTTAATTTATAATTATGTTCAAATTGTAAGTAGCAAAAAATTATATAAATAATATAGTTAAATCTTCATACAACTAAAGTATATATTTTAATATAAAATATAGTTTTGTTGGTCAATATTATCATATTAAACCATGAGAAAAACTTAAGATTTTAGTGAAATCGTCGTGCCATTTTTTGGCTATTTTAATCATTAATTTTTAATATTTTTAAATTATGCAAAAAAATTAATAATCAAATATTTGTAATATGGAAGACGTAGAAAATCGAGTTCATATTTAGAAACAAATGATTGATGATTTTTGTGAAGTAAAATGGATTTATAAAAGAAATGAAGAAATGTGCACACATTGTATTCACTTCGGAGTGATGAGTACAATATTTCAGCTTGAAATGAGTGATTGAGAGTTAAAATTAGATATTGAGTTCGGTATATAGTTTTATTAAATTTGAGTTGTCGTTTCTCTTGTTTCCTCTCCTCTTTTATATACTTCCAGTTTATGTTTCTTGTACTTATTAATCTGGTTTGTTTCGGAACTGATTGCACTGATCTCTAATTAATATTCAACCGTTTTTAGCAACACATTTTTTTTTTTTTACTTCAATGACTTTATTTCATCCCGAATTGACTTCAATCTTCTATTGGTTTTTTTATGGACCCTAAACTTTATTTTTTATAGGCACCGAGATTTATACAACACCATCCTTAATCTCAATAGAAAAAACTAAAATTTGGTCGGAAAATTATAAAATTTGAGGTTTTGAAGCCCATACTAAATTGTTTCGAGGCGAGAGATATATATATATATAGGAGAAGACCAGCATTCCTCTTCGGAGTCTGGGTCTCCATCCGAGGATGAAAGCAGAAAAGAAAACAAAGGGAAGAGAAATCACACCACCTTTTGGCGACTAGGGTTTACTTACAAGAGTGTGTGATTTAATAGTTTCTTAGTATCACATACTCTATCTTTAAAATATTTTACGTTTGACATGATCTATTATATATATAAAATTGGAATATCAATCCGTTCGTCCATGCAGTGGTGTATATAATTTTTTGTAGTATGTAATTGTTATATGTAGATGGATAAAATAATAACAGGGAAATCTATATGCTCTAATTATTTCATTTTTTATCATTCGTAATGGATAAAATATCTTAATTTTAGTGCTCTAGTTTGGGCTCGGAAAATACATAATTTATATTACGGGCCTCTAATTATGGGCTCTTCTTATTTCTAGCCGACTCTTTTGCTACCTGTAATTAAATTGCCCAATTACCCTAAACCAAATAAAATCGAAGACATATTAGAAAGAGAAAAGAAAAGTATATAAATAAGTAGAGCTCACATCTTAATTAATAAATTATTTTTAACTCACGAAATAGCATAATTCATTAGAGTTACTTCACATCTTTTTTTAACTTAATTAAGAGATTTTTTTGCAACTCATTTAGTTAAATGAATACAAACATATAATTCTATATTTTAAAAGTCGAGTTAATTTGGAGTCAACTCACATACCAAAAACTAATTTCTTCACTTACTACTCACAAATAATAAGCTCTTATTCCCAAGTCAAACCTTTGACTAACAACATTCGCCCAATTGATTAAATTATAAAGGCTATTTGGTAACTTACACCACCACCAAACATATTCGAAAGCTGACAAAGTACAAGCGAGTTGTTTTTAGTGGTACATGCGGATGCGGATATTGATATGTTTGCCAACTAATCATCATCATAAAAGGGGCCACATTCACACAGACACAACTGGATAAGTTTATGTCAACTAAGCCAGACATATATATGTTAAAGCAAGATTAGTTTGCTTTCACTACAAAACACTTTCACTAAGAACGATTAGGTTAGCTGTCTCAAATCGTGCATGAGAGAGATAATTATAGTTCACTAATAAAAATCATTTAAAAACTTGATTATCGCTTAAACACGACTTCAAAATCGTAATTCTCGAGCTAAAAATAAGAATATGTTCGAACCATTTTTTAAAAATTTTTTTTCCCATTGTGTGTTCGAAATTGGGATCCGTTTCAATTTTAGCTTTACAGTGAGATGTATAAAAAGAACATATATAAGATCAATACATTAATTTAAAATAATTATAAGATGAAAATCATCATCCACGTGAACTACATAGTTAGAAAATGCAAAAAGAAAAAAAATTATGACAAATTTTTAAAAGGGACTTTAAACTTTTGTTTGTTATAATATTTGTAGCTTTTATATATGGGTATTTGATTCTCTTTTTTTTTTTTTTTTAAAGGTGTTTGAGATTTGGTCGGAAAATTATTAACCACTAATCATCAGCAACTGATTTAAGTAATGATGTTAGGCTGTCTTTATTGGAACATAATCCGATTTGAAGATCATAAACTCGTTGGACAGCATCTCTCTACTTAGTAATTAACTAACAATAGTTAAAGAAAAGGTCTATTAGGGAGATCTCAACCACTCAATCGCCCGTATCTCTAATTGCTTTAACATTCGAAATAATGCTATCGTCGCTAATTATTTTATAATTAATATTTATTTAAATCTGTTTTCTAATCCAAGAAGGCTATTCAACGGATAAAATAGATGTGGAAAGGCAAAGAAATCGAAATTATGAGATACTGTTTCATGTGCTTCTGGTAGAGAACGAAGAGGCAAAAGACACAACACAAGTTATGTGTACATTAAATATATATTGTGTCTCGTACCATCGATATACAAAAGGATAGAGAATAGTTGTATGTACCCTTCAATATTCTTTTTCATAATATTTATAAATATTCAAGTATATATTTAATCTATGAAGAAAAAATGTCAAAATCAGAAGACTAGTAAAGGTGGTACCGTGAGTTGTATCTAGGCTTCTTATGTGGAGTATTTAATTATGTATCTTTTCAATATCTATTCAAATGCAGCCCAAACAATACATTTATTTTCTTTTGTGCTTCATATAATGCAAAGGAGTTTAACAATGTCCAAAAATAAAACTATAGCTTCATTGGTTCCCAAATTCGACTAAATCATAGCTCTAATTATATATATTGAGACTAATATTGTCAATCAAATCAATTTCTCGGTTATCATGTAGTTTTTGTCCCTAGGTGGACGTGGTCCTACGAATTTGATCAGTAAAACTCACAAGATATCCACTGAGGCACAATCGTCTTTGCGATCAAACTGTCTGATCTGAAGATTTTGAAGGATCAGTCTCTCCGCTTTGTTATTTGATTTCCTATCAATCTAGGACCAATAATGTTAAGACTGGTTTTTGCAACCAAATGAGCCTACATCGCTTGGTTCATCAATCAGTTCATGCAGCATATGTAAAAATATGAAAGTATGAAAGACATTAATTAACGTAATGAGACTATAGTCTCTAGCAATCGTCTGTTCCCGTACACAATAAAGTTTTAACATCGATTGATGACTATTCCATTAGAAACCGTATTAAGAAATTAGGCCGCATCACTATAATTTTGTTTCGATGATGCACTAGAAAAATCTCTTGATAGTAAAAAGATACTTATAATATATAAAGAAGCATGAAAGAGAGTTTAGAAATTAGCTGATTTCGATCATCGATCTACACACAAAAAAGACACTCCAAGAAGAGAAAGACCAAAAGAAAAACAACCCTACGGAAACTAAAACAAAGAGATGGGGACAAAAAGGATCATCTGATGAAAAAAAGTTAAATGTTTGATTTTCAGTACCCGGTCGTAGAAAGTGCCAACTCGTCAATTAGCTTCTGCCGCAACCAAGCTAAGTCAAAGCAGACAAAGCTATTTACCTGTGGACATCACAATAAATTAGCATATACATTAAAAACCCTAGAATAATTCTAAAACAATGTAACCGTACCTCGACTTGTATAGTGTACATGAGCCTCTCATTGACTCTTGCGGCTAAAGAGCTAATGACTTCAAGTCCTTGCTCGTGAAGAACCTCAAGAACTCTTGAGAGTGGCCAAGCCTCGAGACCTGATGCTGAGCTATTCACAACCACCTCGATGCCGCTCACGCACGGTTGCACCATAACACTAGCTGGATCCGATCTACTTGGCCCAGATCCAGATCCGGATCCGGTTTGACTACTAGGGTCCGAACAAACCGGACCAATCTCTCTCTTTACCTCATCTCTTCTTGCGGCTAGATCTTTTATCCGTGTTTGCGTGTCCTTGATGAAATTTACTGCTCCGTTTACATGATCTGACATTGCTCTCTTTCCCTGCGAAGAAAGAGAGCTATAAACCTGTCAAAACTAAAACCCTAGCAAACAAAAGATCTCTCATCAATGACTTTGAGATCGATAACTATGTATTTATTCTACGAATATATATATATATATATATATATGAACCTTGATGTATTGGAGAGGTAGTTGACTACGAAGAGAGGCAAAAAGGATGGCCATTTCTTGTCTTCTTTGCCGTTCGATGTTGCGATGGAGAAGCTTCTTCTTCTTCGTCTTCGTTTCCTCTCTTTCGTCAGACATATGACTCTGGTGCCTTGTTTCTTTAGGATTATTACAAGGATCCATGGGTTGATAGGTTTAGCAATGGCAGATCTCAGCAGGATTTCGTGATTTCTTTTCTTTTTTTAAATTAACTTATTAAGTATGAGAGTCTGCCCTTAAATAATTGGGTCTGTTTTCTTTACTCATATTTCATGGAATAAAGAAAAAGAAAAAGGAAGACTTATATACTACCAAATAATGCAGCCTTGGGAGTTGTTCTTTTTTTTAGTTGTATATTTTGGTTTGATGTACTAGTTTCACTATTTATTAGTTACACCTGACAGCAGAACTTTTTTTTTTTAATTGAATGTCAAATTTATTCATGATAAAAAAAAACCGTTTACAATGATTTGCGTCTCTTTTTGAGTGTTTATAGAAACGAAAATAAATCATGAAAATTTTCCATGTTTGTCTTCATCGAGTTGCAAACCATGTTCGCATCCTTTCTTCGTATCGATTGTCTCCTATTTTCCGAATTGAAGTTTATTTCACACGTGTTTGTCAATATGTTGGATTAATCGGCTAGAAGGTGTAGATTGTTCTCCATGTCTCCTTCCATTTCTTTCTCTCCAGATTGAGTGCAGTGTTGTTTGAAAGACATACCTCTAAGAGGAAGAGATGAATTGCGTCATGTGTTGTGTGGGTGAGGAGCTCAATGATTTTTTCCCATTGTGTTTTGTATCTCGAACCCAGAAGCTTCCAGGTGAGACCTGCCCAGACTTCTTCTGAATATCTGCAATAAAAAAACAAATGGTTTCGACTCTCCGAGCCCTTGTAGAAATCACAAAGACTCGTAGCACCAATGTTTCAGCGTATAAGTCAATCTCCTGTCGCCAAACGATTATGTATTGCAAGCCAAGAGATGAAAGAGTATTTGGGTGTGGCGTACGAAAACCAAATCCCCTTATACCAGTCGTTTTGACACAAGATCACATGCGTGATCCGTGTATGGAGGATGGGATTGAGGCCGCTGGTTGTTCAACGCTCTCGGCTACAATCGGTGGATGGCGTATGGACGGTGGTGGATCGAGTGTGGGATCTAAACAGCTGGTTGTTCAACACTTTCTGATTAGATCAAGGGGTGGACTCGCGGTTTAGTAACTAGGATGGATCGATGGTCGCCACAAAGTCTATGAGAAAACTTTGATAAGACAAGAACTCTTGAATTCAAGGTGAATCGCACACGATGAACAAGAGAGGGTTTAGCCGACGGCTAGGTTTTCTTTCTTGAAGAAAGTTCGGTTTCTTTATTGATCTAGGGTAAATGATACAAGGCTGTGAGAGGGGATTTTATAAGAGTCCGAACAGATATGCCCTTCTAGGGGACTTGAAGCAAATTACATGAAAACTATACTAAAGATATAATTCGGCTAACAAGTGTCTTACTCTAAAATAAAATGTAAATGGGGGCTAACAAATGCCTTACTCTACTAAAATGAAATAAACGACTAAGCTTAGACAGAAAAGAGATAAACCAAAGTTTTATCAGCCAAATAATCATATGGAAATGTATTGAAATGTCTTACCTTGGCCGGACGGTTTAGATGGATGGCCGCATCCGGTTTGGTCAATTGATGCGCTCAATGCTGAATAAGGAAACTTCTCTCATTTCGTGAATAACCGGCCACTCCTTGATATACCCAATGTTTTTATGCTTGGACCGTTGCTGATGAAGGTAACGTCCTCCCGCAGCTGGTAGCTTGATTCCGTGGCGCGCATAAGGCCGTGATCCTCTAGCTCGGCGTTGGCTATGGCTGCTTCCCTCGAGATGCTTAGCTTGTCGAGCTGAGAAGTAATGGCTTGGAGCTCTTTGTTGGTGATAAGTGTTTCCACGGCGTGATTAAAGCTCTCGGCCAAGTCTTTAGTTCCGGACCGCGTCCTTGGTGTTTGTCTCATCACAGGAACGAGGCTAGCCGGATGGATGCTGGCATCTAAGTTTGTATCATCCTCTCTCTCTTGTGAAGGTTCTGTCCTCAGAACTGATTCTCCTGCATCGAAAGGTAACAAATCAGAAACATTGAAAGTGCTAGAAATGCTAAACTCACCGGGCAGTTTTATCTCATAGGCGTTGTCATTGATCTTCTTGAGGACTTTGAAAGGGTCATCTCCCCGCGGTGCAAGCTTGGACTTTCGCTGGTTTGGAAATCTCTCCGTCCTCATGTGTAACCAGACCCAATCTCCGGGCTCAAAGGTTACTTCCTTGCGTCCTTTGTCAGCATTCTTCTTGTAATGCTCATTTCTCTTCTCTATGTTATCCTTGACCTTCTGGAACATTTTTTTCATTAGCTCGGCCTTGCTAACTCCATCCTGATTCACTTGTTCTCTCGGTGGCAGGGGTGCAAGGTCTAATGGAGCTATCGGCCTGAAACCATACACAATCTCAAATGGCGAGATCTTAGTAGCAGAGTGTGGGACACGATTGTAAGCAAATTCAATGAATGGTAAACAATCAAGCCAGTTTCAGAGATTTTTACCAACCGTGGCCATTAAAAGGGTTGAGAGAGTGCGGTTTACAACCTCAGTTGTTGATGCGGTGGGGTTTTTACTTCAAGTTTTACCCCTAAGATAGCTGCAAGTGCACAGCAATCACAGTAGTATATTAAGGGATCGAATCCACAGAGATTGTTGTTTGCGAAAGTCCTAGGATTTCTAACTTCTTTAAACCAAAAGGGGATCTTGGGGTGTAGTTTGTCACGGTTTGCAATAGTGATATCAAGCAGCAGAAAGGAATTAAACGGTTGTAAATCAATGAATAAAAGGCGTTGGGTTCAGGGGTGTTCTCCGGGGTTCATGGATCGGATCTAACAAGCAACATGATAGGTTTTAAACGATTTTATGGGTTAGGTTCTTAAGCTGAAACGGTCGACTATGAATACCCCGCTTTCACGGATCTAGCCACCTGCGTTTATCTTACATTGTGGATATGATTTCTCATCCCATGATGCAAGACAACCGCACATACATATCATTCACCTATTTGTAAATACTCACGGTGCGGTCCGTCGATATGCCTAAGCATCCTACGGTGCGATCCGCTCGTTAACTTCTAGATCCGGGCGATAGACCACACGTTCGTGTATCTAGTCGCCCTGGAATCAGTTGCTAATTGATCAGAGAAGCAAATATGCAATAAGAACAAGATATCAACGAAGATACCTAAAAGAAACTCTATCTCTATCAACTTAGCAAAATCGATCCATGATTAAACCCCTTCGAAAACCCCCTTAAAACCAAACTAGATGACTACTCGTTCATGGGAACGAGAGACATCTTTGAGATATGAAAGGTGCGACTTGTATTGAATAAGAAACAAAGTGAGAAAGCTTCTTCAAAGGAAATCGATTGAAGAGAGGTTTTTTTAAAGTATTGAAAAGCAAAGAACTAAGAACAAAAGATGAAAGGGAAAGGAAAAAGAAGTGGCCGGCTGCAGAAGAATTCTCTCTCGATATCTTCAACTCCGGGGCCGTCGAACTCTTTCTCTCTCTCTCTCTCTGCGGCTTGAAAAGTGTTTCTGAAAAGCTGTCTGTGAAGTCACGCCTCTTCTGAAACCCTAAGGTCCCTTTATATAGGCTCCCAGTCTTCAGAAAGTGGGCTTTGCGTTTTAACCTCGGGAAAACATCGGATGAGTGCAAACGGGCTCGGGATGGGCCAGAATGGTCTTGCCGCGCGAGCGACCAGGCGTGGCGCGGCCACTGGTCTTCTGAGGATCCGTGGCGTGGCCGTCCTTCTTCTGGGGATGTGTCTGACGGACCTTCTTGCTTCCCTCGTAACTTGAGATCCAACCGTGTGATTGAACTCAAACCACCTCGGCATCAAAGACAGCTGGAAGAGCTATCTTGTCTCCAAATATGAGCTCGATCTTGTGGTGGGAAGGTCGTCATCTGATGATGAACTTATGGCTCCGAGCACATGTCCTTGAAATTCCCGTTTTGCTCCAAAATGTGTCCTTTTTGTCCATTTTTCCTGAAATGACTCTTAAGACTAGAAAACGTGGAAATCACTTTAAAACCGTTGAAAATCGGGTTAAAACACTTATAAACGATCTTGAAATAATAGGTTTTAGGTGTAAAATATGAGTGTTATCAACTCCCCCAGACTTAAACCTTTGTTTGTCCTCAAACATAACGCAGATAAAATCTCGGAAAGAAGTTTAAAAATATAGGAACTAGCAAAAACTTAGCGACCGTCCTTCTAAACCATAAGTCATCGAACAAGTCTATCCAGGCTCAGCCTAGAAAATTCTCACTATAGTTCCTTCAACACTAGTCCTTTACGAAGCTTTCACTATCTAATCTCCAAGTTTCGGTCAACCAGCTCTTTAAGTAGTATTAAGATTGGCATGATCCTTGTTAAGGGATATTAAGCTAGATTCAACGAGGTTAGGTGTATACAGACATTTATTGGTGAGGTTTAGAGTGTTTCGGGTTACCGTATAAATCTCCGGAAGGTGCGAGATATTATGCAAAACGACAGGAGAAGGTGGAACTGTTGAGGTCCACGATTTCCAATCACTCTTCGCACATGCGCATCCGCGAGTTCTCCTTGATACCGCCAACTCCCCCAGACTTAGTTTTTTATGTCTGGTTCGGATGGGATGGCGCTTAAAACTTCTCACCATGTCGTACAGACTCTGCCTCTATGAATGTTCCGATCCTCTTAAGGCTCTTAGACACTTTCTTCCCGTTTCTATTTATTATTATATATATATATATATATTTTTTTTTTTTTATGTAACTCTATTTTTAGCGGATAAGTGCCATCATTACTCCAAAGAGTTCAAGTCCTTTATCCGAGTTACTTTTTCTTTTCTCTTCCTTTTTTTTATGAAACGGGAAGTGTCTCGATGTAAGAGTCTTAAGGATCACGGGAATAGTACCATTTTTCGAGTTTTACGAGGCATGGGTCGCGCTTCTTTTGTAACTTCCGTTCCTTAACCATTCGATCCTTCATCTCGAGTGACAAGAAATTGTGTCGTTCCTCCCTCTCCGGCGTTTTTGCACATATCTGCATGTGGTGAAAACAAGAGAGCTGCGTGAGGTATGAAAAGATGGTAAGGGTTTTGTGTATGGTACCAACTGTTGATGTGTTGGCCGTTCGGGAACAACAAGAGAGTGTGTAAAAATGGAAAAAGATGTCCCGAACGTTCTTGCTTTTTCGTTGAATGCTTAAATCTGTTGACAAGGAAATTAAAAGTCAGTTTAAAGTCCAATAAAAATAGAGCTAGTGTGTTCCTTCCCCTGAAATCTCTATAGATCGGCATTCTCCAGGATTTCGCATCTCTGGCTTTCTAGCTACCGCCTAGTCTAGTACTAAAGCTTGAAAGAACTGTTACTAGAAATAGCGTAGAAGCACACTGGTCGAATATCATCCTTGGTTTTGCATCATAATCCCTAAAACCATATTATATATATTGAAATACATCATTCTTAGTTCTTAAAAAAAAAAAAAAAAAGAAGAGACTCAAATAAAAACCAAAACAAAGCAAAGTCATTAGTACGAACTCCCCCGAGACTTAAATCACACTGTTCCCAGTGTGAAATAGTGGTGACAGGTCGGGAACGACTGATAACAGATGAAAGATAAATTATAAATGAAAAATAAAGGATAGGGGTGGAAAAGATGGAACCAAGCTCGTAAGCAGAAAGAGTGTTGGCCGAGACGCGAAGTCTTCTAGGCATCTGAACTCAGGGTCTAAAGATTGCCATCTATGTGTCCTTTCTCTCGAATCTGTCGCGCCATCCTCTTAAGTATCTCGTTCTGGCGTGCTAGCTGCTCTTGAAGTGCGGTGATCGCGGGATCAGTCGAGGTGGACGGTGCAGCGGATCGTGAGGTACTGCGCATGGAGGAAGATGAGGTCTGGTGGTAGGTCCTCTGTCGGATCGCCTCTCTCTTAGCCTTAGCGGCTACATACTCCCCAATTGTAAGCGGTAGACGTGAGAACTCTGTGCGGAAACTCGTCATGGTTCGGGATCCACTGTGGTGAACCCTCTGAAAGTCGCGGGACTGTGGGATATGGTAAATAAACCGTGCGGTTGTCTCCCTTCCCTAGTCGGTAGCGGTATCCGAACCTGTCTGGATCCATGGCTGCGCCTGTCAAGTTCATGTCCGTCTGAAACTGGGACACGTCAAACCAAGCCTCATCTAGGGGCGTCTCAATGCTGGTGTCTACTCCTGCGGCCTCCATGATCGCTGTGATGATGCCTCCATAAGTCGTGAAGGCAGTCTCACATCTAGGTGCGGTGACGTCGTGCTTCACTCGCACGAGTCTCTCTGCTGGGATGCATCCAAAGCATGCTGAAAGTGGCTCGTCCCTAAAGGCAGACTGAAGTATGACGAGCTCTGGAATGAGGATGCATGATTGGTTGCTGCGAGAGTAAAGTCGGTGTGTTATGAGGCGGTGCATAAAGCGCACGACTGGGTGTGAAAGAAAAGCAGACGGATGCCTTCCCTTGTCGTAAATGCCTCGGCCCATGAGTCCCCAAAGTTCAGCACTCCACTCTTCTTCAATGCTTGTCTTGCTCCTCAAGTCAAAACCAAATATCTCGCAGAGTCTAGGGATGCTCAGCTCATAATCCCGAGAGCCAATGGTGAAATAGAGAATACCGTCTTTCGGATGTGATTTCCTTCCTCTCCTGTATGTCAGCTGCACCGAGGCTAAGAACTCTTGGGCGAGTTCCTTGTAAGTGGGTAGATAAATCTCCATAAAGGTCCAGAGCCTTAGCTCGTCCAAGTACCATGTGACGTCCTCGGTGATGCCCAAAGCGTCTAAAGCGGAGTAATCGATCTTCAAGGTTGTTCTTATCTCCATCTTCTTCATCTCCTTCAAATAATCGATGTTTGCGTCCATTGGTGCCCCAAAGTTTCGGACCTTGCGCTTGGGAGGAGAAGGGTTCAGCTCTCTTGTTGGCTCTTGGGGTGGAGATGAGTCATCGAGGCTTGTTCGTGCTATCAATGAACCGCATAACCTTCGTCTTTGTTCCTCCATGTAGCTCCATAGAGTTGTATCTAGACTTGGGTTTCCTAGCGCTGTCTTGTGTTCTTGCCGAGACAAAGAACTTCTCGAAGAGCTTGGTCGCTCTCTAATCTTCGAACGTATCTCGAAGTTCCGGTCGTAGCTCATTGTACTTTGCAAAATAAAAACAAAAACTCGACCAAACATGTGAATTTGATGTGTCATATGGATTCTCAAGTGCAATGATATACAAGACATATATCCAGAGTTTCCAAGACTGAAACCAATCGAGTTTATGCATTAATATTCAAGATCAATTTGGTACTCATGCTCTAATTTCAGAATTTTGGATTTCCAAACCGAAAGTTTTCCAATAAATCGATTTTACCAACTTATTCTCATCAAACTTTAGTTTTTAAGTAATACCTAGCACAAATCAAGTCCAAACTAAGCAATTTTCCAATAGTATCATCACAATTCGATTTCTAGGGCATGCTCTATTTTTTTTTTTTTTCAAAGATTTCAACTTTTTCGAAATTTGGTTGTAGAAATCGAAATCTAGACAACCTAAATCTTCAATCCAAGGTTCTCTACCATTATCCAAGCATCCTAGACAATTTTCTAGTCGAGCAAGAGAGATCTCAAAATTGAGTTCTTTAGGGATTTGTAAAATTAGAGACCATACCATGTAGATGAAGATGAATGAACTTTAAAAAGTGAATCCTCTTTGAAAATAGATGAGCTTAGTCTAAAGAATTTTTGAAAAAGGTTTAAATTTGAAAAACCTAGGATTTCTCAAAAATCTCCAAGTCTTTTGGGAGAGAAGAAAAAAAGAGAGTTTGATCCTAAAAATTTCTTTTTTTTTGCTTTTAAAAAGGTGTTTCTATCACCAAAAACCTTTTGTTTTCAAAAAAAAAAAAAAAAAAATTTAAAACGAGAGAACTTACCTTGCGTGTTGGCCACGAATCAATTAAATCTGTTATCTTACATTAACGGGAATGACTTTCGGTGCGGGATTGTACCAAAAAGCGGGAAGTTCGGTTCGGAAGGAAAAATGTAAGTTTTTCCGGATTGGTCGCTCAGACGACCGCTGGCCGCGCCATGCTCTATCGCGGCCGCGACCAGGCTTCTTTCCTCCACGCAGTAGTGGTCCGTCGCGCGGCCCTGATCCATCTCGCCGCGGCACGGGCCGTCCCTCGTGCGGCCAGCCTCCTTCTGAGGCTCCTCCTCATGTTTTTGGATTTTTCTTGGTTTTATATACTTTTTTATTTTTTATTTTATGCCTAAGTACAGAAAACTTGCAAAAACTAGCTGTTAGAAAGGAAAAAAAAAAAAAATTAAAAAAGAAAACATGTACCGGGTGGGTTGCCTCCCACCAAGCGCTTTTATTTAAGTCGTTTAGCTCGACTTTGTTTGGAGATCAGGCGGTTGAGGAAAGTGCTTCAGGAGTTGTCTCTCCTAAAGCTTTTCCTTGCTTCCGTATCAGCAGCATGCCTCCGTTTCCGTTCCTTAGAATTTTAGCTTCTAAGATTACCTGCTTTGTCTTCTCAACCGACTTTGACACTTCCTCTTCTCCCAGTTCTTCTAGCTCGGGAGGGATCAAGATTTCAAATATGGAGAAAGGTCTCGAGTGGAGCTGGTCTACTTTTAATATCATACCCTTTTTCTCATTTTTAGTCGTGTGGCTCTTCATTTCCAGTGGCGAAGTATTTAGCTCATTTAGGTAGTATCTTTTCTGACTTATATGTAGGAAGACCACGAAGTTACATACGTGATCGATCCTTGCTCCTACCGTGGCCAAGAAGAGTCTTCCAAGTATCAATGGCTTGTCTTTGTCTTCTCCCATGTTCAGCACATGGAAGTCAGTAGGTACTATCTTATATCCGACAAGAAATTGGACGTTGTAAACCATGCCATTCGATTTCTTCCTAGACGAATCTCCGAACACTAGTTGCGTCGGTGAGGGGAAATAGGTTGTTATTCCTAATCTTTAAAGTTCATTCCCGTGATCGAGCATGGGAAGGTAAATGCGCCTAGATCTTCTTCTTTCTTCAGCCTATCGAACCCGCGGTTCTCCGGAGTGTCAAAACGCGGATTGGCTGTTCCTTTCTTTATCGTTGGGAAGAGTGGGACGAACCTGCACTTTTTCCCCAAAGCTAGCTCTAGCTCCTTGGCTTTGTCGGTGATTGCTGAGATCGCGTTACAGAATCCTTTCGGATTATCCTCTACCTTTCCGGGAAAGATCCCTGCTTGTCTCTTGATGGTTTCAGCAGTTTGAGAGACTTGCATGTCTAATTTCTTCACATGGGAAGATAGGGTTTCGAACTTGCCATTCAGGTCATTGTACATGCAATCTACCTTGATGTTAACATCCTTAACTGATTTTTGTTGAGACAACAACAACTGTTGCATCAATCCTTCTAATTTATCTTCTCGCGATGGGTACGGTGCGTTTGATGCAGCTTGTGGCGCTCCTTGCTGGTTGCTGTAGGGCGTGAGCTGAGAGTTGTAGGGTTTCTTCGGCTGGTAGCCTCCGTTGCTTCCGTAGTTCACGTTCTGGAACTTGTTCTGAAAGGGTCTTCGTTGAGGTGGGTATACTTGATCTCGCGGGTTCTCCACGTTCGGGTTTCGGTATGAGAGGTTGTTGTTGTTCCTGAAGTTGTTGTTGAATCCATTGTTGAAGTTTCGGTTTGGGTATGAATTCTGTCCTCCTATGAAGTTAACTTCTTCTTCTCGCGTGTAGAGTTCGTCTCCATCGTCTCCCGGGTTAGATTCTTCTCTTTCCCCTGCGGTCTCACACGCATTGATACTGCGCTGCTGTCCTTTGAGCAGTTGGCTCATCATGTTCTTCAGCTCGGCTATCTACTTAGAATCAGAGTCTCCGGTTCGCAGATTTCTATCATAATCCGGACAGTTGTTGCTGTTGCTTAGAGCGAGGTTCTCGATGAGTGCGCGTCCTTGTCGCTCCATCTTTATTGTAAAATCTCCGTTGCTGGCCGTGTCGAGTGAGAGTTGATACCTAGCTTGCAATCCGCGGTAGAACGTGTTTAGCAAGCTGGCTCCGGAGAAACCATGGTGAGGACAGTCGCGTTCATATTCCTTGAATCGCTCCCATGCTTCAAAGAATGACTCGACCGGTCCTTATTGAAAGCCTTGGATCTTGTTTCTAAGCAGATTGGATCGTGACTTTGTGTAGAAATAGTTGAGAAAAGCGGACTTGCATTCCACCCAGTTAGTGATCGATCCTGGTGGTAAAGTCTTCAGCCATCTATGAGATTTGTCGCTCAAGGAGAATGGGAATAGCTTGCACTTCAGATAGTCGGGAGGGATACAATTTATCTTTGTGGTGCTGCAAATCTCTTCAAATAACTCGATGTGGTCCATCGGGTGTTCGTTTGATAGGCCGTGAAACTGGTTTTGCTTCACTAAAGAGATGATCTGCGGTTTGATCTCCAACTCGTCCTCATGGGAGACGTTAACTTGAATCGCGGCTCGATTTTGGAAGTGCTGATTAGGGGTGTCGTGATCTGCTATGGTGCTGTTTCTAACTCGCCTGGGTTGGTTGGCGGGTAGAACATGTCGGTTGGTTTTTCGGTCATCTGGTTGGATGATAGGATTTGCTTGGTTCGCGCCATTTCCGACGATCGGGTTGTGTCCTCCTTGCTGCAAGGCAGGATCGCGTTCTTCTTCATCCGAGTCAGCTTCGGGAATGCGGTTGATAGGATTTCCATTGTTGTCGAGTTCCGGCTCTCCGTCTTGTGGAATGTGAGGTGCTCGACCAGCGTTGCAAAGAATCTCTTCGCGGTTTCGTTGAACTCCAAGAGCGGCCTCTTCTTCGACCATGCTGATCTGTCTTCTTAACCTTCAGATTTCTTTTTCGTGCTGTCGATCTCTATGTGGCGGGGCAAGACGTTGGAAGCGTTCCTCCTAATGGTCATACACCTGAAACATGAGAAGTAAACACAAGAAAATCGTGAGCAATGAACGGAAAAGCTTGAAATTCAACCCGGTTTAAAAGAGAAATTAGAAACTGAAAATTCGCAAAAGCAAACAATCCCCGGCAACGGCGCCAAAAACTTGATGCGGTGGGGTTTTTACTTCAAGTTTTACCCCTAAGATAGCTGCAAGTGCACAGCAATCACAGTAGTATATTAAGGGATCGAATCCACAGAGATTGTTGTTTGCGAAAGTCCTAGGATTTCTAACTTCTTTAAACCAAAAGGGGATTTTGGGGTGTAGTTTGTCACGGTTTGCAATAGTGATATCAAGCAGCAGAAAGGAATTAAACGGTTGTAAATCAATGAATAAAAGGCGTTGGGTTCAGGGGTGTTCTCCGGGGTTCATGGATCGGATCTAACAAGCAACATGATAGGTTTTAAACGATTTTATGGGTTAGGTTCTTAAGCTGAAACGGTCGACTATGAATACCCCGCTTTCACGGATCTAGCCACCTGCGTTTATCTTACATTGTGGATATGATTTCTCATCCCATGATGCAAGACAACCGCACATACATATCATTCACCTATTTGTAAATACTCACGGTGCGGTCCGTCGATATGCCTAAGCATCCTACGGTGCGATCCGCTCGTTAACTTCTAGATCTGGGCGATAGACCACACGTTCGTGTATCTAGTCGCCCTGGAATCAGTTGCTAATTGATCAGAGAAGCAAATATGCAATAAGAACAAGATATCAACGAAGATACCTAAAAGAAACTCTATCTCTATCAACTTAGCAAAATCGATCCATGATTAAACCCCTTCGAAAACCCCCTTAAAACCAAACTAGATGACTACTCGTTCATGGGAACGAGAGACATCTTTGAGATATGAAAGGTGCGACTTGTATTGAATAAGAAACAAAGTGAGAAAGCTTCTTCAAAGGAAATCGATTGAAGAGAGGTTTTTTTAAAGTATTGAAAAGCAAAGAACTAAGAACAAAAGATGAAAGGGAAAGGAAAAAGAAGTGGCCGGCTGCAGAAGAATTCTCTCTCGATATCTTCAACTCCGGGGCCGTCGAACTCTTTCTCTCTCTCTCTCTCTGCGGCTTGAAAAGTGTTTCTGAAAAGCTGTCTGTGAAGTCACGCCTCTTCTGAAACCCTAAGGTCCCTTTATATAGGCTCCCAGTCTTCAGAAAGTGGGCTTTGCGTTTTAACCTCGGGAAAACATCGGATAAGTGCAAACGGGCTCGGGATGGGCCGGAAAGGTCTGGCCGCGCGAGCGACCAGGCGTGGCGCGGCCACTGGTCTTCTGAGGATCCGTGGTGCGGCCGTCCTTCTTTTGGGGACGTGTCTGACGGACCTTCTTGCTTCCCTCGTAACTTGAGATCCAACCATGTGATTGAACTTAAACCACCTCGGCATGAAAGACAGCTGGAAGGGCTATCTTGTCTCCAAATATGAGCTCGATCTTGTGGTGGGAAGGTCGTAATCTGATGATGAACTTATGGCTCCGAGCACATGTCCTTGAAATTCCCGTTTTGCTCCAAAATGTGTCCTTTTTGTCCAATTTCCCTGAAATGACTCTTAAGACTAGGAAACGTGGAAATCACTTTAAAACCGTTGAAAATCGGGTTAAAACACTTATAAACGATCTTGAAATAATAGGTTTTAGGAGTAAAATATGAGTGTTATCATTTGTCCATCCGTCTGTGGATGACAAGTCGTGGAGAAGAGAAGCTTGGTTCCTAACTTCCTCCACAAGGTCCTTCTGAAATGACTGAGGAACTTGGTGTCTCTGTCCGAGATAATCGTCCTTGGTAGCCCATGTATCCTCACGATCTCTTTAAAGAAAAGATCAGCAATCTGAGTAGCATCATTTGTCTTGGCACAAGGGATGAAATGCGCCATCTTTGAGAACCGGTCTACTACTACAAAGATTGAATCCTTGTTCCTGATTTTTGGCAAACCTAAAACAAAATCCATGGAAATGTCTACCCACGGTAGGTCAGGAATAGGTAAGGGAATGTATAAGCCGTGATGATGTGACCTGAATTTGGCTTTTAGGCTGATGATGCACTTGGAACAGAAGCGTTCCACATCACGCTTGAGATGAGGCCAGAAGAAGTGCTCGGCCACAATGCTCAAAGTCTTGTCTATGCCGAAATACCCCATAAGTCCTCCTCCATGTGCTTCTCGGATGATCAGGTCACGCATTGAGCTTGAGGAATGCACAGCCTCTTGTCTTTAAACAGGAATTCCTCATGCCTAAAGAATGATTTGAAGGCTCCTCAGGTGCATTGCTTGTATAGCTCGCCAAAGTCAGGGTCTTCTCCATACAACTCCTTTAGATGCTCAAAGCCCATGATCTTGGCCTCCATTGTGGAAATCAGCGCATGCCTTCTGGATAAAGCGTCGGCCACAATGTTCTCCTTTCCCTTCTTGTATTTGATGATATAAGGGAAGGTTTCCACGAATTTAAGCCATCTAGCATGCCTTTTATTCAGAGTCGTTTGTCCTCTGAGGTACTTAAGGGTCTCGTGATCTGTATGAATAACAAACTTTTTAGTTAAAAGGTAATGCTGCCAAGTTTCCAGTGATCTTACCAGGGCATATAGCTCCTCGTCATAGGTAGGGTAGTTAAGTGTGGCTCTGTTGAGTTTCTCACTGAAGAACGCTACCGGCTTTCCTCCTTGAGTTAGTATCGCGCCAATGCCAGTCCCTGATGCATCACACTCAACCTCGAATGTCTTGTCAAAGTTCGGTAAAACTAGGACAGGAGCATGCGTGAGGCTGTCCTTAAGCTTCTGGAAAGCTTTGTCCTGCTCAGATCCCCAAGCAAAAGCTTTATCCTTCTTGATGACGGATGTCAAAGGAGCAGCAATGGTGCTGAAGTCCTTGACAAACCTTCGGTAGAAGCTTGCTAGGCTATGGAAACTCCGGACGTGACCAATGGTGGTGGGCGTGGGCCAATCCTGGATGGCCTTGATCTTATCCTCATCCACCTTTAGACCCTGTGAACTTACAACAAAGCCTAAAAATACCAATTGATCAGTGCAGAAAGTACATTTACTAAGGTTCGCATATAATCCCTCTAGTCTTAACGTTTCTAGAACCTTCTCAAGATGCACAGTATGATCAGATAAGCTTGAGCTGTAAATCAATATGTCATCGAAATAAACAACCACAAACTTACCGAGATACGCTCTTAGAACATGGTTCATAAGGCGCATGAAGGTGCTGGGGGCATTGGTGAGACCGAACGACATGACTAGCCATTCCTATAGACCTCTCTTGGTCTTGAATGCAATCTTCCACTCATCGCCCTGCTTCATTCTAACTTGATGATAACCGCTTTTCAAGTCGATCTTTAAGAAGATGGTGGCGCCTCTCAACTCATCCAGCATGTCATCTAACCGGGGGATTGGATGCCTATACTTGATGGTGATGTTGTTGATGGCTCGGCTGTCCACGCACATTCTCCAAGTACCGTCCTTCTTGGGTACTAGCAAGACCGGTACAGCGCAGGGGCTTAAGCTCTCTCGGATATAACCTTTGGTCATCAGCTCCTAGGCTTGTTTCTCTAGCTCATTCGCCTCCTCCGGATTCACTCAATAGGCTGGTCTATTGGGTAAGGGAGCGCCTGGAATGAGGTCGATCTGATGCTCGATGCCTCGGATGGGAGGTAGACCGGCTGGTATCTCGTCCGGGAAGACGTCCTTGAAGCTGTCTAGCAGCGTGCTAACTCCTGGTGGTAAGCATTTCTCTCCTTGTCCTGAAATCATACCTTCCTTAAAGATCATTAGTAGCACCTACGTCTTATGATCTCTAAAGCTTTTAAAACAGTGCTAGATGATACGTAGATGCTAGTTTTACTTACCTTGGATCCTTTGTCCATGGCCTTTTGCAAGTCAAAGACCTCATGTGGGGTAAGTGGGGCAAGGTTGTGCTTGCGCTTGTTATGCGTGAAGCTGTAGAAGTTGGTACGGCCGTTGTGTTGAGTCTGTTTGTCGAATTGCCATGGCCTGCCAAGCAAGATATGGTCAGCTTGCATAGGTACGACATCGCAGAGGACTTGGTCCGCACACTTTCCTATGCTGAATGACACAAGGACTTGTTCTCCTATCTTCAGCTCCGTCTCGTTATTCAGCCACTTGAGTCTATAGGGCCGGGGATGCTTTGTCTTCTCTAGACCTAGCTTGTCTACCAAGTACTTGCTCGCCACGTTGGTACACGATCCTCCGTCTATGATCAAGCTGCATATCTTGGAGTTGATAGTACACCGGGAATGGAAGATGTTCTCCCGTTGCAACGTCTCTAGATCAAAGAACGTGCTGAGTGATCTCTTGGTGACTAGTATCTCTCCCTCGTCCGGATAGTCGGTGACTTCGTCCTCGGACTCCATCGGCTCGGCTTCGGCCTCGTCTTGAGATTTGTACTCGCCCCTGTCCTTGAGGACCATCACACGTTGATTAGGACAATCCCGTGCATAGTGACCCTTTCCTTGACACTTGAAGCAAGTAATGTCTCAGGCTCGCTGAGTTTGAGGCTTGCTAGCCTCCGGCTTTGTTCCCCTAGACGTCTCGGCGGTAGGCTTCTTGAACTTAGAAGCAACGCCTATGGCCTTCCCCTTGTCCATGCTTCTCGGCTGGGAACTCCAAGTGGGTTTAGTGCGTGCTGTAGAGGCTGTCTTCCTCTTGATATGCTTCTCCACCTGAATGGCTAAGTGTATAAGCTCATCTAGGTCGCGGTATGTCTGTCTCTCCACCTTTCTAGTGATTCGGTCATGAAGTCCATCCAAGAACTGGGCCATAAGAGTCTCATATGTATCTCCAGTCTCCAAGCGGTTCTTCAATGTCTCGAATTCTTCAAAGTATTCCTCCACGGACTTAGTTCCTTGAGTGAGCTTCCGGAATCGCTTATGTAGCTCGCGGTGATAGTAAGCAGGAATGTATCGATTCCTCATTTGATATCTCATCTCCTCCTAAGTGTTAACTTGGCTGTGCTGGTGGCGTCGTCTCTCGGACACCTCTCTATCCCACCAGGACATTGCGTTCTCGGTGAGCTGAGCTGCGTCCAGGGAGATCTTCCTAGCAGCTGAGTAATGGTAATACTCAAAGATGTATTCCATGCGTCTCTCCCAGTCAATGTAAGCTTCGGGATTGACTCGTCCGGCAAATGTGGGGGCTTTCAGCTTGAGGTCCTTGCCTCCAAGCCAAGGTTGTTCCTCCTCTAAGTCGCGGCCTCCACGGTTCCTTCCTCGGTCTCGGTCTCTTTCCCGATCATTCCTCCTGGGATGACGATCACGGTTCGCTGGAGGTGGTGCATCGTCTTCTAGGCTCGGCATGTAACTGTCTGAATCGCCTTCTCCTCTATGCTGAGGGATGTGGTCATGGTGTCTAGGGCCATTGGCTGCGGCTGGTGCTGGTGGGGGTGGTGGAGCTGCGGCTGGTACTCGTTGCTCCAGTAAGGTCATCCGCTCACTGATACCTCTCATGACATCCAAAAGCTGAGTCATAGCGTCCTGCTGCCCGACGTTCTCCATTTGTTCCTGAAAAGAACAAAAGTATCAACGCTCTCAAATAAAAGCTAAAGGCTTAGAAAACCCAAAGGTTAGGCTAATCCCTAATTAATGCAGCCGGTTTATGATTTAAAGCAAGGCTCGGCCTAAACGCAAGCAATACGATTCGCACAAGCAAAATATGGAAACACGGCTCGGTTTTAATGCAATATGATTCGTCCTAAGTCAAATAAGGCAAAACGTGCGGCCAAAGCAAAAGCTAAAGCAAAGAAAAGGAAAAAGGCAACTTATGCGAATGCAAAAACCGGAAACAACTTAATGCTAACAAATCTCTTTTGGCCTTTTTGTTTTACGAATGAATCAAAAGCAAAATAACTAAGAACACGAGATGAACAGGATGTTCGGCTAAATGAAACACAACAAACTGAAACAAGCAAACAGATTCAAAGGTCTTTTTTTTTTTCGAAAGATGTCAAACGGGAACAGAAACAAAGCAATTAAACGGATGCAACATATATTTTTATGGTTCTTTTTCTGTTTATGAATGATAATAGAAGCAGAAACTGAAGCAGATGCAAACAAAACGAATACGGAAACAAGTTAAGCAAAGGGGGCAGATGTAAAGGATAAGAGTACACCTGATGTAGAAGCCTTTCGGCTCTGATACCAGATGACACAAGATCACAGGCGTGATCCGTGTATGGAGGATGGGATTGAGGCCGCTGGTTGTTCAACGCTCTCGGCTACAATCGGTGGATGGCGTATGGACGGTGGTGGATCGAGTGTGGGATCTAAGCAGCTGGTTGTTCAACGCTTTCTGATTAGATCAAGGGGTGGACTCGCGGTTTAGCAACTAGGATGGATCGATGGTCGCCACAAAGTCTATGGGAAAACTTTGATAAGACAAGAACTCTCGGATTCAAGGTGAAATCGCACACGATGAACAAGAGAGGGTTTAGCCGACGGCTAGGTTTTCTTTCTTGAAGAAAGTTCGGTTTCTTTATTGATCTAGGGTAAATGATACAAGGCTGTGAGATGGGACTTTATAAGAGTCTGAACAGATATGCCCTTCTAGGGGACTTGAAGCAAATTACATGAAAACTATATTGAAGACATAATTCGGCTAACAAGTGCCTTACTCTAAAATGAAATGTAAATGGGGGCTAACAAATGCCTTACTCTACTAAAATGAAATAAACGACTAAGCTTAGACAGAAAAGAGATAAACCAAAGTTTTATTAGCCAAATAATCATATGGAAATGTATTGAAATGTCTTACCTTGGCCGGACGGTTTAGATGGATGGCCGCGTCCGGTTTGGTCAATTGATGCGCTCAATTCTGAATAAGGAAACTTCTCTCCTTTCGTGAATAACCGGCCACTCCTTGATATAACCCAATGTTTTTATGCTTGGACCGTTGCTGATGAAGGTAGCGTCCTCCCGCGACTGGTAGCTTGATTCTGTGGCACGCATAAGGCTGTGATCCTCTAGCTCAGCGTTGGCTATGCCTGCTTCCCTCGAGATACTTAGCTTGTCGAGCTGAGAAGTAATGGCTTGAAGCTCTTTGTTGGTGATAAGTGTTTCCACGACGTGATTAAAGCTCTCGGCCAAGTCTTTAGTTCCAGACCGCGTCCTTGGTGTTTGTCTCATCATATAAACGAGGCTAGCCGGATGGATGCTGACATCTAAGTTTGTATCACGTTCACTAGATGTGCAATACGAATCTGCTTTCATGTTTGTTTCTAGCTGAATTTTGAATTGAAATTGTCTCCATTTCTCTTCCACAAAACCACATCATTTTTGTTGGCGTTGCGCTTTTATTGCTTCCTCAATTCCATTAAATATCTCCACTCTATGGCGCCTTGTTTGATGAGTTAGGAGGACACTTTCCACCGATGAGTGACAGCAGAACTTTATGCTTTGTATGTATAATGTTTTGTAAGTGTATATATATCTTTAATCAGAACTTTCAGAATTTATAATGTTAGAGATTTTGATATTTTATTAATTTATAGGTTTTGAATAAAATAAATTATTTATTAATAATTAATTAAAAATAATATTTTCTTTAAAGTTTATAATATTTTTTAAATTTTTATTTTAAAATTAGAGATGAGTTGTAACAATATTTCAATTTTAATAAAAACAAACAATAATATACTCATATTTTAGTAGATTATCATAGTTATATATATTGTATAAGATTATTTTATGGTAATTATTAATTTATGATATTAATAGGACCATATATTTACATAGGTTTTTTAAAATAATTATTATCTTATTATCTTAATCGATTTGTGTTATATTTTGAACCGGTCCAACTCGGGACCGGAAAATTTTATTAATTTATAGAGTTTATTAATTTATCGAATATTAATTTATAGAGTTTCTACTGTACTTTCATGTGGTATAAGTGTTGGTCTTTGAGATTTATACCAAACACTAATTAAGGTAGGCCTGAGAATTTTAACCGAACCGAAATTTTTGGTTTTCGGTTTTAGTTCGGTTCCGATCGGCCAGATTTGAAAATTAGTTCGGTTCTCGGTTCGGTTCGGTTACCCGATTATTTTTTTTATTTTTATTTTTTAAACCCGAAATTATACCTAACTATACCAAACTAAACCAAATTATATCTAATCGAAGAACCGAACTATACGAAACTACCCGAAATATCCGAATTTACCCGATTTTACCCGATTTTAACCGATTTTAACCGAATTTAAAAAAAAATTTAAAAGTTCAGTTAGTTTCGATTTTGAAATTTAAGAACCGAATTACCCGAGAACCGAACCGATTTATATTTCGGTTAATTTAGGCCAAAATTTGAAAATCCGAACTATCCGAAGAACCGAACCGAATGGAACCGAATTATCCGAAGTTGCAGGCCTAAATTAAGGTGTCGAGAGTTAAAAAGCAAAGAATGAGGTTGGGAAATGTTTCTGACCTGGATCTGATCATCATCAAAATTGATCTAGCAAAGGGAAAGAAAGCCAATGATGATGGAGGGACTAGAATCTAAATTGATCATCATAAAAATTAAAGATCCATAAATTGATAATATATTTATTATAACCCGGTTTTGATGATTATCAATTTGGATTCTAACACCTCCATCATCATCGGCTTCTTTAATTCATCTTTAATTTTGTTTTCGATGGAAAGCTCTAGTTGCACCATATTGAAAATTTCCAGTAAATTTATCTTTATTAATCTGCATTGAATCATAATTTCGGAGAATCTGAACTCGATAGTTCCTTATGTAAAATCATTAATGAATTCTTGGTGACTTGATCAACTATTGGACTGAAGTGCAGAATGTTTTGGTTAAACAAAACAAAAATAAAAGAATGCTAGCAAGTGTTTGCCAATTCTTTTTTTTTTTGCTAATGAAGTTTATGTCAATTCTTTTTCTGGCATTCCATGTAGGAGTGTTTTGTAGAATGTTTTATGAGACATAGCATGAAAAGGAATCCTATGCTATAATGGAATTCTCCAAGTTTCCAATGGAAAACTAAAACCATCATTTATTTGGTTGTGAAATTCTTGAAATGTGCTTCTCTAGCTAGAAGAAATAGTATATTGGAAACAAATATGACTATATTGGAAGAAATTATTTCAATGGCTATTTAAAACAAATATGACTATATTGGAAGAAATTGCTACAAAGCAGCACAAACAACCTCCACATACACATAATATATATATATATATATTAGGATAACTGTAGAGTGAATAACTTATTATTTATTTAATTTTGTATAATTTAAAAATTAAATTATAATAAAATATTTTAATCCAGTTTTTTTATATAATAAGTTGTTATGTTGACAATATAATATGTTTTGAAAAAATATTTTCTCATAAGAGAAAGCAAAATTATGTAAAGTAGTAATTGAATGTATAATATTAAATTATAGTAAATTTCGATTTCGTGTAATAATTTTGTATAAAATTTTAGGAAATGAATCATAACAGAAATTAAAGTATAATTTTTTTGGTTATATTAAAAATTATATTAAATGTATATCATAAAGTTTTTGTAAATTTTGATTTCGTTTAATTATTTTGTATAAAATTATTGGTTATGAAGTTTTTTAGGAAATAATTCATAACAGAAAATGAATTATAAATTTATTTTTTATATTAAAAATAAAAAATGGATAATGACATATAATGTAATTAGTTTATTGAAATAAGTCTTTTTTAAAAGGTTGCTGAGAATGAATGTGGCGGTGACACATTAATAAAATGACACCACTGTAAATATTTTAAAAAACAAGGAAACTTTATAAAAATGTTTCTCAAATAATATATAGGAAATGTGTGTCTGTATATTGCTATGGATATATATGGTCTACAATAAAAACTAACATATGCTGCTGTGACATATACCATATATATATATTTACGGTTAATCGCGCAATATAAATTCCTAAGCTGCATGGAATCAGAAGCGGGTACGCCAAAGCGGAATCGTATGGAAACGCGTAAGCGGCTTTTTAAACAAAATTAGGAAGTGGGTACGTGTTTGAATCGTATGCATAAATATATGTATATATGTATATATAAAGCTAAACATTATATTATATTAATAAATAATTATAAATAATTCAAATTTAATTAGTATATTTTTACATAATTCAACTTATTCAAAAAAAAATAATCAAATAACCATTTCATTCTCAATTTCTTAATTTCATAAAAGAAAATCATTTAAAACTCTTTGTTATCGAAAGAAAAATTATACAACTCAATTTTTTTGAGATAATTTCATTAATTTTATCAATTTAATAGCATTTCATATCTCATCTTGATTAAAATAATAATTTTAAATAACTTTTTTATAGATAAAAGATGAAATATATTATATACATATGTTTTTACGCTTCCAAAACGGAAACGTAAGCTTTCAATAAAAATGATATTTTTGGAATCGTTATGAAATCGGGATTCCGAAAGCTTACGATTCCGATTCTGATTCCAATTCTGAAACGAGAAACGCAACTCGAGAAAAACTTCCGTGCTACATAGATAAATACAGCCACTATCTAATTTTCAAAGTTAGCTACAGAAATGTCGCAGCAATTAATTTGTTACTATATATATGGTAATTTACGACTATTTGCCACTTATACGATCCACAACAATGTTTATATATAAATTTTTATCACATCGAAATTTTATATGCTTCAAACATATGATCTATTTTATATCATGTTCATTTTTCTTCCAATTGTTGCATGTGATTTGAAGATGAGTAATCGATGTAGTCAAAAATATTTATAAGTATTTGAAGATAACTAACGACGATGCATTGTTTTGTTTTTTGGGAAAGCCGTTAAGAAAATTATTGTGAGTGGTTACACTGGTAGCCGCGCTTCTAGACAGAAAAAAATGACATTTAATCAATTTGTCTATTGTCGGTAGAAGCTTTCGAATAGATAAAGATGTTGCTTGAATTAGAAAGTTTGTCGTTGAAATATGTGTGGTTTCTACTAAGTTTTGGCCCAATATAACTTTCGGGTGGCAACATTAATGGAACCATTATGCAAATAAGAACGTGTATCACACCCAAAACTTACATGTACTCAAATGCAGCAACGTCTGAAACTATATGTAAATTCTGTTCAAAATATTTATGTAAAATATATTAATATAGTAAATAAATTTTTAGAAAAATTTAAGGCCCTGATTTATAAAATTTCTTAAGGAAATTTTCTTCAAAATATTGATGGAAAGTATATTGATATGATAAATAAGTTATTAAAAAAATTTGGAGCCCTGATTTATAAAATTTTATAAGAAAAAATTATTTTTAAAATTAGGATGTTGTTCAACCGCTCCATTTGCCCATGCTAAAAGACGGCCCTCTCAAATGATCTAATCTCATTCAAGAAATTTTATACAGAGGTGTTGTGACCATATGTCTATCGATTAATAAAAATGTTGATTTCAACCAATTTTTACGTAGTTTAAGCGTGAGAGTCGTGTTGCTGTCATAAACATTTTTTTTTTTTTGGATCAAAAGTGTCATAAACATTAAATTTACAGAAAATATGATATCTGCTACAGTGTGAAGTTATTGTATATTATACATTTGATTATATTTTTAATTAAATCATATATATAATTAGCTAAATTTCTATCCATCTAATCTATCCACATCATCAACTATTTTTTTTTCTCATGGGCTTTTTCTAATAATTGATATTTTTGGGCTTTAAAAAAATTATAAAACCTTTACATCATATTATTTAATAAGTCTACAACACAATCACTCAAAATCAAAATCAAAAGCTTCCGACGTTGGTTGCTCTCTCTGCTGAACTGATTTTTGTCGACAATCACAAAACACAAAACCTGAGATTTATTCTCATATGTAAGCCACGCACAATCGTACAACGTAAATAGTGAAATTGTTTACGACGATTCAACAATCACAAAGACCACAATCATTATCCCTAATCATATATCTCCTTAAGCAAACACAAAAATCTAAGCAAAGTTAGGGTGTCCACATCATCAATTATTTTTTTTTAAAATAGACTTTATATATATATTGGAGATGCAAATTTTTTAGACCTTTACATGATATGAATTTAGAAATAAAAAACAAATATTTTCTCTACAAAGTAGAAAACTGAAAATTCTTTATAAAATTTAAAATTCAGAATGCTAACTATAATAAGAATAAAAAAATATAGAAGCAGAATTGGAAGGTCAACGAATACGGAAGACGACAAAAGAAGTTTTGAAAAAAATTTCTCTGAAAAAACAGAAAGCTTGAAAAAATGTATGCACAAAACTAAGTAAAATCATTTATATCTATTTTACTGTGTAAATTGAATGAAAAACTCGATATTCTATTTAACTTCACAACAATCCAACATATTACATCAAATAAAAAAAAAATCCAGAATGCTATTTTGAATAAGAAATAAAGAGAGTGAATGAGATAGATGGTGAATTCACTTTTAATAGAGATATTCAGTGGGGAGACATAGATATTTACAGTAGCGTATAAGTATATAAGGAATTTTGTAAACAATTAACACGTTACAATTTATATTGGAAAAACTCTATAATACGTCTACATATTTTAGGATAAAAAAAGAAATTAAAATAATATTTAAAATAAAGATAAAAATAATAATATAAATAGATAAAATTATAAAATGAAAAATTAAATTAACAATAACTCTGCGCAACGCTCGGATCAATTTCTAGTTGAATACAATAAAAGAATAATCTCACAATTTGTTTTTTTTTTTTCCAAAAAATCGTGAAAGTTTTGAGCTTTGGCCAATAATCTTCTCATAAATCAATTTTAAATATTTTGATTTAAAAAATAACTCTTTATATCAAAAGAAGTTTGAATTCGAAGCACAGATAAACCACATTATACCATCATTACACCATCACCGCTTAAAAATCTCACAATATCTTCAAGTCAAAATATTATAAAAATAAACAGTAAAACTGCCGTCAAGGAAGACAAATTAAGTAAAAGTGCCGTCAAGGAAGACAAATAAATAAATAAATGGGGGTTAAACTTTAAATAGATAGGATGAGTGAAGTAGACTGGAACTAGTTAAAAGATAAGACAGCTCAGACAATTTTAGAAGAGGAGACAACAAAGATCCTAATTTTATAGATGGAAACCAGCTGTTTCGTTTTGTACCAAGATATATATCCCAGGCTCGTGCTCATGGATCCCACTTTCCCAAATTATTTGCGATCAACATGATATCATATTTTATCTAATGATCGTATAATTTCGTTATTACATCTTTTTCGCTTCGTCCCACACCATCACCGTTCCAAAATATATCATTATTTTCAAAGTCCTCTATGTTCATAGACCAAAAAAAAAAAAAAAATCCATATTACGTAGTATTCTTTGTTTTGATTAGGGGTATACAATTCGGATTTTGGTTTAGTTTTAGATTTCCTTTTTTTGTTCTTCTGTTAATAAATGATAAAATCCAAAGTTAAACCTAATAAATTATGGATAGTTCAGTTCAGATTCGGGTTTTAGTGAAATACATTCTTAATTTTTAAAACACAAAATCGGTTTTAGATCGGGTTTTCTTTTCCATTCGTTTCGATTTAATTTTTTTAGTTGTCTATATATATTCAGGTTTAAGTGAAATACATTCTCAATTTTTAAAAAACAAAGTTGGTTTTTTCTTTTTTAATTTGATTCGATTTAGGGTTTTTAGTTTTTCATATATAGAAAAAGTGAATCTCCATTTAAACCGTATTACAGCTGATTTATGTTCAGTTAATCCGAATTGAACACCCTAGTTTCAATGTGTAAGCTTTTAAATACAATCACTGAAAATCAGTTTTATTGAAAAATTATATCGATAAATTTTTCTAATCAAAATGAACAAAAAGGAGAAAGTTTAAATAAAAAACATATGGTGAACAGATCCTAACTACATATGCAATCGAAAACATAAATATAGTCGATTCATTTTTGATTAATGGCTTGATTCAGCTCTTTGATTTTTGTTATATTCAATTGTTTGAGAAGAAGAAAAAAATAGTGGATAGTTTCGAGTATTACTTATTAACCTGTTTTGACGTAGTCAGTCTAAATAACCTTTACAAATGGGGGAAAAGTCATAATAATAATGAAACCTCGAGAAAACAATATAGATATTGTACTATAATTTTTTTTATAGTTATAAAATATATATATTTTTTTTTTGTCAAAGTGTATGAAAATATTAAAACATACAGTTTAAATAAATGGCTGGTGTATTTAATATATTTTTGATAGTTATCAAAATCAGCAGAATGCAACCAACTTCGAGCACGACCTGTAAAGCTTTGCATATGTGGCCTCGACACTATTAACGTTCTTATTCGCAAATTTTAATCATATTGAATAAATCCCAATCTTATTATACAATTTGAACAATATCATATAACTATAAAGTATTAATTAACTCCTCTTACGATCTAGAAACAATTAAACGAGCCAATGAGCCAAACACATCCGATCCACATACATACAAATAGATGTGGAGAGAACACAACACAACAATACAAGTACAAATAAACTACGTACTTATATAAGTCGTTTGCTTGACAAGTTAAAAGAAACCAACTCAACAACCATTTACTTCATTCTGATTAATCTCTCTTCAAGTTCTGCTAAGTCAATCAAGGTCATATCGCTGACCTGCAAAACAACACAAGCCATATCGTTGTACTCTCAAATATATCATAACTTTGATGCATAGTAGTATAAAACGGATGAGATTTACATTATAAGTATGGCATGAAGCCATTTTCTTTGAAAATCCGTATACAAAATCAAAAAAAAAAAGTTGTCCTTTTTAATTGGGTATTTTTACTATACATATATATAAACGCATGACGGCTATGAATGTTACATGTGTGAACATTTTCTTGAAACATATATGAACATAGTAGTTATGATTTCTTCTTTTCAAATATTTGATGCTCAAATATGTATATATCTTACAAACGTCTGGAATCTGATGGATATATTCTAGCCAGTATTTTGACATTTTCATGAATACTATGACTGCAACAATTTTTCCTTGTGTGTGTTTGTGTTTCAATTTACATGTTATAAAATTATGTTTATGTTTAAATAAAACCACAACATGTAGTTTTTGATGAAAGGAAAAATATTAACTAAACATGAAAACAAACCAAACGGAAAACGGACAATAAAAAAAAAACTCCACTTTCATTTTGTAAAAACTAAAAGCTGTCCTTTTCAACAAATTGAAAATTGTATTGTAAAATTATATATGCAAACGCAATTTTACATAACTGGATTAAGTATGAGAGGTTTACCTCAGCATGTATGGTGTAAATCAGCCTATCATCAACTATAGAGGATATGGAGTTAAGAAGGCAGAGACCATTTTCACAAAGCACTTGAAGAACACTCGAAAGCCGTGGTTGGCCACCGCAGCAGCGGCTGAAAAACACGATTTCTACACCCACCAAACACTGACGAACCACCACATGATTCATCATCTGCGTCTCAACCTTAGAATCATCCAAGAAGCTTCCTCTAGACATTAACATGAGCTCATCTCTCCTAGAAGTCAGCTCCTTGATCTTCCTCTGTAGATACTTTATGTAGTTCACCGCCTCGTTCACTTGATCTGACGTCGAACGCTTACCCTATAGAGACCAAAAGATCCCACCAAGAAACAAAAAAAGAAACAAGAAAGATATAGATCTAATTAGGAATCTTTTACGAGAAACACTAAGGAACAACACAAAGTCAAGGCAACACTAGTTATGATCCCTATTTCATTTTCTTACACGGAAGATCAAGTAAAAAGACAAAGATTGAGTATAGATCTACAGGAGTAATCAAGAATCAAAATCAAGATTAGGGTTTTTAGGAGTTGGGGAGTGACCTGAATGAAGTGAAGAGGGAGAAGAGAACGAAGAGAAGCATAAAGAGAAGCCATTTCTTGTCTTCTTTGTCTCTCGGTTTCTCTATGCATCATCTTCCCCATGTCGTTGTTATCAGTACTTACTCTCAGCTTCGTACACCGTCTTCTCTTCTCCCGACAATCGTCCATCTAAAAGCTTTGATGGTCTTAATTAATAGTATATATATATATTCCTGAGATTCTCTTCTGGTGATGATGATGCTGAGACAGCAAGATCAGATCTCCTGGGATTTTGTGATCTGCGGTTTGAGTCTTTAGAAGAACAGCTCAGGGATTTGATGTAAAGTTGAAAATAATTGCAGCCTTGAGGATTGAGCAGAATAATTAAAAAGATTTGTTTGATAATATTATTTAATTGAAGAAGAAGATACGTTAGTTAGACGTATCAGAAAAGGGATGAAAATAATTAAAAATACGTTTGTTAGGGTACGCACGCGGTGTGATGTCTGTCTCCTTCATTAACTCTTCTTCTATAATTATATAATCAAATAGGATGTTCTCTTCCGAGATTCCATGATTCTTTTTCTTTTTACCATAGTTATTTTTTAAGTACTCTATACCAATTTCTCCAAAAAATAACTTTTGTAGTTTCTGATGTATAGAAAAAACCAGAAATTATGTAATTGCTGGAGACGATTTTACACGGGCTAATTTTATAATGACATGTTATTATGAATCATGTCTAAAGACCATTTAACATGTAAGAGGAAAACAACACGTAAGGGTTGATATAGAGAAACCCGCCAAGCCGCGCGACCGCTGAGAGCGCTATGGATATAGGCAGAGAAAGGGCCCATTATACTCTGAGGTTTGACTACGAACTCCTCGCTAATGATGAGCAATAATTAAGAGAGACCGAAAGAAGAAAACAATCTCACGGGCAAAGTCGTGACAAGGCCTTCCTATAAAAAGGACTAGGAGAAAGTAAAGAATGGAGGTCGAGAGGTTCGGGATTGAGAGAGAGACTCGTAGAAGGGAGAAATGTATTAAAAAAGTCATCTCGTCTTCTACGGATCGATAAGCTAAGTATCCTTCCGTTTAGTTTACGATTTACTCTTGGGTTCACTCCCTTAGACCAGCTCCAACGGACAAAAGAAGTGAGTGTCTTTCTAATAAAAAAATATTAAAACACACAAAAAATAGAGATAAAGTAGAGATCTTTGTCTTTACACAGAGACACGGAAGACACCAAAATTGCTTAGTCTATTACTGATTGTTTAATTGAAAGGTAAAGTACTATTAAAATTAATATTAATTAAATGTAAAGACACTATGAGCAATGGAGATGCTCTTAGAACCCATACATGCGTAAACATACAACAAATAGGAAACTCGATCCTCAAACATATCTGCTCACTTAACCCTTTCACATCTTCTGAATAAATCACCACTCTTAGTGGACGATGCCTGAATTGGGCGTTGAAAAATATTTGGGAGGGAAACCCCTTATTCTCCCTAGGTACTATAGGACAACAAACCCTATGGCGCAATATATTCTCGGCTCGGCCTGTAATTAACAAAGGGCTTATCAAAAGAGTTGGATCAGAGACATTTATATCAGTATGGAATGACCCATGAATTCTAGCATCTCACTCAAGGTCAGCGACATGTAACATGCAAACAACAAACACGTGAAACATGCAACTCATAGAGGCAGTTATTCGTCCTTCAATCATTCTTTTTATTTGAAGTATGCCAACCCCCACAATATATCGTCCTTATAGATTGGACTGGCACTTTACGAAATCTAGTAAATACACTGTCGGGATATGCTATAGAGAAAAAGTTCCCTTCTGGTGGAAATAATGTGAAGTTTATGGCCCAAACGTGAAGAAATTACAAGCTTATTCATGGAAAGTAAAGTGTCCCCTAAAGATCAGACATTTTATTTGGCAAATAGTATTAGGTTGTATATCGGTCTCAGCAAACTTATATGCTCGTGGGATTAAAGGAGATCCACAATGCGCAAGATGTGGAGCAGTGATGGAAACAATAAACCACTCCTTTTTTTAGTGCCCTCTGGCCATGCAGACATGAGCTTTATCACCAATCCCCAAACCCCCAGAAAGGTTTCCTAGAGAATCGGTCTTTACTAACATGACTCATATTTTTTTGGGCTCCCTCAAGATAGAAAAATGAATTTCTTTCCGTGGTTAGTCTGGTATATTTGGAAGGTCTGAAATGACAAAATATATTCGAATAGGGATAGGGATTCATGCGAGATTATTACACTAGCGGAAAATGAGTTTGAAGCATGGGAATCAGCCAACTGCAAAATGGAGAACGAGAACTTCAGGCTATCTCGCCTACTTTAACACCAACAATCACTGATGGACCATGGTGCTATGTGGATGGATCCTGGAAGGATACAGAGGAATTCACTGGTTTAAGATGGTTATGCCTTCACATAGGGACAAGAGAATCCTTTATGGGTGCTAAGAAACTGATGGGGATGTATTAAATCTAATATTTGGAAGAATTTGGAATGATTTAAGTTTTAACGAGTTTTTAGATGTTTTGGATGAATTAGGGAAGTCGTTATAATTTGTTATTAAAACTATATGAAATCCGAGCTAAAACTATGAGATTTGGATTATTATATTTTTAACTAAGAAACTCCCCCAAACCCACTTAAAATAACTCATAATCCTCTTAAATCAATTATTTAAAATATTTTCAAAAAATTAGATTTAAAGATATATTTTCAAATCACTAGTTTAATAACATAAAATTTTAAAGGACTTTTTAAAATTCATGTTTGAATAACATAAGGTTTGTTTATGTAATACAAATCACTCTAAATTCTAGTTTGAATACACTCCCTTTAGACGAAGCCCAACTCCATTACACGCTGAACTAGAATCCCTTATTTGGGCCATGCATTGCATGATTGCAAATCAAAAGACTGAGATGACTTTCCCAACATACTGCTTAGAACTGGTTTAGATGGTGTCTAATCCAGAGGAATGGCTTACACTCGCATTACATTTGGAAGAGATGGATGAGAGCAAATAGATATTTATTTTATTCACTATCTCGCATATCCTACACGCAAAAAATACAACATCTTTACTTGTAATATTCTTATTTTCAATTATATCCCTATATATATATATGTATTCTTATTTTTGATCTCTTATTATTATTAATTACGTATACCCGAATAAGTATGGTGATCTTAACCCTCACTACTTTATTTATTGGACTGTAAGTTAATTATATAACATCATTTTATAGTTTTTTTTTTAAATATAGAATAATATATACAACTTTTTGTGTATTGTTTGATAACATGAGAATAAGCTGATGGATACCAGAAAACAGGTTGTTACAATCTTGATTGTCCAGGCTTTGTTCTTGTCAACCAAAAATTTGCTTTAGGTATGCCTATAAAAGACATTTCCATCTTGGATGGTCAACAATATCATATTCCCACAACTATATGAAGGGTAAATACTAAATAGAATTCGTGCAACTTTTCATCATATTACTTTAATGAATACTCTCTTTTGGTATTTTAAAATTGAAAATGAATGTTTTATTTTATCGTAGGACCCTCGTTCAGGGAATTGGTGGTTGAAATTAGTGACCATGTACTTGTAGGGTCCTTCCAAATTATTTAACATTTTATCAAATGGTGCAAACAATATTCAGTTCAGAGGCGAAATAACAAATAAGGAAAAATTACAACACACAGACACAAATATGGGGAGTGGACGTTTTGCAGAAGAGGTATATCAAAAAGCTAATTATTTCAGAAATGTTGAGATAATTAATGAAAATGACATTCCACAACAACCACTGGGAGTATATCCTTTTATGAAAGAAAAGAGTTGTTAAACCTTTGGTCAAAAAAAGAAAAGAAAAGAGTTGTTACAATGTCGATCTTGTGTGGAGAATTTTTTTCTATTATGGTGGTCCTGGTCGAAATTCTAATTGTAGATAATTAAGACTTGTGTTAATGTGCATATATTGTAATGAAAGACAAAAGTAAAATGATATTGTCATTTAAAAAGCAATATATCTTTTTTTTTTTGCAAAAACAAATGCTTAAATTCATGCATGCAAAAGTACATAAATAATTAGGAAAAGCATTAAGAATTGTTATTGAACTAAAATTCCAAAGTTAGATCAACGTTCGTTAGTTGTTAATAAGTTCACAGAACACCTTAACATAAACTTATATTTGTTAAGGATGTTATGTTCATCTAAGATTTTTTTTTTTTTGACATATAAACCCATAATATATCATAAGACATGTCATTTTGGTTTAAGAAGGGAATGATGGTCGAGAAAATAGTAGTTCGAGTCGAGATAAAAAAGAGTTTGGATTGAGGGATTATGGTAATGATCGAAGCGGTCAAGAAACACACTAATGATGAGTAATTAAGTTAGCTTATGATCGAGAATTGGTTGTGCAAGTAAAAAATTGAGAGGTGGAAAATTCTTGGTTATGCAAGTAGAAGACTTAATGCGCGGAAGAGAATCTGGGTTTTCCGTGAGTGTGGTGGCGCATGGAAATGCCTGAGACTTCACCATTTTTAGATTCCTATATCAGTGAGTTACATCAACCTGCTAGGTATTAGGCAGGACCAATTAGTATAAATATATCTTACAAATCAATAAAATACCACTTGAGATCTAATTGTACATGAGACATCAAACATCGTGAGTTAGCGATCAAGTGTCGTCACCATTTTTTTCAAATGGCTCAGTCAATTCTATACATGCTCTGCCAAATGTTCTCATCGATGCCCAAAGTTTCTTCCATGCACAAAACTGATCTACTCAAACTGTCACTCATCTCCACCGATACCCATATATATGAGTCCTGTTGGATCCAATTTTTGTAAGGCAATGGGCCTCGAAAAATTTGGAAAAATGTGAAGAGAAATGGACTCAGGCCTAATAGAAGTTGAAAAGATAAAACTTGAGTTTGTCCCACATCGAAAATAAGAGGAAACATCCTCTAGTATATATAGAGATGATGAGTCTTACTCTTGTTCAAAATGGTGTGCATGGGAGAGACCAGATAGCCCTCGCGCGCCACCAGTTAGCCGGGCCGGGCACGGGCACGGGTCGCGGGTTTGCGGGATGGGCCTAAGGCAATTATTTTTTTTGGGCCAAATTCTGATTTTTATATTTTGAGCCCAATCAAAAGAGACAAAAATATTTTGTGGTTTCCAAATATTTTTTCCGCACGCAAAGTCAAAAGTTTTCAATACCAAAAATTACGGATTAAATTAAACCGCACCCAATCTGTTAGCCGCCCGCAGTTCCGGATTTTGCGGAAATTCTTTTCCCTTTTCTCCAACTATATATACGGGGCTCGACTCTCATATCTGGTACACTTTTTACACAGAAAAAAAACAATCCCAACATTTCACATGTCTTTAATTTCTAAGTAAGTCTCGAGAGTTTTTTTCTGTAGAGTTCTACAGTTCGCGGATTTCGTTTCGAGTGTTGAGAAACGATCTCGTATCGGTTGTATTTTGGGATTCAAAAATCATTTATTTCGTCTCACTACGGGCGATTTATTGAGTTACGGAAAGAGTTATTCTCGCCTCCGATATTCAGATTTCTTCTAAAAGATCCGTTTTCCGTTTTCTCGTTTTCTCCCTCTTTCTTACCTGTTTTCTAATCGATTTTATTACTTGCAAATCTTAGTTGGTTTTTGCGGTTCTTACAATCGTAACTCAATAAATCCGTTCTTCCTCTTTCGCTAAAAACGGATTAAGTTTCTGAGATTTCTCTAAAATCGGTTTCCAAAAAACGTTTCTAAATCGTTTTTTATAAGAAAAAAAAACTTGGTTTTGTGAACGCTAATCTAGCGATTCCGCGAAACATTTTTTTAAGTGAAAAAAAAAAATTAAAACTTGGTTTTGCGAACGCTAATCTAGCGATTCCCCGAAACAGTTTTTTTTTTGAAACTGTATAAGGCTTCTACAAACGGTTCCAACCTTTCGCAAACGCTAAAACCGAAATTGTTACCAACCGTTTTGATTTAAATAAATAATTTGTTGAACTTTTGTTCAAATAATTTTGTAGTTGATTCATTTGTTTAATTGCGAAACAGATGGCTACCGATACGTCGAACGTGTTTGATCAAACACCAAATGCGTTTGGACCAGTGGGTGCAAATGATGTCGACGAGTCGACACGCCGAATTCTGTTTGGCGATGGTCTTCCTACGGCTACAACACAAAACGTTTTCCACCATGTGATTCCGTCGATTCCTTCAGTTGCGAGTCAAAGACTCATGCCGGATCATTTTGACGGAAAAAATTTCAAAACATGGCAACTCAAGATGCATTTCTTCTTGACAAACATGAAATTCGATAAGTTTCTGAAGGAATACCCACCTGTCCTTCCAGAAGGAAACACGTGTGCATACACTCTCGCAAGTGTGGAAGCATGGATTCATGGAGACTTTGTGTGTAGAGGTTGGATCTTAGGCCGCCTCAGTGACCAACTGTACCTCGTTTACAGTATGGAAAAATCCTCCAAGTCATTGTGGATGGCTCTGGAAAAGAAATACAAATCAGAAGACGCTGGATGTCAGAAATATGCAGTTGCAAAATTTCTCGACTTCAAAATGGTGGATTCCAAACCGATCATGGATCAAGTGGAGGCACTCCAATTGATTTGCCATGACATAGATGTTGAGGGAATGTCACTCTGCGAGATCTTCACCGTTAACAGCTTCATCAAGAAGCTACCTCCGGGTTGGCTATATTTAAAGAACTACCTCAAGCATAAGTGGAAGGCGATGACTCTCCAAGAAGTCATCACCAGGCTGCAAATGGAAAACAGAAACCGTGAGGCAAACGGTTTACATTTCCATGAGCACAACGTTAATGTGGCAACCCATAAGGGAAAAGGAAGAGGCAAGGCTGCGCCAAGTGGAGGCACTCCTTTTAAACCAAGATCCTCCACAAACTTCAAGAAGCGCAACACCGCTCAAACAAAGTTCAAAGGGGAATGCCACAAATGTAACAAGATTTGTCACAAAAGTGACGTGTGTCGCAGCAAGCCCAAGGACAACGGGAAAGCTCAAGCCAATTTGACAGAAGAGGACATGTGTGCTGTGGTCTCGGAAGTCAACATGGTGGAAGATAACCCGAAAGAATGGTAGTACGACACTGGTGCAACTACCCACATTTGCGCTGAACGTGCAATGTTCAACACTTACCAGAAAAGTACTTCGACCGAACAGCTGTTCATGGGGAACTCTGCTTTCTCCAAAATATTTGGTTGTGGTAAAGTTGTCCTGAAAATGACATCGGGGAAGGAATTGACTCTTCAGAATGTCAAACACGTGCCTGACATGACGAAGAACCTGATCTCCGGTACTCTGATGAGCAAGGCCGGAGACAAACTCGTCTTGAAGAAATTTGGGGTGTTTGTTGGCAAGGGATATGAGAAAAACGGACTGATCAAGATGTGTGTCATGACAGTCCTACGCAACAAAGATGCCTCTAGCTCTAATAATGTTGTTGCTAATAATGTTGTTGCTAATACTGTTGCTTCTGTTTCAAATGTTGCTGAATCTGTTTCAAAGATTTCCATCAATGAGAACAACCCTGTTGCTTATTTGCTTGAGTCATTTGATATTTGGCATGAAAGATTAGGACATATGAATTACAAATCTATAAAAAGATTAATGAACATGAACCTAATCCCTAAATGTAAAACAAGCAAAGAAAAATGTGAAGTGTGCGTACAAGCCAAAATCACAAAAACGCCATCACCTCGAGTTGAAAGAACAACCGAACCTCTAGGTTTGATACATACATATTTGTGTGATTTAAAATATGCATCAACTAGAGGCGGTAAAAAGTATTTTGTAACGTTCATAGACGATCATACAAAATATTATTACGTATACTTGTTACGTAGTAAAGATGAAACCTAGGAAAAATTCAAGGAATATAAGCGTGAAGTCGAAAATCAGCTTAATAAAACTATTAAAATAGTTAGAAGTGATAGAGGAGGCAAATATGATGAACCATTTAATGCCTTCTGTCATGAACATGGGATTATCCATCAAACTACCGCTCCTTACTCACCGGAATCTAATGGAGTTGCGGAACGAAAAAACCGAACTCTTAAAGAAATGATGAATGCGATATTGCAGGAATCCGGGTTAGCACATGACATGTGGGGGGAAGCGTTGCTTACCACAAATTATATCCTCAATAAAATTCCACACAAAGTCACGGGAAAAACTCCTTACGAACTTTGGAAAGGTAGTCCGCCATCGTATAAATACTTGAAAGTGTGGGGGTGCCTAGCAAAAGTTGCGGTACCACTTCCGAAAAAGGTAACAATCGGACCAAAAACGGTGGATTGTATCTTCATTGGGTATGCACACAACAGTAGTGCGTATCGGTTTCTGGTTCATAGATCAGATATAATGGGTATTCACGTCAATACAACCATGGAATCAAGAAACGCTTCTTTCTTTGAACACGTGTTTCCATGCAAGTTTACACAAAACCCAAAACGAACACGTGAAGAAAAAGAAGCACTCACCTCCGTAAATGAAGCAAGCACTTCGGGCACATCGTTTGATGATGCAGAAGATGTAGAAAATGAACCTAGACGTAGCAAAAGGGCTCGTAAAGAAAAAATCTTACGGTGACGATTTTCTAATGGTCTCTCTTACAGAGAATGAACCAAGAACATTCGCCGAAGCCATGTCTACACCAGACGCTCCTTCTTGGAAGGAAGCCGTTAATACTGAGTTCGACTCTATTATGCAAAATCATACATATGAGATAACAGACCTACCGCAAGGGTTTAAACCATTAGGGTGTAAATGGATTTTCAAAACAAAGTTGAAAACCGATGGCTCAATAGAAAAGTACAAGGCTAGGCTTGTAGTGTAGGGATTTCGGCAAAAAGAAGGCTTGGATTTCTTTGACACATTCTCCGGTAACGAGAATAACCTATATAAGAACGCTAACAAGCATTGCTGCTTTAAGGGACCTAGAAATCCATTAAATGGATGTTAAAACTGCTTTTCTAAATGGCGACTTAGAAGAAGAGATTTATATGAAACAACCAGAAGGTTTTGTCGTCCCCGGACAGGAGCATAAAGTATGTCGACTTGTGAAGTCGTTATCTGGACTTAAACAAGCTCCGAAACAATGGCATGAAAAATTTGACAATGTAATGATGTCAAATGGTTTCAACATCAATGAATGTGACAAGTGCATCCACATAAAATGTACTCCACAAGGATACATTATGCTGTATATACGTAGATGACATGCTCATTCTCGGAAGCACGAAATATTTAATCAATCAAACTAAACAATTGCTGAAAAGCAAGTTTGATATGAAAGATTTGAGACTCGCATATGTAATTCTAGGGATTCAAATCACTAGAAATTCTGACAGAATCATCGTGTCTCAAGGTCATTATGCTGAAAAGATACTTGAGAGGTTTAAAAACTACTCAAATGGAACAGCAAAAGATCCCGTAGATTCTCAACTTAACCTTCAAAAGAATTCGGGTGAAGCGGTGTCACAACTCGAGTATGCAAGAGTGATCGGAAGTCTGATGTACTTAACAAATTGTACTAGATCCGATCTAGCACATGCAGTAAATGTGCTAAGTCGCTATACAAGCAATCCGGGACATAAACATTGGAAAGCTATAACTAGAGTATGAAACTACTTACGTTATACCAAAAATTATGGTCTTCACTACGGTAAAGAACTTGCAGTTTTAGAAGGATACAGTGATGCAAACTGGATTTCCGATTCTAAGAACTCAAAATCCACGAGTGGATATGTCTTTACGCTTGGAGGTGGAGCGGTGTCCTGGAAATCTTCCAAATAAACTCTGTTAGCTAGATCGACCATGTAATCTGAGTTTATAGCGCTAGATAAAGCCGCGGAGGAAGCAGAGTGGCTTCGAAATTTTCTGGAAGATATTCTGATGTGGGAAAAACCAGTGCCAGCATTACGTGTACACTGTGATAGTCAATCGGCTATAGCTCGGGCATTGAATAAGGATCCATTATAGAGTTACGAAAAGAGTTCTTCTCGCCTCTGATATTAGGATTTCTTCTAAAAGATCCATTTTCCGTTTTCTCGTTTTGTCCCTCTTCCTTACATGTTTTCTAATCGATTTTATTACTCGCAAATCTTAGTCGGTTTTTGCGGTTCTTACAAGTCCATGGGTGACTATTTTCACTATTCTTTCCCAAAACTCTCCTGAAAATGTACCATGGTTGGTGGAGAGGGCTAACCCGTGAGAAAAATTCGAGAATGTAAACCGCGAGTCGGGTCAAGAGTATGATGCGTGAGTTAGCTGAAAGAAATATGTTTTTTTAAGTGAAATATCTGCCTAAATCCTTACCCAACCGTATCTGAAAGTGAACAAGGAGTGAGAGTAAGGGTAAGACGGGTGAGATTATCGAGAGAAACCATGAGATTAGTGAGTTGTTGAGTGAGATTGTGAGCCACCGCAAGTTATTCCTAGTAAGAGAAGTAGTAGTTGCAATTGTAAACCGTGAAAGAGCCTTATTCCACCATGAGCTAGCCAAGTAGAAAGAGCCGTCAAATCTTAGCCACTAATGGTTAATTGTGAGGTTTAGTGATGATTGTTATTATGGATTAGGTAGAGAATATTGAATATACAAAGTAGAAGGAGCCGTCAAACCTTAGTCACCAATGGTTAATTGTGAGTTTTTGTGATACTTGTTATTCCTCGATAATATTTGTGTATAATGAAATTATGTGTAATAGCATATGATGAGAACATCAAATTCAAGCCCATTCAAAAAGATTTCAAAGAAATTAAAGATAAACCCCCCGGATCCACCCAAATGCAAGTATAGCCTCAAATATGAAGCCAAAAAACCCAAAATGAAGCATCCCTGTCAAAAGCCACCTTGGCATGTCTTTTCCAGCAACTAAAGAGCTCATACCAGTGTATACCCAGGGAATACGAGCCTAGAAAAGCCCACGATCCTGCAATCACACTACAAGAAAACATGTCATTTTCAGAGGCTACTATTCGTCGGAATTTTATCGGAAATACGTGTTTCCGACAAAATTTCGATAAACAAATATTTGTCGGAGTTTGAGCCTCGGAAATTCATATTTGTCGGAATTTTGTCGGAAATTTTTCGATAATCCGGTTTTCTCGTAATTTCGTTGGAAATTTCCAACAAATTTCTGAGAAACAATAAAAAAAGAAATTCCGACAAATTTCCGAAAAACTTAAAAAAATATATAAAATTTCGTTGGAAAGTTGTTAGAAATATATAAAACTAAATAAATAATTAATTAATTAATTTCCGACAGATTTTCGACAATGTTTAAAAAAATATAATTAATTCCAAATTTGTATATTCTTTACAAATTACAAAAAATATTAGATTTTTTTTTTTCAAAATTAATGGAGATTTGAATTTAAATAAACGCAAGGTTTAAAAATAAATTAAAAATTAACAGAAAATGTTTAAAGAGTTAGAAGAGAAATTGAAAAAAGATTTGTAGAGATTTAGAGAGTGTTTGGAGATTGTTTGTGAGAGTTTGAGAGAATGAGAGATATTGGGTTAGAAGTGCTCTTTATATAAGAAATATTTTCCACAAACAATTTTGATGCAAATTCGTTGGAAATAATAAAATCACTAAAATAAAAATTTAAAATTTGTCAAAAATTTGTCGGAAATATTTAAAAATAAGTAAAATAATTTTAATTTTTTCTCGGAAATGTGCAGGAAAAATTAAATATAAATAAAATAATAATAATGTTTCGTCAAAAATTCGTCGAAAATATTTAGAAAACATAATAAGGAATTATATTATTTTTTTGTCGGAATTTTGTCGGAAATATTTAAAATAATTAAAATAATTTTAGTTTTTTCGGAAATTTGTCAGAATAATTATATATAATTAAATTAATAATATTTTTTAGTCGAAAATTCGTTTAAAATATTTAGAAAAATAATAACAAATAATATTAATTTTTGGTCGGAAATATTTTAAATAATAAAAATAATAATAATAATTTTGTCGGAAATTTTTATAATAATAAAAAAAATAATAATATTTTAGTAGGAAATTTATCGGAAAGATTTTTAAAAAATAAGAAAAATAATAATAATATTTTGTCGGAAATTCGTCGGAAATTGCCTACGAATTTCCGACAAATATAATATTTTTTGTTGGAAATTCGTCGGAAATATTTTTAAAAATATTCTTTTAAAAAAAAAATTAACTTTTGTCTGAAAGTCGTCGGAAATTTCCGACGAAATTCCGACAAAATTTATTTGTTGTAAATTTCTGATAAATTTTAGATGAATTTTCTTTTGTCGAAAAATCGTCGGAAACTTATCGGAATATAGTCGAAAAATGGCATGTTTTCTTGTAGTGTCATTTTACTTGCCCGATAAAGACAGATTCGCCTCTCTTGAAGGATTTTGTCTCAACCCTGAGAAGTTAAGCTCATGACTAACTTGGTCCATATTCTTAACCCATCAAGGACCCGCGGCAAACCAAGACCCAACCCAAAACGGTTCAGACTTGATCAGAACCTAGATCACAAACCAAGTGATCCAAAACTGTCCAATTTCGAACCTTTCCTTATTTGGATCATTGCTGGCTTATCTTTAGTTCATGAAACTTTCTCTATGGTATAGAGGCTCCTAGGAATTCCTTCAAGTGCACCAACAAGGAGATTAATCTGATATTTTCACACCTCAACTTTCTTTATCTGGTTCCAATTATTTCAAATTCGTTGATTTATTCGGCTCACACAAATTGGAGAGATTGCACACGGTCCATGATCTATATATTTTGATATTTAGCCAATTGTTATGATGTTTATGTAAAAAAATATTTTCGTTCTTCGAATGTGATTCTACATAAATGGAAGAATGTTCTTTGCGTTCTTAGACTTCAGCATGTTAGATTGCGTGTGATGATTGTATGTTGAGGTGTAAATTTGTATGTAGAAAAATGTAGTTTGATCCTAAGTAAATGAGAATTCATAAGTTAAAAACGTTAAGGAAATGAATTAAATGCTAAGTCAAATAAGGAAAGAACGGATGATAGGATCATATATATGAGACCTTTAGTGTCGTTTGGCTTCAGCCCGTAAGAGGTATTCGGTTTGTATGGGACTTTAGGTCGTTTGGCTTCGGGTCGACATGATATTTTGATCGTATGTTGGCTTCCGACCGTATGTAACCTTTGGGCTCGTTTGGCTTCGGACAGTAAGAGAACTTCTGATCATATGTTGGATTCGGGCTGTATGTATTCTAGGATATATTCAAAATATTCTCTAAATTTTTTGAAAACAATGCATAGGGTTTTAGAGTTATAGACCTTCTTGATCGATTAGGGCTTCAACTGGTGATCAAGGGAATGAGGAGGAATAATAATTAATACCTCTTCATTCCTTAATTTTTTTACCACTTATTAATAATATTTTTTTCATATCATTCCTTCTCATTCCTTGTTATATATTATTGAACAAAAGTATTCCTTATAAAATTTGAAGAGAAACAATAAATTTTTATTCATTTTCTTATATGTATTCATTTCCATTCAATTTTTTTATTTTGTTTTTTTCGTTCTTTTTTTTTCATTCCTATTTTTTTTTGTGGTCACCAGTTAGAAATTATATTTTACTACTTTTAAATACTATTTTCATAAAGTTTCCAAAAAAAAATGATTGATGTCAAAAAAAAAAAACAAATGATTCAGTTTTGACTTTTTATCAATACTTTTGGTTTTTTAGAGTTTTAAGAGTAAAAAAAGGACAAATTTCTAAAGGAGTTAAAAACAAGCATTTTTTAAATTGTACAACTTTTTGTTGTCAAATCTTTTGCATATGATTGAGGATTTTCTACGGTGTGATCTTGCTCAAATTTGTTCACAAGATAGCTGAGGATGTTATCTCTCATCTCCAAGTGATTTGAGGTCAATTGGACGGTTGGATCAAAAGTTATACTCAAAATACCTAAAACTCGTTCATCTGGCGACGAAAGAGAGCAAGCAGAACAACATGATCTGTTCGACCCAGTTGATCGAACAAAGTTGGGTCGAACACCCGGTCCATCACATCTCTCAGAAAACTCTAGGTAGGAACATGTGAAAGAATGTATGTTCGATCGAACAAGGTCATTGTTTGATCAAATAGATGCCTTCGATCGAACAGCTATTCGAAAGAAATGCAAATTTTCCAATTTTCAACAAAACTCCCCCAAAATTTATGATTCGCCCTAGCCGCCTCCTAAAAATTTAAAAGAGAAGAGAAGTCACGAAAAGAATAAAGCTTCACCAGCCACACATAAAAATCACAAAAGATTTCACAATTTTTTATATTTTGTTCGGTTTTTACTATTTTGTTAAAGAGAGACGATACCATCTTTGTATCTCGATATAGAGAAGTTTTATGAATCCATTTTACTTATGCAATCTCTTATTTCTATTGCTATGATTTCGTTCTTTATGTGCGACAGTGCGAGTAGTCTTTTGTTAAATTTAAAGGTTTTCAAAAGGAATTTTTGGCTTGATAAATATGATTGTATTAATTTAGATTTAGGAGTTTAGTAAGAGTTCTTTGTCTACGTTTATACTTACTGTATATCACTTGTTAGGCCAACTTTTGATTGATATAGATTGGTTATTACTTACAAATCTCGAGTAATCGGTTTGATCTAGCATAGATGAGTTTGATCTCTTAACATGCGAGAGTTTAGCGGTTTGAATTGAATTATTGAATCTTATTCTCATTTCTTGTCTTTCATGTTATATTGCTTACGAGAGTTTGGTTATAGGTTGTTAGATAAAGTGATCATCGCTTACGAGAATGTGGTTGATCAACAATTACAGAAATTTGAGTTTAGAATACTCCACTAAGTTTACCTTCCTAAACGTCTGAGAAGGACGAACGACACATGTCTTTGCAAGTAGAGAGCCCACATTCAGACAGCCAGACAGCCTCGACAGCCTGATTCTTGATATCAAAGGAATCGGGTTAGATATGCAACCCATTTAGGTGGGAATAAATAGTTCAATACTTAATATTTTTCCCACCAAATCGACAATCAGAATATATTCAAACTCAACCCATGCTTCTTACACTTCTGGTCATGCATTTTATTTTATTTTCATTTTTTTTTAAAGTTAAGAACCCCTTTAGACTCTCCGGAATCTCTCAACAAATACTAAATAATAAATAATATTATTATATTAGATAGAGTTAATTTCTAATAATATAATAATAAATTAGTCTCTCAAAAAAGTGTAGAATCTCTCAGATCCACTTATTATTATACTATTTTTTATATTTTATTGTTTTTTCAGAGAATTGTTTAGAGACTATCATTGTAGTGGTTAGAGCATATGCAATGGTGAGAGACTCATTTGAGTCTCTCATCTAATATAATATTAGTATTATAAATATAATTTAATTTAACAATAAATTTTAGATCTGAAAAAAAATTTGAGCCAATTACAAAAAGGCATGTGTTGTAGGAATCTCTCATATGAGAGACTCATTTCATTCTCTCTCTTCTCCTTTTATTATTTTTCTTTTTTTTTAATGGTGAGAGACCGTCGAGAGACCCCTCCATCTAATTTGGTTTTTCTCATATGCAGTCGCAAATAAAACTTCATCCGTCTTCTCTCTTCTCCTCTCTGTTCTCTCATCGTCGCTTCTCTCTCACCATCGCACCACTTCTTTCCTCTCTCTTCTCTCGTCGTCGCACCACTTTTCTCCCTTCTCTCCGTTTCACCTCTCTTCTCTTTTCTAAGTTGCGTATCTCTTATCTCGCACAACACCCTACTACCATTCTATGTTCACGCTGTTGTACTCTTGTCTCGCACAAAATCCAGATCCTCTTCTCCCTACTCTCCTTTCTCTTTTTTCTTCTCACCGTCGAATTGCCGCTTAATTTTACTTTGTTGAAAGTTTTTTTAATGGATGTGGACTTATAAATTTGCAAATAGGTGAACGGGCTTGTTAAGTGATGATATAATTTTACTTACTTGTAAAATTTAAATTGGTTTGTTATTGGGATTTTGATATTTAATGGGTTTGGGCTTATTCTTTATTTGATATGATGATAAAAAACATTTTGGATTCGAACCAATAAATACCGAAGAAAACCGAATTAAAAAAAAATTCGCAAGATGAATGATCAGTAAAATTACCTCTTGATTGGTTCACCCGCTAGCATCCGCAAACGCAGCTTTTGCGGATGGTAGCGGTTGTTGGCGTTTGGCAACAATTACACAAAACGCTTTTTACCGCTTCGAACTGCTTTGTATCGCTCAAAATCAAAAGCTCCTTCCAGCTAGCGTTTGCGGTTGCGGACGATTGCGGGCGATTGCAGATGGATAATTCAAAAAATTAAATTATAAAATACACAAAATTTATTTAAAATTAAGATATATATAAGAAAATTTTTTAAAAGTAAGATTTGAATATTATAATTACAAATAAATAAATAAATTTGATATTTTTTAACTAATATTCATTAACAATCTTTCATAATTTTATATGTATAAGATCTAAAAACTCTAACTATTTTGATAAATTTTCTCTTCATCACTAATGTAAATATAACAACTAAAATTCTTTTCATCTAACATCTCCATACCAAAAAAAATTGGCGATGTTAAAATCATAACTTCATCCAAACTAAAACAAATTAAGAAATAAAAGTAATAATTTTTATAATTAATTATGTTTTATTAATAATTTTATAGTTTTCTTATAATAATATGGTTTTTAATATTTTTTATAGTTATAAAATTTGTTTATATTGTTAATTTATTGTTTAACCGCTATTACATCCGCAAATTAACCAGTCGTAAATATCCCGCAAACGCATCCGTTTCTAACCGTTGTGCCAGTCGTACAACCCGCTTAATAACACTGTTAACCGCAATCGCCCACTTTCGCAAACTCCCGCAACCGCAACCGCAACAGCTGCGTTTAAACCAGTCAGGCCCCAATTCAAGGGAAGTTTATTCTGATATCATACAAATTAGGTGAAATGACCAGAAACATACAAAACTTTTTTTTATGACTATCATATTCCGCCTATATTTTCCATATCCAGCGTGTCCTTGTTACATGTTATAGGAAAAAACGTAATTACAAAGAATGTCATTACTTTTTAATTCCACATCAGAAAAACACGCCGCCACTTCAGAAATCGCTGACGTGTATTAATGACCTCAGCCGTAAAGAGCTAAAGCGCCGATCATGGCTGAGTTACGGTATGTTGCGGCTGATTTAAGAAAAATGGTTGAGTTACGGCTGACTTACGAGATAACTCAGCCATACGTTACAACTGAGTTAACGAAATATGTCTCAGTTATGAGAAAACGTCTGACTTACGAGATAACCCAGCCATAAGTTACGGCTGAGTTATAACCCGATGGTTGATTTGTCAAAATTTGGTTGAGTTATTGTCTCGACACGGCTGAATTAACTTTCTCCGGCTGGCTGAGTTATTGTTTCGTTACGGCTGATTTTCGTGTAAGTGTCACAACTCAGCCGTAATGAGTTGGGTTAACGAAAAACTCGGCCTAATTACGGCTGATTTAGTAGCGAAAGATTAATTATTACAATAGCATGTTTTGACGGCTGACTTATTAAACGATACGGCTGAGCTAAAGATTTTCAGTTGAGTTACGGCTGAATTTGGCAGCCGTTTTTTTGTTTTTTAATTACTGTAATAATATTCATGTTACGACTGAGTTAAAGTTTTGTTTGATGGCTGGTTTAAGAAAGTTGATTTACGTGTTCGTTTGGTGGCTTACTTGCCACTTCATCAATTAAAAAATGACATGGATGCATATTTCCATGTCATCATCAACAGAGAAATACAAAACGTCGTCTTCCTCTTCCTCGTCGTCGTCATCGTATTTCTCAGCGTCGTTGTTCTTCACATCAACAGAGAAATACGAAACGTTATCTTCGTCTTCCTCGTCGTCGTCATCGTCTTTCTCGTCGTCGTTGTTCTTCACCTTGTTCTTCACATCAACAGAGATATCCAGAACTTAAATTTTAAAAATCCAATTCGTCATCGTCTTCCTCATTCTTCTTCATTTTCGTTCATCCTTCTCCGATATATGATGGATATGGTTTCGGTAATTGTGGATTGTTTACGGCTGACTTATGGATTGTTTACGGCTGACTTATGGATTGGAAGCGAAGAGTCCATTCGAGAAAACGAAGAGTCTCCTCGAGAAAACGAAGAGTCTCCTCGAGAAAACGAAGAGTCTCCACTTGGGTAATTGTGGATTGTTTACGGCTGACTTATGGATTGTTTACGGCTAACTTATGGATTGTTTACGACTGACTTACGAATTGTTTACGGCTGACTTATGGATTGGAAACGAAGAGTCCACTCGAGAAAACAAAGAGTCCCTTCAAGAAAACGAAGAGTTCCCACTTCGATAATTGTGGATTGTTTACGGCTGACTTATGGATTGTTTACGGCTGACTTATTGATTGTTTACGGCTGACTTATGGATTGTTTACAGCTGACTTAAGGATTGTTTACGGCTGACTTATGGATTGGAAACGAAGAGTACACTCGAGAAAACGAAAAGTCCACTCGAGAAAATGAAAACTCCCCACTCGATTTCGTGAAAAAGGAGACGAAATGCGCCGGAGATAAGAGAAGCGGCCGGAAGAGACTATACGACGGCGGAATTAGGGTTCGACTTCGGAATCGGCGAGAGAGAGGTTTCGCCGGCGAGAGAGAGGGTTTTTTTTTCCGTAACTGTTATTCATGACGTGAATTTAGTTTTTTAATGTTAATGAAGTGGATTAATTGTTAATGAGGTGGATTAATTTAATCATTTTTAAATTAAAAAAATATCAAATTAATGAAGGGTGTTAATTGTAATTACACAAGGGTACAAAATGTTTGAGTAATTTTTAAAAAATGTATAATATTCTAGTAATATTCCAACTTTTGTGTAATATCTGAGTAATTCTTTCTTAATTCAACTATGTGCAGTGTTATAGAACAGACTTGGAATTGAAGAATAAAAATATTTTAGTATTTTTAGTTATTTAAGTTTAATGACTTAGTTTCAATTGAAAAAGTCTTGTATTCTTGATTTGTAGGAAATAAGTACTAGTAATTGCAGGTTGTTTAGCAGTCAAAATAGGAGTAGAAGTTTCGTGCCTTTAAAGGGTTATATCATTCATTTTGAGATCATTAATCAGAGAAGCACTTTCAGTTCTTGCTTGAGTTCTAATATTTTTCTGTGTTCTCTGTTTCCTTTGTAACAAGTGGTATCAGAGCGGTAAACGAAGCCTGGTACGTGAGTAAAAAATGAGTGACAAAGAGTTGAGCATTCCAAAGTGTGATGGTGATTATGAGCATTGGGCAATGCTCCTGAGATCCAAGGAATGGTGGGATCTCATTGAAGATGGCATCACAGGATGGAGCTGGCGGAGAAGACTCTGAAGGATCTGAAAGTGAAGAACTATCTCTTCGCATCCATTGACAAGACCATTATGAAGACGATTGCAAAGAAGGATACTTCCAAAGACATTTGGGACTCCATGAAGACGAAGTTTCAAGGAAACAAGAGGGTGCAGAGTGCACAATTGCAGAGATTTAGAAGAAATTTTGAAATCTTGGAGATGCATGAGAGAGATACAATCACTGAGTACTTTTCGAGAGTTATGGTGGTGGGAAATGACATGAGAAACTTAGGAGAAGACATGCCAGATGCAAAAGTGGTGGAAAAAATACTCAGGACCTTAACTGAGAAGTTCGCATACGTAGTATGTGCCATTGAAGAATCCAACGACATCAGAAGCCTCACGGTGGATGAGCTTCAGAGCTCTTTGTTAGTGCATGAGCAGAACATGCACAAGTGTGTGAGAGAGGAGCATGCTTTGAAAGTTGAAGGTCAAAACAGATATGAAGGTGGAAGAAGCCGAGGAAGAGGAGGTTACCAAGGTCGAGGTGGTCGAGGCAGAGGGAGTACAAGCTTTGACAAGAGCATGGTGGAGTGCTACAAGTGTCATAAGATGGAACATTTCAAGAATGAATGTCCAAGCTGGGAAAAAATTGCAAATCATGCAGAACTGGAGGAGGATATGTTGCTCATGGCACATATCGAGGAGAACAAGTCAGAAGATGAACACGTGTGGTTCTTGGATTCGGGATGCAGCAACCACATGTGTGGTACCAAAGAATGGTTCATTGAGTTTGACAGCAAGTTTAGGCAAAATGTCAAACTTGGAGATAATAGAAGAATGGTGGTAGAGGGAAAAAGGCAATCTCCGATTACAGATCAATGGATTAATTCAGGTGATATCATCAGTCTACTTTGTACCTAGACTGAAGAACAACCTGCTGAGCGTAGAACAGCTGCATCAAAAGGGTCTGAGGATCATCATTGAAGATGATGTTTGTGAAATATGGCATAAACAACAGAGAAGAATGATTATGCATTCAACAATGTCTGCAAACAGAATGTTTGTGATCCTAGCAATGGTGAAAGAATCAAAGGAGGAGATATGAGCAAAATGTTTACAAGCTGTTGTAGGAAATGCAGAGGAGACGTGGCACCGAAGGTTTGGACACTTGAGCCACAGAAGCCTGAAAACTCTAGTAGAGAAGGAGATGGTGGTGGGGCTGCCAAAAATCATCAATGGAGGAGCTGTATGCGAGATATGCATGAAGGGGAAGCAAAACAAAGAGAATATACCAAAGTAGAGTATGTGGAAGGCAAGTCGTGGTTTTGAACTGGTGCACAGTGATATATGTGGTCCGATCTCACCTACCTCAGAGAGTGGAAAGAGGTACATTATCAATTTCATTGATGATTACAGTCGAAAATGTTGGTCGTATTTCTTGAAAGAAAAATCAGAAGCATTCAAAACTTTCGAAGAGTTCCAAGCTGCAGCTGAAAGGGAACTTGGAGAACAGTTGGTGTGCCTAAGAACAGATAGAGGAGGAGAATACAATTCAAGGGCATTTCAAGAATACTGTGCAGAGACTGGAATCAAGAGACAACTTACCGCAGCATACACTCCGCAACAAAATGGCGTGGCTGAGAGGAAGAATAGGAGTGTCATGAACATGACAAGGTGCATGCTAATGGGAATGTCGGTTCCACAACGTTTCTGGACAGAAGTTGTCCAATACGCAATACATATATTGAACAGAAGTCCGACTGCAATGCTTGGAGATGTGACACCTGCAGAGAAATGGAGTAAACACAAACCATCCGTCGAACACTTAAGGGTTTTTGGATGTTTGGCATTTGCTTTGGTACCGTATGAAAGGAGAATCAAAAGACGTGATGTTTGGGGTAAGCAAAGAATCAAAAGCTTACCGGCTGTATGATCCTACAACCAAAAGGATCATAATCAGTAAAGACGTGAGGCTTGATGAGAGCAGAGAATGGAACTGGCAAGAAAACCGGGAAGAGAGCAGTCTATCTTGGGATGGAATGACGAGTGATGCAGAGGAAGAGGGACAGGAAAAACAGATTGATGGAGAAACTGCAGAGGTTGCAGAGCAGATTGATGGAGAAACTGCTGAAGTTGCAGAGCATATTAATGGAGAAACTGCTGAAGTTGCAGAAGAAGTAGCTCCTGCAACTAATAGGCATACACAAAGAGAGGGAGTAGGAAGAGCTAAGCAAGCTCCACTTTGGATGAAAGACTATGTCTGTGAAGGGATGAGATCAGTAGTTGAAGAAGATGGAGAAGATGTGATTGCCATGTTTATTGCAGAAGAAGATCCTGAAAAGTTTGAAGATGCAATACAACATGACAAGTGGAAAAAGGCGATGGAGACTGAAATCAAATCCATCAAAGAGAACAACACATGGGAGCTAGTGGAATTACCTGAGGGAGCAAAGGTAATTGGAGTAAAGTGGATATTCAAGACGAAATTCAATGAAAAAGGGGAAGTGGATAAGTTTAAGGCAATGTTAGTTGCAAAGGGCTTTCATCAAACTCATGGAGTAGACTTTCAATTGGATGTGAAAAATGCTTTTTTACACGGTGAGCTAAATGAGGATGTCTATGTTGAGCAGCCGAAAGGCTTTGAAATGGGTGATGCTGAGAAAGTGCACAAGTTAAGGAAAGCTCTATATGGGTTTAAACAAGCACCAAGGGCTTGGTATAGCCGAAAGCTATTTCTTGAAGGAAGGGTTCAAGAAATGCTACTGTGAACACACTCTATTCGTAAAAACAGAGGGAGAGAGCATATTGATCGTGAGCTTGTATGTCGACGATCTCATCTACACTGGAAATTCAGAGCAGGTACTTGAAGGATTCAAAATGTCCATGAAGAAGGAGTTTTCCATGACAGACTTGGGGAAGATGAAATATTTTCTAGGTTTTGAAGTGATTCAAGATGAAGAAAGAATCTTCATCAACCAGAAGAAGTATGCAGAAGACATGTTAAAGAAATTTGGCTTGGAAAGCTGCAACTTGGTGAGAAATCCGATTGTTCCAGGTCACAAGCTGTCTAAGGAAGGTGCGGGACCATCTGTAGATTCGAATTTTTTCAAGAAATTGGTGGGAAGCTGATAAGCTGAAGCAAGTATATGTTCGTAAGAAGAAGAAGAGAAGTCACGAGGATAGACAAGTTGGAGTTGCTGAGCTGGAGGAATAATGCCGAGCTGGAAGAAGTTATTAATAAGGAAAGCTTTCGTCTTATATAGCGAGAGGTTGGTTTTAGGTTTTGTTGATGGATGAATTGAATTGTAATTGAGACGAGAGTCTTGCGGCGGTCGTTTGATCGTGAGGGAAGAGAATCGGAGAACTCATTGTTGGAGTGATCAGATTTCTTTCATTTTTACATTCATTATTCTTTGAGTTCTTTGATTCAATAAAAAGTATTATTCAGTGAGATTAAAGATAAGAGTGAAACAAAGAGAGTTTGTGATTCATATCTTATCAATTGGTGCGTTTGTGAGCTCGATCTAACATCGCATTGGATTTTATGGTGACAGACGAGAATCAAGCTACGTCGATGACGTTTCTCGACAAAACAGTGGCGGAATTGCAGAACGAAGTCTCCCTTCTCTCTGGTGGTTGGTCGCAACTGTCGGATTCGCAGAAACGTACGGACGACCGCCTTCGATCTCTGGAGCTAGAGATGACGAAGTCTCGTTCGGAAACGGGTCAGCGATTTAACACCTTGGAGCGCCAGATGGTTTCGATCTCTCAGGCATTAGCTCGTATCGAAGCTTCATCGTTTGCTGAGCGCCCTCACGGTAAAACGCTTGCAACGTCTTCCAGTCCAGAGCTTCAGGTACCTCTAGAATCTTCTACTTCTCCATCGGATGATCAGCATATAGGTTATCGGGGAATGAATGTTGCTTTAGCTTCTCGGGAAAGTTTATTGCGCAAGATTGAGCTACCAATTTTCGACGGGCACATGCCGTATGGTTGGATATGTCGAGTAGAGTGGTATTTCCGAGTTGGTCAGTATACTGAAGATCAGAAGTTGGAATTGGTCTCTTTGAGTTTGGAAGGTCGTGTCTTGAATTGGTTTGAAGGTGAAGTGATTGATTCTCCATTCACGAATTGGGCCTAGTTCAAGCGTCGTATGTTAGCTCGTTTTGTTGTATCCATTGATGATGAACCAGGAAAGCGACTGTGTGGTATTTTGCAGACGGGTTCAATTCAAGATTACATTTTTGAATTCGATGAGTTGTCATCACAAGTGACAGGTATTGATGAGCAGAACCTAATTAATATCTTCTATAAGGGCTTGAAACCTGCAATGAAAGAGGTGGTGAAGATGAAGGAGTCTATTGGGTTGACGAATCACATGGTGGCAGTTGCAAAAATGGAGGAGAGTATGTTTTGCAAAGTGATTTGTGCAGCGCCCTTTTCCTAATATTCGATATCTCATGCTTCCTCAAACCTTTCTAAATCTTCATCCAGATTTCATTCTCAAAGGCCTATGGTAGCCAAGCACACCAATACTTATGCAAACGGAGATAAGTTTAAGATGCTCGAGGGAGGGCAACCTGTTCCTAAACCATTTGAATGACCTAGACAACATCTTTCTGAGGCAGAATTGAAGTATAAGAAGGATAACGTGCTATGTTTCAAATGTCCAGCAAAGTGGTCACGTGGACATAAGTGTCCGAATGTTGAATTACAAGTACTTACTCTCATCAATGGCTATGAAATGGAGGTGTTGGCGTCACACATTGGAGAAGACGACGATGGCGAGGAGGAGACTACTCCTCAATTAATGGCATTGTCATTAAACGCTTTTTTCGGGCTCGACTCACCCGCGACGACAAAAATACGGGGGTTCTTTGGAAAAATTTCAGTGGTGATGCTCATTGACAGTGGGGCGACGCATAATTTTGTTACTCCTTCAGTGCTGGCTCGTTCTAAACTGAAGGTACATAATGATCCAGATATGCAGATTTTGTTGGGGACTGGTGTGACTGTTCACGGTTTGGGCTTGTGTCGCGATGTTGCGTTTGAGCTTCAGGGGCTGTCCTTTGTCAACAACTTTATCTCCTTAGAATTGGGAGGTGTTGATGTGGTTTTGGGGGTTCAATGGCTTCGCACGTTGGGCAAATGTCAACATGATTGGGATCTTCATGAGATGAGTTTCTTATATCAAGGCTCCATGGTTACAATTTATGGTGATCCAGATCTATATTCGAATAAGCTCTCGCTTAAATCAATGGCTCCAGGTCTGGCTGCTCAGAATAAGGGGATCTCTATTCCGTTGGATAGTTCACATTCACCGGAAGTTTCTCTAATTTCAATTCCGTCTGAAATTGATGCAGTGCTGAAACAGTTTGAATTGGTTTTCTCTAAACCTACAGGTCTACCTCCTTTCCGGAACAGAGAACATGGCATCTGTTTGAAATCAGGTATTACGGCGATAAGCGTGCGAGGGAGCTATATCGGTATCCTCATGTGCACAAAGAGGCGATGGAGCTATTAGTCACAGAGATGTTGCATAGTGGTATCATAAGGCCGAGAAAAAGTCCTTTTTCTAGTCCGGTTCTACTGGTTAAAAAAAAAGACAAGAGCTGGCGTTTTTGCGTGGATTATCGCGCATTGAACCGTGCTACGGTTCCCGATAAATATCCAATTCCGATGATTGATCAACTATTAGACGAATTGTATGGAGCCACAGTGTTTTCCAAGCTTGATCTCCGTTCGGGATACCATCAGATTCGCATGAAGGTAGAGGACATTGGGAAAACTGCGTTTCGGACCCATGAAGGCCATTACGAGTTCTTAGTAATGCCGTTTGGGCTAACAAATGCGCCTGCCACGTTTCAATCATTGATGAATGAGCTGTTTCGACCTTACCTGCGGAAGTTCGTTCTTGTATTCTTTGATGATATACTCGTATACAACTCTTCTGTTTTGGATCACCAAGAGCATTTGCAGCTGGTCATGAAGGTTTTTGCAGATAACCAGTTGTTTGCCAATCGCAAAAAATGCTCCTTTGGTCAAAAACAAGTTGATTATCTTGGCCATATCATTTCCGAAGCCGGAGTAGCCACTGATAATTCTAAGACCGAGTCTATGAGGAACTGGCCAACACCTAAGACTGTTAAACAGCTGCGAGGGTTTCTGGGTTTGACAGGTTATTACCGTCGTTTTGTTAAGGGCTACGGTGTGTTGGCTAAACCCCTTACACAACTACTGAAAATGGATCAATTTGCATGGTCCTCAGCGGCACAACTTGCTTTTGATTCCTTGAAAACAGCTATGAGTTTTGCTCCGGTTTTAGCCTTGCCGAACTTTGACAAAGTTTTTGTCATTGAGTCAGATGCATCAGGTTTTGGCTTAGGAGCTGTGTTGATGCAGGAAAAACGCCCTATTGCTTTTTTTAGCCATGGTTTAACCCCACGAGAACAGCTGAAGCCAGTTTATGAGCGAGAATTGATGGCTGTGGTTATGGCAGTGCAGAAGTGGAAGCACTACTTGTTGGGTCGAAAATTTGTGGTTAATACGGATCAGCGTAGTTTGAAGTTTTTACTTGACCAGAAGGAAGTCAATATGGAGTACCAGAAATGGCTGACTAAGCTCCTTGGCTTTGACTTTGACATTGTTTACAAACCTGGAGTTGATAATAAAGCGGCCGATGGTCTCTCTCGGATGCTTCAATCCTCTCTTGATTTGGGTCCATCGTCACTTTTGGCTATGACTGTGCCGCAGGCGATCCAGTTACAAAATGTGTATAAGGAGATTGCCGAAGATACTCACTTACAGCTTTTGATTACTCAGATTCAGCAGGGTACACATTTCAAGATGGGGTATTCCGTCAGAGAGAAGATGTTATGGTACAAACACAGGCTGGTTCTTCCTTCTAATTCTCGTTTTATTCCGTTAATTCTCAGCGAATGTCATGACGGGTATTTGGGTGGTCATTCTGGGGTATTGAAGACACAGAAGAGGGTCCAACAACTCTTTCATTGGGACGGCTTATACAAAGATGTTCAGCGGTACGTTTCAGAATGCCAAGTCTGTCAAACTCATAAGTATTCGACGCTTTCACCAGCGGGATTGCTCCAGCCTTTACCCATTCCTACCTTGCTTTGGGAAGATATATCTTTGGATTTTGTTGAAGGATTACCCACTTCTCACGGGTTTAATGTAGTCTTAGTGGTGGTGGATCGTTTGAGCAAGTATGGACATTTCATCGGTCTCAAGCACCCTTTTACGGCCATGGATGTTGCAAAGAAGTTCATCTCTGAAATTGTTCGACTACATGGATTTCCTCAATCGATAGTTTCAGACAGAGACAGGATATTCCTTAGCTCCTTTTGGAAAGAACTTTTTCGTTTGGCAGATACTAAGCTCAAGTACAGTACTGCTTTTCATCCCCAGACAGATGGGCAAACGGAGGTTTTAAATCGTTGTGTTGAGACATATCTGCGCTGTTTTGCATCCTCTCACCCGCGCAGTTGGTATAAGTTTCTTGCTTGGGCTGAATTATGGTATAATACCTCCTATCACACGTCATTAAAGACTACTCCTTTTAATGTTGTGTACGGTCGTGATCCTCCGGCTATGTTGCATTTTGAGCCTGGATCCACTACTAATACAGATTTGGCGGTAATGTTGGAGGAGCGAGATGCAATGTTAACCCAAATCAAACAGCACTTGACTCATGCGCAGCAGCTCATGAAGAACAATGCGGATAAGAAGCGCCGAGATGTTGAGTATACTGTAGGAACGTGGGTTTATCTGAAGCTCAAGCCTTACCGTCAGCTTACTGTTGCGAGACGTTTCTGTCAGAAATTGGCAGCAAAATATTTCGGACCCTTCGAAATCGTTGAGCGAATTGGGAAGGCTGCTTACAGATTGAATCTTCCACCGGATGCTAAGATTCATTTTGTTTTCCATGTCTCTCAGCTGAAGGAAGTCTTGGGACAGCATAACCAGGTTTCTTCTCTTCCACCTACTTGTGCTGATTTGGAAGATGTTATCGTGGCACCAGAAACGGTTTTAGATACTCGTTACGACGCTGCGGGTGCACTTGAATTACTTGTTCAGTGGGTGGGACAATCTGCACAAGACGGTACATGGGTTCTCGCTAAAGAATTTTGCACTCAGTTCCCTGATTTTAAGCTTGAGGACAAGCTTGTTGATAAAGCAGGGGGTATTGATAAGCTGAAGCAAGTATATGTTCGTAAGAAGAAGAAGAGAAGTCACGAGGATAGACAAGTTGGAGTTGCTGAGCTGGAGGAATAATGCCGAGCTGGAAGAAGTTATTAATAAGGAAAGCTTTCGTCTTATATAGCGAGAGGTTGGTTTTAGGTTTTGTTTATGGATGAATTGAATTGTAATTGAGACGAGAGTCTTGCGGCGGTCGTTTGATCGTGAGGGAAGAGAATCGGAGAACTCATTGTTGGAGTGATCCGATTTCTTTCATTTTTACATTCATTATTCTTTGAGTTCTTTGATTCAATAAAAAGTATTATTCAGTGAGATTAAAGATAAGAGTGAAACAAAGAGAGTTTGTGATTCATATCTTATCAGAAGCTTGAGGTACCTGACAGCCACTAGACCTGATTTAATATTCTCTGTGAATCTGATCAGTCGATATATGGAGAATCCTACTGAACAACACATGCTAGCTGCAAAGAGAATATTGAAATATGTGCAGGGAACAACAAGCTTTGGAATACAATTCAAGTGTGAAGAAGAGATGAAGTTGATTGGGTATGCAGATAGTGACTATGCTGGTGATATTGATGACAGAAAGAGTACTTCAGGGTATATTTTTATGCTCGGAGGAGGAGCAGTTTCTTGGGCATCAAAGAAACAACCCATTGTTACCCTATCTACAACAGAAGCTGAGTTTGTGGCGGCAGCAAATGGAGCGTGTCAGGATGTGTGGCTGAGAAATGTCCTGGAAGAGATTGGATTCAAGCAAGGAGAAGGTACGGTTCTGTTATGTGACAATAATTCAACAATTAAACTGTCTAAGAATCCAGTGCTTCATGGAAGGAGTAAGCACATCCATGTGTTCGAGAAGCTTATGGGAAGCATGGGAGTTTGTTCTAAGGAGTGTTAAACTAGAAGGGAGACGTTCCAGTTTAGGAGAGAATGAAGAATAAAAATATTTTAGTATTTTCAGTTATTTAAGTTTAATGACTTAATCTCAATTGAATAAGTCTTGTATTCCTGATTTGTAGGAAACAAGTACATCCGGAATACAAGTACATCCGGAATACAAGTACTAGTAGTTGCAGGTTGTTTAGCAGTCAAAATAGGAGTAGAAGTTTCGTGCCTTTAAAGGGTTGTATCATTCATTTTGAGATCATTAATCAGAGAAGCACTTTCAGTTCTTGCTTGAGTTCTAATATTTTTCTGTGTTCTCCGTTTCCTTTGTAACAGGAATGGAGGAACAAAAGCTAAACCAGCCTTGTGCGAAGGAATCAAGTGGCTCAAACACTAAACAACACTAACAAAAGACAGAGCGTTGTGCGACATGTAACTACAGAAACAAGATATCAAAACAAAATGCTCTAAAACCAATTAATAATACCTACAAAATTATCATCTTTATAATTCATAGGGACACACTAAAACCATCACATCTCTATCGACGCTGCTTCCTTCGTGTCTTGAACGGGAATGGGGACTGCGGTGACGGCGAGAACTCTGTAGGCAACTCCGGTGGGCTCATCGCTCCTGTAAGCATCCCTAAAACCTCTTTCATCGAAGGTCGTGAGGCCGGTGATCTCTGCAGACACTGAAGAGCTACCTTAATGCACAGAACCGCTTGTTCTTGGTCCAAAGCCTGCAGCTTTTCATCCACCAGATCACCGAGTCTCCCTCTTCTCGCAAGCTTCCGTGCCCACGACATGAGGTTCGCACGCTGTATGATCTCAGACACGGGTCCCGTTACTTCCAGCGGACGCCGCCCTGAAACCAGGACTAACAACAAAACTCCGTAGCTATACACATCGCATTTCTCAGACACATCGTCTACGTTATTACCACAACACTCGGGCGCAACGTAGCACATCGTCCCTCTCATGCTCGGCGTGCTACTGACTCCGCAGCTCTTAACTGAATCGTGACTGTTTCTGCGCCGTGCTCTCCATTGTTCACCGCTTAGTCCATCTAACCACCAATCTATGCTACTACTTATGCTGTTACTGCTGCTACCTCTTCTTTTCCTTCTGTACGATTCTTCATCAACACTCGCATCATCACTGTAAAACTCAGATTCCAGAGTTTTCTTCTTCTTCTTCTTCATCTTCATTCTCTTAGCGAGTTCTTTCCGATACTCATCCTTCCACCATTCTCTCACCATCCTTCTCTTCTTCTTCTCCTTCTCCTTATCTTCATCCAATGAAAGCCACCATTCTAGTCTCTTGCTACTCTTCTTCTTCTCAAGCTTCTTACTCGACAAAGAAGCTGCTTCCGCGGTTTCAGCAATCCAATCGCTCTCCTTCTTAACCTCTGAGCCAATCCATTGCATCACATAGTCCTTCACTTTCCCTTTACCAACATTGCCTCCTTCTTGTTTCCACCACCGATCTTTGTTCTCCATCTCTTTCCCATTTCTTTTCACCACATTAACAACCTCCAAGTCACTGACTTTCTCTGCTATTCCCGGAGAAACAGAGACAGTAGTCGCCGTCTCCGGCGATGTCAGAGGTACCTGCAACGTTTCCGGCGAAGCAACCACCGACCCAGGAACCTTAGAAACACTTAACGGAGACTGATCAGTGAACCCAAAGTTAGATTCCTCATACCCAGTCGTGTTAGTTATCACACTCTCTACATCTTCCACTACAGATCCATTACTCTCAAATCTAATTTCGTCATTCTCCGAAGCCACCGTGACTTCGACTTGATCTGATTTCAACCTCGCGAGACCGAAATCAGCGATTTTAGCAGAGAAGAGTCGATCCAGTAGTATATTGCTAGGTTTCAAATCGCCGTGAATCACAGGCGGATTCAAGCTGTGGAGGTGTTCAAACCCTTTCGCCACATCAGTCGCGACGAGAAACCGCCGGTTCCATTCCATGAGCTCAGGGGATTTACGGTGGAGAAGCGCGTCCTGGAGATTTCCGTTTTCCATGAGCTCGTAGACGAGAATCAGGCGTCGTCGTTTCGGGTCGTGAGAGAATCCGATAACGGAGACTACGTGAGGAGAATCAAGCTTACCGGCGAAGAAGAGCTCGTTCTGAAACTCTCGCTCTCCCTGAAGAGAACCCGAATCCATCACCTTAACGGCTACATTCCCACCGGACGATTGAGGCAAGTTTCCTCGGAATACGGAACCGAATCCGCCTTGACCTAGCTTATTTTCCGGCGAGAAAGAGGCGGTGGCTCTGCGGAGAGACGAGTAAGAGAACTCGTGTAACGGCGGTCTCTGAGGCGGCGGAGAAGAGGATGATTCTACCGCCGGAGAGGAACGGCGTTTGCGGCTGAATTTGCAGAAACAGACGGAGAGAGTGATGAAGAGAGAGAAGCCGACGCCGGCCGCCGTGAGCTGTGGGAAGATGCGCGTGGTACTCTCACGGTGAGCTGACGACGGCTGAGTCACCGGTGGCGGCGACGGGATTGCTCGTGACGGCATAGTTGATTGGTCGAATCTGAACCATAAACCGGAAGAAATTTATGATTTTTTCTCCTCTTAACTAAAAGAATTGTTTTTTTCTTTCGATTACAATCTCAAGATGAGCTGTTACGACTTACGAATGTGGTCACACAGTAGTTAATGACTTTTCTTACATTTAATGAATTTTTTTTAAAAGTTGTTACATCACGCAAAGACTATTATTAAAGTTTGACGGTTGACACTCTGTGACTTTTTACTATAATAATTTTAATCCAACATTAATTTAGTGATTAAGTTACCTATCACATATGTGTTATTCTCATTGGTGCGTATATATACTTAAGTAATGAGAACGTATAATTAAACAATATAATTTCACATGGGTCATTGAGTATAGGGGTCATTTTGACAAATGGCCATCAAGAAAATCATTTCGAATTTTGGATTTGTCTAATTAAATAACTCAACAATGAAAATGGCACTAAACTCTTATGATAATTGATCAAATGAACCGCATTTTTTTTTTTTTAAATGTAGTACTAAACATTATAGTTTAGGCTTGCTCTTGGTCCTTTGTCCATTGTTGTTGGAGCTTTGGTGGTGTTCTTGTCTAGGCGTCTTCTTGTCTTTCGACATCGCCGTTTCCGGGAGTTTTCAAGATCTAGCTCTTATTTGCCGGTTCATGAAGCTTTGGTTCGGATTCTGATACAAGAGAAGTTTGGTTTCGTTGATTGGCCTTGAGCACTTTCGATACTATCGAGCTTAGGTTCTCCAGAAGTTTAATTACCTTTGCAAGTTTGATGTGTTTTTGATCTTCGGTTTAAGTTATGCAATTTTTCTGTTTTAGATTCGGTTTTGTAATGTTGTATTTTCGGATCTCTCCTTAGTATCTCAAATGTGGATCTCAAAAATGTATCTTTTCTTTATTTTAATAAAATCTTCAGATGACAAAAACAAAATAAAGTAGTACTGCATTATTCTTATAGATATAGAGTTAAAATTTTGTTTTATATTATTTGTCGTTTTATATTTTTAATATAGATTTATGATTAAAAAATTCAATTTTATCCTTATTTTATATTATTTGTCGTTTTATATTTTTAATATAGATTTATGATTAAAAAACATACTTATTTTTTTTCCATTTGTTTACATGAATTTTTGAAAAAAAAAGAAGCTAGGGAACATTTGCAACTACAACATTAGCTTCTCTAACCATTCAACATTCATGTGGAAGGTAACTCATAAAGTGATTCATTTGTGTAGACAAATTTTCTTTTTAAAAAGGATGACAAATAAACAACACCTTTTTTTATGGATTGGATCCAATTAAGAAATAATTTGTTAAATGTTTGATTGACATAAAAAAAACAACAACACCATTTAAAAAAAAAGAACATACAAAATGAATATGTTAAAGGAGAACATGAAAGAAGACTAATTAGCGAGTCTTTCTTGCATAAAATAGTATGTTGGAAAAAAAAAATTAGTATGTTTTTATTGCATGTGGAAGTTTGATTGAGTAAAAAGATGGGTTTTTTAGGTGAATATCCATATTGAGATATAAAATTAAGTTTATAGCCATAGGAAATCTGAAACCTAGAAAGTAACCAAAAATCTTAGACTCTCAACTTTTTTAGACGAAAATATCCTTATTGACCAAACCATTTGCTGAGAAAAAGAAAAAAGAAAAATTCTATATTATTTTGTCATTGTAAAATAGTCTATTTTGTAATTATCAAATAGTAAATATTTATCATTCTATTCTTTTAGGCCAATATTCGTTTGAATTCGTCACACATAAATCATTACGAAATCAGATAAGCGTCTACGCATATACTGGTACAGCAGCAATAGTACCTAATGAAAACAAAAAAGTCTCTTTTTCATATCTATACTACACACACAAAACAATATAACAACATGAGAATCTGGTTCCATAAAATTGCATTCTATTATATAGATCCATGGCCAAATCTCCGTCATCCAGAGATCTGAGACAAAAAATGAGAGAGAGAGGTTACTGCTACAGAAAAAGAGTCATAGTGGCTGGAATGGATCAATTGAGAAGGAAATAGAAAGAGAGTTAAGTTAAAGAGGAGATGAGAGGATAGGTGGAATGGTCGGTCAATTGGGAAAGAAAAAAAAAGAGAAAGAAAAAGAAGAGATAAGGAGAATTTTGTCATTAATACATATTACACACAATATATTATAGCCATCATTTATTATAGTTACTCGCTTAATTTCATCTTCCAATATGATTACCAGATTTAATTTCCTTAAAAAGATCCACTATGATGGTGCAGATGGGAAAAAAAAAAACTGAGGAAATACTAGAGTCTGTGGGAGATGAGATCTAAACCAGTTACAAATAATGTTTAGATTTTTTTTTTATCTTAGATTACATCCTTAAATTCTCTAGCCTAAATGTGATTTAGGTTAACTATGTGTCGTTAGATAAGTTAGACCATAAAAGTGATTAGTTGACAATATATTGTTTTAATTTTTTTTTTGTCGACAGTTTAATATTTAAACGATTCGAAAATCCAAACCGCTAATACCAATATAAATAATATAATATAAATATCTGCGAGTATTTTGTGCCATCTTTTCTGCATTTGAGTTTATAGCGCGTGAGATATACGTGATTGAAAACCATCTATTTTTTTAATTGTTAATTTCAGAATAATTTTTGACATTCAAACAATGAACTTACTAAATTTCACTATCCAAACCCATTTTTGTGTGAAAATACTTAAATCATTAAAACTTAAAATAGCTTCAGATTACAATCAAGCAGGGCATTCTTTGCCAAAGAATCCGCTTTTGTGTTCTCTTCCCTTCGAACAAACTCGAATTCAATTGCATAAAAAGATAAAGATAAATTTTTGATATCTTGAGAAATACTATAGATTTTCTTTGGCGATTCCTCTTCTCTTACCGCTTTGATGAGCTTTAAGAGTCAGATATGGCAAAGAGATCCATGAGGTTTAGATCAATTGCATGTCTAATTGGTGCCTTCATTGCTAGAGCCTCCGCCACAAGAGGAGATCCGACCAATTGATGTGAAGATGTTCACGTCCAACTTCGATTGCTGATACGCTTTTTAAAGATCCAGCCAAATCCCACCGATCCAAATCTATTTATAATAATAAAAACTAGATGGTAAAAAAAAATTGACCAACTCATGATGTCATTAAATACTTTGGGGAAAAAAGGACGGGGAATGTAGTAGATTTTCTCTTTTCTTATTTGGTAGTTTGAGTTTAGTCATCTGCTTTACTCATTTCTTCTAAAGTACAAAATCAAACAAATTACAAAAGAAAAAAAAAACAAGATTCTTATGGGTCTTTTAGCTTAATAACCATATTGAGACACAAAATTAAATATATAGCTATATCAGTTTTTTAATGAAGCACGTAACCAAAAGCCCTAGACTCTCTATTTTGTTAGACGAAAATACCTTTACTGAAGAAACCGTTTTCCCAATTCTATACTATTTTCTCATTGTGAAATAGTCTTTTTGTCATTGAAAACTAGTAAGTATATATCATTATATTCTATTTTTCATTGTAATAGTTCCGGTATCGGCGATTCTTTCAATCTCTCGCCGACGCATCTGAATCGTCATTGGTGTTGAGTGTGGGTTTGTAATAGTACTATTCTAGTTGCAATATATAGTATAGATTTGGAACATGATCTCCATGAACAGCTTCATCGTCTCTCTCTCGATCTTAACCTTCTCCTGTAGGTTAATCCATTTTCGAAACTTCTTCTTGAGAATGAAGAACCCATCTCTCAACTCGACCCTAGGGTCGAGCCGATCCGCATCTACGGAGGGAGGATCGGTGGATTCCGCCGGAATGGTGGTTTGAGCGACGACGATGACAGAGCTTTTAGGTTTCGTTGAAGGAAGAGGAGACGTGAAACGGAGAAAGAGAGAGATAGAAAAATAAGCGATGGCTGAAGAAGGAAGTGAAAAATAAATAAAAAGACTTTTTGGATAATATTGTAATTTATACACTAAATATCGTAACCATGGTTTGATATGGTTACTTCTTTAATATCAACTCTCAATATGGTTAGTCAATGCAATTTCTTATTCTTGATTCCTACTTCAAAATTAAACGAAAAAACAAGATTCTTGATATTCACTTTTTGTGTGGCCCAAGGAAACAAAACAAGACGTAGAGAGAAGCTCCAAGGCCCACAAAACACAATTATGATTCAAAGAAAAGTGTGCGACACAAACACTGAGACGATTCTTGATTCAGAAAATGACTCAAAAAGAAAAGAGAATTATTCTTATTAGCATTCTCCAACTCACGCTTTTTAACTTTTACAATTCCTTGATTCCCGATCTGCGTTTCAGTTTAAGACCCAAACTAACTTGGTATTCGTCAGGCTTGTTCCAACTGTTTTCTCTTCGTTTCTTTTTGTCCAATCCTCTTAGTATTAGTAACACATCAACTCTATTATCATAAATGTTTTAGCAAAAAAAAAAAAACTCTATTATCATAAACCACCCAACTACACTATCTAATCTTTTTTTTTTTTTTTTGATGTGTTGTTCGTTTTAAATTTATAAAGCTAAATATAAGCCATTGGAAAATAATAGTGTTAACTTTTGAAAACAAAACTAAACAACACATTCACGCCAGTGTGAACTAAAACGACCAACCCAAAGCACTACATTTTTTTTTATCCATTTAGTAGACACATGCCAACTAATTAGCTAATAACTTCAAAATGGTCGCACAAACACACATCAAACACCATTAGAGAACACATCTTTTCAAGCGAACTCTTATTTTATTGCTAAAACAACCATATAACCTTATATTTATAGCCCATGTCCAAAATGCAAACCACTGTTTCTCTCTCTTTTTCTGTACATTCGCTGTTTAATGTTCTAATAACTCCTCCCCCAATTCATAACAAAACAAAGAGACAAGCGCTAAATCATAAAACAAATCAAGGCTCGTCGCTAAGTCAACATTTCTTATTCCTTGACATTAACCCACCCAGTTCTATTAAGAGCTATTCTTAAGATCAATGACAATCACACTAATATTGTCACTGCTTTGTCTACCCAAAGCCAACCGCGTAAGCAACGTCGCGGCCAATGCACTCTTTGAAGGATTTTGTTCTGATCCTCCTCCTTTGTTGTCGTTTTCTTGAGTCGTTCTGTTTAAATCAAGACTCGATGGAGTATCTTCACGAAGACAAAACCTAGCTATGTCGCAAGCTAGTTGACTAGAGAGCACGTCCCAAAGCCCATCACTCGCTAATATTAAGCATTCATCTCCAAATTCTCTTCTCGTGAATGTTACTTCTGGTTCCCATGTTACCATTGGCTTTAGATACCTATCTCCTGTTCAGTGGATTGTAACACAATATTAGATACAATTTGCTAATACTAAACTTATGATTTGTATGTAAAAAATAATTAAAGTTGATATTTTGTGACCATAAATATTATGATTTTTTAATTGATTAATTAATATTTAACTAAATATTAAATAGTATTTTTAATGTAAAAATAAAAACAAAATATCTTAAAATTGATGTAATTTATAAACTTCGATTTTTATTATCTAAAAGTATTAAATAATACTAGAAAACAACATTTCAAATTTATTCATATTATTTTAGCTTCTTAATTATATATTGAAAAAAAAAAAATCTGCCTAAGAGACATTAACCTTTTTTCTTAATTTTCTTAATTCATATGACAAAAACCCCAAAACGACACTTAAAGTACATATCTTGATTTTTTACATTAGTTACTACTATCTGAACAATCTGAACCAAAACCGAACCCAAAACCCCTCTCTTGCTCCTTACCAACTTCGACTCTGTCTCACACAACTTTCAAATTATCTTTTACGTTTTACAAAGCCTACAAATTGAGAAAATAATTACCTATCGCCCTCGACGTGGCTAGAATCCCCTCAACTCTAGCTCCGTCCACAACTAAAACTCGACCACCGGCTGCTTCAATCCTCGCACGCTCGTCTGGTCTATCAGGCTGCATAAAACTCAACCATGAGTCCAACGTCCTCAAAACTCTGGTATGAGCTAAAACAGAGTGTTATTGCTACTAAACTCAAAACTCGAGGACCAAACCAAAGATTCGAATAATAACAAAACCACACCTTATGATCATTACTCAGAGGTGTAGCCATCCCACTTCGACACAACACCGCACGTGAGTCACCGGTATTGGCTACGACTATGTGCTCCTGCGTCAGAACCGCCGTAACCGCCGTGGAACCCGAAATCGCAGCCTCCCTTGGTTCGCAGCTGCACAGCGACACGGTGATCCCACAAACGCACGTGCTCGTCGCCAGCTCATCCATCCTCTCGAAACTCCTCTTCATCACTCCCCGCCATTTATTCTCCACGACGTCGTTTTCGTTTCCTCCTCTTTCCTCCTCCTCCTCCTCTCCACGCTCCAGCTCCTCCTTAACTAATGTGTGCATCGTCGTGCTGCACAATGTTGACACCTGTTACAATGACCAAAACACCCCTGGTGAAAAATTTATTCATTTGCTTTTAAAAAAAAAATTAAAATTGTTGTTGTTTTAGCATCGGAAAATTAAAAATTGGGTAATTCGCTTTTTTTCATTTGCTTCACCTGAGAACCGCCATGTCCATCGTATACAGCGAAGAAATGAACCGGTTTTTTACGGTTAATCTCAGGTTTACATAAATTCGGTTTAACAGTAACCGTATCCTCCATGTTACGGTATCTTCCCATAACCGAAATTATCCCGTACATCGGATCATCGTCCGTTTCTTCTGGAGTTTCCGATATCTGGTGACAGGAAATCGGAGACGAGAAGGAACCTCCGATATCCCCGGGGAGACCGCCGATCTCCGTCGTCGTCCTCCGTCGCTGTTTCCTTATCGGAATGAAGGTTGAATTATCGTCTTGCTCCGTCCGATCTCGGTTCTTAGACGATGAGGACGAGCTTGGATCGCCCAAAACCGCTTGCCTCCGCATCTCGATTCGCCGTCGACGGCGCTCACGGCATTTAGTAGGAGAAACGTCGTCTCTTCGTCCGTTGGAAATTGTTCGGTAGATTTCGGTCATCGAAAAAGTGTGAGCGCCGGTAAGTAATGCCGTCGAAAGTGGTTTTCGATGGTCTCAACATCGTCTCAGTGGATCAGCGAGCAACGCTCTTTATATACAGCTTTGAAAGTGAGAGCTTACGAGGAAGAGGGACACGTGTCAGTTTTTGGCTTCATTCGCGTGTTGGGCTCAGGTGTTAAGTTTGTTTTGTTGTCCGCGTGGAGACGCGCCTTGGGTTTTTCTTTTCATAAACACCATCCTGTTTTGAAATTCTCTGAGTTTGAAGTTGAACATACTCTTTCACTAATTTATCGATGATATACAAAATTAATTAATTCAAGTATTTTTATTGATGAAATTTTAATTTTAAAATGAACAAAGTATATATAAAAATTGATACTAAAATAGTAGATTATAATTTTTAATATATTAAGTAACTATGGCTGTAAAAAAAAAGTAACTATGAATATTTAATTTTAATTAAAATACGTAAAATAGTTGACAAAAATTTAAAAATTTAAAAACATTTAGTAATTAATAATATTTTGTTAATATTCTTTAAAAAAACGTAATAGAAAATCTAGTCGAAGTAATTTTTTTTTCTATGAGTCATTTTCAAAGATCGCACGTTACAATCTCTATATTATGTGTTGTACAAGAAACTATAATTGTTAAAAAAAAATTAAAATAATTTAGAAAATTGGGTTCGTCTTTCGCAAAATAAAGAAATAAATAGTTTTTGAGCAATTAACCAGCAAGGTAGCTGTAGAAACTTGTGTGGACTAATTTAATAAGAATCTGTGACGAAAATGAGAATGAATGGTTTTTAGTATTTCAGCTGTAATTGTTTACGAGAATAACAACAAAGAATTTTAAGTAGAAAAGCAGTGTAGAGCCGAGTGTAGTCAAAGAGTTGTCGGATCCTTTGCTCTATGCTGCTTTTTTTGATTTTATAGCTAAAAACAAAACAGTGTTTAACGTTTCCATTTTGGTATTAGTTGCATTTATTTCAATGAATTTAGTCGTTTCTAATCAAATGATTAAATTACTCTTGCTGAATAATTATTAAGTCTGGTCCCGGAGTCGACTTTGAATTTGACCACGTAGGTTACATTTAATTTTCGTCGTTCACTATGGATTAGACCGAGTCTGGTACCTGACTTCTATTCATGTCCTCTATTTCAGCGATGTTGTTTACTTCAATCTGGACTTTTATTTTTACTTGTTAACGGGTCTAAATTTCTGAACCAGGATTTATATATATAACAACAATATGCTTGTCTCGGGTTCTGCATAAATTAAGTAAAAATATGTACTGCATAAGCTAGTTTAAACCATGTCATTGCCAAACAAACCGTGTAACTACGAATGGTGTCCGTCTTCAGAAAACGTTAACCCATTGTTAAGCTCCATTGGAAAGCTTCTTCATTTCGAGCCAAGTTATTTTAAAGTGGTCTAACTTTATTTTTCACTACAACAAAACGTAATAACACTAGTGACATAAATTATCTTCCTTATGTAATAAATAATGTCTTACACTGTGACTACGTAAGACCATCTCCAATGGTGAAAACTCCTATGAATTTTTCGAAAAATATTATTTTTATATAACTAATATTTTAAATTAAATTTTAATTTGATAAAAAAATATAACCAATCTAATTAAGACAAGTGGTTTATGAGGTTCTCAACAATATGAAAATCGGTTTTCAAATGAGAATCTTTTCTCAAATGAGAACCCTTTCTCTATTTTTCTCTTCTTTTTGATTATTTTTATTTCTTTATTATGAAAAATCCACTTGAGAACTTTCCATGCATCGAAGATGTTAAATTCATCAATATAAATCATTTCATTTCAGAGAAAAAAAAACTAGTCACATAAATTATCGTTGCTAAACCTCCATTTTGTAGCTAAAAACCGATTTGACATGAATAGTCACAAAAATAATTTATTTCTAAACAATATTAGCCAATACTTTTTTTTTTTTATGATTATATATCAGTGGGCAATAGCTAGCAAGTTTTTCGTGGTCGTATTTTTAGATACTAAAAATTCCTATTATACTAAAACCTGGAATAACATAACATTTACTGATCGTTCCAAATCTCGAGTAATATTTTCTACAAAAAAAAAACTTTACATAAACCAAATCATGGGATAAAATATAATCAGAAGAAAGTTGGAGATATGTCGGAGAAAAAAAGGACGGATCGCGTGAATCGTCATCACTCTTTTTCGGTTGCTCGATTCCTCAGGTTGTACGACTTGTACCGATAAAACACGTGGCATTGCTTTTATTCCAGTTTAGTCCATATGGCTTTTATTCTTTAATTCGTTTCCTACAAAGGAAGAAAAACGGCGATAATTATATTTTATGCTAACATATTTTATTTGTTTTTAAACAGATAAAAGGAATCATGTAATGTTTGTTAATTCAATAGTACTATATAATTTTTTAAAAAAAGAAACAGTAGTCAATGTTTACAGCTTTCTTACAGAATATTGAATTTTTTGTTTTTTCTTGTCGGCTACAGAATATTGAATTTAAAGTGGGCTGATGCACAGAACCATGTCAACAATTATGTATCCAATCGATATTTACAGAAGCTAAAGAACTACTGCATTTTTCTAAATCGCTCTTTTCATGTCTATACTACTCAATTTGGATGCAGTCAACAATTTATAAACTCTTTAAAAAAAAATTAAATTAAATTTTAGCGGGAAAAATGAGAAACTTATCTTAGAAACATGTAATATCCACATTTCAAAAAAAAAAAACATGTAATATCCACGTGGTAGTATGGCAGCTTTCTAGGCTGCAACTCACCGTCCAAGCCCTAAATGGAAACCAAGGGGCAAAAGATATCACAGCTTAGACTTACCGCATTTACACACATCTCCTTAGTTCTTTTTTTTTAAAATTTTTTTTAAACAGTAGAAGTTACTCGAAGCTCTTTGTTCTCATCTTCACTATTCACTTACTACAAACTTTGTCATAGTTATTCCATGGAATCATAGAACAAACTCACAAGCACATTACATAGATTGAGATCTTTGTCGTCTTTCAAAACAATCTGAAACTTTTGTAAACCAATATTATGTCAAAGCTCGATCTTAGCTCTCTATAAAAATTATCGTTTCAAAGCAAACCAAATCTAAAGTTTGATACTGAAATTTTTTATAAACTCATTTTGCCGCTCTTTCAAGTATCATCTATTACGTACTTCTTAGCAGTTTTGATTTATGGTATTTATTTATTTAATCGACTTTCCTATTTCTTAAGAGGCAATTTTGAAAGGACAACTTGGAATGGAAGGAACATATTATGCACGGCGCCGGCGTACAAATAAACCTTAAGATTGTTTGCCAATCAAGAAATATCAGTTTCACTCTTAGGCTAAGTTAGTACACAAGACTAGATGTTGAATAGTATAATTTTTCACTATATATCTCCGGACAAATTATAATTTTGATTATTTATTTGTCACTTGTGAAGTTTATGGAACTACGCTATTTGCTGCCGATATTACTAAAAGCCAATTTTTGTTTTTCTTTCGTATTAAATGCCAAGTTTATAGTAACCTCGGTAAAGGAAAAATGGTATATTAAAATATCTGTAGGTGAGGATAATTAATTTGAAGACTCACTTATATAATTATAATTACAGAAATAGTCAAACAACTTGAGTAGTAGGAAAGTTTTCAAATTATATGTGAGTTTTCAAATTAATTATACAAGCTTAGTACGCCGTTAATTATTTTATTTTTTAAATAATCTGTTATGAAAATTTATTTTTCTACGTTTAAGCTAGTGAAAAACATAAGTGTGATTTATTTTTATAATATGTTTTTTTTTGTTGATGTCCCTTTATCCAAATGGAGATTTTAGAAGAAAGAAATAATAATCTATTAGATAAAAATAGATGTCCACATAAATACATTATATGGTACATGGAAAAATCACGCATTATATAACTGCAAAATTAAAAATAAAAATAAAATAAAAAACAATTAGACATCCACATAAAAAAAATTACATATTACCAAAAATATCACGGTTTTGTAATAGTTAAACGAAGAGTAAAATCGTACAAAGATTGTCGCTATTCACATCATTACTACTGTTTTTTAAAATTTATGTTATAGTTATTATCTTCTGGCAAAATAATTCGAAAAAACAATTTGAACGGTAACTACGAGTCTATGATAACCACCATTAACATATGCATTAACATCATTCAACTTCTTTTTTGGTTTTAATGTTAATTTTATACTTAAACTTAATTACTAATACTAATACAACCCATTAGCTCCCGAAGGAGGATCACAAAACTGGAACAAGGAGAAAAAGAGACCCATGCACGAAACAACCAAAATAACATTCAAAAAGAGACGAATAGACAAACGGATCTTTGGACGGGAAAGAGATAAGACGATTCTGCATGATGCGATTAATCGAAGCTTTGATAGAAGAAGTTGGAGAAGAAACCAAAGTGAAGATTCTTGCATTTCACTCTTGCCAAATCGAGTATGATATGTGACTTGGAGAAGAAGTTATTCAATAGAAAAGAAGAAGCCCCGAAGAGTGGACCGCATCCGAAAGATATCCAAGTCGTGATAGCATGAAGACCAAATGGTGGGTTAGGCCAAATTCCTGCTCTTAGGAAAAGCCAGAGTGAGCAAGAGAGAGGACACTCAAAGAAGAGGTGAGCGTGAGAATCAGTAACTGTAAGATCTCAAGTCACACTTTTAGAAGTATAACAAAGAGTTTGTGGGTTTAAGAGAATATCAAATCGGAGCTCGGATATTACAAGAAAATTAGGTCATCGGAAAGATGAACTAATTAGGGTTTTTATTAAGTTATAGCTGAACCTTCAAGAAGGCTGCCTACGTATCCTTTAGAAGGGATCAAACCATTCGTAGTTCCTTTTACAAGAGAGTTTACAAGATGATTTCTAGAGAGAATTAAGATTTCTCCGTAAGTTGGCGGTTCTTCAATTTCTGGATCCCCTTCTTCAATGTGGCGCCTCTCTATTTATAATAGAGGGGAGTCGGTTTAGACCGAGCTCCTTTTCCTTTTTAGAAAAGGAAGATCGGAGATTCTTCTCTATCTCGGAGATTGCCTTTCCGATGAGCTTCTAGGGTTTTGTTAATTAATCAAACGGGCTGATCTTAATTTGGGCATGGCTTTTTAGAGGGGTGCTAAACCCATCTCTAACAGTAACTTAGTTGTTCCCAAGTTCTTTTGAAGGAGAAAGATCTAAAGAAAGTACCCGATGGTATCTCCAAAGATAGTGATCTGTACCAGCATCAGAAGAAGGAACCTCATGAAGAGAAGCTAAACAGAGCAACATAAGCTAGGAATAGTCCGATCTTGCCTGCCACTCTCAGACACCAATTCCCGTTTTTTTATCGCTTCACACATTCTTGCCTCCTTATGCAGCCGTAAATGAGAAGGACCAGACTCACCCAAGAGAACAATGAGAGGCCCCAACTCAGTCCAAGAGTCGAACCAGAAAGAAGCTTTCAAACCATCCTTCACTTCACAATTTAGAAACTGAAGTAGAATAGAATTTAGGCGCAAGAGAGCCTGCTTCAAGAGAATCGAGATGAATCCGGAGAGTACCAAAACCTCTGCCATGCAAACAAATTCTCACTTACCCAGACCACCCAAAGAGAGCCTGCCTGAGTGAGCAAGTTCCAAAATAAGCATTAATTTGAAAACCACCTCAAAATCTTCAAGCAACCTTAATTCCAAAATACATGTTGTAGGTCCTCTCGGCAGCACTTTTCTGACTTTCTTAATGTTTGAAAACTTCACTTTTAGCTTTTGTATCTATCATGTGTTTCCCTTGTATTTTATTCGGAAAATATTTTTCGTTTATTGAACTTTTGGCTCTAGAAATATATCCCTTTTTTTTTTCCTGAATAAACTTATATTGATGAACTGAGTAGGTCATTGTGAAGAGCAGATGTAATTACATGAGGAACAAAAAAGAAATAGCTAAACATAGCATTATGAGATAAGTTAGATGTGGCTAGAAGATGTGCCGGCTTATTTTGTTCCCTTGGTATCCATTGCCATTTGATTTCTTCAAACCGTGAAGACCAGTACCAAATCTCGCGGAGCCAATTAAGCATACTAATGTTGAGTGTAGTCTTATTTACCAAATCCAGATTTAGAATCTCCTTCAAAAATGATCTTCCGATATCCTTTGGTCCAACTGTTTTGCATAGCCATTATAAGCGCTTGTGCTTCACTCTCTAAGGCATTAGACAATGGTTGTGTTGTAGCTTGCCCCGAACCTTGATAGGTACCTTCAGCGTTTCTGAAAATCCATCCTGCTCTAGTGCGTTGTTGTTCTGAGTACGATCCATTATAATTACACTTGATCCAACCCGTCGGTGGTCTTGTCCAAGATCGTATATTCTGTCGAGTGCTTGTCTCTTGAAGTCCCTGAGTCCTATGTATACTTGCCACGTGAGCAAGTTGGTGTACCTAAGGAGGTCGTAAGCTATTTGGTTCACAAATCCCCTTTATTTTCTCCTCTGCTGAAATATTTGCATCTAGAATATTATGATTTGGGTATCCAGATGCTCTCCACAAGCATTGTGCGAAATGGCATTCAAAGAAGAGATGTTGAATAGTTTCTTCACCATTAGAACATCTTGGACAATCACTTGAGCTCTGATATTACTGTGACGTAGAGTATGTCCAGTTGCTAGAGCATTCGCCACATAAAGTGTTGTATCTTAGGAGCAGTTTGTAGCTTCCATATATTGGATTTAATAGCCATGTTTCCTGGTGGAGGTGTTGGTTGTATCGTTTCCGGTAAATGTGTGGATAGCCAATATGCCGATTTAACAGAATAGATGCCGGATTTGTTATAATGCCAACCTAATCCGTATAGGCTTTGTTGCATAGTCTGATTCGCAGAATCTTTTCTGCATTTTTAGCCACTGATAACATGATTTTGTTAATCAATTACTCAATCCTACTACACATGTCATTGTAATATTTGAGGATCAATCCATATGGGTTTGTTGTGACAAAAGGAATTCATAAAACTTCTTAATCTAAGCAAGTCTAGTGAAGGTTTTGGTATGTGATTAGTAACATTATATAAGGTGAATGACAAACTATCTTCAAGATAAGTAAAAACAAAACAGAGTTTCTAAAGGGTTTTTGTAAATTTTGGAAAGATGAATCCAAGGTTATGGTATTGATTTTCAGGTGTTTAAAAGTGTAATCAATGATGTCATTCTACTCATATAAATGCTAATCCCCAAGCTTAGAACTTCAAGAATAGATTAAACCACTTTCATGGACTTAATCTTTTCATCACATTTCTAATCAAGAACAAACTTTCATTTGTGATCAAAGATGCAACAAGCATAAAGATTCAGTTCTAATCTGCTAATAAACACCTTAGACAATCACTTTCATGAGCTAAGTATGTAAATCTCTTGCTTAAATGATCCAGGAATTTTACTAATCTTTTGGATGAGAAAATTCCCTAGAAATCTAATTCAACATGATCAAGGTTGAAATTAGCATTAAGAGCACTAAGCAAGAAGAGATATGGAAGAATCAACTCATAGACATCAAGACTAACACCCTAAACACCCTAGATCTAACCAACCTTAGATTCTAAAGAACTACTCACAATTCATGATCAAACCAATAAAAACTTGTAAAAACTTGATAATAAGCATTAGAAAGAGTAAAGGGAAGAGATTAGAGAAGAAGAACTCTTGAATTGAAGTTTTTGATCCAAAGGTCTTACAAATAAAATCACCAAATACAGAGAGAGTTTCTGGAAAAGTTTAGAAATAAAAAGTCAACTTGATAATGATGATCAACAGTGTATTTTCGTCTTAAGTAAACAAAACTGCGGGTTCCATATCGGTGTGATCACACCGATACAAAAGGCCGATATGCGTATCGGTGTGAGCACGCCGATATGCGTATCGGTGTGAGCACACCGATACTACACACCGATATGCTACGCTGATATGTGTATCGGTGTGAGCACACCGATACTACACACCGATATCAGTTCTTCATGTCCTTTGCGAGTTTTGTTGCATGTTTGGCTTCTGTTCTTCCCCTTCTTGGCTTTCTTGCTCATTCATCAACTTCGCAATTGCCTCTTCAAGCTCTAGAATACCTAAGAAACACTTCAAAAGCAACATATATACAATATCTAAAACTAAGACTCACTAAACACTAAAATGAATGCAATCTAGCCTAAAACTATCCAATGAATGCATGTATGGATGCAAAATTATCCTATATGAGTGTTAAAAACATGTTAAAATGAGAGACTATCAACTCCCCCAAAATTGCATTTTGCTTGCCCTCAAGCAAACAATTATGACAAATGAGAGAGAGGTGTGAAAGCGGGAGCTCAAATCCAAAAATGCCAACTAAAGAGATCAAGACATTGTCCAAGTTTGCAATTCTAGGATGCATGTCGAGTTTGCTCTTCTTTTAAAAATTTTTTTAGCCACACTCATCACAAACATGAATTGAATTCAAGTCTAGCCTACACAAGCCTTCTTATCCTTCATTCCTTTAACATTCATTCAATTTGTAACCATGGATCATGCTTTGAAATGCCAAGAGAACTCATTTGGTTAAGGGATAAGGTCTTGAGATAAAAATGATCTCAATGCAATGGTTTATTTTAAGTTCAAAAGGGAGCTCTCAATGAAAAGAATCAGCCTATGGCAAAATGCTAAGAGTAAAAACCAATAGATGCATACAAGGATGACTTTCATCTACCCAAATGTCTAATGATTTCTATCTTAGACTATACCCAAAGATCAACCACTTAAGCTACTCTTTCCCAAAGGCCTTTGTTGCCTTCATAACCTACACATTGATTCACTTACCTTGTTGAACTTGGGAGTTCTTCTTCACCTTGTGTATAATGGTTTTTTGGCTTCTTTTTAATGTCTCTTCTTGTTGTATGTGATGTCTCTTTGTGTCACCTCTTTGGATGCTTGCTGGCCGGATTTTCTTCTTGTTGTATGTCCTCTTTGTTGTTGAGAACACCTTTTTCTTCCTTTATTTAGAGCCTTCTTTGTTGCCACCATCTCATCATTGCTTCTTTTTCTTCTCCAATTGATATAAACTTTTAAAAAGAAGAACTTCTTCCTAGTCTACCCATCAAACATTCTAGCCTATTACTAGCTTAAAATGCAAGCTAGTGTCTACATGAAAGCTTCTCCTTGTCGGCCTAAACTCAACACTTTTTGCCTAGGTGATTCAAAATTTATTTTTTAGAAAATAGGCCTCACAATCACACACAAGATTTATAGGCTTGAAAGAAGGTTCGGTTATGGGTGTGGTAACTACTTGGGATAACAAGAGAATGGTAAAAATGGAGAAAATATCCCAAGTATGTATGTGGTATCCATGAGTTCGACTTGTCAAAACAATGCATGATAATTAGCGTCAGTTTTAGCGGTTCTAATAGATAGGAATGAAATCAATTCACAGCAAGTTTCGACCAAAATATGAATGCCAAGACATGAATTCCAAGTGTGGTGCGGTTTTAACACGAAACTTACTCGAATGCATCAGACAATTGTGAACGTGGACAATGACTTCATATCGAAAATTAACATTTTTCAAGGAAATTTCATCATTGCTCCTTATGCAATATGAATGCAATCCTATATGAAATGCAACTAGACACAATCCTAAAATGCAAATGCAATGTCTAAATGCTATATATATTTTTTTCTATGCCTTAAATGAGTGCATGAAACACAAATGCATGAATGCAATCCATATATATATATATATATATATATATATTTATGCCTTAAATGAGTGCATGAAACACAAATGCATGAATCACAATGCAACACAAAATGTCAAATCTCTCAACCTCTCCCCCAAACATAAATTACACAGTCTCGTGTGTAATAAAAGTTCCGCAATCAATATGACAAAAAAATAAAAGTAAACAAAAACTAAATGATATATTTAATGAAGTGTGAATATATACAATGAAGTGTGAAGTGTTACCTCTAGGTCTGTGAAGATGAGGATGATGATCCGAGAGATATGGATTGGTTGGAGGAGGATGTTTGTGGAGGTGAGTGGCTCGGTTTTCTCTTCCTTGGTTGCTCCTCATGTGTAGAGGCTGATGAACACGAAATCTTTGCCTTGAGGCTCTTGTACTTCGCCTTCAGCTTCTTGTACCCCTTTAGCAGTTTGTCGATGGTCTTGTCCTGGTGCTTGTTCCATTGCTGGAGCTGGTCAATGTGGTCATGAGCCTCCCGCAATGCCAGGTTTGATATGGCCTCACCATAGGAGAAGAAATGATACCTCTCGGTGCCTTGCCTCGGGTCTGGCTGTTCTTGCTCTTCTTCCCTCTCCTCAGGTTCTGCGACTGGGTCGAGTGAGACCACGTTCTTCCTGGTAATAGACTCTAGATGCCCCTGAATCGTCGGGTTATAGAGCAGTGTGAGCGGTGGCACAAACTCGAAGCTCCTCTGGGTCTGCAAAGAAGTGACGGTTTGTTGCGGAAGAAGTATTTTGTCTTCTCCATCTTAAGTAATTGAGAAGCTGTATGCGAACAAGTTACCACTCTTCCCTGCTAAGAAATGAGTCTTTCTGAGGTAGAAAATGTCCATCCACTCTGGCTCTAAACCGTCTGCACCCAACTGATGGCCAACTGCCTCGAGTGTCGGTGTAATCAGCCCACCGATACTAAGTTGAGGGGTCTTGTCCCTCACCGTCATCACCCAGTCCTTATATGAAAGGAACTGTCGCAGCAGCATGGAGACCAAACCCGTACCTGAGGTGTCTCCTCGAAGAATACCTCCGTCTCTCGTCGTAAATCCCGGGATTCTCGCAAAACCCATGTCCAAAAACTGCAACTCCTCTAGCTGTACATTCCTGCACTATCTCCTGGCAAAGAATGTATGTGCTAGCGCTTTGTGCGCATACCATATAGCTGGATGTCTGATCAGCGGTCCCTTGCTTCTTCCCGGCTCGAAAGTACCCGAGGCAATGACATCCCACAACGCAGCTAACTCCCCTTCATCGATGGTAAGGGTCTTGGTCCTGCGTGCACCTTCTGTAAACCCGAAAACCTCCTCAAGCTCTCTGAATGACAATGTGTAGGACATCTTTCCAATCTTGAATTTGATATACCCATGTCCATCTTCTTCGGGTGTATCTTTGCCTTCGTAGTAGAAGTGCGCCTCTAATGATGCCAGGAATTGGCATGTCGCTGTTTTGTGTCCTGGATGAGACATGGTGAACAAATGTCCCATTCCCATCTTTTCGAAGATCATCTCGACATCTTCCAAAATCCTGAGAGCTTGCAGAGACTGCCGGTGCGGGTATCGCGTTCCCTTGAAACCTACTCTTCTGAATGCTTGAAAAAGCTCTGGAATTGTTGGAATTCTTTTTGGAGCATCCCTTGCAGCTTTTCGTGAGCCTTTCTTCTTTCCCTCAAGCTCAATCTGATCATCGCTCTCAGTCCCGTCATTATCGGAAACGACCTTCTTCTTTCCCTCACTCTTTGATTTAGCAGCTCTTAATGTTTCTGCTTTTGTTCTCGGCATTGTTCCTATATAAGAAACATAAACAATTCAATCAAATAACCCAACAAGCAAGAATCAATGGGCAAAAATCTGAAAATTTCTCATTTCTATACTTAGGAAAATTTTGACAAAATTTCAAAATTTCCTAAAATTTTAAAGTGGCCAATTTCGATTTCCAGCAATCGATGATCATTAACCATGAAGGAAGCAAGCCATTGCAAGTGAAAGCCCTAAAATTTGACAAGTTTCTAGTGAGTAATTTGAATTTTCGCACTATTAATCATAATTGTCAAATTTTCGAAATTCAACCATGGAAAGTGTGTTATATCACTCGAAATCCTCTTATCTATCATTATCTATAAATGTCCAATCCACAATCACTCAATTCAAACACCCTATAGCATTTCACAAAAAATTCTACCATTGAAGCACAAATGAAAAGTTTGGGAGCTTGAGAGTCATATCTTATTGTTGAGTGAATGTAGGACGAAATTGATTAATGAATCTGAATGAGCACAAGATTTCGGAGTAATAGCACTTTGAATCACGAAATTTGCTTGAGTTTTGAGAGAGTTATGAAAGAATTGGTGTTGAGTGATTTTAATGGGGAAGAAAGAGCTTGGGTCGCATAAATACTTACCACATTTTTTAGACCATATCGGTCTGACCTAACCATATAGCATGCCGATATGCGTATCGGTTTGGTTGGCCCGATATTCCTACCCGATACTGATATCGGTGTGAGCACACCGATATCCTACACAGATATGGGTATCGGTGTGAGCACACCGATATCCTACGCCGATATGGGCTGAAAATCCTTTTTTGTAAACTTTTGACACTTAAGTCTTTTCCTTCTTGACACGAATCTGTTGATCAAAAACACTCAAAAACACAATATGAACATATAAACAAGAATATATACAATGATAAACATGGGATTGCCTCCCAAGATCATGAAGAGGAACTGAAGTTGCCTCTTCTATTGTATCACTGGCCAAGTAAGGCTTCAACCTATGCCCATTTACAGTGAATTCTTCTCCCTTGATACCATAAAGAGTGACAGCTCCATAAGGTAAAACCTCCTTGATCTTGAAAGGACCGGACAATCTTGATTTGAGCTTTCCCGGGAATAGCTTCAACCGGGAATTGTACAGCAGTATCATGTGTCCAGCTAAGAACTCTTTCGGCTTGATCTTCTTGTCATGAAAGGCTTTGGTTCTCTCCTTGTAGATTTTGGAGCTTTCAAAAGCTTCCAAGCGGATTTCTTCGAGCTCTAGGAGATTGATCAATCTCTTGTCTTGGGCTGTTTTGATGTCAAAGTTCAGAAGTTTGACTGCCCATAACGCCTTGTACTCAAGCTTCACATGGAGGTGGCATGATTTTCCATATAGAAGAGAGAATGGTGATCTCCAAATGGGTGCTTGAAGGCAGTTCTATAGGCCCATAGTGCATCATCAAGCTTGGATGCCCAGTCTTTTCTTGTATGACCCAACTGTCTTCTCTAGAATGGATTTGATTTCTCTGTTGGAAATTTTGACCTGGCCACTTGTTTGAGAATGGTATGGTGTTGCCATTTTATGCTTAACTCCATGCTTTTTGAGGAGGCTCTCAAAAATCTTGTTGATAAAATGGCTTCCTCCATCACTTATGACCACTCTTGGCACTCCAAACCTTGAGAATATGATGGATTTGAAAAGCTTGATCATCACCTTAGCATCATTTGTGCGACTTGCAATGACTTCTACCCACTTGGAGACATAGTCCACTACCACTAAAATGTATTTGTTGTTATAGGAAGATGGGAAAGGACCCATGAAATCTATTTCCCAAACATCAAACACCTCCACCTCAAGGATTGGGTTCTGTGGCATCTCATCTCTTCTGCTTATGTTGCCCTTCTTTTGACATGCCTCACATGTAGAAATGTAAGCATGAGTGTCCTTGAAGAGGTTTGGCCACCAAAACCCAGATTGTAGCACCTTTGTTGCTGTTTTGAATGTGGCAAAGTGCCCTCCATAAGTTGATCCATGTTAATGATATAATATGCCATTCACTTCTGATTATGTAACACATCTTCTGAAGATGCCATCTGAACACCTTTTGAATAGATAAGGCTCATCCCAAAAGTAATGGGAAATGTCTTTGAAGAACTTCTTCTTGTTGTATGCATCCAGATTTAGAGGCACATCACCTCCCACTATGTAGTTCACAAGGTCTGCATACCAAGGTAATTCTCTTTCTTTCAGGCTTTTGGCTTCTTCAAGCTTTCTTCCCATTTGGTATCCTTTCTCTAGGATTTTGATTAACATCAGCTGCTCTTCAGGAAGAGATTCATCAATGGGGATGTTCTCTTCTATTCTCATCTTTGACAAGTGGTCAGCAACTCCATTTTCAATGCCTTTCTTGTCCACAATCTCCATGTCAAATTCTTGGAGAAGAAGTATCCATCTATGAAGTCTTGGTTTGGTGTCTTTCTTAGCATAAATGTACCTTAATGCTGAATGATCAGTGTACACCACTACCTTAGATCCTACTAGGTAGCTTCTAAACTTCTCAAAGGCGAAGACAACAGCTAGAAGCTCCTTCTCAGTTGTTGCATACGTCACTTGAGTGTCATCCAAGGTCTTACTTGCATAGTAGATGACGTGAAGTTTCTTGTCCTTCTTCTGTCCCAAAACTGCACCCACTGCATAATCACATGCATCACACATGATCTCAAAAGAGAGATCCCAATCAGGTGCTTGCACTATAGGGGCACTCACAAGAGCTTCTTTGATCTTCAAAAATGCACTATGACACTCTTCATCAAACAGAAATTCAGCTTCTTTGCACAGCAGTCTAGTGAGTGGTCTTGCAATCTTGGAGAAGTCTTTAATGAACCTTCTATAGAACCCAACATGGCCCAGGAAACTCCTTATCCCTCTCACATTTCGTGGAGGCTCTAGACTCACCATCACCTCAATCTTTGCCTTGTCCACTTCAATGCCATTTTCAGAAATTTTGTGACCAAGCACAATGCCTTCTCTCACCATGAAATGACATTTCTCCCAGTTCAACACCAAGTTTGCATCCTCACACCTTTTAAGCACCCTGTAAATATTTGACAAACACCCAGCAAAAGAGAGGCCATATGCAAAAATATCATCCATGAAGACCTCTACCATATCTTCTATAAGATCAGAAAATATTGTCATCATGCACCTTTGAAAGGTTGCTGGGGCATTACATAACCCAAATGGCATCCTTCGATATGCAAATGTACCATAGGGGCATGTGAAAGTTGTTTTTTTTTTATCATTGGAGTGAATGGGTATTTGAAAGAACTCACTATACCCATCTAAGAAGCAATAAAATGGGTGGTTTGCAAGTCTTTCCAGCATTTGGTCAATGAATGGGAGAGGAAAATGATCTTTCCTTGAGACTGGATTTAGTTTTCGATAATCAATACACATCCTATGGCCTGTTATGGTTCTAGTTGGTATTAATTCATCTTTTTCATTTTTCACCACAGTTATTCCTCCTTTTTTGGCACAACATGAACAGGTGAAACCCAAGTGCTATCCGAAATGGGATAAATAACACCTGCATCTAGAAGTTTAATGATCTTTTTTTTTACTACTTCTTTCAAGTTTGGGTTTAATTTTCTTTGTTGTTCAATTGAAGTTAAATATTCATTTTCTAGATGAATTCTATGTGTGCAAAGAGAAGGAGAGATTCCTTTGATGTCATCCAAAGAATAACCAATGGCTCTCCTAAACTTTTTTAGTTCATTTAAAAGTGAGGTTAACTCTTCCTCATTCAGATTTTCATTCACTATGACAGGGTAGGACGAATTTGGACCTAGGAAAGCATACCTTAGCCCTTGTGGAAGAGGTTTTAGATCCACCATTGGTGCTTTGAGTTCACACCAATCATCTTCAATGCTAGACTTACCATTGCTAGCCTCCTTCTTGTCATCTTGTGTAGTGTCTAAGGAACCAACATCTTCAAACATAGAACCTACATTGTTGTTATGATGCAGCTCCATGAAAGTGATTTCTCCTTGTAATGGTTTGTGTGAATCCAGCAGCTTCAAGTATCCCAGGATTTCTTCATGTAGAAACCCATTCTCACCATGCTCCTTAGTTAAAGCCACTTGGAGATGATCTTCCATGGCTAACTCTTCTAGATATTCATCAGCTAATTGGTCCATGGTTTCAATCCAGAAAGCTTGACCTTTAATGGTAGGCTTCTTCAATGTGTCATTGATGTCATACTTGAGAACAAAGTCCTTTCCCAAGTGTAAATCAATTTTTCCCTTCTTGACATCAATAATAGCCCCAACTGTTGCTAAGAAAGGTCTCCCAAAGATGATTGGATCTTTTGGTTCTTCATCCATCCTCAATACCACAAAGTTTGTGGGCACTTCAACATTCCCAATCATGACTGGTAGGTCTTCAAGCAAACCCACCGGAAGTCTAATTGATCTATCAGCTAACACAAGGGAGATTCCACACTCCTTGTAGCGATTAAAGACCAGTCTTTTAGCTATCGAAAGTGGCATTAGACTTACACTACTTCCAAGGTTACACAAGCAATGGTTGAATGACAAAGGTCCCAAAGCACATGGCAGAGTAAAACTACCAGGATCACCAAGCTTCTTTGGGATGATGGTCTTTTGAATAATGGCACTACATTCATGATTAAGAACCACCATGCCTTGCATTTCTTTAGTCCTCTCCATTACTGCATCTTTGAGAAACTTGGCATATTGAGGAACCAGCATAAATGCATCCATCAAAGGCATGGTTAGTTGAATCTCACTCATTTGCTTGTCAAAGAGAGCTCTATACTTCTCCATCAATTGCTTCTTAAAGCGCCCAGGAAATGGGAGTTTTGGTTTGTATGGTGGTGGAACAAAGGGAGTCTTCTTGTACACAACAGTTTCCTCTCTTGGTTTCTCCCCAACTTTTTCCTTGCCTTCTCTTTGAACCACAAAATCTTCATCAATCACACTTTCATCATTTTGAAAGTTCACCTCCCCATCTTGTCTCTCAATGTCCTCATTGAGTTTGGAAGGTGTGGCTGGTGGTTGTAGTGCTCTCCCACTTCTCAATGTTATTGCATTGATGTACTCTCTAGGATTAGTCTCTGAATTTCCAGGGAGAGTACCTTGCTGCCTTGATGTTGATGCATTGCCCTTGTTTTCCATTTGGTGATACTTGGAATTGAGGGTTTCTATCTTTGAGTTCAACTCATTGTATGTTGAGTCCACCTTATTGTGTATTTCTGCTATCTTCTTGCTTAAGTCCATTTCTCCTTGTGCTTGGCCTTGTAGAATTTGCTGGAGCATATTCTTCATGTCCATATCTTGAGGTGCTGAAATTTGTTGTTGCCCTTGCTGCACAAAACCGGGGGGCTGTTGTGGTCTTGGCTGAAAGTTGCCCTGGCCTCCTTGATATTTTTGAAAGTTTCCTTGGTTCCCTTGATAGTTATTCTTGGGAACAAACCCTTGCTGTTGGTAGTATGGCACAAAAGTCTTTTGTGGAGGAACTTGGTTATGTCCTTGGTGTGGGTAAACCTGATCTTGTGGGTTCTCCACATTGTTGCTTCTGTAGGAGAGATTGTTGTTGTTGCTGCTCCTATAGTTGTTGTAGCCTTTTTGAAATCCTTGGCCACTAACATAGTTGACCTCTTCTCTGAAATCCTCATTTGGTTCTTGATGAGGTCCATGGCTGTCTTCATAATCACCCACATAATTTACTGATTTTTTAGAAGCCTTCAACAGCTTATCCATCTTGTCATTGAGAGCTTTCATTTCCCTTCTTCTTTGATCTTCATTATCTCCTCCATCTCTTGATGATCTATCATAGTCTTCACTATAATTCCCATCACTTTGGGTTAGGTTCTCTACCAGCTGAAGACCATCTTCTACCTCTTTTCCCAGGAAATTTCCATTGCTTGCAGTGTCTAGAAGCATGCGAAATTTAGGAAGCACGCCTCTGTAGAGAGTGATTAGTAGAGACTCTTCAGAAAATCCATGGTGTGGACATTGCATGGTATAGCTCTTGAACCTTTCCCATGCTTCACAGAAACTTTCATTGCTCCTTTGAGTGAAGCTAGAGATGTCATTTCTCAGCTTTGCAGTTCTCGAGTTGGAGAAAAATTTGGCCAAGAAAGACTTCTTGCATTGATCCCAAGAAGTGATGAAACCTTGTGGAAGTGTCTTCTCCCATAGGTGTGCTTTGTCCCCAAGAGAAAATGGGAACAATCTCAGCTTGAAACCATCCTCTGAAATCCCATTGATCTTTGCCATGCTGCAGATTCTATCAAACTCATCCAAGTGGTCCAAATGATCTTCCATTGGTAGTCCATGGAACTTGTTGTTCTGCACCATAGAGATCATCCCACTCTTGATTTCGAAATTGTTGTTCTCAACTGGAGGAGGGATGATTCCTTTGCGATTGCCATGAGTGTTAGGCGCATCTCCAGCTCCAATATGACGTGGCTGTCTAGGTGGGTGCTGTGGCACTCTTGCTCCTTGAGCTATCTGTTGGTGGTCAAGATAATGAGGTGGTGGTTGACCACCTGCTTCCTGCGGATTGTCCATGCCCAGGCGTGCTATATGGGCTGCTCTTTCTTGCTCTCTTCTTGCAAATGCTCTTCTACTCAGTTTATGAATGTTGTTTATTGGTTCAACAAGATCTTCTTGTCCTCTAGACCTCAAGTTCATGCACCTATAGAGAGGAAAAACAGAGCAAGTAAAAGAGATTAGTAATGAAACGAAAAATAAAACTTAGTCTCAAGAGGATTTAAAATCCTAATGCACAAAACAGAACCCAAATGGCAATTTCGCCTAATTGATAACAGGATTTTGTTAATCAATTACTCAATCCTACTACACATGTCATTGTAGTATTTGAGGATCAATCCATATGGGTTTGTTGTGTCAAAAGTAATTCATAAAACTTCTTAATCTAAACAAGTCTAGTGAAGGTTTTGGTATGTGATTAGTAACATTAAACAATGTGAATGACAAACTATCTTCAAGATAAGTAATAACAAAAACAGAGTTTCTAAAAGGTTTTTGTAAATTTTGGAAAGGTGAATCCAAGGTTATGGTATTGATTTTCAGGTGTTTAAAAGTGTAATCAATGATGCCATTTTACTCATAAGAATGCTAATCCCTAAGTTTAGAACTTCAAGAATAGATTAAACCACTTTCATGGACTTAATCTTTTCATCACATTTTTAATCAAGAACAAACTTTCATTTGTGATCAAAGATGCAACAAGCATAAAGATTCAGTTCTAATCTGCTAATAAACACCTTAGACAACCACTTTCGTGAACTAAGTATGTAAATCTCTTGCTTAAATGATCCAAGAATTTTACTAATCTTTTGGATGAGAAAATTCCCAAGAAATCTAATTCAACATGATCAAGGTTGAAAATTAGCATTAAGAGCATTAAGCAAGAAGAGATATGGAAGAATCAACTCAGAGACATCAAGATTAACACCCTAAACACCCTGGATCTAACCAACCTTATATTCTAAAGAACTACTCACAGTTCATGATCAAACCAATAAAAACTTGTAAAAACTTGATAATAAGCATTAGAAAGAGTAAAGGGAAGAGATTAGAGAAGAAGAACTCTTGAATTGAAGTTTTTGATCCAAAGGTCTTACAAATAAAATCACCAAATACAGAGATAGTTTCTGGAAAAGTTTAGAAATAAAAAGTCAACTTGATAATGATGATCAACATTGTATTTTCGTCTTAAGTAAACAAAACTGCGTGTTCCATATCGGTGTGATCACACCGATACAAAAGGCCGATATGCGTATCGGTGTGAGCACACCGATACTACACACCGATATCAGTTCTTCATGTCCTTTGTGAGTTTTGTTGCATGTTTGGCTTCTGTTCTTCCTCTTCTTGGCTTTCTTGCTCATTCATCAACTTCCCAATTGCCTCTTCAAGCTCTAGAATACCTGAGAAACACTTCAAAAGCAACATATATACAATANAGAACTCTTGAATTGAAGTTTTTGATCCAAAGGTCTTACAAATAAAATCACCAAATACAGAGAGAGTTTCTGGAAAAGTTTAGAAATAAAAAGTCAACTTGATAATGATGATCAACAATGTATTTTCGTCTTAAGTAAACAAAACTGCGAGTTCCATATCGGTGTGATCACACCGATACAAAAGGCCGATATGCGTATCGGTGTGAGCACACCGATACTACACACCGATATCAGTTCTTCATGTCCTTTGTGAGTTTTGTTGCATGTTTGGCTTCTGTTCTTCCTCTTCTTGGCTTTCTTGCTCATTCATCAACTTCCCAATTGCCTCTTCAAGCTCTAGAATACCTGAGAAACACTTCAAAAGCAACATATATACAATATCTAAAACTAAGACTCACTAAACACTAAAATGAATGCAATCTAGCCTAAAACTATCTAATGAATGCATGTATGGATGCAAAATTATCCTATATGAGTGTTAAAAACATTCTAAAATGAGAGACTATCAGCCACCACCATCTCTCGGATCTGTGTTTTATTCCATCCACTGCCGTGTACATTAAACCAATCTCGTACTAAACAATGATCCCTATTTTAATCTGTTATCCGCTGGTTTTTGACTCCATATAGTTTTTTTTCTTCTGCTAGTTATTTTTTTAACACTGATTTATTAATCTATTACAAATTATGAGAATTGTTACATCGACGATTCTACAACGGTCAATTCTACCGTTTTATGAAGATTCACGACTAATGGCTCTACATGCACCACACTTACCATCATATGAAGATCTACACGTGACGATTCTTCTTGCACCACGCTGAAGATCTGTTTTTCATTAATGTGCATAATTAATAATAAATCGCGCTTTCTGGGATTTGAAATCCAGACCTCCGGATGTAAAAACATTAATAAATCCTTGATAAACCATTGAGTCAAGGAGGCTTACACGATTTTTTTTGCTAGTTATTATATTCTTTTTCCGGATTCAATAAAATTTAATCAGTGATTAAAAAAAAAATCCAAAAATAAAATATGTAGAGAATTTGTCTATTCTATAACTTTTTTTTAAAAAAAAGGTATGCAACTTCAGCCAAAAATTAGCGTTGCCTTTCTTGGGCCCACGAGTCCACGACCCATCCCAGAAAAGCCCATGTTTTTGTTTGGGATAGGAAAGGTCAACTCTGACCCCATCTCCTCCTCACCTCGCCGCGGGAAAGGATCCCGCCGTAGATTCTCGAATTTACAGGTGCGTCTCCTACGGCAGAATCCATACTGTTCAATGACATTCACGGTATTTGTTGTTTCCATCAACCTTCTTGTTAGTTTTTCAATAAGTCGTCCAATTGATCGTTGGTTTTGCATATCTGATTGAGTCCAATTCAATTGAGACAAACGAAGGAACATATGATTGTGTTTTTAAAGCAAATTGATTCTAGGAGAAGAGCTCTCATTACATGATGAAGTTTATTCGAGGAACTAGATAAAACATTACAAATCGCTCCCAACAAAAGGTTCTTCTCTCTCTCTACAGAGGAGGCAACCATGTGATTATAACCGGGCTACGAACTCTATGCGTCGAGCTCTTCCACAAGAGACCACCAAACTCGGGCCGCTTCATCCGCAGCTTCGTCCTGAAAGTGACCGTGTACGAAAGCTTCTGGTGTTTCCTAGTGAAGTTGAGTGTTTTGGGCTGGACGGTGACGGATGCTCCTTTGAAAGGAGAGACAGAGACCTTGTAGCTTGCAACGTGAGGACCAACATTGGTCACGGTTCTTCTAAGTGTCATGGCTTTAACATTTGTCTTCTCAGGGAACAAAACTGAGATCGCCGGGTAGTTCAAGTTCCCCGGGTTGTTATTGGCGAGAGTGTGTTTGCAGGATCTGTTCGAATGCTTTGTGAAGACCTTGAGCTGTGAAGGACTTAGCTCTTGAGTGCAGAGGAAATCGAAATAGTCCTGAGGTCCGATGTCGTAGATAAGACCAGGGTCTATAGCTTTTAACGGGTCTATATGTCCAGCGCCGTGGTCGTAAGGCGATGAAGGAGCTGCTCCTGACGCATCCGAGAGAGGCTTGAGCGTGTTGTCGTGAACGTAAGCCGTCGTCATGAGAGCTGATTTGATCGCTGCGGGGCTCCAGTCCGGATGCCTCGACCTGATCAGAGCAGCCACGCCGCTCACGTGAGGACACGACATTGAAGTTCCAGAGAGTATGTTGAACTTAACCCTCCTTTTATCAGATGACAAACTCGACGGCGCCATGTCTCCGGACCAGGCTGCAAGAATGTTGACTCCCGGAGCCAGCAAGTCCGGTTTCAAGATCTCGAGGGAGAGGAAGTTCGGTCCTCTTGAAGAGAATGCTGCCACAACGGGAGACGGTTTGATCCCGGTTCTTGTTCCGAGGACCTCTAGAGTCGCTGTGGCTTTTTTACTCGTCATCGCGTGCTCTTTGATCAGTTTACCTTCTCTCTCTCCCACTGCAACTGCTGGTAGCAAATGACAGTCTGCGACAAGCTCTTCTCCGTTCGTTGCGGTGTTGGTCAGAATCATCCCGATTCCTCCGGCTCTTTTCACAACCTGACCCTTTTGCACACGCGGAGTAACACCACGGTCGCATATCACGATCTTGCCCGCCACGTTGCGCCCGTCCAGAGCTCCGTCTAGACAGAACGAGGTCGGATCAGGGCTGCTCGCGTTCCTTCCTAAGTAAACCAGAGGATACTGTTTGGTCCGAGACAGAACCGTTCTGCCTTTGTACAATGAAACTCCTTTGAAGGTTCTCATAGTTCCCAGCTTCACTGTAGCTGGGAAATCTCTGTCTATGGTACTTGCACCGACTGTTGTGATCCATGGAGAGACATTCGTGAGGCTGACCGGGTCAGGACCTCCGTTACCGGCTGAGCACGAGACGAAAACTCCCATCTCCATTGCTCCAAACGTTGCTATAGCTAAACTGTCCCGGGAATAAGTCGAGATCCCACCACCGAGAGATATAGAGAGAACTTGGACTCCATCAGCAACAGCTTGATCAACAGCTGACAGAATTTCAGAGCTGAAACACCCTCCGACCCAACAGACTTTGTAAGCAGCGACTCTTGCCCGTGGAGCCATCCCTCGAGCTGTACCATAAGCAAATCCAAGAAGATTTGCTCCTCTAACAGGTGAGCCAGCTACTGTGGCTGCAGTGTGTGTCCCGTGACCGTCTTTGTCTCTTGGTGATCTGTACTCGAGCTCTTCGTCGACCTTCCCCGTTGCAGCCTCGTATCCTCTGTAGAAGACTCTAGCACCGACGATTTTTCTGTTGCAGTTACGTCTCAAGAACCCTTTTCCGGTTTCACAGGCTCCTCTCCAGGTAGATGGAACAGGGGACATGCCTGTGTCGTTGAAGCTCTCACTCTCAGGCCAAATCCCAGTGTCTAAAACACCAACTACCACATCATGGTCGGTGACTCTCTCGGCCCAAACTCTCTCGCTCTCTTGTCTCTCTAACCCGAGGAAACTGGGGCTTCTTGTGGTGTGAAGCTCGTACCTCGTCTCAGGAATCACAGCCACAACGCCATCTTCTCCCTCGAGCCTCTCTGCTTCCTCTGGGCTAAGCCGAGCAGCTAATCCGTGAAACGCAGTCTGGTAAGTGTAGAGTATCCTGCTACCTTCTTCTTCCTGCGATTTGGGATCCGTTACAGAGTCTATTTTGGAAGAGTACCATTGTAGGTGATTAGTGTAAGGTGAAGGCATAGCAGATTTATCCATATGGACAACATAAGTCTTCTTCTGAGAGATTTGACCAGTTTCCGCTTGGAGGAACATGAGATTCAAGGATAAGATGGTGAAAAGAAAGCATTTTTGAAGTGGGTTTTTGTCAGCCATTGTTGGGAGTAGTATAGGCTGAGAGAAAGAAAAAGTTGTAAGGAGATTCTCTCTCTCTCTCTCTCTCTATCTCTCTCTCTCTCTTTCTTTCTGGGAGAAGGAAGAGATAAAGAGTCGTTGTTACTTGGAGGAAGTAAATAAAGGTGAAGGAAGAGGTGGTTTCAGAGATGCTCTGTGAGCATAATTACTGAGAAGTATAGTAGTTGGCAATGGCAGAGAGAGTAATCAATGAGCTCATGCCTCTTTCTGCTACTTGTATATATGCATATAGTACCGTTAGGTTTTGGAATTTATGGCTCATCTGCTCGAAATTCGACTTCAATTTTTAATGCTTAGTTTGTTAGTTTATGCTATTGTTGATTAATTGTCTTTTAACTGCCTTGTGTAAATTGAGGTTAATGTTAATATGGGTGTTAAAAGTTACTCTTTTAACTGTCTCATGTATTAAGCCACAGTCTTGGAGTCTACGAGCATATTCTTGATTTATCTCTTTCTCTTTTTCATTTTACAAAGAAAACAAAATAAGTCACATCAAGCCTTTTATTTGCTTTGGTAGGTGTGAGGAGAGGGAATAAAAAACAAGTATATTCAAAAACATAGAAAATGTTTTAAGTAATGTAACTTAAAAAGTATTTATTACAAAAGTATTGTGAGATTCTCTTTGGTTAGACTGAATCATTCGTACCTCCTTTGATACAATTAACAGAGGTGGATGGATCCGTGTGGCCGTATTTAAATGGTAAAACCTGAACTCGAATTAACAATGTCTCTAAGAAAGACCTTAAAAGAAAAACTCTTAAACAATCACAGTAAAACTCACTTTGGTCAAAAGTTTTCTTTAACAAAAACCTAAAAACCACATTAATTAGGCTTTTAATCCAAATTTCTCTCTCTCTCATTATTTTATTGGAGTTGAATTTACTGTGGAATATCAGTGGTCAGCTCAACGGTCTATTACAACATTTAAAGCTTAAAACGCAGCAGAATGGCCCACTTTGTCTGTATATCTCTCTAAAGGTATGCCAAAAGGAGCAAGCAAGAAGTGGCTTCATCTAAGATTATTTGATATTTTCCTATCCTAAATTCAACAATATTCATAAATTCGAACATATACACTTGTATCCGACCCCCCACCACCTCATCTAGATATTTTCTTGTTTCGAACAACTCATTGAAAAACAATATCTTATTGCTATGTCTATGTCAAAAAAGTTAATTTAGAAAAGAAAAAAAATTCAATTATATGTCACAATTAATGGGAATCAATCTATTATGACATTCAAATCGAAATAACGATAGTAACGTACTAAGTTAACATGCAAGATGAGATTAACTTGAATACACTTCCAATCTATGAGTCATGTTATTTGTAAAAATGCAATTTCTTTATGTTACTCTTTGATGAATAAAAATTCATTAAAAATTATGCTTAGGCTTAATAATTATATTGTATATATACTACATTAGATTCTGAGTATACGCAGAATATATATTATATGTTGGAGTGGATCGAATACTCATTAAAATTTTAGTATTTGTGATTTTTTATAATTTTAACGAATGTTAAATTTTATTATTTGATTTGCTCCTTATAGTTACGGTTATCCATATTTTTTGGATCGATTCAAATCTTATAACAGATCGGAGCAAATCTAATGGATATTTTGTCTACTCCTACAGAAAATGTGTCTTGGATTCTAAATTTCAAAGAATTTGATGCTCCTCTCCTTTCCTTTCACACAAAATACACACACTTGCCTAAGAGATTGTTTAAGAGTTTGACATAATCTTATGCTCTGTCACATGAACACAAATTTCTTATTCTTCTTGCCAGGAGTACTTAGAGCAACCAAAATCCATAACCTGAATAATCGTAGACTAAACATATATAATATAGATCTAAGATAAAGATTGAACAAAATTGTAATCGAAATTTGCTAAGGAAATGATTGTGTTACAGTCACAAAACACTTGCATGCATTTGAAGGCCTCTTATGCTCAGGGCTCCTTGTAGACATTTTGGCTACGGCGGCCAGAAGGAAGATTGGAAGCAGAGAGCACAACAATTATTTTTAAAACCACATATATACATAATCTAGTTCTACATAATAAGACATTAAAAAAATTATAAATTATTGTTCCCCCTTAACGTTGATTGGATACGACAAAAAAAATTACAAATCTTGATAATGTTAAATACAATTCAAGACCAAAAGCAAAAAAAAACGAAACAGATCAACTGATTCTTCTTCTTTGTAACATAAAAAGAAGGTAGAAAGTGAATTTTGTACAGACTCATGCGAGATGAATCGTGAATGGAATAGAGAGAGGGCTAAAGAAAGCCTTCAATGCCACGACGACCTGATTGGACTTCTCTATAGATCATTAGTGCTTCTTCCATCACATTAGCTTGAGTCAAAAGCTGTGAGCTCTTCTTCCCTGAGTGCCACCTCTCCCCCGAGCTTCCCCATCTTCTCAAACACTTTGGGAGCTACTCGTGGGTCGTATCCCGCTTATGCAAGAAATAGCAAACCGATGTAATCTGCTTCTCTATCCTGTGATGTAATCTGCTTCTCCATCCTGTGATGTAGCACCAAACACACACACACACAAGGGGGAATTTGAATGCATCATAACTTTTTCTTCTTCCTCACACACACACATCAACTGCTGCTAGAAATATAAGTTCATGGAGCCAAATAGTTCACCAGATGAGTAGTTTGTTACAAATAGTTCATCGAATTATAACCAACTGTTATTCCTACCTTTCTCGTTCACTTCTCCTACCATCCCAAACTATACAATATGAACTTTTGTTCCTAATAATTTGCAGAAGAATGTGAAAAGTGAACCCGAAATCCCTTCCCTATACAATATGATTGATATCTCTATGTCAAAAATGTTAATTTACAAAAAAAAATCCAATTTTTGTTTTGATTGCATCCAATTATATGTCTCAATGGAAATCAATTTCTGACATTAAAATACGAATGCAGACAAGTTAACACGTAATGTTCAAAACTATATTTATGATTTAAATTATATAATCTCAATTTTAACATTTCCGTTCTAAAGATTGTTGACAAAAAAACATAATAACCAAAATAACGATAGTAACGTACTAACATAATATGCAAGAAGATTAATTTGAATTCCAAACTATGAGTTCTGCTTTAGAAAAAAAGAAAGAAAAAAACAAGGAATTATGCTATTGTAAATGAGTTTTTATAGCAAATAATCATATTAAATTATGTAGTAAAGCTTATAACTATCATATTTGAATATTTAATTCACTAACCATAATTTTTTGTGTTTTTCTAATTATACCCCACAACAACAAAAAGAGAGGCAGAAAGAGATAGTGAAAGAAAACAATTCATGCCTTATCATCATTTTTGAATTGTTTTTATATTTGGAACAACAGTGATAAGTGTTATATACGTAAAATAGTTAAGAACTAGAAATGAGAAATATTGTTTTTAACATTTGTTCAAAAATATCTTAAGATTTATAAATGGACAAAGCTATACTATATGAATGTTTACAATAGTATATAGATTTAGAAGTTCAAAACTAATGAAAATTTTAAGAAATTTGTGTCCATTTAAAAAAAAAAAAAAAAATCGTAGTATGTGGTAAAAAATATTTTCACTAAAAACACCAACTTACATCAGTTTTGCAGAAGATTTCAAGCAAATAAGTTGAAAATGGAAAGAAATAATCATAAACAAAAGAAAAAACAGAAAGAGAAAAAAGAGAAGAAGAATTAGTAGTGTTGAATCAGTGCGGACTATAAAATATTTTATAAATTTAATATATAATTAATATTTATATTGAAGTTGATCTATTTGTACATAATTAATTATGTTTTAATAATAGTATTATATGAATATTTAATAATAAAAATAATGATAAATCAAATAAAATTTTTATAGATTTTAATAGAAATTGAAAATAAAAAAGCTAGTATCCAAGATTTTAAAATACTTTCTTAGATAAAAAATGAAAATATGATAACTAAATAAACTGAAAACATTAAAACATATAATAATTTATTTATTTTTATGATTGGCCAGCACGCATGTGCATGTATAATTTGTAATTATATACATAAATAGTTGTAATATTTAAGTATTTAATTTTCTTATATATTATGTAAACGTTATGCTTTTATACATATACAGTTTTAGTATTTGACAATAATCAGACAAACGTTTCATATCGATTTGTGTCCTTTGAAACTGTTTTATTTTAAAACTTTTTAGTTTTCTACCTTTCAGAGTGACATATAATTGCAAATATAAAAGTTATATTAAATAATAATTAATTCTTATAATATGTCTTGAATATTATCTACACTATGCTTTTTTTCTCCTTACACAAGATAATTTTGCCAATATATATTTTAATAATATATATTTTTTCTTGATCTATTGCTAATTAAATCATAATGGATTTTACAATATTTATTTATCTTAAGAGCGGATAGATGGTTGGCCCGCACATTCGTGCGTACCAACCACCTCATTAGTGATCACCGCTCTTAGAACATATAGAGATTTAAAAAAAAATTGTTTAATAACTAAAATTTAAATTGGATTGTAATCAGGTTAACAAAATGCATGCACGACAAGTTCGCATGCGACTTTCACTTTTGCATAATTAATATTTATATTCACACGCATATTTGTGTAAAAATCAAAGTATGACTTTTATATGTTAAAAAAATAAACAAAGTATATGTTTTGTAATATATATTTTTATAATATATGGTTGAATTTTAAAAAGAAATAAATATGTATATATATGCATGTAAGTATGAGTTAAAAATAAGTGAATTGTAATATTTAGGCGTTGGTTAGTTTTTCTGATATTTTCCGTAAGTTATATTTTTACACGATGCAGTTTTTAACGTTTAAGAACAATCACGAAAACCGTTTCTATCATTTTTTATTTAATCATTTTTTTTTAATTTTTCAGCATTTTATGATATATGGTTTCACCATGAAAATAAATATAGTATATTGGATAAATTATTGGGATTACTACAAATCAAATCTCGAACTAAATATTTTTTGCAAAATTAACCCCCACCTCAAAAAAATGCAAGTCAATCCTCACCTCATAAGTCACCCCCTATATGTATCAAAACATTGTAAGAAAATACCATTATGTCATTATAATTGAATTATATTTCCTTTTTTCGTTAAATATTAATTACATCTAAAATCAAATATTGATTAAACTCAAGATAATAAAATTAAAATAGAGTGCATATTTCTTCTGCAAAAATGGACTGATTGTTACCTTGCAAACTTTTATCCAAATTACGCAGGAGTGCATATTTCTTCTGCAAAACATGGGCAGATACATCAAGAAATAGTTTGCTAAATTACTATGAAATGAACAGAGTATAAGAGGTCCATTTACAAAGGAAGAGGAAACCACACAGAAACTAGAAACACACACAAATCATTAGATCTTCGTTTCAGGGAACTCTGGATTATTATTGGTGAACATTGGAATTAAACAAGTTCATGGGCTTCAGAGTCTCAAGGCCCAAAATAAATGTTGGGCACACTGTTCCGCAGACTTTGGAAGAACAAATCATCTGTTTTCACGGTATATATTGAAACATGTACCATGATATAGCAACATAAATATTAATATCCTTTGTTAAATCACTCGTTTGTCATTTTGAATTGAAAACTGTAGTTTTAAATATAACATATATCAATTTTACAATATTTTTCTAGGGTGTAAAAATCATACCTGTCCAGTGATCATGAAAGAAAGATTTGATTTCAAGGAAAAAAGAAGAAGATTAAACTCATTAACATATAATTCAATTTAACGACTCAATTTTCTGACCACAGTTTATACAATACCTCCATGGGAGGCATCTCCTTGAAAAATCTATCAAACTCCGTCGTCGTCCCCACTCCTCCTCGGCCGCCGCCGTCGCCTCCGTAGAGCCGTCTAGTATCTTCGCCGGTTTTACTACCTCCACCGTAACAATGGCCGTCGGAAGCGGAGGGAGACTCGAAAGGACCGGGGGCGACGATGGCATCCTTACCGGTGAGTTCTTGAACAACAGTCTTGAAGCTACGAGCATCTGTCTCGACGTACTGTGTGTTTATGAACACAACTTTCATCGGCTCCGATTGCACTTTCCCTCTTCCAGACATTATTAAATGAATCAATCTAAGAAAAAAAGAAAACAAACTCTGAGAGTTTTAGTGTGGCTGATGATGATGAAGAATGATCTTAGTATGCAGTTTTAGCTCTCCCAGATGTTTGTAATTTTATATGTCTACTTGTGTGTATATACATATATATAGAGAGAGTTATGAATCATATGATTATAATCTTTACGGTAGGCCTGGACGCGGATCCGATATCCGGAAATTTTTATGTATTTGTGATTTGCTCCGTTTCTACCGGATATTTAATTTTATGATTTGATTTGCTCCGAAAAAATACGGATATCCGGATTTCCGGATATCCGAAAATTTTAGAGATATTTGCGGATATTTACGGATATTTGCGGATATTCAATTTGATATTTTTAATAAAAAAAATACTGAAAATGCATACATTTAAATGAAAAAGTATATTTTTTAACTAAAATATCAATTAAAGTATTAAAATAATTATTAAAAAATCAAAAAAATAACTTATAAATGAAAAAATTCATATAAAAACAAATTTCTTTTAAATTTGTTAAACTTCAGTATTAAAATAACTAATATAAAAATAGAAATTCACAAAAACTTATATATACATATAATAATTATATAATATATATGTAATTATTTATATACTTATACATATACCGGAGCGGATCGGATATTCGTGTCTTAAAATTTTAGTATTTGTGATTTGCTCCGTTTTTAGCGGATATTGATTTTTATTATTTGCTTTGCTCCATACAATTACGGATATCCGGATTTTTTGAATCGAATCGAAGCAAATAACGGATCGAATCAAATATAACGGATTTTTTGCCCAGCCCTACCAGTGAGTCAGTGACATCTCTAACATAATAACAATTCCATTCAGTGAGCGATCTCAGCTCATAAGAATTTTGTTTATCACTATAATGTATATCTCTTCTTATTAGATATAAGTATCGTAGTTATTAATTTTGTTTGCGGACACCTGTTTTAAAATAGATCGATAGATTAATCCAGAATAACATATCTTTTATAGGGTACTAGGAGAGATATTATTTTAAATTAAGTTTTAAATATTATTTTTTAAAATCTATATTTTGACTTTTTTTTTTAAGAATTGAAATTTTTTATTTTTTTTTCTTGATGATCTGTGCAATTTCTTTCATACATTATTTTATTAATGTTTATTTATTCTTTAATTTTCATAATCTTCTTATTTATCTATATCTTAATATTATAATAATTTTTACTTTTTTCACTTTATCATTTTGAAGATTTATTTTACATAACTTGCATTAAATCCATGTTTTTCCATGTTTAAAATTTTGTATATTTTTGTATCTATTTTTCTTTTTCTTTATTTTTATATTTTTCTCTATATTTTTTATATAATTTTTTATCTTCTCGATATTTTATTGAATATTTTGTTGTGTCTTAAGATTTTATAGATTGCAGTTCACTTCTTAATTTATTTCATATCATATTTTTTTGCACTTATACCAAAGTTTAATTACCGTAATTTATTTGAAAATAAGGATTAAATTATTCAAAAAAATATAATGATATATTAAAAATTATGTATTATATAATATTAATATATTTCTTATTTTTAAAAATTAAACTATAATTTTATCTACTTATAATAATTTTTAAATAGTTGAAATCAAATTTAGTTGTTTTATGTATAGTTAATTATACATATATTAATATGTATTTATGTTACTTGACGTTTTTTAAAAGAAATAATTACTTTTTCAATTTATCAGTTTGAGGATTTATTTATTTATGTGTTGGGGCATAAGTTTATAATTGATATACATATAAATTTAAAAAGTGGCTCGAATTTAATATGTAAAATATATAGACAATATCATAAGTTTTTAGAGAGGATTGTCAAAGAGTATCCATGACATAATGGGAAAGAACGGTCTTTTTTTATTGAGAGGACTATGAGTTTGAATCCGCATGAATGCAAATAAGAGGATAAACATATTTTGTTTGGTTCAGATTTAATATAAATAAAATATTTTTTGAAAATTAAAGAATAGATGACATGTGGCATACTCTGAGATGTTGAAGTGGCAGGTCATCTACACACCCATTAAGCTTTCATATAGTAGAAAATAACGACACTCGAAAAAATATAATGATATATTTAAATTATGTATTATATAAGATTTCTATATTTATTTATTTTTAAAATTAAATTAGAATTTTATCTACTTATAATAATTTTTAAATAGTTGTATTCAAATTTAGTGGTTTTTATGTATAGTTAATTGTACATATGTTTATATTTATTTATGTTATTTAATGTTTTTTTTTAAATAATTATTTTTTTCAATTTATCTTTTTGAAGTTTTTTTGTATTTATACGTTTGAGCCATAAGTATATAATTGATATACATATAAATTAAAAAGTGCTGATAATTGAATATGTAAAACATAGAGACAATATCATATGTTTTTAAAGAGGGTTGTCAAAAAGTGTTCATGGCAGAATGGAAAAAACTCTCTTCTTTAGTTGAGAGGGTTATGGGTTCAAATCCCCGTGAATGCAAAAAACTTAAAAATATTTATTTGGTTTAGATTTAATTGAAATAAAATTATTTTTTAAAAAATAAATAATGAAGTGCCACGTGGCGCTCTCTCACGTGCTGACGTGGCGGAAGTAAGAGAGAGTCTTTCTGCTTTTATATAGTAGATTAAGTTGCTTAAATTTGTTCTAGCAACAGCTCGAATAATAAGATCTAACTCGAAATATTGCAGATTTTGTTTACATTTGGTATGTTTTAGAAGAAGTTCATACTGAAAAGTTCTCAAAGCCGTTGTAAATTGGAGCTTGATCACTAATTGTGTTGTGTTCAAAAGTTGACAAACTTTATAGACGACACGTTGTTGAAGATCGTCTTCTCTCGGCTGCACTTACAATCCTAACTCTTATGGGTTTAGCCAGGAAGTGAAGAATCTTACGAATTTGTTTTTTTTGTTATTGTATCTAATAAGCTAGAAAATACTACTGATTTTGTAGGGTCAGTTTCTAATATGTTACATGACCAACGATAACTGAATTGTATTGAAGTCTGTGTAACGGTGGGGACTGGGGATATTGGGTATGGGTTCAGAAGTTTTAAGGGTGTTTCCTAAAATTCAAACACCACATGAGAGACCCATATATAAACTTAAAAAAAAAAAAAAAAATGCATTGAACTCATCGTACATGTTGCGATACAGTTATCAAGTGTCTTAATCTCTATCATTTATCACTCAATAAAATGTCTCCGTGTAAGTCCACTGTGCGCACCGGTTCCATTACCTATCTATTTCTTATTTTTTATATGGGGGATTGTAGTCTTTATATATTATGACAAAGATAAATGTAGCCTAATAGTTCGGGCAATGTTTTTGATTTGACAATATTTTAGTTACTTATACAACCAATTAATATCATATGTGTTTCAAGTATTTTAACGTAGGATCTTATCTTCTTATTATATAAAGTTGGATGCGTCAAAGCTGCTAATTAACATGATCGTGACACGTGGCAAGTTAATCGATAAGATTTTGACACGTATTTTGATTAAAATATATTATAAAGAAAAAATATACTAATCCTAAAAGAAAAAAAAAATACTGCTATCTTAAAGAAAAATAAATAAAATAAAAGGAAAGATATATATTATAAAAATATATATATTAATCCTAAAAGAAAAAGGAAAATACTATTATTTTTAATCTTATTATATAAAGTTGGATGCCTCAAAATTGCTAATTAACATGATCGTGACACGTGGCAAGTTAATCGATAAGATTTTGACACGTATTTTGATTAAAATATATTATAAAGAAAAAATATACAAATCCTAAAAGAAAAAGGAAATACTGCTATCTTAAAGAAAATTAAATAAAATAAAAGGAAAGATATATATTATAAAAATATATATATTAATCCTAAAAGAAAAAGGAAAATATTATTATTTTTAAAATAAAAATAAATAAACTAAAAGGAAAGATATTTTAATATTACTAAAAAGAAAAAATAAACGTCAAGTTAGTAATTAATATGGTCGTGACACGTGACAAGTTAATCAATAAGATTTAGACACATGTCAAGTTTACCGCTTTAGATTTTGAGAGGTGTCTCGGTAAAATATTATTTTTAAAGAAAAAAAGGAATTTTTTTTAAAAAAATGTCAAATTTATCGATTAAGATTATAAAAGTAAAATAAAATTAACTAGGATATATTCAATTTAATAAAAAAAAATTAAAACAAAATGATCTATTTCATTTTAAAAAAAGGAAAATAAAAACAAAAAGTAAATTAGATTAACTAAGATATATTTCGAATATAAAAAAAATTCTAGATGTTAATGATATGACATTTGACGATGATGAGTTTAATGTGGAGGAGGATAGCAAGAATCATGTAAAGAAGCTTTTGATGCGAGTCTTGAGAAGTATAACTTTTCTAGAAAGCTAAAATCTCATATAAAGGAGACGAATGTGCAGAGAAAGAGATACTTTATTTTCTTGAAAAAAGTTAATGAGGAAATTGTTAACATACTCGAATTGCATACCTAAGTTTTTAACGCAACGAAACAGTAAAAGATAGTTGATAAAGTGTGTGAACTATATGAGAAGTAGGGTTAATGTTGTTTAGGACCCGCAACAGATTATGTGTTCTGAATATTTTAATTTAAAATAAATAAAAATTAAAATAAATAAATAACTCTTAGGTTTCGATTTTGTGTTTTTCATATATTTTTTCCAGTAGTGATCAGATTTTGTTTTCTATTTTCTTTTTTGATGCGAGTCTTGAGAAACATAACTTTTCTAGAGAGCAAAAATATCATATAAGGAAGAAAAAAAAAAGTAAATTAAAAAAAATTGATTAACTAGGATATATTTCAATTAAAAAATAAAATTTTAGCTACTAATGATATGACATTAAACGATGATGAGCTCAATGAGGAGGAGGATATCAAGAATTTTAGAGACTTTTAATTCGAGTCTTCAGAAACATAACTTCTCTAGAGAGCAGAGAGATCATATACGAGAGATGAAAGTGAAGAGAAATATAGACTTTATTTGCTTGAAAAAAGCTAATGGGAAGATTGTTAACATACTCGAAGGACTGAAATTGCATACCTAATTTTTTAAAGCAGCGTAACAGAAAAAGATAGTTGAAAAAGTGTGTGAACTATATGAGAAGTAGAGTTACTGTTGCTTAGGACATGCAACAGATTCTGTCTTTTTCATATTTAATTCAAAATAAATGAAAATTAAAATAAATAAATAACTCTTAGGTTTCGATTTTGTGTTTTTCATATATTTTTTTTAGTAGTGATCCGGTGTTGTTTTTTATTTTCTTAAAAAAAATATTTTAATGGGTTTTAAATTTTATTATAATAAATTCGCGTATACGCGGATCCTAATCTAAATTTTAATTATGATAAAAGTAGGATAATTAATTCGTCAAAATTATATATATATATATATATATATCTTATTATATAAAGTAGAATGCGTTAAAGTTACTAATTAACAAGATCACGACACATGTCAAGTTAATCAATCGGATTTTGACATGTGTTATAAGTATATATCTAAAAAGGAAAATAAAACAAAAATATCTATTTCAATTTAAGAAAAGAAAATAAAAAAGTATATATTTCAATTTAAAAAAAGAAAATAAAAAATAAAATAAATAAGATTGTTAATTAACTTTATCGCGACACGTGGCGTTTCATTTGATTCAGATTCTGTCAGGTGTTCCGATAAAATATTAGAATTTATATTAACTATGAAAAATATCTATTAGAATTTAAGAAAAAGAAAATAAAAAATAAAGTAAATAAGACTAACTATGATATATTTCAATATTCTGGCACTTATCCCGATAAAATATTATAATTTATATTAATTATAAAAAGTAAATAAGATTAAGTATGATATATTTCTAATAAGATTAACTATCAGAGGCGGACCCACATTATAAAATGGTGGATCAGCTGACCCAGTGAAAATATATAAAATTTCGTTGTAGTACTTAGCCATATTTGATCTGCAGCTCAAATGGTTTGTGCTGCATGGACTCTTTTATTCTCATTTCTCAAGTTCGAGGGCTTTTCTACACCCTAATTGGGTTTTTTGCTTAGCATAAATTAGCTTCTAATTTTTTTTTTTATAATGCATATGGACAATTCATTCTTTTCATAGCATATTTCTTTTTTTTTTACTTGGAAGAGACCATAATAAAATTACTTGACAAAAAAATTATAATAAAATTATACATTGTTAAAAACTATATATATTTAGAGAAATCATCATTGAAATTACTCAATAAAATTAATAGTTAATACTTTCATATATACCTATAAATAATAAAATTATGAACATATATATGATATAAAACTAAAATAAATTAAATATATATATATATAACACTCATAATCTGATAGATATTTTTAATATGAAAGATGAAAAATGAATACTCATTATATTTTAGAAGTATGTTATTAAAAAATTAAATTATCTGGTTGATAATACTACTTCTCTAATAAATATCATTAAAAACTATTTATAATTTTATCATAAAATTTTGTTTTTAATATAAATAAATATTTTTTAAAAATTTATTTTTTGACCCATGTAAAATAAATTTCTAGGTCTGCCACTGTTAACTATGATATAGAGAGTGAGAGATCACATACGAGAGATGAATGTGAAGAGAAAAAAAAACTTTGTTTGCTTGGAGAGAGTTAATGGGAAGATTGTTAACATATTCGAATGACTCGAATTGCATACCCAAGTTTTTAATGAAGTAGAACAGAAAAAGATAGTTGATAAAGTCTGTGAACTACAAAAGAAGTAGGGTTAATGTTGCTTAGGATCCACAAAATATTCTGTGTTTGAATATTTTAATTGAAAACATAACAACTCTTACGTTTCGATTTTATGTTTTTAATATATATATTTTTAAAGTAGTGATCCGATTTTATTTTCTATTTTATAAAAAAAATCATTTTAACATGTTTAAAATTTTGTTATTACAAACCCGCATAAACGCAGATCCTAATCTAGTATATATATATATATCTTATTATATAAAGTAAGATGCATCAAAGTTAATTTTTAACATGATCGCGACACGTGTCAAGTTAATCGATTAGATTTTGACACGTGTTAAAAAAATTCAACCAATTAGATTTTAACATAATGTTTACATAAATCTAAAAGTTAGGTTTAAAAACAAAAAAGAAAAATAAGTATCTTTTCAATTACTAATACAAAAAGGAAAATAAAAAAAAATCAAAAAAGTAAATAAAAAAATTAAGAAAAAGGAAAATAAGTTTTTTATGTTTTTCATTTAAATTAAGGAAAGGAAAATAAGTTTTTTATGTTTTTTATTTAAATTAAGGAAATTGTATCATCAATTACTCATAATAAAAGGAAAATCAAAAATTAGTTTTAAAAATAGAAAAAAATAAGTTTTTTTTCAATTACTAATACCAAAAGAAAATAAAAAATCGAAAACATAAGTAAGAAACTTAAGAAAAAATAAAATAAGCTTTTTTTATGTTTTTCATTTAAATTAAAAAAGAAAATCCAAAAAAAAAAATGTAAATAATAAGAAGAAATTTTAGATGCTAATGATATGGCATTAAACGAAGGTGAGCTCAATAAGGAGAAAAGTATAAAGAATCATGTAGAGAGGTTTTTGATGCGAGTCTTGAGAAGCATAACTTCTCTACAGAGCAGAGAGATCATATAAAGATATATATCATATACGAGAGAAACAAAAAAATAAATTTGATTAACTAGGATATATTTCAATTAAACAAATTTTTTTTTACTAATTGCATATCCAAGTTTTGTACGCAGCAGAACAGAAAAAATAGTTGATAAAGTGTGTTTAATGTTGCTTAGGACCCGTAACAGATTCTGCGTTTTGAATATTTTAATTGAAAATAAATGAGAATTAAAATAAATAAATAACTCTTAGGTTTTGAAATTGTGTTTTCATATATTTTCTCAGTAGTGATAAGATTTTGTTTTCTATTTTCTTAAAAAATATTTTAATAATTTTTAAATATTATTATTATAAATCTGGCGGATCCTAATCTAGATTTTAATTATGATAAATCTAATTATGATAAAAGAAAGATAATTAATTCGTCAAAGTTTTAAAATAAATAAATAAATAAATATATTTATATATATAGGTAAAGCATTAGAAATAAACCTAATTCATATAAGAGTATTAAAACATATATATGGAAATATTATTAAAAGTAAATTTTATTTTTTCTTTACAGATTATTCGATTTTGTTTTTAATTTATTTTTACGAGTTTAAAATATTTTATTAAAAATCCGCATATATGCGGGTTCTATTCTAGTATATATATATATGAATCAAATAGCTGTCATGCGGTATGCGTATTTTTACGCGTGTGGAGATTTCGTCTATAATTGTGGACTGTAATGTGGATTTTTTGTGTTATATATAGAGAAATATTTGATTTTAGTTTCAGAATACTATATTTACAGTTGTAAGTTGATATGGTGTTTAATTCTATACAACAACCCTAGCATGCAGTGGCGGATCTAGAATTGTATTTTAGTGGGGGCATATTCACATACAGTAAAACCTCTATAAATTAATACTCGATTCATTAATACCTCGCTAAATTAATATTTTTTATCAGTCCCAAAATTAGTTTTTCAACCAAATAATATATCTATAAATTAATAATCACTATAAATTAATAAATTTTTATAAAACATCATGGTCCCAACATTATTAATTTATAGAGGTTTTACTGTATATAGCAGTGGGTCTAAGCTTATTCAAGTTTTTGTAGTTTGAACCCTAGGAGCCTAAAACAATATAACAGCTTGTTTTGAGTTTACATAAGATGCCTAACCATAGGAGCTAAAAATCATACAAAAACCTTGCTTTCGAGTTTACATAAATTTTCTAAATAGTATCACTTGTGTTTTTTGTAAGAAGTGTCGTTTACAAAGATATTTCTCACAAATTAAGTAATTTGTTAATGGAAATACATGTTGAATTTTGTTGAGTAATGTGAGATTATTTTGTTGTAATATAAAGGCATCTTTTATGCCAATATGGAGCCACGCTTTAAACTTCCAAAAGACGAAAGATCTGCTGAGCTAATCGAACATTAGTAGGGAAGACGATGTAATTTACCTCGTGATTAGCAAACCAAACAGATTAATGAGAACCTCAGTTACAAGCTAAGCTTCATACTAAATACTACATTAATCATCTTAAAGGTATTTTGGTCAATGTTTATTTTACTCTTTTACTTTTTAATCCACAATTGAAGTGTTTCACTGATTCACATATCAAATGTTTATAGACGTCGGTATGTTTCTGGATTCTGTTTGTTCATCCTTTGTTTTCGTTTCTTTTGTGAAAATGTCCATAAGGTTGATGGCTATATATGTGAAGCTCTGTACTTGGGGACCAGTGGAGAGGGACACTGTTAAAACATATATATATATATATATAAAGGACCGGCGCGTTGAGAAGAGATGAGTAAATAAATACTTTTGCATTAATAATTTCTTTAGATAAAAACTCTCTTTCTTATTTTAGCATGGCGATCGATACCCTTATTTTGAGGAGTCCTCCGTTTATCCAAATAAATTACAAATCAATCAAATATAAAACCCTAGGTATTATTTTTTGGAGGAAATTTATAGAAACAGACTTTATTTTTATTTTTTTGATAAATAAATCACTTTTTAAATACTTAAGAAAACTAGCCTTTTTAACTATAACTAGAGAATTTTATTTTAATTTGAGTTTTGAATAATATGTTTTAGATCTATATTTTGACTATTGATTTTATATTGTTTTTAAAAAATTTTAATTTTCTACTTTTTTTCTTGATGATATGTGTAATCTCTTTCATACATTATTTTATAAATCTTTATTTATTCTTCAATTTTCATACTCTTTTCATTTTTCTAAATCTTAATATTATAATAATTTTTATTTTTCTCAATTTATTATTTCGAAGACTTTTTTATATATCATTCATTGAATCCATGTATTTTTCATGTTTTAAAATTTTGCATATTCTTGTATCCATTTTTCTTTTTCTTTATTTTTTTTCTTCTTCTCTATAGTTTTTTATATAATTTGTTATTTTCTCAATTTTTATTGAATATATTGTTTTGTCTTACGATATTGTAGGTTGGAGTTAACTTTTTAATTTATTCAATATCATAATTTGTTTTCACTTGTACCAAAGTTTAATTATCCTATTTTATTTGAAAATAAGAATTAAAACACTAAAAGAGAAAATATAATGATATATTTAAAATTATGTATTATATAAAATTTATATATTTATTATGTTCTTAAATTAAATTTGAATTTCATCTACTTATAAGAAAATTTTAAATAGTCGAATTCAAATTTAGCAGTTTTTATGTACAGTTAATTTGACATATGTTAATATTTATTTATGTTATTTGATATTTAAAAAATAATAATTAATTACTTATATACTTTATATTGTGAAAAAATATTGAGATTGACTAATAAGAAATAGCTAATGTGTCATCCTCTAGAGAATCTCCTTCATCTTTTATATATGTAGTAGATGATGATTTATGATTTGTGAAGGTGTTATTTGTTTATTCTTTTCAATGATTTATTTTTCTGTTATATATGTTATTTATTATTTCTTATACCGTAATAATTGACATTTTATTAAATACATAACAGAAAACATAATTTAATATGAAAGAATAAGAAAGTAAAGAAGTGTACAAACGAAGTCTTCCAATGAAGTCTTATTAACTCTAAACCCTAAATCGAATATTTTCGATTAAAATTTATATGATATATTAATTCTGTTAGCATATTCACAATTTAGAGTTAAAATAACAAAGATATGAACCCTAAATCAATAACCGAATCATAAACTATGATTCATATAAAATTTATGTTTACCCTAACAATTACTCTCTTATACCCAAAACTTTAAGCGTCAAACTCTAACCTTTTTAATCGTATACTCATGAAACTTAATAATTGATTCATTTTCATTTAATTTTATTTTATATACATGTTTTGTTTATGTATATATTGTTTTTTAATCAAAATATTGTCAAAAAGCACTCATGGCATAATGGTTAAGGCTGTTGAATTTATTGAGAAGATTGTGGGTTTGAATCCCCTTGGAAGTGATGGAAGAAATTTTTTTGTTTGTTTCGTATTTAATGCAAGTTAAACAAAATTTTAGAAATTAAATAAAAGAGTACAAGTGTCAAAATTGTAAGTGCTGACGTGGCGATCTCTGTAGAGAGCCATTCTGGAAAAATTAAAAGACCCTTAACAAAATTTAGAAGTATCTCAAAATAAATAGAGATTTACGTTTTTTATCAGGCTTAATATCAGTGATCTGATGCACTTATTACGGTTAGCTCTGTAGTTTCTGGTTAATCGTATGAATTATCTTTCAACGCCATTATAGGGATTGGTTCCATAAGATGCTTCTGATAATTAATGACTCTAGCGGAGAATAGCCGGAGAATCTTGATATAGACGAAAGCAAAATTATATTTTTCTCTTAGCCCATTTCTTTGTATCTTCTTGCTTATTTTTTATATAGGGTGAGTTAGGTAATCAGTAAAGGTAAAGTCAAACATTAAGAAAGTGGTAATGTTAAGTTGAAAATGTTTAATATCGTTTTAGTATAATATTAACGTGATACCGTTAGTATATTATTAATGTGATAACGCATTATCACATCATAACATAACATGAAAGTAACAATGATTGTAATTCGTTATAATGTGATAATTTATTACATAGGGTCAATTTGATGTTTGTCCATATTGGAATTCATATTAAAGAATATAGCCATGTAAAACATATAACAAAGCATCTAACCAAAAACACTGTTTTTATCGTTTTTACCCTTCCAATAACAAAATAGTATAGTACGTAGTAACCCAATCAAAATAGTATAGTCTACTATTACTTCGTCACCATTGATCCCCATCGGCCACTCGAAACACGCAACCGAGCTGGCCACCGCACGACTTCCGCCACGTCGCCGCAGCTCAGAGATCTCGCCTACGAGTCTTCGATTCACCTCTCCGCCGTAATAAATCTAAACCAGCTCCGAAGCAGAGCAGCCCTCACGTCGCCCACCGTGCTCTCTCCAGCCACAGCTCCGTTCGTGCGGCGTCGTTCACATCTCTGTTCCGCCGAAGAGGATCTTCACCAACAAGCTTGATCTTCACCAACAAGCTTCCATCCGTGGGTGGTCTGAGATTGATCGGAGATTGATTGAAAGAAAGAGAATAACTGATTTGCTTTGTTCAATTGATCGGGCAGAAGAGAACAAAAAAATTGATCAAAGAGAGAAGAGGAAGGTAAAAAAGTCTTATTATGCATAATACAGAGAATATCAGCTTCAATTATTTTTTTTGGTTATTCACTTATTTATAATTTTTTTGTTGGTTATTGGTGCTAATTTCCCTATTACATATCTTCATAATATTTATATTAATATAAGAAAATAAGAAATGTACAATTAATATCATTTTATCGTATTAATTATATAAAATATTCACTTATAATAATAACGAAGTTAAGATGTTAAAATGATAATAATATTTATAACGTGTTAAAATATTAAATATCTAAATAATAATTTTATCAACGTGATTATATGATATATGTAAAACTAATATTACTGCTAACCTGTAATTTACATGAAATATTTACCAAATTAACATGATATATTTTATAATAACAAGTTATTAAAAGTGTATTGGTAACAATAATATTCACGATCTTATTTTCTTTTTCCCAGATTTTCCAACGATGTGACCAAATTCAATGTAGCCTCATGGACCAGAGCCGCCACCGTCGTTGCGGCATCCGTCACTGCAAGAAATCATGTATTTTATATCATTTATTTTATTTGTTAATATCATTTATTGATTGATGCAAATTCAATTGTATCATTTAATTAAATGACTCTGGAAGTGGTGACTTTAATCATTTACATCAGTATTATTTAACTGATGTTAATATGTAGGGAAATCGGCCAATTCCTACCTCAATACCGGTCCGCGGTTCTGATCCGTACCTATATTATAAACGTGTGCTAAAACATACCTCAACGCATATTAAATTCAAATTTCATACCCAAACTTTCAAATAACAGCTAATTTATACATTGACCGTGATTCCGTTAGTCAATCATAGACGGAATCTGAGCTGTCCATTACGTGTATGATGTTGCGGTGTACAGTCACGTTATGAGGTAGCCCTGGGCACAATATACGGACCTGAAGAACCGACCCGGAACCGACCAGAAAAAACCGGTTCGGATCGGGTTCGGATCCAAAGAATTAACCGAATGGGGCATGATGCTTGGTAACTTCGGGTAAAGGTTTGGTTCGATTATTAACCGATACCCGATTAAATATCCGAACGTAACCGAATGAAAATATTAACGTTTCCTTGCACAGGGCTCATATACCGTCGACTGCCTGATCCCCTTCCTCTCTCTCATTCATCTTTCCCGAGCTCTAAAAGCAGAAACCGGAGGGCCAAGCTAGTAAATCTGGAATCTCTAAATCTTTATCGCCCATTTTCTCCTCCTTCTGAGTCTTCACGAAATCGATCTCAGGTTTGTTCCTTTTTAATCAATGATTTTTTGAAACGGAACAATTTGCCCTTTTCTTCATCGATTTTGTATCAAAATCTTTTTGTAGTTTTGATTCTGCGATTTGGGTAATTTTAGGGATTCGGTCGTGGATTCTGATAATTTTAGAGATTCGGTTTCTCTTCGAGGTTTAATTCTTCTACTCGATTCTTCTACGTTGAGTTGATTTGATTTTGTTAGTCTTAGTTTGGCAGCTATTGGTCTATGTCTGAGATGATTATTTGCGGATGCATTGCAAGTTATAGAATATAGACTAAGCTTAGTGTATACTGTTTTGTTCTTCTTAGTTTCTGTCAATATGCTAAGTGTATTCTTCTTAGTTTATGCTGATATGCTAAGTGTATACTGTTTTGTTGTCATGTGTATCGTATACTGTTTTGTTCTCGGGTGTTACATGTGTTTCATGGCATTGTATACTGTTATGTTATAGTTAATTGTTGATTGTTCATATGACTTGTCTGATTTTGCTCCTATTAGTATGATTTTGAATTTTTGATAATGGAATCAAATTGTATCTTATAGTTATTATATTGTTTATGGTTCTAAACTGATTTGATTTGGCGTAGTAAATAATCTTTACTAAAGATCATGTTGCAGTTTCTGTTTAGTAACTTCTTTAGAACACATTTACGGTTTTGTGGTTTTAACATTGTCTTAATCTAATTATGCTTTTAAGTCATTTTCTTTTACATGTTTTATGCTTCTCTAATTTTTTTTTTCTTTCTTCTTACTTTCAGATGGATTCTTCATCTTCTCCAAATCCAGAAAACATTGAGTTAGACAAATCGCAAGACATGGAAGAAACACAACAAGAGTTTAGGACTCCTGAGAGTCGTGGAGGTAAAAGAAAGGACATTGCTGGATCAAGTGGAGCTAATTCTCAGTCGACCAAGCAGAAAAAGGAACTCCCTGCAAGATCTGATGTTTGGGGACATTTCACAAAGACAAAATAAAACCGTAACAAATGCAACTGTCACTATTGTCACAAGTTGTTCGCATGCCCAACATCCTCGGGGACTTCAAATCTGCAAAAGCATCTACTATGTTGCAAACATTACAAGGCATTCCAAGAGAGAAAGATTCAGACAGTGATCAATGAGGATGATGGAGGTCTGAAGGATGCGAAAGTGTCTGAGAAGGTATTCAAAGAGGCTACAGATGAGATGATTGTGATTGGGGAATTGCCACTCTCTTTTGTTAAAAGTATGGCTTTCAAACACTTCTGCAAAAGGGTGAACCTGTACGATCCTCATTCAAGAAGAACAGCAACAAGAAACATCGTTGAGATGTATGCGAAGAAGAAAACAGCCCTGAAGGATTGGTTTGTTGCTAACAAGCAGAGAGTCTCTCTTACAACAGACATATGGACATGTCAGCCTACAGGTATGATTTTCTTAACTACTGGTTTGTATGTTATCATGTTCTTTCTTATTTCTTTCATATTAAAACTTGATTTTATTTGTTCTTTAATAGGTGCGAGTTATATGGTGATCACATTGCATTTTGTTGATGCACAATGGAGGTTAAAGAAGTTCATCATTGGGTTTAAGAACGTCACAAATCACAAAGGTCATACAATTGCAACTGTTCTTTTAGAGTGTTTAGCAGAGTGGGGTTTAGAGAAGGTATTCTGCATAACTGTTGATAATGCAACTGCCAATAATCCGGCTCTAAGGAGGTTCGAAAGTGCGTTTTCATTGCTGTCTAACGAGGCTTTCGTGTTAAGTGGGAGCTGTATGCATGTTAGATGTTGTTCGCATATAATAAATTTGATTGTGAAAGAGGGTTTAGCTGAAGTAAATGACAGTGTGAATGCCATACGCAATGCGATTTTATATGTTAGATCATCTACAAATAGATTGAACTCATTCGAGTTGAGGGTTGATTCAGAAAGGGTAACAAGATGTAGTTTGCCATTGGATGTTAGAAAACGATGAAATTATACATTCGACATGTTGTCAAAGGCATTGAAATTTAGATTGGCATTTGACAAGATGGAGGCTGAAGATAAGCTATTCAATGACTACTTCCTAGAGTTTGAAAATGGTGTCAAACGGATTGGACCTCCAAGTAGGAGCGATTGGAATGCTGTTGAAAGGTTAGCTAAGTTCCTAGTGATATTTTACAACTCGACATTGGTTATGTCGGCTTCTAAGTCTCTCAATGCGTATAAGTGTTATGGCGAGATAGTTACCATAGAGAGAAACCTGATTCAGCTGAGTAATAGTTATAATTCAGAGTTGAAGTCAAAGGCTGCAGATATGTTGAAGAAATTCGACAAGTATTGGGATGGAATGAAAGGGATCAACAAGATGTTGATTGCAGCTACGGTATTTGATCCTAGGAAGAAGATGGACTTTGCTAATATGTGTTTCGAGAAGCTGTATGGAGAAGAATCGGCTGATGCTATACAGATGAGTAAATCAGTCCTTGATTTTCTTCGTTCATTATTTGATGAGTATACACTTCGACATCATGGTCCAATTCAGCAACCGTCTCAATCTACTCAAGCATCCTCAATGAGTTTCCAATCGCAAGAAGCAGTGCAATTGGTGGAGGATGATTTCGGCTATGAGAGGATGTATTTTATGTACAAGGAAAAGGTGGATGAATTGGGAGTCAAAGACACCAGAGATGATTTGGAAAGATATCTCAAGGAACCTGTTGAGATACCAGCAGTTATGAGTGGGACAGAGTATGACGTACTGTCTTGGTGGAAAGTTAACACATCCAAGTTCCCTGTTTTATCCGAAATCGCTCGAGATGTACTTGCAATGCAAGTGTCTTCAGTTGCGTCTGAAAGTGCTTTTAGCACTAGTGGTCGCATTGTAACTCCCTGTAGGAGTTCTCTGACTCATTATATGATTGAGGTTTTGATGTGTACCGAGCAGTGGCTGAAGACAGAAATTTGGTTGAGTGAAGCAAGAGTTCCGACTACTGTGGAACAAATACAAGCTGAGATTGAATATGAGGATAAGCTTAGGCGAGGTAAGTTTTCTTATTCTACTCGATTTTAAGTTTTATTCTTACAATCTTAGACTTAAGTGCTTAACACTTTGTTTGTCTCAATTTATTTCAGAGTTTGATACTGAAACAATACAAGAAGAAGAAGAGTGATGAATTTTCGAACTCGACTATAAGGTAACAAACTAACTTCATTTGAATTTTTGAACCATTCTGATTTGTAAGTTGCGAATTGGGAATTTGAATTTGTGATTTGGTTTCTGTGACTCACAGGAGCATGGAGATTGACATATTCTGCTCTCTCTTTCTCGGCACTCCTTTCCTTCCTTATCTCTTTCTCTATGTGATCGGATTCATTTCTTATTTGCTTCTTTAAATGTTTGAAAACAAACTTTGGTTTTTTTTTGCTTAAGACTTGCATGTTTCAAACAGATTTTGGATGTTATATTGGTATTTGGTGTTTAAAAACAGATTTACGATTTTACATGGTACTCTTTCTAATGTCTTATTTATTTGTCTCAGTTTATGAATGGTATTTGGTGTATAAAAACAGATTTTTGATTTTGGATTCAGGTACTTAATATACTTATTTGGTTATATACGGTACTTAATGTACCCGATAGGTAAATTTGATTACTTTGGTTATTAAAATTTAAAAGTACTCCAAACCGATCGGATTTCCGTTAATTCCCGGTTCTTTATCCTTGGTACAAAACCGACCCGAACCCGACATGAACCGATCCGAACCCGACCCGAATTTTTAAAATACCTGAATGGGGCTTATAGCTTAAAACCGAAGTAACCAAAACCCGAACAGACCCGACCCGAACCCGAACGGGTATCCGAATGCCCAGGGCTATTATGAGGCCAGAAGCCTAATATAAACGACGTCGTTTTTTTTTTTTTTTTTTAAACCTGATTCTCTCTTGCGGATCGGTCATCCACTTCGGGAATCTGCAACATCTCGAGGACTCGATCGCGAAACTAGGATTTCAGATTCCGGAGCAGGTGAATCTGATAGAATTTGCCATGGAGATAGTCGTACTCTTCCTTAGTGCGGTTTCCCCTGACTTTATCTCCGGGAACTCACTCATCTGCACCGTTCTAGGAGCCTTCTTCCTCTTCTCCGGCCAAAAAACAAAATTAATGGGTAATGGGAGAATCGAATACCCAAAAAGCCCAATCGTTGCAGTTTCTCTCTCTATGAAGTCGCCGTAGCCGCTAACCCTTTCCTCAACATTGCTTGCTTTTCCGGTGTCGCTGCTTAATGCTGATGCCGTGAGAGGACCATAGATCTAGTTTACTCTTCGTAATAGGGCTTCATTTCTGGTTTTGTGGATGAGAATCGAAGGATGACGATTGTTCTTACCTTCTCCGGAGACGATGAGGCGTGAAGTAACCGGCGTGGCTTCTCAGCAAGTAAATCCATTAATGGTCTCGGGATTGACGACTCCTTTGCTGGCGATTGTTTTTGCTTTTCCGTTTACTCCCGGTCCAACCGGGTTTTTTTAATCTGATTTCGATTGTATTTCATTAACCAATTCCCGGTTTGGGACGATTAATATATATATTAAAAAAAAGACGTCGTTTTGGCCTCATAACATGACTGTACATCGCCACATCATACACGTAACGGACAGCTCATATTTCGTCCACGGTTGACTAACAGAATCGCGGTCAATGTATAAATTAGCCGTTATTTGAAAGTTTGGGTATGAAATTTGAATTTAATATGCGTTGAGTATGGTTTAGCACACATTTATAATATAGGTACGGATCGGGACCGCGGACCGGTATTGAGGTAGGAATTGGCCGATTTCCCTTAATATGTATCATTTGCAATAAATGATATTAATATTTGCATCATTTAAAATAAATGATATTAGTATTTTGCATCAATTAGAATAAATAATATTAAAATTTGCATCATACATCAATTAATTTAATTGAGGTAAACATTTGCATCAATTAATATAAATGATGTTAATATTTGTCTTGGTTATAACAATTGATGTTATATATTTATATCATATATTATAGTTGATACTATATAAATAATAAATAAATGATATTAATATTCATGTAAATTTTAAATTTTATGCTAGTTTTTTTTAATAATATTATCAATTGGAGATAACTAATCATTTTATATTTATTATTCTAAGGCATATATGTAAATACATATGTATGATTTAACATAAAAAAAAGATGGTGTTGATCTTTTATAGAGAAGAAAACTAGTACTCTTCATTCTTCTTTGCAATGCGGAACAAATAGTTGTGTAGTTAAAATTTCGTTTGCATCACTTTTTAGTGTCAATTTTTATTAAGTGATTCAAAATAGAGTCAGTTATTTTTACATTTTATAAGTGATGCTATCTACTTTATTTTTATTAATTGATGCTAATTAAGTTAGTATTACACTACAAAAAAGGGTGGATTGTATCACTTAAATTGTATCACAAAACTAAGTGATTCTATTTTAAATTAGTTATTTATAAATGAAACAAATATACATGGTTTAACATCAATTATCATAATTGATGTTATAATTAACTAGTTTGACATCAATTCAATAAAAGTGATACAAATTTTATTAGTTTGTATCACTTTAAAAAATTAAAATATAAACTTACATCAATTAGGTGGTCAATGTATTTATTAATTTTTGTTAACATCACTTCTAACAATAATGCAAAATTAGCATCAATAAAAACTGATTCTAATAAAAATTACACTAATAATATAAACATAATAATGTGAATTAGCTTTAATTATTAAAACTGATGTAATTGTTTCGTTCTTTAGCATCATTATAACAAAATCGATACAAAATTATAAATTTACATCAGCTAAATAATCGATGTAACTAATAATTTTGGTTAACATCATTTAGAAAAATGATATAAAATTTATATCAGTTAAAAGTGATGTAACTAACGTTTTTTACTTTATCCCACATTGCTAATAGATGAAGAAGTTAAAGAGAAACCATCTCTATATATATTGAAACTTAAATATCTAATATTCATATTTATTGGTGAATAAATTTTTTTTTTTTTTTAGTTTTAACCAATAAGATTGATTTTTTGGTTTTAACCAATAAATAACATAATTATTACAATCAATTATAAAAACTCGCATAAATTTTAGAACTCTGTTCTTCTCTTTTTCCTCCAGAAGTTCTTTTCTCAGTTTTTCAACTTCTGCCTCGGGAGTCGAATTCACACTCACCTCGCCTACCAAAGGCTCATCTTTCTCACATTCTAGAATGTTCAGCTGAGCTTTCATCATAGCTTTGTCTTTGATAAGTTGTAGGTTTTCATTGCTGAGAGCTATATTTTTGTTGTACAGATCACTGTATTCCTGTTTCAAATCGAAATCTCCTTCATCATCAGTATCAGACTCAGAATCTGAGCCTTCGTCCTCATCAGATTTTTCACCCTTAGCAGTGAAGGCAACAAAGTTGAGCATCAGTTCCTCATCATGAGATTTGTCACCCTCTGACTCACTATCACTGAAAACTACCAGAGATTTTTCTTTACCCTTTTGCAAACTTGGACATTCACTCTTAATATGTCTGTAGCCCTTGCATTCTAGACATTTTAATTCCTTTCGTTTAGCCAATGGACACTCATTTCTGAAATGTCCAAATCCTTCACACTCATGGCACTGCAAATCCTTCTTCCTATTCGCACGATCTCCATCATATCTTTGTCCTCTGTCTCCACTATCTCCATCGTATCTTTGTCCTCTGTCGCCATCACCCCGTTGGAATTTCTTAAACGTCCTGTTTTGACCTTTCTCGACATGCTTTATCATCTTATTAAAATTTCTAGCCATAAGACTCATATTTTCTTCAATTTGCTTCACTCTATCCACCTCACTTTCAGCAGTGAAAGCTATCCCTTTCTGCACACTTGGCTGATCAATAACCGTTTCCTTTTCCTCTGCCTTAAGCATCCCTCAGAGGTAGTCAAATTTAAGATCATCAGTGTTCATGGAATATTTGAGCACAGCTTTATGAGCAGAATATTTTTCATGAAGGCATCTAAGCAGTTTTTTTACAATCTTTTTCTCTTTGTATTTCTTTCCCAACACTGAAGCTTCATTTGCTATTGTGCTGATCTTGGCTGTGAAACTGGCGATGGATTCATCTTTACTCATTTTGAGATTTTCAAATTGTTATGCCAGATGATCTATACTCGTCCTCTTTACACTGGTGTCTCCTTCAAAGTGATTTACCATAGTATCCCATGCTTCTTTAGCCGACTCGCATCCTTGGATAATCTTGAACTGATCCAGATCAACAGCTGCGAATATAGCAGTCATGGCTTTGGAGTTAAACTTAGATGCACTTTTATCAGCTTTTGTCCATCGTTCTTTTGGTTTTGGTTGCACATAGGTACGTAATGTGATAGCCTTGTCTTCTGACTTCTCTTCCACGAGAATCGTAGGTGCTTCCCAACCATCTGTAACTGCCGTCCATGCATCTTCGTCGATCCCACGGATGATGTGCCTCATACGTGCTTTCCAGTGACCAAAGTTCCCTACATCGAGTACCAAGGGTTTCTGCACAGCAATGAGTTATTTCATAGTATCCATGGTTATCACAGGATCTCGACCTGTAAGATAGATCGAATGATTTCAATAAGGTGACCCGCTCTGATACCAAATGTAGATTCTATAATACCAGGATCAATGAAAGAACAAAGTGTTCAAGAGAAGTTACACAAAGCAAAACATTTTAGTAGAAATCACTTAAGCAATCTTTGCAGACTTGCTTAATCAGTTTGATACAACGTTGCAATTGCAACTTGATACTGACCAATTTCTAACCTACTCTGCACACTCGTGCACAGCCCGTTTCACAACAAGAACTCTAACCCTTTAGATTCTTGAAGACTCAAACTCCCTATCCCTCAAAACGGCTAACCCTAGCCTTTCTCTTTTAACACCTATATATACTGCCCTCCCTCTCAAGTCTCTATAGAAAGTCTTCAATGCTCCAAATCTTCTGAAACACCTAGTTAAGGCAACTTGAACTCTTCCTTGATCCCCACGCTTAGTCGGTTTGTCCAATGCCACGTCACCATCTCAAATCAACTTTCTTTCCGCGTCATGTGTGTTCCACACATCTCATGTGTTCCAGAAAGCTCGATCTTACAGCTTCCACCTCCCAACTCCTAGAGTGCATAATTAGTTGTTCTCCTCACGTTCTACAAGATTAATCTTAAAAGAACTGAACTTTGTGATTAAAAGCCATCTAAACATTTGGTTGCCAAAATTAATTAATTACCTAGCTACCAAAATATTATTTTGTCTACCGTTCTATAGATATTATGTTTGGAAAAATTATGGCCATAGAAAACTTTTTTTTTTTTTTGGTTCATGTGACCATAGAAAACCAGTAAATGAAATTAGTAGAGTTTCACTGATGTAGTCAAAATGCTGAACTAAAATATAATGCTTGAAATATATTATTTAATATACAAAATGACAGGTGAACACGATATATATGCGGTTCAGATAATTATCAAATTTTCATTATTCTTTTTAAAAATTTCGAATGACTGAAATGGTTATTTTAGAGGAATTTATTGATCGATAAATGGATTTTCTTTCAAAATTTTCTTTTAAAAAAAAAAATGATGACAAATTTAATAAATGGAAAAAATTCACCATAAACACTGTAAATATGTCGCTTATCAACTGTTGCATAAAATTTCGTAGCTAGCTCTAATGGTTATTTTCTTTTACTTATAGTAAACATTCCTCTTCACAAACATATTTGAATGGTAATGTGCCCGAAACTGATTAACTGAATCGAACAAAACTGATTGATTAACTGAATTGAACCGAACTGAATTAGAATTCTACAGCTTTGTTCTATGATGCCGGAGGTCCCGTTCGAGAAATTCCGGGTGGGTTCGCAGTTCTTTGTCATGACCAGAAGACACGCTTTGCTAACAATCAAGGATCGGATCTTGTGGCGCAAATTCAAGCTCCCGTGTTATCGTTCCGACGAGTGTTACCCGGAGGAGCATTATTTCCCGACGCTGCTGAACATGAAGGATCCGGATGGGTGCACCGGGTATACCCTGACCCGGGTCAACTGGACTGGCACTGTGAAAGGGCATCCATATACTTACAAGCCCAAGGAAGTCGTGCCAGAGCAGATCAAGAAACTCCGACTATCAACCCACTCAAGCTCCTATTTTTTCGCACGCAAATTTACCCCTGATTGCTTGAAGCCCTTGTTGGCCATTGCAGACTCGGTGATTTTCAGAGATTAAATTTTGCAGGTAAATTCTTCCGAAGCCTCTCTCACTTGTTACTTTCATCCTTGTGAATTGCTATGTTTCTCGAGGCATTGTGGTGGGTCTGTTTGACTTGGTCAAGGAACTAAACTGTAGATTGATTGATAGTTTACAGTTGCAAACTTGCAATGTTAGGTCTTGTTTGATCTAAATCTTTTAATCGGAAACATGTTTTTTTTTTTTTTTATGTGTGCAACAATCGGAAACATGTTTATAAGCCGAACTTTGGCTTTGGTTTATCAGTGAAATGCTAAAAGCAATTTATCTTATTTTAAAGGTTTTCCTGTATATTGGTTTTACTTTGCTTTCTGATCATGAATCATAAGAATCAATTTGGATTATTCAAATCTGCCATGATATGAGTTTACTGTGCTCTTATCAGATTCATTGCTTAGTTATATTTTTCGTTGAAGAAATGGGAATCCAATTTATCGGTTTAGACCAATCAAGTCCTGACATTATAACTATCTACCAGTCTCTAGTGTGGCTCTACCATCAAAATACTCTGACTACAAGGAAAGCTTTGGTTATGGTGGAAGTAGAGGATTACGAGCACTTGGGTTTTTAACAATCATTACAGACTCGAGTTCTCAGTGGAATACTAAAGAAAAGCATGTATTTTTAGTTAAGGTATAAAAATCATAAATCATAAGAAGCAATTTGGATACCTGCCATGATATGAGTTTCCTGCATTTATCTTTTTCTTTGCTCTGTTATATTTTTGTTTGAAGGAGTTGCGTTGAGTTGGTGTTCTCTTGTTCTGGTCTTTAATGAACTTGAAAAAGTATGATTAGTTTCTCAAATTTTATTCTAATTTCTGCGTATGTCTTTTCAGGGAAGAGTTTTGGTGAGTTCTCGTAGCAAGCAAGTGGCATGAGGAAAATAGATATTTTTTTGGACCGGAGGAGTATTAAACAGGTTATATGTTATGGGTTGAAGAAGACAAAATCACTTCAGCTTGAAGCATGAGAGAATCCTACAGAGATTTCAAATTTTAATATATGATCATAAGAGACATAACTTACAAGCATGTTGGTAATAATTTTAACAGCAAAGATAAGTAATCACTACTACTATACATGGAAGATATGTGCAAGGAAGAGATCATATCTCCGTATTGCCCAAAAACAATAAGACACTACAAACGGAACCCTATAAAACCCACTGCCAATTTCCACTTGTAATTCCAAATTCCCTCAAGTTAAGAGAAGAACATATTGAGAAGCTAATGAATGGAAAACAAACAAAAAATCTCCGAACATAGAAACCCTAACGCACTATGAAATTGCATAAAAACTCATATACACGGCTCGGATCAGGAACAGAGTTGGGGGATACGAGCTAAATTGAGGCTAAGGAAGAGGGTTTTGAAGGAACCTGACGACTTCGTTGTCCCTCTCCACTTCACCGACCTCGGCGAGGAAGGATTTTAGAATCGCATCGTCGTCTACTTTCTCCCATGGCTTCCTTTTTATGATCCCTTCCCCTCTCTCCCTCTCTCTCTCTCTCTATCTATCTCCCTTCAAGTACGACAGAGTAGAGAATGAAGAAGAAGAAACAAAATGGCGATTCTCTGGGCTGAATTCTGGGATGGAGGTCGGGTAATCGGGCGGGTCGGGTCTTTCGGGTCAAACAGGTGGATTCGGGTTAGGAAAAGTGGCAATTGATGTAAATAATAAAGGAATTATAATGGGCTTTACGGATTCGGTGGAGCTTAGGATTCCGGAAAAAAAAAAAAACACTTTGGAATTTGGATGATTCTTACCAACAGCTTTTTGTTTCGTTTAATCTATTTCCAACTTAATTTTTTATTGTTGGAAAGTTTTCAATTTTCGTATTTATTAAACTTTCCATTCGTTGTTGATGTAATGGGATTCTCAAATTTGTTACGATAGTGGTCACCAATGGAAAGCTTTACTAGAGATATCATCGACCATAAATATTTCATCAATCATTTTTCTCACAGAATGCAATCACGTCGTAATTTAATCTCGGATAAAACATTTTAAATATGACAAAAATAATACTATACAGAACGGGACCAATCAAATGATTTGAAATTTACTTCCCAATCAAATCAAATGTTCATTCTCTGCTTCGTTTTCTGATCAGAACCTCATTTTTGTCGTACTTGAATGTCTTTTACTTTGTACTTATGCCTTAGGACTCTTGCCAGAGGCTGGTGTGATCATTTAATAATCTCCAACCCAACTTTGCTAGCAGAGCAGTATTCATGTCTTTAGATAAGCGAATCCCCAATCCTACATCTCTCTTGGGTACACACACTCTTTTCCAGGAGACCAGATGATGCTTACGCTGTTCGATAGAACTACCCCATAAGAATGATCTTGATGCTTTGTCTAAACTCTGTAATGTTGAAACCGGTAAGGATATTGTACTCATAGAGTGAACCGGAATCGATGAGAGTACTGCTTTCGTGAGTGTTAATCTTCGTGAGTGTTAATCTGCCCGCGAAACTCAAGAGTTTTCCCTTCCAACCCGCTAGCCGCGAAGACACTTTCTCTAAGACGTCCCCAAAAGTATCTTTATTTATCCTCTTCTGCAAAATTGGCATGCCCATATATTTTCCCAACTCCCGCGTCGATTTAATTCCACTCTCATCGCTTACCAATTTCTCTCTGTCCCGAGAAACATTATGAGAAAAGAAGACCTTGGACTTCTCTAGATTTACTTTCTGTCCCGACGCAATACAAAAGCGCTCCAAAACTTTTCTGATAACCTGGATTTGAGCCACAGATGCTTCTGCAAAAAGTATCAGGTCATCCGCGAAGCAAATGTGTGATAGCTTTGCCCCCCCCCCCCCCCCCCGAGATAAGCTTATCGGTTTCCACTCCTTCAACTCAATCGACTGCTCAATTAGGTGACATAACCTTTCAAAACAAAGTACAAATAGATACGGGGACAAGGGATCTCCCTGTCTAAGTCCGCGTGATGGTTTAAACGCGTCTGTTTGCTCTCCATTCCACAACAAAGTCATTGATGGACCAGTAACACATTGCATAATCCATTGAATCCATGGCTCTGGGAACTTTGCTGCCCGGAGAGTGTCTTCGAGGAAGTCCCACCTAATGCGGTCATAAGCCTTTTCTAAGTCGAGTTTCAGTAACATCCAACCTTTCCTCCCTTTCTTTCTTCGCATCGAATGCACAGCCTCTTGTACTACTACGATGTTATCCGCACTCAGTCTCCCTGGTATAAAACTTGATTGAGCCGGTCCAATCAGCTTTGGCATAACACTCTTTAACCGCATAACCATAGTCTTCGTAATCGTTTTAAATAAACCGTTGCATAGACTAATTGGTCTAAACTGTGTAATTCGCTCCGGCTTTAGTACCTTTGCTATTAGGACGACGAGTGCATCATTTAATCAATATACAGTTTGCTAAAACCTCTCAAAATTCTATAAAAAAACCTAATCAATATAGCGTACAATATACTAACTTCAAAAAAAATTGGTTAAGATCGTTAATTAAATTAAATCAAAATATCTATATTTTCTAAACTCTCTCAACGAAAATATTCAAACTACAGCATACCCTACCAAGATTGCTCAACAATTATACCTATATATAAATACCCTAGCAAGATTGCTCAACATTCATAGCTCTGACGCAAAATCAATCTTCTTAAGAAAATGGCTTCCGCAATTCTAAAAAGACATGAATTCATTATCAAGCATCATGCATGGATCAAAGCAAAGTACCTCTTCTTTCCAACGTTTCGTTTCCAGATTGTTCACTTCAGAGAGATCACCTGCTATCTTCAATCGTAAATGTATACCATGTTATAACAAGCATTGCTATAAATCACAACTACATCTGGTACGGTATTTCATTTACTTATCAGTGTTCATTATAAATTTGCATGATGGTAGAGGTTTTGACCTTTTTTGTTTAGCTGACGGTGACGTCTTACCTATGTTTTTTTTCACAGGTGATAGTTAGCATATTTACATCATTTTAACATTCATTTAGTAAAGCATTTGCATTGTTTCATGTATATAACTTATCCATATAGTCTAGTTTGCATCCATTTTATAGTTAGTGAGTCTTAGCCTAGGTTATTGCATATTTGTTGTATTTTGGAGTGTTTTTGGGTACATTGGAAGACTTTGCAGATTATGGAGGTTAAGCATTGCTTGGAGGATCGCATGGAACTAAAGTGTACCAAAAGAAGTTGGGCAAAATGGACTTGAAGCACAAAACCACTACATGAGTAAAGATCGAGCCGGATGAAGAGTTTCAACTCCGATTTAGCCTCGGAGGTCTTCATGAAAGTCATAGATATTTGAGTTAGCTTTCGTTTGGTGGTAGTTTCAAGTCAAACAGTAAAGCCGTTCAAGAGATATGGCCATTTTACTACAGATCGATCGATCTCATGAAGAAAGCAGTATCGGTGTGCTGTATCGGTGTGATCACACCGATACACATATCGGTCTGCTGTATCGGTGGGATCACACCGATATTGAACCCGCGAATTTGTTTACTTAAGACGAAAATGTACTGTTGATCATCATTATCAAGTTGACTTTTATTTCTAAAATTTTCCAAAAACTCTCTCTGTATTTTGGTGATTATTTCTGTAAGACCTTTGGATCAAAAACTTCAATTCAAGAGTTCTTCTTCTCTAATCTCTTCTCTCTACTCTTTCTAATGCTTATTATCAAGTTTTTACAAGTTTTAATCGGTTTGATCATGAGTTGTGAGTAGTTCTTTAGAATCTAAGGTTGGTTAGATCTAGGGTGTTTAGGGTGTTAATCTTGATGCCTAAGAGTTGATTCTTCCATATCTCTTCTTGCTTAATGTTCTTAATGCTAATTTCAACCTTGATCATGTTGAATTTGATTTCTAGGGAATTTTCTCATCCAAAAGATTTGTAAAATTCCTAGATCATTTAAGCAAGAGATTTACATACTTAGCTCACGAAAGTGGTTGTCTAAGGTGTTTATTAGCAGATTAGAACTGAATCTTTATGTTTGTTGCATCTTTGATCACAAATGAAAGTTTGTTCTTGATTAAAGATGTGATGAAAGGATTAAGTCCATGAAAGTGGTTTAATCTATTCTTGAAGTTCTAAGCTTGGGGATTAGCATTTTTATGAGTAGAATGGCATCATTGATTACACTTTTAAGCACCTGAAAATCAATACCATAACCTTGGATTCATCTTTCATCAAATTGCAAAAGCCTTTTAGAAACTCTGTTTTTGTGTTTCAATTATCTTAAAATATAGCTTGTCTTTCCCCTTTGTTTAATGTTACTAATCATTTACCAAAACCTTCACTAGACTTGCTTAGATTAAGAAGTTTTATGAATTCATTTTGTCACAACAACCCATATGGATTGATCCTCAAATACTACAATGACATGTGTAGTAGGATTGAGTAATTGTTAGCAAAATCCTGTTATCAATTTGGCGCCGTTGCTATTTGGGTTCTGTTTTGTGCATTAGGATTTTAAATCCTCTTGAGACTAAGTTTTATTTTTTTCGGTTCATTACTAATCTCTTTTGCTTGCTCTGTTTTTCCTCTCTATAGGTGCATGAACTTGAGGTCTAGAGGACAAGAAGATCTTGTTGAACCAATAGACAACATTCATAGACTGAGTAGAAGAGTATTTTCAAGATGAGAGCAAGAAAGAGCAGCCCATATAGCACACTTGGGCATGGACAATCCGCAGGAAGCATGTGGTTAACCACCACCTCATTATCCTGAACAGCAGCAGATAGCTCAAGGACCAAGAGTGACACAGCACCCACCTAGACAGCCACGTAATATTGGAGCTGGAGATGCGACTAACACTCATGGCAATCGCCAAGGCATAATCCTTTCTCTAGTTGAGAACAACAATTTCGAAATCAAGAGTGGGCTGATCTCTATGGTGCAGAACAACAAGTTCCATGGACTACCAATGGAAGATTCTTTGGACCACTTGGATGGGTTTGATAGAATGTGCAGCATGACAAAATTCAATGGGATTTCAGAGGATGGTTTCAAGCTGAGATTGTTCCCATTTTCTCTTGGGGACAAAACACACCTAAGGGAGAAGACACTTTCAAAAGGTTCCATCACTTCTTGGGATCAATGCAAGAAATCTTTCTTGGCCAAATTTTTCTCCAACTCAAGAACTGCAAAGCTGAGAAATGACATCTCTAGCTTCACTCAAATGAGCAATGAAAGTTTATGTGAAGCATGGGAAAGGTTCAAGAGCTATACCATGCAATGTCCACACCATGGATTTTTTGAAGAGTCTCTACTAAGCACTCTTTACAGAGGTGTGCTTCCTAAATTTCGCATGCTTCTAGACACTGCAAGCAATGGAAATTTCCTGGGGAAGGAGATAGAAGATGGTCTTCAGCTGGTGGAGAATCTAGCCCAAAATGATGGGAATTATAGTGAAGACTATGATAGATCATCAAAAGGTGAAGGAGATAATGAAGATCAAAGAAAAAGGGAAATGAAAGCCCTCAATGACAAGATGGATAAGCTGCTGCAAGCTTCTCAAAAATCAGTGCACTATGTGGGAGATTATGTTAGTGGCCAAGGATTTCAAAAAGGCTATAACAACTATAGGAACAGCAACAACAACAATCTCTCCTACAGAAGCAACAATGTGGAGAACCCACAAGATCAGGTTTACCAACACCAAGGACATAACCAAATTCCTCCACAAAAGCATTTTGTGCCATACAACCAACAAGGGTTTGTTGCCAAGAATAACTATCAAGGGAACCAAGAAAACTTTCAAAAATACCAAGGAGGTCAAAGCAACTTTCAGCCAAAACCGCAACAACCCCCTGGTTTTGTGCAGTAAGGACAACAACAAATTTTAGCACCTCAAGATATGGACATGAAGAATATGCTCAAAAAAATTCTACAAGGAGCAATAAACTTAAGCAAGAAGATGGCATAAATACACAATAAGGTGAACTCAACATACAATTAGCTCAACTCAAAGATAGAAACACTCAATTCCAAGTATCACCACATGGAAAACAAGGGCAACGCATCAACATCAAGGTACTCTCCCAAGAAATTCGAAAACTAACCCAAAGGAGTACTGCAATGCTATCTACTCTATTAATGAGGATGAGTATGACCTTGTTGTGAGAGAGTTTGAGGAACTACTTGAAGGTCCACAAGATGCAGTGTCACCCTCCAACGAGATTGCATCAAAATCAATGAGGACATTAAGGTTCAAGATGGGGAGGTGATCATTGAAAAAGACTACACGGTTGTTGCTAAAGATATGGGTAAAAGAGTGTTTGATGAGCTCATGACTTCTACGAAAGCGAGAGTTGATGAGGATGTAAGAGAAGTGGCTAAGAAGAGTGATATGGAGGCAACCTTGCCCCACAAAGGAGAAGCTTCTTACAGTGATCTTCCTATTTATAAGCCACCACTACCATATCCTGGGCGAATATTGACTAAGGCACAAAAGAAAGTGCTCTCAAGCTTTAGAGGAAGCATGGAGAAGGCTGGTGCACCTTTGCCCAATGTAGAGAACTTGTCTCAAGTCAAGGGACACATAAAGTTCATCAAAGATTTGCTGGCTAACAGAGAGAAGGTAGAAGAGCTAATGGAAAGCTTTGATCCACCAAGCACAACAAGAGATGAGCCTAAGACTATTCAAAAGCTTGGTAATCCCGGAAATTTTTTGATTTCTTGCTCTCTTGGAGATTTGAAGATTGATGAAGCTTTGTGTGATTCTGGATCAAGTGTCAATGTGATGACCCTTGAAATGTTTAAGAGGCTTGGGATTACAAACATGAAGAAATATCCATCACCTATCACCTTTGTTGATGCTTCTTCAAGGCAACCACTAGGCCTTGTTGAAGATTATCCATTGAAAGTTGGTGAGTGTCTAGTCCCAACTGACTTCATAGTCATGGACATGGTTCAAACAGCCAAACTACCTCTTCTCTTAGGAACTCCCTTTCTTAACATAGTTGGTGCAAGCCTTGATTTCACCAACAAGAGAGTAATTTTAAAGAGTGTGAATGATAAGGTCTTCTATCCTATGAAGGCTTCTACCTTGGGTTTTTGTGGCACAATCACATGTGCTACTATGAAAACTGATGAAGAACCACCATATACAAAAGGTCAGCATTCACTTCTGTGATGCTGAAAGAAAATGATACTTTTGACCAAAATGAGTATGATGGATTAGGCTTTGATGGTGAGTGCCTACTTGCTATGTTTGATGAAAACAAGATGCTGGAACCTATAGTTGAGACACCAACTAGGGCAAGAACGAGGTCTAAAAAGAAGAAGAAGTTGTTACACACTGGAGCAAACACCATGTTCATCAAGAAAGGAGAAGGAACTTCAATTCAACTCCAAGATCCTCCACAAGACTAAGGGTTTGAAAAGTCAAGCTTAGTGACGTTAAACAAGCGCACTTGGAAGACAATCCCATGTTTATCATTGTATATATTCTTGTCTATATGTTCATAATGTGTTTTTGGTGTTTTTTGAGTGTTTTTGATCAACAGGTTCGTGTCAAGAAGAAAAGACTTAAGTGCCAAAAAAATTGAAGAAAAGATGCTGATGCATATCGGTGTAACGTATCGGTGTGACCACCGATAAGCATATCGGTGTGACCACCCATATGCATATCGGTGTGACCATATCGGTGAGGCCACACCGATATCCGTATTGGGCGAGCATATCGGTCTGACCCAACTATTACGCGTATCGGTAGGACGTATCGGTATGGACAGAGCGATATGAATAAAAAAAATGTGCTATTGGTCCGAAATCTTGTGTTCATTCAGATTCTTTAATCAATTTCGTCCTACATTCACTCAACAACAAGGTTCGTCCTCCTCCTCCTCCTCCTCCATACCATTCTAGAGGTAACACTTAATCCTCCATTGTACATATCATTTAACTTTGTGTTTCATTATTTTTGTCATATTGATTGAGTCTCTTTTGAACTTTTATTACACAAGGGACTCTGTAATTTAAGTTTGGGGGAGAGGTTGAGAGATTTGACTTTATGTTTTATGTTTCTTATTTTCTCTTTTGCATATTTGAGTCTTCATGCATTCATCTAAGTCATAGAAAAACACAAAAAAAAACGAAAAATTTGAAAATTTACCAAAAAAGAAGCATTCAGAAGTTGTATTTACATTTTAGGATTGAGTCTAGTTGCATTTCATGTAAGCTTTCATTCATATTGCATAGGGAGCAATGATAAGTTTTTCTTGTAAAATATTGATTTTTGAGATAAAACCATTGCCCACGTTCATAATTGTTTGATGCATTCAAATGAGTTTGAATTTAAGATAGCACCACACTTGGAATTCATGTCTTGATTTTCATGTTTTGGTTGAAGCTTGCTGTGAATTGAACTCATTCCTATTTATAAGAATCATTAATATTGAATTGCAATTATCATGTTTATACATTGATAAATGACTCATGGATACCATATACATATTTGGGATGTCTTCTTTCTTTCTACCACTCTCTTGTTATCCCAAGTAGCTTACCACACCCCTAACCAAACCTTCTTTCAAGCCAAAAATCTCTAGTGTGTGTTATGAGGCCTAATTTTCGAATGAACTTACCAAAAAGTGTTGGGTTTAGCACGACAAGGAGAGTTTTCCATGTAGAACTAGCTCACACATCATTGGGCTAGACATAAACTAGATTGGTTAGCTTAAGAAAGGGTTTGAGTTGTTGTCTAAAAAAGAAAAAAAAATGGAAAAGAAGAAAAGATTTGGAAAAGGTATAAGGGAAAACAATTTTGGATTGGTTGGCAAAGAAAGTTTGAAAAATAGCTCTAAGAATAAATGTTTGGTAAGCCTCTAAGTTGAAGAAAAGAAAAGAAGCCAACATGGCAAGAGCATCTGAAGAATGATTAGATTGGTTTACCTAGAATGTAAAATGAGAGCTAAATAGTGAGAGTAAAAAGTCAAAACCATTTGTTTAACAAAGATTGAAAAAAAGTTTCTCCTAAGAGTTTAAATGGAGTGAATATGAGGAGATTGTGTGGGTCAAGAAGGCAAATGCCTTAAGAAAAAGGTAGAATATGAGGGATTTTATTGGGTTTAGAGATAAGGGTTAAAATTGCAATTGGTACTTGGGTAGATGGAAGTTTGTCCTTGTATGCACAAGTTGTTTTTTACCCTTAGTATTTTGCAAAAGTTCATTATTTCTTGAGAGATCCCTTGCAATGAAAAACCCACATGAATGAGATCATTTTTTATCTCATAACCATTTCCATTAGCCAAATGAGTTCACTTGCAGTGCATAAGCATGATCCATGGTTTCAAATTGAATGAATGTTAAAGGAATGAAGGATAAGAAAGCTTTTGTAGGCTAGACTTGAATTCAATTCATGTTTGTGATGAGTGTGGCTAAGATTTTTAAAGAAGAACAAACTCGATATGCATCCTAGAATTATTAACTTGGACAATGGCTTGATCTCTCTTGTTAGCATTTTTGGATTTGAGCTCCCACTTTCACATATCTCTCTTGGATTTGTCATATTTATTTGCTTGAGGGCAAGCAAAAGACAGGTTTGGGGGAGTTAATAGTTAGCATATTTACATCATTTTAACATTTATTTAGTAAAGCATTTGCATTGTTTCATGTATATAACTTGTCCATATAGTCTAGTTTGCATCCATTTTAGAGTTAGTGAGTCTTAGCCTAGTTTATTGCATATTTGTTGCATTTTGTAGTGTTTTTGGTTACATTGGAGTACTTTGTAGATTATTGAGGTTAAGCATTGCTTGGAGGATGGCATGGAACTAAAGTGTACCAAAAGAAGTTGGGCAAAATGGACTTGAAGCACAAAACCACTACATGAGTAAAGATCGAGCCGGATGAAGAGTTTCAACTCCGATTTAGCCTCGGCGGTCTTCATGAAAGTCATAGATATTTGAGTTAGCTTTCGTTTGGTGGTAGTTTCAAGTCAAACAGTGAAGCCGTTCAAGAGATATGGCCATTTTACTACAGATCGATCGATCTCATGAAGAAAGCAGTATCGGTGTGCTGTATCGGTGTGATCACACCGATACACATATCGGTCTGATGTATCGGTGTGATCACACCGATATTGAGCCCGCGAATTTGCTTACTTAAGACGAAAATACACTGTTGATCATGATGAGGAAGTTGACTTTTTATTTCTAAACTTTTCCAAAACTCTCTCTGTATTTTGGTGATTATTTCTGTAAGACCTTTGGATCAAAAACTTCAATTCAAGAGTTCTTCTTCTCTAATCTCTTCTCTCTACTCTTTCTAATGCTTATTATCAAGTTTTTACAAGTTTTAATCGGTTTGATCATGAGTTGTGAGTAGTTCTTTAGAATCTAAGGTTGGTTAGATCTAGGGTGTTTAGGGTGTTAATCTTGATGCCTAAGAGTTGATTCTTCCATATCTCTTCTTGCTTAATGTTCTTAATGCTAATTTCAACCTTGATCATGTTGAATTTGATTTCTAGGGAATTTTCTCATCCAAAAGATTTGTAAAATTCCTAGATCATTTAAGCAAGAGATTTACATACTTAGCTCACGAAAGTGGTTGTCTAAGGTGTTTATTAGCATATTAGAACTGAATCTTTATGTTTGTTGCATCTTTGATCACAAATGAAAGTTTGTTCTTGATTAAAGATGTGATGAAAGGATTAAGTCCATGAAAGTGGTTTAATCTATTCTTGAAGTTCTAAGCTTGGGGATTAGCATTTTTATGAGTAGAATGGCATCATTGATTACACTTTTAAGCACCTGAAAATCAATACCATAACCTTGGATTCATCTTTCATCAAATTGCAAAAGCTTTTTAGAAACTCTGTTTTTGTGTTTCAATTATCTTAAAATATAGCTTGTCTTTCCCCTTTGTTTAATGTTACTAATCATTTACCAAAACCTTCACTAAACTTGTTTAGATTAAGAAGTTTTATGAATTCCTTTTGTCACAACAACCCATATGGATTGATCCTCAAATACTACAATGACATGTGTAGTAAGATTAAATAATTGTTAGCAAAATCTTGTTATCAACAGGTACATTTAGACCTCTACTCGGCAACAATGGCTTCAATGATAGAGAATGATACCCTTGCCACAAACAAAAAATTAATTAAACAAGTAAGAAGATATTTACTTAATTCTTAATGTTTATTTGTTCTACATTCGATTATATTAGCAAAGTACACATGAGTCAACATGGGTTGTCGTTTATATCTTAAATATAGTAAATTTATTTTTTATAAACAAAGTGTAACATATAATGTTTATTCAGTACTTTGTTGGCAATCATGCGACTGGGCAGCATGTTTACAAGGTATTGTTCTCTACTCATTCTTGATTATATTTCTATCATATACTGATGACGTTTTACTAATATTAGTATTGTTGTTGTTTTCCTAAGGTTGGAAAGAGGAACTGGAGTGTCCTAAATGCAACTCAAACATCTACAATGATCTATGTGCTTCAAATGCGGTTTTGACCATTGCCAAGAAACTGGAGTTCAAGTGTGAGATTTGCAAAGTATATGTGACCAATGCTGAGGCGAAGTACGTGGACACTACTCTTATATTGCTTTTCGTTTATAAACATTCATTGACAAATTTTACCTTTTTTCAAAAAAAAAAACGTTCTTTGACAAACTTTAACTTTTGCTCTATATCATAAGGTACAAGCTGCATCTAAAGCTTCTGGATCAAGCCGGTTAGACAAAATGCTTACTCTTTTACAGTACAGCTAAAGGAATTGTTAATCAAACGGCAGCACAGCTACTAGATGGTTCAATTGATGAGGTGGTGATATGAAATAGCTACAATTATGTTTCTAATATTTTCTCTATGTATAGATCCTGATATGCCGTATTAAAATGTTCTTTCAATTGTTATCTTAATAAAATTATCGCTCAACTAATATACCTTTCTTATCTATGTTGTAAGTTACACTAATTCTTACTAATACCCAAGAGACTTCCGAACCTTCCTGAAAATCTTTGGTTTGGTGATTTTTAGTTTTTTCAAATAATTGGTGAAGCTCATACCACGTTTCTGTTTCAAGAGCTATAATGGATTTCAAGAGACATAGGGACAGAGCAAATTCATAAATTGCAATAACCCAGAGAAACACATGCATAACTTTGTGCCAAAATAAATCACCGCTTGATCTATGAGACTATGACTATACTTGAAATTATTGAAACACAATAAAAGGAGGCAGATTACTTAGTCAAGCATAACTCTCTCAATCAAGCAAAGCATAACTCTCTCAAATCCTAGAGAGTATGGTGAGAAGATTTCAACTCCAAAACCTATTACCATTTGTGAAATTCATGTTTATTGTGTGACTCACTTATCAGAAGAAGTAGATTTATATGCTATCAATTGACATGGAAACCCGAAAAAGGAAAACCAGACGGAACACAATCTAGCTGCAGATTCTTGGGAATGAGAGAGATTTGGAATTTTACCAGAAGTGAGACATTGCAGATCTAGACGGTCCAATTGTTGGTGTGAATAGTCGTATCTCCGGAAGAGAATGCAAACGAGCAGTAGAGAAGCATTATGAGTCGAAGAATCTTCATTTTAAGGAAGAAAATCTGAAAAGGGAATTGAAATCGATGAATGAGTTTTCCGAATCTAAATAAAAGATGGGAAAAGAGACCGATAGTCATTTCACCAAGATCTATTACCAGCACCGAAAAAGGAGAATTCGGCGTCGGCGTCGGCGTCTCTAACCGCAGTTTGCGAAGAAATAATCTCGCTGCTATGCTGATTCTTCTAATTCACTTATGTTGTCTTCCTAATTCGATGAGACTCACCAGTAATTTGAGCTTCAGCGATTCAATTTGATTATCCCCTCATCCCCATCCAGATGTCGTCGGGTCGCGATACATACCTCGCTGATTGTCGAATTCACAACGAGATTTCTCCTCTCAGGTTGAGTGAAACCAAAATGAGACGATCTGACGAGGAAAAAATAGAGCATCTGCACGGCGGCGGAGACCCGTGGTCAGAAAGAAGTGCCGGTGGTGCACGTAGGAGTGAGAAGAAAGTAGAAGAAGCAGCATGGGAGAGAATCGAAGAGAAGAAGAAAACGTTTTCAGATATTTCTAGAGGAGTTGAAGAAGAAGCATCTACACAAAAGAAAAAAAAATCTCTCCTTAAGTCTTATCTTATGTGATTTGAGAAGCAACCACGGTTTTCAGATATTTTTTGTGAAAACGTGTCGTTTGCTTATAAATTTGTTTTATTTTTATTTGTTGTTTTTTTTAATTAAAACTGACATAGCGTAATTTGATTTGATTAAAGGAAAAATTCCATTAAAAATCATCAACTTAATTTTTCTGAGCTTTTTAATGTCTAAGTTATTTATGTGCTCAGTTTAAATTTCCAAATAAATATTTTGCCCAGTTTAAATCACCTACTGTTATTTTGACCAGATCGCGTTAACAGGGACTAACGTCTCTGTAAACGAAGTTTAACGTCGGCTATATCCTCATGTTATATATCTAACCATGGTTTAAGTGATACCCAACATTTCTCCTTTTATAAATCCCCAAATCTAGAACCCTAAAAAAAAAAAAATACGATTTTGGATTCTTTTTGTTTCGAGAGAGACGCGTGATAGAGAGAAGAATGGAGAAGATGAATCGAAGCGAAAGCTCTGGAAGTGGGTCAAACTCAAACGCAATCAGTGGAGGAATGAGCTTGACGATGGGTGAAGTGAGATGTCAATGTGGAAAGCCATCGATTGTGAAGCATGCGTGGACGAATGATAATCCAGTTCTACGGCTGTGGAGATGCAAACTGAAAGTCCTGCAATTTCTTCAGGTGGTACGATGTTGAGAAGCCTGGAGGTTGGCAAAAAACCGCTTTGTTGGAAGCTCGAGATGTAATTCGTGAGCAATGCGAGGAGCTGAAGAAGCTTCGTTATTTGGTGGGGCGTGAAAATGAAAGAAGAAAAGGAGAAACCAGAGTTGTGGCTTCAGATTGAAAATGAGAACAAGAAGCTGAAGCAAGAGATTGTGTCGTGCATTGAAAAGGAGAAGCTTGTTCGACAATTTGTGATTATTTCATGGGTGGGATTTGTAGCTGTTACTGCTGTAATTGTCAATGCTCTGAAGTAAGTTTTTGTGTTTGGTTTGTTGTAGCTTTGGTAATGGTTGTAACGTTATGAAGCTAAGACAATGGATGTAATGTGAGGTTTGATTTGTCCAATGTTATTATCTTTTGAATTCACAAATGAGAATGTCGATGGTTAATGTGCTTTGAATTGACAAATGAAATTGAAAACAGAGGCATAACCCAAATAGTCATGAAAAGAAATATGCATTAGAGGCATTGAAAAGCCATCACAATCTGAGTTTACAAAAGATAGCCAAATTAATATTTGGACTTAGTTTTCAAAGCACTACAACACACCAAAAAAAACAAACAAGAAGACATTACTTGCGTGAATTAGGAGCCTGGGAAGAGCCACCTCCTACCTCTCTTTATGTTGAACCAAAGCATTCAAATACCCGATTAGAAAATGGGCACATGTAGACGCCGATTCCTCTCGGCACTGTCACCTTCTTACGGGCTTGTCCTCTTCCAGGAGGGCGTCCACGGCGACGTGCAGGAGGTACAGTAGATGATGAAGCTTCTGTATGTGGCCTTGCTGAGTGTTGAGTTGCAGTACCAACAGCTACAATAGATGATGAAGCTTCTGTTTGTGACCTTCTTGCTAGTTGAGGTGCAGTACATGAAAGTGGCGCAGTTGAAGATTGGGATTGATTAGGTGTAGAAGCTGGAATGGAAGGCTGTGATTGAGTAGTCTTGCGTTTTCTTTGTGGATATGGGTTGCTGCCTCCAGCATCCTAACATGTTAAAGAGTAACATATGAGAAACATTTCGAGGAAATCATATTATAGAAAGAGTTACACTTACAAATACCTTACGAGGTCTTCCACGTTTGCGTGATGGACCGTAAACCACGAAAGTTTCATTTTTGCAAGTGTCACGGTTATGTCCTTCCTGCTTACAATTGCCACAAGTTACGGTCCCACCACCTCGGGTCACTCTATTTGGTTTGGAAGGAGACTCATGTGCTCCCTTTATCCTCTTTTTCTTAGGTCTTCCTGGCATCTTTCTGAAACATGGGACTCCAATGGGTTCTTTATCCGTTTTTTCCCAAAATTTTTCTCCATTAACTGGTTTTATGTTGTTCATGTAGGTTGCTTTCCAAACTTTAGTCTTGTAATAATATTCGACATGTCTGCATTTAAATATAACCAAGTTAATTCAACAAGCAAACGAAGAAAAGAAAGAGAATAAGAAGAATAAAAGATAACGGCTTACTTTTCTGGATTTTCGTGGTTCTCATTAATAACTATGATTGCGTGTGGGCAAGGTAGTCCAGTTAAGTCCCACTCCCTACAAACACAGCTACGCAGACGAAGACTGACCTCATAGCTACAACCATACAACAGGACTTCAAATAAGTTGTCTGAACTTGTCATTACAGTACAATTCCTGCTCGCTTCTGTATTTACTTCCAAAGTATCTACGATCTTTTTCGAGAAAGGTAGTATGCACTTGTTTGCTTTCTTCCATCTGCGAGCAATACGCATCATAGCCTACCTCCTAATTGTTTCCAGCATATTAATCAAAGACAATTCTCTAGCTCCTTTGATAGTCCTGTTGAAGCTCTCTGATAAACTGTTACAAACATTAGCTGATCTGGCATTTGGCGAGAAGAAAGCTAGACTCCAAGTCGTTGGATCAGCTTTCAACATATCATCATGTGCCTCTCTGTCGTATCCAAGCAGCTCCTCCATGGCCAAATCATACTCTCCCTTCGTTTTACTGTAAGCCACATTCCAGAAAAAGGGTTTGTAGTCAACATCTCCATACTTCTTTTTCCAGTTACCATAGAAATGCTTTGCACAATTTTCTATGCTCAGCGTTTGGAAGAACAGTAGCAAGAGCTACTTTTAAACCCTGCGAAATACAAAGATCGATCAATCATTTAGTACTACTTAAAACACTCTCAAAAGCGACTTAAAACAACTTTAAAGTAAGAAGCATACCTTCTATTTGTCAGATATGAAGGTAACGCCATCTCCTATACCCAAGCCTAAGTCAACCATCAACTTCTTAAAGAACCATTCCCAAGAATCTTTGTTCTCACCTCTAACGATAGCCCAAGCTATAGGATAAATTCTATTTTCTGCATCCCTACCAACAGCTGCTAATATCTCTCCCTTCAATTCCCACTTTAAGAAAGCACCATCAACGCCTATCAAAGGCCTACAATACTGCTTTCAAGTTCTCCTTAGAGGTTCGAAACATACATAAAAGCTTTCAAACACCTGTCTTCCATCCTTCTCAATGATCACAATCTCTGTTGTAACATCTTTGTTCGATCTCACCAACTCAGCCTCATAGTCCCATAACTTTGCAAATTGCTCTTTCTGAGTATCTAACACCATATCTAAGGCAATCCTCCTTGCTTTTCTGCATTTGAATATTGAAACTGAGATATTATACCTGTGCATTAACTCATCCTTTATATCATAGCTCCTTATACCAGGACGTCGTCGTGCTTCCTCTTTGAACAGTCTTGCAATTGTTCCCTGTTTCAACATCCTAGCTCTTCCTGTGGGCAAATGATTGTGCTGCCACTCATATACTTTCACCATCCACTTCCTTATAGGTTTCTCCACCGAACAGTATATCCTCCATTTACAACCACCGTGTGTGCATATTGCTGCAAGCTCGTCAGGTTTCCACTTATTCAGCTTCACATCAAACTGTGTTTTCAAAACATACCTTAGAAGTTGATCCTTGAACTCATCTCCAATGTTAAACGTCTGCATCAGCCATAAGTATGGAGCCTTATCATAGTCAGCTTTACTTCCTTGCGTATGAGGTCTTCCACGGTCATCCTTCTTCTGCCAATTTGCCCATTCTTTATCAGTGTCTTCCGGAGAATCTGGATATTCACAGGAGGAAGAAGTCTCTCACCTTCGATTTCACTATCATGACTAGCTTCATCATCCACATTAGACTGAGTAGCCTTGGAACGAATTGTAGGAGTCTCTATTTCAGCTAGTGCAAACAAGTTTGCAAACCGTGGGTCATCAGCTCCTCCTTCACCTAATATCTGATTCTCATCCTCAGATTGCACTTCTTCTTCCTGTATAGTTGCTACTTCTCCACCTTCTTCATGACGTTCTTCCTCTCTCTCTTCCTCACTACTTTCTTCCTCTCGGTTTTCAGCATCGCTTTCTTCTTCCTCTTTGTCCTCTTCATCACCACCGTATTCATCATCAGCCTTCTCACCATCATCCAAACAGT